>JAWNGF010000009.1:1735896-2440407 GCA_037039685.1 Ceratobasidium sp. AG-K | reverse complement strand
TGAGCCGTGAACCATCGGTCCCGCAGGCACTGGTTCTTGCAGGACCGCTACCTCATCGCACGGTCTGCAGGTCTGCACACGTAGGATGTCCTATGAGAATACCCGTGCCCTCTGACTCGAAAGCCAGAGGCAATACGCTTTTCAATCTTGCAATATTACACAGCCAGGTGACCGGGACGATGAATTGTACGTGCAATTGAAATGGTTGTGTGAACATGACGGAGGGGCCGAACTTGATGGACCAGGTTTACTGTAATATGAAATCCGTAACGAACCAACATTCATATAACGGGTTTCATGAGACTCATATACCAGGTTTTATGATCTTCGTGCTGTTTGCTCCCAAGATTTGTACCTGGCTGTACATAGGACTGCATTGTATTATACGGATGAAATCCTTTCTTGAACCTACCACCTTGCTATCTAAATAGCTAGTTGTTGGATCTGACGTTTGATAGAACATTACAACAAGTATGCAATGCATTGATAGCGTCTAAGTGTACAATAAAACGAACACTACAAAGGAAGAATGAATACAAATCGTCGAGTATTGCGTCTAGGTCTCGGCCTCGGGCAACAAAAAACGCAGTCGCCAAAGCCGATGATGCTCCAGAAAGGGCCATACTGTACCACTACTGGACCTAATCTCGCCAGCCCAAAAACGATTGCGAGTGTGGGGCACTGAGTAGAGTGATTGAAGGGGATGGGGGTGCTGTGGTGGTTGTTGGAGAAGGAAAGGTTCGCCCTAGAAATAGTGCTAAACCAACCCTAAGCGCTGGCGCCAGAGCTCGAGCTCGCGCGTGTGCTGAAAGTCAGCGCGGCCTGCCCTAAAGCGGGTCTCCTGGAGTAAATTATAACATTTACATTCACGTCGCATGCTGGGAGTGCACCCGTTGCCCCATACCCTTGATGACACCATTGGGTTGATTGGACGGGAACCGAACTAAGAAGAATTTATTGGTCGTTACTACAACGTATTCGCTAACGTTACACACCAACCACGCTGAGCGTGGGTAACATCTCGATAAGAGCGCGATATGTGACGCTCGATATGTTTATGTAACGTCCACATTATACCTGGGCCGTATTGAGTCTACGCCCGGTCACCTGGCTGTGTACGGGCCGAGCACACATGATCGCATTTCGAATATGCCAAACCACCACCATGTCGGCGTCAATAACTAAACTTCCCGCCGAAATCATCACAAGAGCTATTGGGCTCAACAATCCTGCAGACGTTCGTAGGTGTAGTCGGGTCGGTCGAACTATTTTCTTGAGATGATACCCGCACATGACGTGAATGACTCTCCAGGTCTCTCGTTTATTTCGCAACCTGGTAAAGGGCCAAATATACCTTCAATACATGCTCGAGCTCGACATATCTGGATATACCCTTCCGTCTGTGCGACGAACCGACATAAGCTATGCCGAGAAAATCAAGATCCTACGCAGGCGCCGGAAGAACCGGCAGAAACACGAGCTCGCCGAGCCTTCCTTTGCCCCACATTCATTCGAGAATACAAATATAACCTATTTGGTAGACGGAACAGTCGCGTTTGGATCCCTCGACGGCCCATTTTCTGGACTAATGCGTCACATTAGCTTCCACCAATTTCCGTCTTGCAACCGGGGAACTGAGTACAAGCACTGGAAACATGACTTTGAATTTGGCGTGATGGCTTTCGCGATACATCCGGACCTAGATTTATTAGTTGCTACGGAGCATGTACCCCACGAAACGGCAGCACCCCTTGCCGGCGCCCGACCCAGAGCCCACCTGCTGACAATGTCAACCTGTGAGCCCCACCCTGGAGTAAAGTCTCCAAATATCTCGGTGCTTAATCTTAGTTACACCTTGGACACCAACAGCTCTCACACCTACTTCACTTTGCATGGTATTTGGGTATATGGTCATTTACTTGCTGTTGAGGTCGAGAGACATGGGCAAGGCATTTACTCTTACTTCGTGGTTTGGAATTGGATTATTGGGAAGGAGCTCGCAGTACGTCTATAGCTCGTGTGTTGCCTGTATGGGCTAATGTTTGACTATGACAGCACGTAGCGGTCGAAAATCTCCCTGCTAACTCATTTAGTTTCGTTTCTGAGGACTACTTTGTTATATTACCCGTTTCTCTGCTAGGTTCCCCTCGATTTGACAACGACTACGACTACCTCAGTCATCTTGATGTCTATTACATAAACCCTGCCAACCCATCCACCCACCTTTCACCAAGTCAGCCAGTTGCGAAGTTGGTTCTACCGGCTCTACGCGAAACACGCGACCGCGTAGAAGTAGAACTAATGCCTACGCAAGTGCCGACAACAGCAAGCTCTTGCCGTCCCACATATCCCCTGCCTGCGCCCAAGATTTACGAGCTACCCTCCTCTGACGGCCATGTAATGTACCTTTTCTTCCGCGCCGTAGCCCACGTTAATAACCCTGATGGAGCTGAGATCCAAGGGAGTTTATTCGTGTTGTCTGCGCTGCTTCAGGATATCCTAAATCGCCATCTGAAAGAGTCGGCCCAACCAGCCGATAGGGTAGATACCGTACCAGTTATTTTTTGGGAGTGATGGTGTTCGTGCACGCGCTATTTCGACTGTTCTTCTGGTCTTTGCCAAATTTCTGGCTGTCTCTCTGGGATGCTCTGGGCGGGGGCAGTTGATTGCGACATCACCATCATTGACTTTAGTTCCCGTAGGTTGCTGGTCCGGGAAGCTGAACGAGACACGATCACGGAGGAGGGGGACATTTCTCCCCCAGGTACTGTTCAATTGGATGTGGGATCGCATGCAAGGAGTCGTCTGAACACTTTAGGACAATCATTTGTTGGGGAGAATGACACAGGACATCATCCTCAATATACCCGGACGACATCGACGGCGTCGAGATTTTCGCATTATAGTGACCTACTTGTGCTTATGGGTAGCGAACATGGTGGGTAATTAGTATATGCGCGATCCTTGTTGAACTTTGCTGAGTGGATTGCTGGCAATTCCTTCATAGTGGGGGTAATAGCCGACAATGAACCTACGGTACGCGCGTTTCATTCTATCGCTCTCCACACTTATGTTTTTCTAGGGTCCGGGTGGCACCGGCGAGAACGGCCTCTACGCATACGAGATATAACGCCCAAATCACTAATGGGTAAAATAAAAGCCATTCTCCGAGTAATCCAAGTTTCTGAGTATGCATATGTAGTTTAGTTGTTCTTGGATAGACCCCCAGTTCTCGCTCATTTTCGAATGGATAGCTTGGCACCGGTTGCGCTTGAGTAGGTTGATTGGGTGGCTTGAAGTGCCGTCATTGATATCCCTTGGCTCACAACCACCTTGCTCCTACAAGATCCCCACTGCCCGAATTGAATTTGAATTTGAGAATTTTCTTTAGTCACTGAGCAAACCACGCAGGAGTGATTAGCACAACTCTTTGGAACTCTTTACTATTGGACATCAAGGGCCCACATACCCCCGCCATCTGGACGAGAAAAAAAATCGATGGCTCGATCATACTTCCGCTTACGACCAGTGGAGACGAGTATAAAAAAGTACTTTCGGAAGTCCGGCGTCGTACTGGACACTATCACCAAAGCGCTAGAACCTGGCGCTTTGAGATATATCTAGGGCTCCATTGCTGCTCGGGAGGCATGACCGGCGCTCGAGCAAAAAATATCAATCAGCTAACAATAGCTTCTTGCCATCGGTCAAACAGCAACTGGGAGATCTCAAGCTTGCCGAGTACAGTGACATTATTGAGCATTTGGCCACATTCGGATGCTTGTGTCACTTTTTAGAAGGTAGTCGGTTTGCTCCGGACAATCAAGCCAGAGTTTACAAGCTGTACCGCTCATTGCCCGCGAATCATCGACAGTGGGCTATGGCCCAGGGGTTGATCGAAACCAAAGATTTTGGGCTGCTCCGTTCCTCGCTGAAAGCCCAGTACTTGGACATCCAGAGGCAAGCGAATACCCTAGACCCAGTCCCCGGGGCTCTGGCGGCGGAAGCCACCCTCGATTACTCCAATTGGGGAGTTCTCGACGACATCAAAGTAGTCGAGATCACTGTACAGAAGAACCCTCTCCCCGAGGAGCGCGCCAAGGCTACCTGCCGGGATTGCCTGCTGAAGGACCATGTTGCTGGAACCCCCGAGTGTCCACAGTTCGAATGGCGAAGGGAGCTCTGGGGACAACCTGAGAGGAGTGACAAACAAACATCAGCCAATGCCAGTAAGTACAATCGGCCCTTGAGCGCGCTGAAGATTCACATGTGCATATAATCACTTTAGCAACCGGTCCCGCCGATATCGACTCAGCATCGATTGCAAGCTCTATCCCTTTGGATAAAGACAAAGCGACACAAACCAAGCTATATGACGGAAGACTGGTATACGAGTTCTCAGGACCGGTCAAGGTCGTCTCGGAGTTCTCAGAGCTGGGGCTGAACAAGAGCTTACATCAGAATATACAAAACCGCGGTAGGTTATTCAAATACGACATGTGTGATAACTGAACCTCTGGGCATCCTAGGATTTAAAAAGCCGTCCGATATCCAGAAATGTGCAACCCTTCCTATCATTGGTGGACGCGATGTGGTTGCTCAGGCCGAACCCAAGTCCAGCAAAACTGCGGTGATTGCAATTTCGGCCCTTCAGTCGATTAATGCGAACATCCAGGAAACTCAGGCAATTGTGTTATCCCCCACTCCAAAGTCGGCAGTCAGTGTTCAGGCAAAAACTACGGAGATTCTCAGTGGCTCTCCCCAACCAGAGCCAGCTGTTGGCGATGCCGTTGTTGGAACTCATCTCCGCCAGATTCCCCAAAACGGCAATCAGCATGTCGTAGCCGACACCCGACCATATTCTCGACATGATATGGAGAGATATAGTTGACCCACGATATGTCAAGATACTTGGTCTTGATGACGCCGACAAACTGGCAGATCACGGATTCACCAGTCAGATTTTTGAAATCCATCACTTGCTGACACGGCCGCCTCAAGTTGTAGTTTTGTCTAGCGTCTCGTCTATCGCCTTCGGTAAAATATCCACAAGACTTGCGGGCGACCCCGTTCGTATCGATGTCCTGAATAAACTGGTACTCGCGGGCATCAGACAATTATTTATGGCTGAGAAATCAACAACAGAGATAATGACCCAGTTGTATCGGATATCGGGCGTGAGTCAGGCAGTGGTGTTTTGCATCACCCAGGGCGAAGTGCAATGGCTATTATTCAAAGATACTTCTCGCTGTTTATGTATTTACGTATTAGTTCGACTTGCTTTCATAGAAATCTGGATATTTCTACAGATACCTCAACTACATAGGCTCCGATACTCTATGTGCTATAGTGAGTGATGCTATGGGTAGTTGTTGGCGCGGTACCGACACCTGTGCTAGAACAACAGCACAAAGCCTGACCAACAGGATGTGACTACACACAGAGTCTCCAACTACTCCTAGTGAGTCAGCCTAGTTTCTTCCAAGCAACCGCCTGCTCATTCCGCCTATGAGCTGTACCTTGGTTTCCACAGAGACTTGGACGCCAGGATTCAGCACCCAGCAAATTTCGCTTGTCATTAACTATGGTGTTCCCAGGTAAGCATCAAGTGCGGTCTGGTAACGATTATTATAAAAGGATGCATAGTGATCGAGAAACCTACTTGACTCTGATTTGCGACTTTGGGAAGTTCGGGAAGAAGTGCTTGGTGATAAACGGGATAAACGTAGCCCAGTCGCCGAGGTCGACCTAATTGCCTTCCTACTCTAGCTTTTTACCCATGATGAGGTTTCTATTACCCAAGGGCTTGAGGAAAGGTGTGGTTTCAAAATAGTAAGCCGTTATTTCAGACACAATTGCACGACCTGTGTGGATAGTTACTTACCCTGGTTGGTCTCCAGCCTGAACTGAAGCTCTCTGATCTTGGGAAGGACAACCGTTAGGTCCCACTAACATTGAATACATTTTATATTAGCGCAGAACAACGAAATTGCGACGGCTAGTTGCTTTGAATGGGTATGTGTTTCTTACGTGAAAGCGCTCGGATCCAGTTGTGCCTGAACGTTTACCGGTTTGGTGGCTCACGGTGCGGTCGATGACAGCCCTAGGCCCTCGATCGAAATAACGCCCTCAAACGGGCACATCGGTCGACGCACTGTCAACGCACGGAAAGCGCGAGGAAACCAATTTGAGAGCTGTCAAAAAAAAACTAGGTTGGTGGCCAGGCGATCCTATTCAGTTGCACGTCGAACGGGTTAAGCACGGGGTGGAGGGCTGGTGGCGATGGCGGGGAGAAAACTCTATGGGTGCTATAACGAGCATCTGTCTCTGCGACTATGTCATACGAAGCGAGTCTTCCACATGAGCCAGGAGCTGATCGAATGTTGGTTGGCAAGGACGCAGCTGACCGATGATGACAAATCAAGATGCAATATGATTTTGACTCGCCGCGATCGACCATGAGCACCACACACACTTTGCTCTGGACCACCACTGGCGATGTACGCCGCGAAGCTGTCGCGCTGGGCGGGCCTACGAGCGACTCGCAAACTAATCAACCGGATTCGACTTGTAAATATCCTGTCGGGTGACGCGTGCAGTCCCCTTGGGTAAGTTCAATTCCATCGTTTCTCGAGAATGATGCTGATGTTGATGCACAGACTGGCAGAGTTTGAGGCATACCTGGCTTTCCAAGTAAGTTGGACGGTTTTAACGGAGCTGACATGCTCACAGAAGTGGCAGGAACACTCGCTTGAGAACCTGCAATTTATTGTGTGGTACCACGACTATCAGTCCCGATTCTTTGCGCTTCGACCAGAAGAGCAGGCTCTTTCTCCTGCCCCTGTTAAACCCCCATATCTCTGCCCACCAGTGCCCACATACTCGTCTGGAAAGTCATCCGCTCCTTCGTCCCCACGCTCGGCTGATTGGGCATTATCACCAACCTCCACCGCTTCTTCCACTTCTTGGGCCCAGTGGTCGCCAATTACCCCACCGCCTGTACCGCTCAAAGACCAGCCGTTCCGAACAGAAACCCTGCAAATTGTAGCTACATTTCTCTACCCTGGTGCGAAAAAGGAACTTAGTCTCGACGCTGATGTGAGGGATGAGCTGCTGAGGGCGTTGGAGAGGAGCACACATCCCGATGTTGTGAGTTCGTTGGCTTTATGTTGGAAATAATGATTGACTGATCGACGCGTGTCTGGAAGTTCGCCCTCGCCTATAGGCAAATTTACGACCTCGTGGATTCTTCTAGCGTACCGGTATTCGTGAGTACGGCAGCTGCGAATATCAACTTGCCCAAACAAATATACTGGTTCGTCGCGTGCACTGTGTGCTCGGACGATGCTGACGACAGTGCAGGTACTTGATCGGAATCGTATTTACGCTCATTTCATGGACCATTGCGGCTTGCACAATCTGCCTTGTGCCTGATACCCCTCGCTCGAAGCGCTCCATCCGAATGGTCTCGGTCCCGTTTGCCATACTAGGCATCATGCAGGTAAATATCTCCTACTCCGAGCCTGTCATATACTTATCGACTACCCGGTAGATATATTCAGCCTGGCGTGGTTTCTGCTCTCAGGTATTCGGGCGTTCCGCGCGACAGCTCCATACATGGGAACTCGTCGACCCCGTAGACGCGGGAATCACATTTGACCTGTCTCCTCCCGCGTCCCTCCCCTGCCCGACCCAACCACCTCGACCAACCCCCGAAATCGTCGCGAAGACAAATAAACACGACGTGGCGCCTTTTTTGCGACAGTCGAATTCCCCTGGGGCGCCAGAAGAAATTGAGCTCGTTCCTCGAGGTCCGAAAATCTCCATCACTTCCGGCTCTTCGACGCCCCCCACAAGACGAGCAGCGTACCGACGGCCAGCAGTATATGGACCCGAGCGAGTTGTAGACGACCACCGAGTACGGTTATATCATCAAGCCGTTATTCGGGACATGCTCTGGGTTGGGTTTGGATGGGGACTGATGTGGACTGCGATGCTGGTCGGGGTCCCTGGGAGGATCGCGACGAGCTAGCTCGGACACTTATCCTAGACTTGCGTTTGGTTAGACAGCAAAGTCGAGGTATCTATTTGTCACATTTATACGATTGTACTATTTTGTTTTGTTTGTAGCACTTTATACATTTCGATACCCCATCACACGCGTACACACGCCCCCACCGCTCACAACGCACACAAACGGCGCGTACTCTCGAGGCCGACCCAGCTCGGGCCCGGCGAACCCTTCCGGACTCCGGTTCGGCTGTCGTTGATGTCGTGCTCACTTCTGTGATGCGGACTCACCTGGCGAGTTGGCGGTTGTAAAACGTTGATCGGCAAACACCTAGGCGGTTCGGTTGACTCGTTTCGTTGCGAGTGAGCAATGCGCCCGAACTGTGTGATTGTATGCATGGGCGTATAAATGCCACGAAAGGTTGCTGGTTGAAGGCATCGACATTTACAGTCACTCAGCTTCACTTAGCTTCACTCAGCTTTCTACTCCAACTCTAAACATGATGTTCAACAAGGTCGCCGCCGTCGTCGCCGCTGTTGTGGGTGCGAGCTCGCTCCTGTCGGGCGCTGCTGCTCTGCCTACCAATGTCACTGAGACCGAGATCTCTGCTCGTGCCATCAACCCCGGCGGAACACACACTGGACAGGTACGTGTAGTATCTTACATTAAGAGGTCCAACTCAAGCTAATCCGATACGTTGCAGTTGACCTACTGTATGTATACACCCCAAGTAAAATCCTCGATTACTAACTTGAATTCACTCTAGTCCAGATCGGATTGGGCGCTTGCGGCTGGTGGAACGTGAGTCGCAGACCTAGTTGGCTTTGAGTACTTGACTGACTTCATTTATAGAGGAACGATGAATGTGAGCATTGTGCCTTGCGGATGTGACTGGTAACTGACCATGATACAGGGGTTGCTGCCATCTCCCACGAGTTGTACGACGGCTACCCTGGCTACGCTGGTAAGTCGGCATATATCAACCGTCATCTCACTCTAACATACCCCTCAGGCGGAAACCCCAACAACAACCCTGTGTAAGTCTGATTGCATCTTAACCTGGAAGAATATTAGTGTCTGAGACATACCTTTTCGGTCATATCACAGCTGCGGCCGCACTGCTTCCGTCACCTGTGAGCACAGTGATATGCTTTACTAGAGCCTATCAGCTGACGATGATAAATAGACAAAGGAAAGACCATCAAAGTCGGTATCGTCGACCGCTGCGAGGGATGCGCTCTCTGGGACGTCGATCTGTCTCCCTCGGCCTTCCAGCAGGTGCGTTTGACTGCTTTGCCTTGGCATACACAAATCTAACTTTGGTTTCTGAACCAGTTTGCTCCGCTCGCGAGTGGTCGTCTCCACGGCGCCACGTGGAAATTCAACTAGACTGCTTCTGTGCTTGCGCGCGAAGCATAACAAGGTAGAAAATTCGGCTTGTGGTAGATTTCTAGAATTTATGTGTTACATCTTCGTTGAAATAATCAATACTTTCGTATTCTGTTTTGACTGAACGACCGAGTAGCGGGACTTGTGAATAGCCAGGTGACACATAGCCACCTCTAGGCATGGGACGTAAAGTTGCAAACGCGAGCGTACGTTCTGTCGTGAGCAGTAGCATTCAACATTATTGAGTCACTGCGATTCTCAATATTTCTGTTTGAATGAAATGCAGCATCCCTCCTTTAGGCGCCTGGGTCGAAGGGATCGTTCGGCGGGTGGCATCATGTACATCCGCCTCATATATCCAAACTTATGGATTGTTATTATAAAGCATCTAGGGTCTCACTAGTTGCGGAATACATGTTGCATGGTATTTAGCTTCATCCGCTCAATGACAACACATACAGGTGGTCACTTCTACCTCGAAATGAGAACTTAAAGATGTCGTAGATGAAACCGACGCTAATATTACTATCGCCCAGAAAAGCAGATGTTGCCACCATAAAGATACTCCCCCCGGCTTTCCTGGACCTAACATACACCTTGGCGCTGGCCATGCCAATACTCAAATCCAGTCAATATCGCCTAGAGTAACATTAGTCTCACAGGAGAATCGGGTTACGTCAATCGCTAACCTTGTAATGCGAGAGTGTGGCAAGCACGACACAAACGTGGAAAATCTGGTGCGAGGCGCCAAAATAATCGAATCGACCAGGTACCCAACGTTCAGGAATTCGGCACGCGCTATCAACAGTGTATTTAATTAGTAGAAGGAAAATTATTCAAAAAAAGACGGAGGCATTCACTAAATCAAGGCTCCAGCCACGTAAAGGCTTAGACATGACGCAAGCCACGTGAATCCCATTTCGTTTTCCATACGATCTAATCCGTATATTAGGTACGCGTGGACGACAGGGATAAGCGAGCAGAAGCCGAGCGTGCAAAAGACAAAGGTCCGTGCCCAGCGGTACGCCGGAGTAGCATAATCTGGGTTTAAGACCACATACGCGGCAACTGAGTAGAATCTGTCAGGCACCATTGGACTGGAAAGGAAGAAAAACGCGCTTACTCGAACCCGCTGCTGTGATGCCGATAGCATAGATAACTTGTAGATGGTAGTCGCAGAAAAAACCGTAGTGAAGGGATGGGTAGAAACTGCCGACCGTTAATACTGTGCGTCGGTGAGGTTAGTTCCCTCGCCCTCCCAAGTTCTATCGATTCGAGAGCCTACTGATAATTCCAGAATAATCGAGCGCGTTACACCTCTTCGAGACCTGCGCAGAATTCAATACTCGCTCAGAGATACAAGTGGGGTTGACACACGTTTGGTGAGTGACAATTGGCGGTGTGGAACAGCGCACTTGCACTGAGACAAAATACTCCAGCAAGCAGGGCAAGACTGAATCCGACGGGGTCATGCCATGTTATTGTTGTGTAACCATTCTGGGTTTGCTGGACGTTGAAAAGTAGATAAAGAAGTCCAAGCGCACCAAAAAGATGGGTTTGGATATTGACTGATGGGATCGACGGATGTTGACCCAATAAAAAACTAGTTTATTCGAACGATGGCACGTACCAGTTTCGTTATGTAAATCTGGAGGCGTAGTTTTAAATACAGAGCATCGTTCGTAGCTCAATTCAACTTACAACCGAAAACCGAATGAACACACCCCGACCACGAGTATTGCGGCCTATGAATCAGTGTTACCATAAGTTTGACATTAAAAACCTGATATTGTGGAGCAGATGTGCCACAATAACAAGCTGAAAGTTAGTATACCTTCGGTAACCCGTCAGAATGTAGGTGTTGTCCTGAAGCCAGGCGGGGAGGGCTTCAAACGTGATGAGCAGTGGTTGTGCAACAGCAGCAACGGTACTAGCGACCTCGACCGCTGCAGATTTTACCGACATGCTTTACGCGCAGTATCGAGGCCAAGAAGGGGTACGCAGGATGAGAACCCATGCACCAGGATGTACTCGTCAGAATATAAGCCGATATCGACGTCCACATGCCAGATCTAAGGAGTTCCATATTTGGGGTATAAGGTAACACACGTGTGGTAAGTTTATCGATACAGCCATGCTGGCGAGACAAACAGGTTAGGACAAATCAAGATGTCCCACGTTTATGTTTCCCATTTGTCACGGACGAAGCACAAGGTTGGACCAGACCCTTGGGTGGGCGCTTACATTCCTTGCGCCTTGACACTCCATACGGCTGCTATACTGGCTATATGCGTTACATAGCAGCGTCAGAAACGAAGCTCTACATCGTAATCATAGTCGTCGACTCGAATACTGCAATAGTGTAGAACGTCGGGACATAGCAATGGCGTCGCTTCTCAAGGGAGATCCAGATCTGTCAGGTCAAATTTGGTCAGTCTAATGTTCACCATGGTCGCCAAGCCCCTGAGCTATGTGCTGATTGCAAACTACTCCCGTTATATCCCTACAGGACAATAATCAGCTCGTGGTTGGTTTCGCCACACTGGTGATAGCCGATTCAAGTCGCCGCCCTTTGTACTTGCCCTGGATTTGTCGATGATTGTGCCCGACATTTTATCGCCACATATTCAACTGAATGCTGGATCTCTCTAGTATCTGAAAGGGCTCTGAACATGTTTCATAACTGTCCTTACCTCGAGGTGCGTTCGCCGCTATTCCTTTCCAACTTCACAATTAGATAACAAGCTAAACTTCCGGGACAGTCCTGTCCCCCCGTCTCCTCTACCCCTCCCCTCACAGCAGGACTGTTACAAGACGTTGTTATTATGAGCCTTGCTCCTTCTCAGCTCGCTTCGAATTCGGCCATTCAGTGGTCAAGAGGCGGGCGCACTGGTGGCCCCGTACTCCTCGACTTTTCTTCAGGCTGGGGCAAAGGCCGCGTTTTCGACTGGTACCAACGCATGCGCTCAACCTCAATCTCCAAAATCCAACTCCGTAAAGAGTTCGAAGAACCCTTTCGTCACGAGTTCATTCTTATTCATCTCCAGCGCGGTGGGTTCTGTCGATTGGACAGACGAGGCGATCCCGAGGTTCCTACCCAGACTCTCAGCTCAACGGGTTCCGAAGCTTACGATACAATACATGAAGTTGATGCGCTCACCGATATTGATTCAACATCCGAGTGTCTGCTCGAGCTTCGTCCAGACGGCAGGATTGACCTGTCGTTCATCCTCTCTATCTGTTTCAGCATCCGGAGCGATCCCAAGACACAGCGGTACACTTTACAGCGGTTCAACTGTTACTTCTTCTCATGGACAATCGCTTCCGTCGTTGCTCGTCACTCTGTAGCATGGGACACACCCGCACAACTTTCAGAATCGGGACAGCTTACATCAGCCCTCAAGCAGAAAGCGGCCGAACCCATTGCGAAAATGGTTACAAAAATGGCAATGAATAGCGTCTCGGCGGTGTTTATCTCTACACTTCAACCGAGGGCGCGCAAGGTTCTACGCAAGCATCTAAGCCCGACTGGTTTCATTCCTACCCCAGTCCTTAAGATGATCATGTCGGTCTGGATGAAGCGATACATGCAGCCACGCATGGAATCGGTCATGCGGAACGTTGTTGAGTCTGCGATGACTACAACGATGGAGTCCACGGTTGACTCGCTACTAGATTCTCGTTCCTCTGTCATGCGTACGGCTTTATCGCGCACGCTGTGGTTCGACTCGGTTCGCGAGACCTTACAGAAAACCGCTCGAGTGGCTCTGCGGGACGCTATCTGGGCGCTAATGGTCAAGACCCTCAAATCCGCCAACGAGGCCGATATTCCTGTTCAACAGCATTATATACCTGTCACTGATCCCAACTCCATAAATCCGGTCGAAGCCTGTCCCCTCAGTGACTCGAACACTCAGGTCAATGGGCTGACAGCCCCCCCTCCAAGGAAATGGAGAGTCGGGGGCATCCTCGATAAGCTTCTCGTCACAGGAGCAACGGCCATTACCGATAACTCATATGATACCGCCATTTGTTCTGCCTGGGGGATGTCCGACGGTCTTGTCGGTGAAGCACAAACGCGCGAAGAATGGGTGGTCGGGTGGGATCAACTCTGGCGTACTGTACTTCAACACGCTCGAACCGAAGGGAAAGCCGTGGTACACGACGTGATGCGCACCGAGCCACCGGATGCCGGGAGGGATCAAATCTGGGAAGTAATCTGGGAAGAACTTGAAGTCGGGTTTGAGCTCTCTAGGCCAGTCGTGCGAGATTACATGTGGGAGGCTTTCGAGTACGCGACGAGAACAGTGGTAGACGTTATTTCAGAAGCTGTGTTTTCTGCTCTACAGGAGAGCCCTCAATACTCTCTCCAGGCTGCGCTGAACCATGCGGTAAGTTCCCCATCAAGTGCTTAGGCGTGCACTACTGATTGCAACTTTTTAAGGGTGTTATCAGGGCCAAAGATGCCTCCAATTGGGCGGAGGTGAGCCACACCGAGCTGCAAGGTTGGATCAAGACGCGCATCCGGAAACATGGTGACAAAATCAGTCGATTGGGTTTAGGGTCAGCTAACCATGTCCAAAATGATATTCGGGAGGCGATGGCTCGTGTTTGGGAGCACGTGTTACAGAACAGGGAAGGCACGTCGGAGGAGAGGCGCAACAGTAGCCGCTCATGCCTTTGATATATTCTGTATTGTTCTGTTTTTTCTTTCTTTCTTAATATTGGTTTTATTGTGTCTTGTTTGTTCACTTTTTGAGTTGTATGAGTCGTATTCGAGGTTGGTCTCATTTCACTTCATACCGGCTATCCTTTATATACACAATTATTCGAGCGGTGTGAGGGGTGTCAAAGTAGGCAAAGCCGAATATGGACTCAGGATACATGATGCACTTAAGCCGTAGCATTTACCGGTCCACTCGTCGAATTTTTCTACGAAATACTAGTCGTGTTCCACAGTGCGTAATGGCGAAGGTTTTACGTATCAAGCAGGGTAATCAAATAGCCAATGAAGAAGGAAGAGCGACTTCACGTCAACGTGCGCGAGGAGCTCAGTTATCACCGGCCAGTTTGTCCCACGTATCAATTTACACAACGTGCGGACGAGAATCGTAATAGGCTACTCACAGAACTAAACACAACCCAAGAGCTCAAGGTACCAAAGGCCAATGCGCGCAAAATTTGAGCCTTCTTTGCCTCCAAAGCTTTAAGGTCCATAGCCGCAGAGGTTGAGTTCGTACAGGTAGTACAACTCCGCGTTCACGAGGTCCCGGCAAACCCGGCAAACCCGGCAAGCATGGGCCAGCGTTCTCGAAAACACAAAAGTTGGCTCACCTGATGGTAAGGTGATAGAGTCACTTCCTCGGAGAATTGAAGAATTCGGATGATAATCTCTGAAGGAAATCCCATGGGCCGAGTAAACCGATGACGCCTGGCGTTCTTTGCGAAAGATGCGAGTGTAATATTGCACATATAACCTCATCCTGAGTCACGGCTATTGCCGCCAATGCCGATCAAGGAAACCTTTGCATCATTATTATACCTAACGCCAACCTCCTAAAGGTGAATATCTATGTTCCCCGTGAGGTAATCGAACATGCCGTTGCCTTCACGCTATAATCTACTCTTTTGATGTCCAAGCAGTACGGACGTAGGAATTATGCTCATCCATTGTAAAGGAAAGGTATACGCTCAGCTCTAATCTGGAAACAGAAGCCGTACACACCAACTGCAACATTGGTCCATCCCACGACTGGGACTTGTCAAAGTGCACACGGGAAAGGCAAATGTATGCGTACAGTCATCATTTCTAGATGTATTCTGAAGGAATGACCACTGATAAGAGAATGATTACTTAGCAGTGCCAATTACTTTCGAGAGCTATCGATCTGGGGCCAAGTGGCAAGCCTCAGCGGCTCGCCACCATGCTTACCAAGTGGCTGGATAAGCAATTTGCAAACTATTTGTCCAACACATCGAATACATACACAAGAATTTGGTGGCCTAGGCGAACGCCGTACGCCATACAGCGAGACGAAGAGGAACCACGGGCGTTTAACTGTTGATTCGGTTATTTGCCCACGCTGTTGCCAGGTCCACCACTCGAGCCCGAAACGCCTGTTAGGCGTGTGAGACTATGATTTTCGTTTCAATGTCAAGTGATACGGATTGTATGGGTATAATACATTCGATGGGCTGATGAACACACTTGCCGTAAAAGGCCATTCGCAGAGCCTGAATCAACATGTTCGACTGTCTGCGGCGGATTCGGCCCTGCTTGTGTTGGAGGTCAACCGTGTAGTGCTACAGTGGATCTCAGTCAATCGACCATACGGAAACCTTCCGGTACTTTAGTCACGTAGCAGCTCTTCTCCCACACCTGTTCAACCGCCTTGACCCACACGTCCTCGACCACCATGACAAACTCGTACATTCCGCCCTTGATAAGTCAAGCCTCGATCTTGGTCCCAAGTTCGAGACCTCCACCTTGAGCAGGTTGAACATCCATCTGGGAATAGTTGGCGGCAAAATACGGCTAGACAAGCAGCGTCGGGGGTACTTGTTTCTCTGGAAGAGAGTGCAGTTAAGCCATGTGGAGAGCGTTGCGGGGTGGGCGGTGATCGTTTGAGAAAGCAGGTCGAGAAGAAATATGGATTGCGCCCCTTGATTCGCCACGAAGGCAAACTATGGAGCGTAAGTGGCTTTCGGCCATATGGTGCTCGGTGTCCCCAGCGCAACGTCAGCCAAGTAGTGCCAGAGACTGAGGCCAGGGGATCGGGGGCGGGCGGACATTGGGTGTCGGGAATCATTTCCAGGGTGCGTTCGTCCAGCGGTACACGGGCTGCTTTCGTTCGTCGAACAATACCTATTTGAGCAAAATGGTGGCAGGAACAATCAGTTGTGAGGTTAGTAAAGCGGCGGGATCCGCGATACGGGTGTGGCGGCAAGTTCGATCCCTACGCCAATTCCAACCCAACCGAGCCCAACTGCCTCTGGTTCGCGTCATTTGCGACCCAACGGTCGCCCATCAGCACTCTCCGCTCGACTGATTGGTACTCACCGTGTGTGTCCACCCAGTTCGTCGGCATTCGTGCATCGGGTGGCAATCCACGGACGTGATAAACATTGTGGGAGTGATGGGTGAATGCAATTTGGGAGAATGCACACTTATTTCAACAATTGTTGTGTTATTCGAGTGAGAGATAATACCGAGTCGTTTCACTTGTGTCGGAGGTCTGGTTGGACTCGAAGATAATGCCTTGACATCGGTGGTGAAGGAACGGGAGTTGAGTAGGAATGCGGCACGTGATGGCAGGGTGCTCCTGGGCGGGATCAAAATGCTCGGACAAACGACCTCGATCATCGCACAGATCGGCGTGTGAACGTTTATCCGAGTCAAATGAAACCTATTTGCTGATGGAATGCGTACCCGAGCATCCATTCCGGTTGCTCTACTACTACAGGAGGGCATACCCCCATGCCATCAACCAAATCCCACCCTTCGGACCTGGGCCCGGCCGACGCGCATCATATTGATCTAAAAACTGCCAAGCTCTGGTGGAGATCTATGTGGGTCAGTATACTGATGCCAGCCGCCACTGCTGATCTTGAACCGCGACGACATTGTCTGTTTCCTCGCCCGTGCGTTGCCACCCGACCTATGCAGGATTCCAATATATAATTTCACGGTCCTCGCCAGCTCCACCTAAGCGTGCAAACGCCTGTGCAACCTCAAGATTGAAGTAGCCTACCACGGGCACACTGAATATACCAAACATGAGAACAGGGTGTTTGTCAACAGCGATAAGCTATTCTTCTAGAGCATGACCACCCTGTTCATGAACCCCAATGCATATCTGGAAGTTTCTTGGGTAAACTGACGTGAAATAATTAAACTCAGAACGATACTGCTCAAATGTCGAGAGAATCAGCTCGTGAATAATCCCTGGACTCGAAACAGGTAGGACCATATAGGACTGAGTCTCCCAAGGAAGCCTCTGCTTTTCTATTAACGCTAACCATAGTGCCTTGCTCTCTGTGTGTCCGTCTCACTCCAGTCCTCTCTCGTCCGATCCGTCCGATGCCTGACAACTGCCTTACTCGCGTGTCTCAGTCCCTACTCGCTTCGCTGGGGACTCTCTACCTTCCTGCCTTCTAGCGATCGACTTATCTACATGTTTTCACCTCTTGAACTGCTGTCTTCTTCCTGTGACAGATTTTATTTTCATATACCATTATTGCTCGTCTACGAATATATCACACTCTTGGGTTCAGCGTTCGGCAACGCACCAGAGACCAAGGATCTCAAACACAGTCGGATGAATATACATATATCGAAACATTTATCTTTCAAACGGTACAAAGAAACTGGGTGGACGTGAGTCCAGAACATTAAGGAATCTAGTTATCTGGGTTTGGCGTTTTCGGTCTCAGCCAAGCTAATTCAACTTGGGCAGACCCGGTATTAGGAAGATCAATCTCCAGAGTGGAAGCCTGGTTGTTTCTACCGCTTCACGTGTTTGGTTTGAACCGCCTTGCACATGCTGGGTAGCCTCGGCGCTGCTAGCCGCATCAACTCCTGTGGCAGCCCCTGAATTTCTGCGAAATATTTCATGTATCCTGAGCCTGGCTAGCCCTGTTATAATCTAGGGGTCATACGTTGGTAAGCGACTGGTAGCAATATTTGCACGACACTTACTGTTTCAATTCCAAGTTCGATTAGGTAGGCGAATGCGATGGTAGGCAAAGCGAGATATCTGAGTGCCCGGAACCCGTTTCGTGAATATTCTAACGTAAGTCAAGTAGAATTGACATACACTGTCAGCCACTGAAACACTCCAGCTTGATGTTTCTTCTGCTCGGGATATATCCACAAGGTCTGATAGCGACCAAGGTTAAGCAGCAACAGAAAAACAAGACACAAGCCCATCGCAAATCGACTAAGAATGATCCCCCACTGGAAGCGGTCTGAGAGCGGGCACATACATTAACTACCGTGAGTCTTTAGTATACGGTTTGTGGTGTCATACGAACCTCGCGGCTTGGAGTGGGCCAGTTTTAACAGCGATAGGCAAATTAGAACACCACCTGCGAGCCCAACGATATAACGTGCGCCTGTGATATTGGCTTCTACCAGTGAGGTGAGAATCTAGAATTTAACCGCGCAAGAGATGAGCTATGGCGGACCTGTAGATCTTGACACCGGTGCTTACTTTATAGTACTCCATTGTGTTCGTGGGGCCATGCTTATCTGCAATCCGTTGGTCCTAAGTACCGACAATCGGTCAAATATGTGTCGTACAGACGACGGGGCTACAAACCAAAACTGGAGACGTTCTATTGTCGTAGTAGAAATCTATTTTTGACTGGATATCATCCGAAATCTCTCTAGCATCTCCCATGAACGTCTGAGAGCATGTCGGATCAGATCGTTTCTGGTTGGCCCTGAGGAAGCTGAGACGAACCTTAAAAGTCTTGAGACATATTGTGAGAGAAAGACGCCGGTGCCAGGCAATCACCTCGAAATTCTGTGTCCGGTTCATTATCCCCCCCTCGATCGGTCCGAGTTTGCTCGTCAGGTTTCCCCACTCTTCCGACCACTTAACACCACGCTTAATTAGGTAGTGTGTTAGCACTGTGTTTTCGCCGTCGGACGGATTTGCCAGTTGGATACCCTCCTGCATGAAAAGCTGGGGGAACCCGAGTGAGGTTAATACTGTGGACAGGAAACTCTGTGATTGGTATATAGTTACGGTCAATAAATGTTCTGCTACCTGCGGGCCTGGTTGGCGCTCACCGTAAGCAAAAACTGGTCTTTCATGCCTTGAAACTATCCTTTAGTATCTGGCGGCTTGCAGTGACACCTCCACTTACCCAGCAGCAGTAGAATAATCCCCAGTAGGAAAGGGAGATGCAAAAGTAACCAAATCATTTGGCGCAACCCTTTTGGATCTTGACGACTTTTTGGGCCCTCGAAGTAGAAGTAAGTTATAAAACAAACAGCAAGTGCAGCACTAATGGCATTTGTTATGGCTGATCCTTTGTTTCCAGGAGCGGATATAACGGCCCAAAGAGCTCCAGCAATGCCGTTGATTCCCTGTACAAGCGATTAAAACCGAAGTTACTATCGCTAATGGAGATTCAGTTCTAAAGGACAAACCTCTCCAAGTATAATGGTCGTGACTCCCTCCAACCGTTCGGGGAGAGTTGTATTCGTATA
Organism: Ceratobasidium sp. AG-K; assembly: GCA_037039685.1. NCBI lineage: Eukaryota > Fungi > Basidiomycota > Agaricomycetes > Cantharellales > Ceratobasidiaceae > Ceratobasidium > Ceratobasidium sp. AG-K. The sequence continues at coordinate 2,420,791 of JAWNGF010000009.1, read as the reverse complement.
TGGAATGGGTAGTCTGTCCGCCTTGCCCGCTGAGGGCAGCAACGGTACACTGTTGAGCGGTCCCGAGAATGGGGACTTGTCTCCGAGCGCTCCGGGGGTTTCCATATCGGGAGTATTTGGAGACGAGCGAGCCCCTACAGAGTCTCCGGTGGTCTTGGGAGCTCTGACAGCCTTCGTTGAGAAGTAATTCTCATCTGATGCCGAGTTGCCTTCAGGGGGCCGCCAGTCGAGTCGTTCCCGAACGGTGTGAGACCATATCTCTACGATTAATGCAACACCCCAAAACACGAACTTAAGCTTGGCGCCGTAAGGCATCCTTCCAGCAGCCGATGTCGAGATCCCCCAAGCAGCAGCAAACAGCGAGATGGACACAAGCATGCTGATCGGTACCACAACAAGCTTCCGTAAGGCGTGGTAATCCCTGGGAGCCACAGCGTACGCATAGGCGATGACTGAACTAAATGAGCTATGCGGTGGTATAATTGAATAGGATACTGCTCACCGCGTAAGTATTGGATAAGCAGAACAATTCTGTGCGACAGTATGTGAGCGTTAGACAATACCAAACCAGCGGTGTAAAACTCGCCGGCTGATAGTCACTGAAATTACTATTACTTCCAAAGAGATCGCAGCCACGACTTCATCACTGTATATCTTGGGGTCGGCTATGTTGCTCATCTGGCGTGGTGGGGATTCGAGTGTGGCTGCACCCGGAGAGTGAACAATATAGTTTGCGATATTATATCCTATTTGAGCCGGGCATCAATGGTACGGGTCTTCCAGGCTGGTTGTTTTGTTACGTACCACGCGTGGTCGCTGCTAGCGTTCCAAAAATAATCAATTGAGCGAGGTTGGACAGGAAATGGAACCTATGTTGTGGGTTGGCCAAACGCATCTGCAATGTAAGGGTCACAGCATACTTACCAATCGTTGGTGTAAAAATGGATGGTATACATAGCCTACAGTAATCGTTTTATAGCATTCACCCAAGATGATGCACACACTCGCCTGCGCCGCCCATATCCACCACATAAGTACAAAGAATGCTAGGTAGGAAACTGTATCCTTCAAATTGGGTACTATCAGTTGGTGGGTACTAAAGTAGATCAGGGCGGGCGTCGGCGTACCCAAGGTGCATTGAATCGGCCATTCCTAATAAGGTTGTTACCAGGTGTAGGTCGATTGTTTAAGCGAGTCGCTCATAAACTTACTGAGTAAGGCTCGCGAATGTGGACGTCCAGGCGAGATCGTAAAACTTGAGGAAAATATCGAGTAGTCAGTACATCAAACTACTCCAAAACTAAGCTATAATACACACCAGATACACCCACTTAGGAGCTTCATTCTGGATCACTGGATCTTCCGTACTTGTGGCATGAGTGCCCGGCGCTCGGTTTTTATTCAGCTTGCGATTAACAAATGGGTTCTGCGTGATTGGTCGCCACTCCCAGCGATAGTCATCTGGCGTAACCTCATAGGGGTTTGGATCCCTAAAAAAGTGATCAAACAAGCGATGGGAGCCGTTGCTCATGGCAATTGAGGGCAGATTAATGCGAGACGCAGAGTGAGCCAGTTCTCAGATTCGCCGGAGCACCGGTTTTATAGTGATAGCAATACGAACCATCGTGCTTCCACACGTCCCTCTCTTAAACTCTAGACTCCGAAACCCGATCAGTGCTAGCCGCATTGGCTCCCCTATCACCGTAGAACCTTAACTTTAACACTCTTGGAAGATTTGAGGATGGCTGCTCGAGCTACTCTGACTTTATTTGAAACTTTGATCTATCGAATCCCACTCCGAAAAGAACGACGCGCCGAGGCCAATAATCCCATCTACACAATGTGCATCTCAGAATGAAAACTGGACCGTATCTACCGGTCGTTCGCTTCAGCAAAAGGGTGGGTATACGTTTGCGCATAGCGTGCGATAGGTGAGGGCGTCTACACACATGGCGCTTTTCGCTGATGGCACGCCGACATCGGGTCCACAGTTATCTAATCAAAGTTGGCGCTACCCCAAAAGGCTGGCTCATTAAGGAAGGGTCATCCGCGTTGACGGCTCAAGTGGATAATGAGGCGTTAATCAAGCAGCGTTGCGCTGGAGGGCTTGATCGAGCCCAAAAGCTCGACCTTGGTTCTTCCACGTCGGAGGGTCTAGTATCAATCAGCCCAGTCAGCTTTACTGGCTCATTACTTGCACCACAATCGTATGTCTCTGCAACTGATATTTACGACTTTGTCAGTACCGTAGGGTGGCCGCGAGATGAGACTAACTACCAATTCTGTCTTAGTTCGTCTCAGTCTTTTCTACTCGGTGGGAACTGTTCCGTTCTGAAGGTTCGGGGACGTATGCATGGACCGATAGCAAACCGAGACTAGTGCTACTGTAGCGATAGTTGGCATTTCCGGATATTTTACGGACAGCGCATGCCGATCTGACTGCTTAATCCCTAACCCGGAGCTTCAAACCATACACAAAGTTGGGAGCGCTGGTAACATGGGCGGTGCTGTAGCGCTTCTACATGTGTTTCAAATTCCGCAGCGATTCGACGACCCCAAAGGCCAGGCAACTGGGTTTGCCTACATGTCAGTTTCTAGGAGGCAGAAACATGTTTGTTGCTGATCTAAAGTATTTGAATTGTCGTGTAGTCGATTTCAAGATCTTGGCAAGAACAAACCAGCACAGGGGTTGACCAGCCTACCCAATGAACTGTTATAAGTTACGAGTTACAGGCCCCTGGGAACTCCTCACACTGTTTAAGACACCTTCGCCGACGAAGTTTCGAAAGAATATAGTTAGTGGTACACATTTGTCTACTAAGCGTTGACGCTGTGCTCTGAGTCCAATGGCTACATCTAATTTTGCTCTCAACACGCCAGCCTACAAGGCACGAGGTCAATTCATTACAGTAAACCTAGAACAATCTGCATACATGGAAACTTGGAATTGGGACAGGGCACAATTTCAAGGAGCACGATAGGTGCATTCAGCTTTCTCACCATGCACAAAACTCTTGCTCGCATTAGGCGCTGCAATTCAAAGGTGACTGCCTGGGATGAGCGCTCCATCAGAACAGGGTGGAGAGGTGTGGCCGGCTTAGCAGGGCAATGCATTGGATTGCCAAGAGGGCATCGGTGTAAGCTGAAGGAGATACTGCAACGTGGCTTGAGTGGCGAGTGATTGAGTTCAGTTCCGTGTGACAGTGGAAGGGCATGAACAGCTCGGTTACTGGAAGGGGTTTCCATCATTTTCAACTGGGTATGTTTACAATGTTTTGGCGCTGAGCCTATGGTGTGCTATTCTAGATGCAGTCTGGAGACCCCAAAGTAAGGGCATACACAGGTACAGCAGTTGAGATATAATACGAAACAATGAGATCAGTAGTTGCATTAGTTGGAGCACTGCAACAAGAGACACGTAAATTAAAATAGAAGACAAGGCAGCGCGACCACAGAGGGAGAATAAAACATTAGGAAGAGGGGACGAGATGCGAGGGCAAAGTCCAGACAACGGTTTGCAGAGTAGATCCGGAAATTTGCCCGTGGCTCACAGGAACTTGAGTAGTGGTTTCAGAGCCTCGTGTGAGAACAAGGGGGAACAGAATCAGAGGTGCTCACGGCGATGGGATGCTAGATGTATATATTGCTTGGGGGCATACTGTGGGTAGTGTATGAGCTTATGATCCTCATCTATCTCCCCAGGAGCCGTCTGAGTCGTTTTCGGTCTAGCTTTCCCTCATCAACGCTGTTTGAACAATTGATCTATACAGTCTTGTCCCTCAGCTTGCACGGTGACAGAAAGCGCTTTTGCTAAACATGAGCAAACACACACCTCAATTGTTTGCATTTGCGAGACTTTAGGGCAACACGAAATTGGGTATATCTATTCAAGATACTTCAAAATAGTCTCAAGAAATGGATCACATATTTTTGGAGTTACATACAGCCCTGGCGACGCTAGAGGTACATTGGGTGGCAGATTTGTCAGCCGCGCTTCCTGTGCTTCCTGAACGCTGAGGGACTGCAAGCTGAGAGATACGATTGTACTTAACACGTCCATGCATCTGTGTAAATCCCACACATGCGTTGGCCAACGACCCTCCTACTGTATTCAAGGCACAGGTGTGATAAACATCATGACAAGGAGGGATGAGTGAATGCAAAGTCTAGGAAGATTTATAACCACTGGAAGAATTGTGTGCTACTCGAGAAAGAATAAGTGCCGAGGCAGTTCGATTGCCTTATCGAACTTGGAGGTAGTGCCTCGGGAGCCAGTGGTAACGCTCTGGTAGGTTCAGGATGCGTCACGTGATCCCGGGATTATCTATTTTTAAAATACACATTTATCAAGCTACATGAACAAGAGGTCAAACCACTCACAAAAGGGCCAAGAAGGGCAACAAGAAGAGGCAAACAGAAAAAAGGAAACAAGGGCGGGAAGGGGACAGTTAAGACGTAGGCGCAGAGGAGTCAATGCGGAACCCCAGAAAAACAAATCAGACCCGTTTTGAGAAAAGCATCAGAGTGCCAAGGGAAATAAACCAGAGCCGCGATCACGTGATGCCGGTTTTCTCCTGCTCAAAAAATACCTGTTTAACAAACCACATGTGCACGTGGCCAAACCAATTGGCCACCAGGACAAAGGTTGTAGGTACGATGAGATGAGATGAGACCACCCGGAGGCTTTTACAGAGGGGCAGAGACAAAATTTCGAAAGGGGTGTCAGGGGGGGGGCAGACACATGATGCCGGTTACACATGGAACTAGGGAGTAAAATGAATAGCGGTAAACCGGGGTAAACCGGGCTATTCCGAACAGCACGAACCAGGATGTGATTATGTAATCCCGGAACAAGGACTCAAGTTTGTCACGCATGACTTGCTGCACGGTGAAATGCCGCAGAAGGCCACGGGTACCGCAAATCATAGCTGAGAATATATCACATGATACCTACATCATTGTGACGTGTGAACCCGGCGCATAAATGCGCATTTATTTGGAATAGAATTTCCTTAGGGTGAATTGTGCATATATTTAAGCGCATTTTGCAAGTACCAAGTCAGAACATTACAACGGATACTCCTCAGACCACTCAGATTACTTGGCCGGCTTGCCCTGCCCCTTCTACCCATGTTCAACCTTGAGCAAAGTGTTGCAAGGGGTTGAATGCTATGTTCAATCTCAAAGTCTGGGGGTATTCCAACCAACAGATCTCAGGAAGTATACACGTTCTCTGGTTCTTGGAAACATTAGCTAATGTCATAAGCTGACTAAGCTCAGACATTTTATTCTGATTTTATATCTTTTTTTCCGAACACTTTCCTTTTTTGGTACAAATGTCCTCTGGTGCTTAACTTGTATCATGCAATGTATTTGCCTTTCCACTAGGACTTGTACAATCAAATCCTCTTACTAAACACTACTCCTTGGGTTCTAAGACTTGCTTAAGTCAAACCCCTTAACTTTCTATATACCTAATTGACCCAAGTTGGGACACTAGGTCAAGCCTTTCTAGCATTGGCCTTAAAAAGCCCCTGCTCTTCCACCAAGTAGATAGAACGTACACGGGAAAACGGGCATAGTGTCCCGACTTGGGTCAATTAGGTATATATAAGGTTAAGGGGTTCGACTTAGACAAGTCTTAGAACCCAAGGAGTGGTGATAAGCGAGAGGATTTGATTGGGCAAGTCCTAGTGGAGAGGAGGTCAAGCCTTGTCGTTAACCGGCTTGACCTCTGGGTTTATATACACGTGAGATCAAGGCCACGTCATCATCTATCAGTGTGGGAAAGCCGAGTACAACCAATGATAAGCAAGATAAGAGGTATGACTTGACATTCTGGAAGTTCCGGAAGTATCACCAATATCAAATGAAAAGACAAATACATCACATGATACAAGTTAAGCGCCAGAGGACATTTGTACCAAAAAAGGAAAGTGTTCGGAAAAAAAGATATAAAATCAGAATAAAATGTCTGAGCTTAGTCAGCTCATGACATTACCCCCTCCTAAGGGCCTGGCGCGGTGGGATGGAGTTTGTGAAATTTATCAACTAGTTCAGGAGCGTTCTTGAGATCTTCCTTTGACTGCCAAGAGCTGTCTGCATGAGAGTACCCTTTCCACTTAACGTAATAGTGGAGTTGGCGGTGGATTTTCTTGGAATTAAGGATCTCTTCAACCTCCCATTCTTCTTCTCCATCTTGTGTGACAATAGGGGGTGGTTGAGCGGGTTCGCGGCCGTGGGGATCAGAGTGGAATTTCTTGAGCAGCATGACATGGAAGACAGGATGAACTTTCATTGATTTTGGTAACTCCAGTCTAAAGGCGTGAGTCCCTACTTTTCCCAGTACCTTGTAAGGGCCTAAAACTTTGTGAGAGAGTTTTACTGAAGGTCTGTCTGTGGATATGTTTTGATGATTAAGCCAGACTTTATCTCCAGGGTTTATCTCTTCTGGTTCTTTGGCTCCTTTATCAAAGTAGTGTTTATAGGACTGATTTGCTAGGATGAGGGCGGCTTTGACTTCGTCATATCCTTTCAACAGGAATTCCGCATGGGCATCAGCTTCAGGAACAGTATAGTCTGATTCTTCCCCGATGTTCATTCTAGGGTTGAAACCCTGGCAGATTTGGAAAGGGGTTTTGCCAGTGGATGCTTGGATTCCATTGTTGTAAGCAAATTCTGCCATAGGGAGCAGGGCCACCCAGTCGTTTTGCCTATGGTTGACAAAAGCCCTAATAAAGATTTCAACAACTTGGTTTGCCCGTTCTGACTGTCCGTCTGTCCTTGGATGATATGCTGTGCTGAAAGTAGGTTTTACGTTTAACTGTTTGTACAGATGCCTAATGAACTTTGAGTTGAAAGTGGATCCTCTATCCGAGACTGTTGCTTTTGGAGTGCCGTGAAGTTTCCAAATGTTTGCAACAAAGATATTGGCTATGTCTACTGCTGTGGCCGTTGATTTGCAAGGGAGATAGTGTGCCATCTTGGAGAACCGATCTACTACTGTTAAGATTGCGTCATATCCTTCTGATTCTGGGAGCCCTACAATCATGTCATAGGAGATCTCTTCCCAAGGTCTCTCAGGAATATGTAAAGGACGCAATAACCCTGTGGGAAGTTGGTTCAATGGTTTAACTCGAATGCATGTTTTGCAGTGTGACACATAAGAGTTGACAAATTTCTTCATGGTTGGCCAGTAGTAGGTTCTGGAAACCAATTCCAAAGTTCTTGCTTGTCCAGGATGTCCAGCTGTAATATTGTCATGGCGCGATTCCAATATCAGGTTTCTGACGGTTTTGTCCTTGGGGACAAAGATCTTTCCTTTGAACGTTAGGAGTCCTTCTCTGTATTCCCAATCTTTGACTTTTTCTCCATTTCTCAGCTTATTGTGGGCTTCTTCTAATCTGGGATCTTCGAGGATTGCTTCTCTGATTAGATTGTTAATCTCCTGGTCAGGGGTAATAGCCGAAATAAAAATGTCTGGTTTGAGGAGAACTTGGTTCTCTACCCCCCCCAAAGGTTCTAGGTCATATCGCCTCGAGAGAATGTCTGCTTTTTTGTTTTGGCTTCCTGGCCTGTATAAAATTTGGAAGTTGAAGTCCACCAAGAAATTCATCCAGCGGATCTGGCGTTGGTTCAATTGTTTGGATGATGAGAAGTATTCCAAATTTTTGTGATCTGTTATCACTTGAATGGCTTTTTCTGTGCCTTGGAGTAAGTGCCGCCATTCTTTGAAGGCTCTAATGATTGCCAATAGTTCTTTGTCAAAAATGTCGTAGTTTTGTTCAGCCGGATTTAGTGATTTGGAAAGAAAAGCTACAGGGTGTAATTTTCCTTCTTCATCATTCTGTGACAAAACTGCTCCTGTGGCAAATCCCGATGCGTCTGTCTTGAGGAAAAATTCCTTCTTTTGATCGGGCTGCATCATTACAGGTGCCTCCTTAAGAGCCTTTTTCAGTGCGTTCATGGCCTCTTGTTCTTTGCTTGTCCACTGCCACTTTTGATCCTTCTTAAGTAGGTTATATAGAGGTCTGGCTTTGCCGGCAAAGTCTTGGATGAATCTTCGATAGAAGTTGACAAATCCTAGGAACTCTTGAACTTGTTTGACATTCTTGGGAGCCTTCCAATTCATAGCCGCCGTGACCTTTTCCTGATCCGTTTCAATTCCTTTATTGGAAATGACCAATCCTACCCAGTCCAGTTTGGTTTGGTGGAACTTGCATTTTCTCAATTTTGCAACCAGTTTGTGTTCCCTTAGTCTTCTTAGCACTTCTTTCACGTGTCCTGGATGGTCTTCAACTTGTTTGGAAAAAACAAAGATGTCATCAATGTATACGAGTATGAAAACCCCCATAATGTCCCTGAATATAGAATTCATTAGGGACTGGAAACTTGATGGAGCGTTTTTGAGACCAAAGGGCATGACTTTCCATTTGTACATGCCGTATTGAGTTTTGAATGCTGTTTTCCATTCATGGCCTGCTGCTATTCGTGTTTGGTGGAATCCCTGTGCCAAGTCTAGAGTGGTGCCAATGACGAATCCTTCCAGTGCCCTTAACCATTGGTCCAGTAGTGGTATTCCACTTGCGTTGAATTTGCATAGTGAATTCACATATCTGTAGTCAACGCAAAAGCGTAACTCTGGGTTGTTTGGATCTTCTGGATGTGGTTTTTTGACAAACAGAACTGGGGAAGCCAAAGGGGACTTAGAAATCTGAATGTGTCCTCTTCGGATCAGGGTTTCTAGTACTTTCTTCATTTCCTTGTCTTCAGCTGGGGACGTTTTGTAAATAGGGCCGTGCTTTAGTTTAGCTTCTGGTAGGAGGTTGAGCGTAATGTCAGTTGGCCTGTGAGGTGGGAGTTCTTCTAATCTGGATTCGTCGAATACATCTGCGAACTCTTTGTATTCCTCTGGTAATGTAGTTTCAGCTGCAATTTGGAGCGTAGACGGGATTTCTAGGCAGTTTTTTGAGCAGAATTCGCTTGTGTATGCAATTGTCCTATTTTTCCAATTAATTTGTGGGTTATGTTTCTTGAGCCATGACATCCCGAGTACGATAGGGTGTCTTCCAATGTTTGTGACATGACATTCTATTTCACTGGAATGTGTTCCCATGACAAGCTTAAATTTGGTATAATGGGTGACTTTTCCAGACGAGACTTCTCGTCCGTCTATAACCCGCAGAGTCTTTGGTTTTTCGTGTTGGAAAAGGGGAAGGTTTGCTTCTTTTGCTAGGGAAGGGTTGATGAAACAGGAGGTTGCGCCGCAGTCGAGGAGTGCTTGTCCAGAGAATCTTTTTGATCTGTTAACTGACTTAGAATCAGGAGCCGTAGCTAGTGGATGAGCGGTGAAATCAAGGTATAATTGGTTTTCATTTGATATTGACATGATTTCTAGTTTATCCATATTACTAGCTAATATATCACCAAGTACTTGGCTCCTTAATAAGCCTTGGTGACGTCTTTTCCCGATTCGATGTCTGAAGACATTTCTTCAATCTGAGCTTCAAACCCTGAGGCTGTGTTCTTGGAAGGACAGACTCTTGCTGAGTGTCCCTTGCCACCGCAGGTGAAGCAAATCATTGGTCCTTTTCCTTTCCCATCAAGATCCATTGCGTTGGGGTCTTTAGTAGGAGTGGACGATTTGGGTGTTTGAATAATTGGAGCGTTGAAGGTACTAGTTCGGGTGTCTTTTTGAATTGCTCCAAAAGGGACATTTCCTTTTGTCCCATCGTCCCAGGAGATCTGTGGAACGAGGCGACCCTTCGCATTTCTGGTAATGCTTGAGATTTTGCTGTATTGTACCCCTCCTGTAGGTTTTGACATAAAGACACGATTGTTTACGTTGAATCTTTGACCCAGTGAGGTACTTGGGGTGGTTGTGGTTGTTTTAGAAGTAGTTTGCTTTGAAGTGCTGGATTGTGGGTTTTGCGATCTTTTGGGTGCATTAATGGCATTCATTGTGGAGTCGATTTCCAGGGCTCTTTCACAAACTTGATTGAATGTCCTTGTTATTTCATGGGGTTTAAAGTTCTGTGCCACCATGGCCATCCTGATTTCATCTTTAAGACCGTCATAGAAATCATCCCGAAGTACTTGATCAGTGTACCCAAGTACCGATGAATAAGTAACGAAGTCTCGTAGGTAATCTTGGACAGAGTTCTTCTGGGTCAATTTCTTGTATAGTTGTCTATATCGATCAATCTTGTGAACGTCGCCAAACCTGGCTTGCATTTTGTTCCAGAATTCATCCATGTCATGTAGCCAAATTGTTGCTCCCCTTGTTGCCGTGTCTGCATCAATTCCAGGTTGCATCCATACATAGGCAGGCCCCTTGCAATAACCCATGATATAGGTGATTTTTTGTTCTGTGGTTGCTTGTGGGGATGTGTGGTTTATGTACAAAGTACATTGCGACTTAAACTCGTCAAATTTATCTACATCTCCAGAAAATTCTTCTGGGGGATGCATTTTGAGTTTGTATCCTGGGGTGGTTGTTGAAGCAGTGGTTGAGGGTGTTGCACCCAGGTTTGCAAGTGATTGAGACACTGCATTCATTAATTGGTGAAGTGGTGCAATTTGTGCCGTTTGATTTTGAATAGCATGGATATCGGCAATGTTATTGTCAATGCCCTGTTCTAAGGTAGAAGTGATACCATTTAAGGCATTAATATGTCCGTTAATTTTTTGCACTTCGTCTATTAAGGCATTGATTGCATGTGCAACTACATCGGGTCCGGATGTTGCTGAAATTTGGGCAAATCCCCCTTGACTAGGTGATGGGGCTCTCAACATAATGGAGCGGGGAAAAAATTTAGAAATTTATTGGGAGCCAAGGCCGTACAAAATATCCCGGATTCTTCTTCGAACCCTTCTGTCTTTGATGATGCGCAAACTTCTCAGAAATATCAATTCAAGATTTTTGTCCTCCAAGAACAACGCGTTGATTACTCCTAGTTCGTCGTACTGTTCGTATATGTAGTTACAATGAACGTCTTCAATAAAGAGTTTTAGGGACTCTAGTCTAAGCTGTTCCCTATGTTGTTCCTGTGTGAGTCGAGGTCTTGGTCCCACTGAAAAGGGTTGGGTGCAATGGTATCAAGGTGATTTAGAAGGTGGTAATCCTGGTTAATAGGAATATGCACTTCTGCTGCGAGATGACAGTATTTGCCCTTGATTTTGTCCTTAAGGGTTTCGATGGTACGCCACTGACGTTTGTTGTTGTTGATGAGATTTTCGACCTTTCGAGTGTGTTTTTCTTGGATTTTGATGAGTTGGTCGCAATTCTCGATCAAGACGCGGGTTTGTTCTTGTAAGCGCTCAACTTCAATATTGGTGTCAGTTAGATTTAAGCTTTGGACACGGTCTTGATCGGCTTGTTGCTTGTTGGTGTTGTCAAGGTTGATTTCGATGAACTCGAGCCTTGAATGAAGAGATTGGTAATCGGCTTCGAGTTGATTATAGTTTTCGTCATTTCTGGTACGTTTGATCTTTAAATCCTCTGCTTGTTTGACTTGATCTTCTTCTAGTACTTCAATTTGACTGTTTAATTTGTTGACTTTGGTGTCTAGATCGAGTACAAAGTCTTTTAGTCTAAAGACTGCTTTGCAGAGGCTAAAAAATGCAGGGAACACTTTTAAGGTTAATTAGTTAGTTACTAATTAGTCCCTTTTTAGTGCGTACTGATGGAAACGAGAAATTGATGTGGTTCTTGATGGATGAGAGTGTTAACTTGGGTGGTGCTCTGACCACTTTCCAGTTTTTGCTTGAAAGGATCTGGCTTCCTCGAGATGTTGGTTTGGATGTGAAGGGTGCTAGGCGCTAAGCTTTTGCTTTATATACTCCTTTTCTGATCTTATCAGTTATCAACAGCCTTGGGCGGGCGTGATAGCGACAGTGTATAACAGAGTAAGGGTGTATTTAGCTGACTAAAGCCGCTATGACCCGAAAGAGGATAACAATTGGGTTCACTGACAGCGTATAGCGATGTGGGACTACTGGTCTGTATCAAGTATAGCTCTTTGTTCGTTGTACTATGCCCGTTTTCCCGTGTACGTTCTATCTACTTGGTGGAAGAGCAGGGGCTTAAAGCCAATGCTAGGAAAGGCTTGACCTAATGTCCCGACTTGGGTCAATTAGGTATATATAAGGTTAAGGGGTTTGACTTAGACAAGTCTTAGAACCCAAGGAGTGGTGATAAGCGAGAGGATTTGATTGGGCAAGTCCTAGTGGAGAGGAGGTCAAGCCTTGTCGTTAACCGGCTTGACCTCTGGGTTTATATACACGTGAGATCAAGGCCACGTCATCATCTATCAGTGTGGGAAAGCCGAGTACAACCAATGATAAGCGAGATAAGAGGTATGACTCGACATTCTGGAAGTTCCGGAAGTATCACCAATATCAAATGAAGAGACAAATACATCACATGATACAAGTTAAGCACCAGAGGACATTTGTACCAAAAAAGGAAAGTGTTCGGAAAAAAAGATATAAAATCAGAATAAAATGTCTGAGCTTAGTCAGCTCATGACACATAGTACAACGGACAAAGAGCTATACTTGATATAGACCAGTAGTCCCACATTGCTATACGCTGTCAGTGAACCCAATCGTTATCCTCTTTTGGGTCATAGTGGCTTTAGTCAGCTAAATACACCCTTACTCTGTTATACACTGTTGTTATCACGCTTGCCCAAGGCTGTTGATAACTGATAAGATCAGATAAGGAGTATATAGAGCAAAAGCTTAGCGTTCAGCACCCTTCACATCCCTATCAACATCTCAAGGAAGCCAGTTCCTCTCAAGTCAATCTGGAAAGTGGTTGGAGCACCACCCAAGTTAACACTCATATCCATCAAGAACCCCACCAATTTGTTGTTTCCATCAGTACACACTAAAAAGGGATTAATTAGTAACTAACTGATTAACCTTAAAAGTGTTCCCCGCATTTTTTAGCCTCTGCAAAGCAGTCTTTAGACTAAAAGACTTTGTACTTGATCTAGACACCAAGGTCAACAAGTTAAACAGTTGAATTGAAGTACTAGAAGAAGATCAGGTTGAGCAAGCAGAGGAACTAAGGGTTGAACATACAAGAAACAACAAAAACTACAACCAATTCAAAGCCAACTATCAAGCACTTCACTCAAGGCTTGAGTTCATTGAAATCAGCATCAAGAATACAAACAAGCAACAAGCCAATCAAGACCACGTGCAAAGCATAAACCTTGCTGACACCAACATCAAAGTCAAGTGCCTACAAGAACAAATCCATGTCCTGATTGAAAACTGCAACCAGCTCATTAAAATTCAAGAAAAACATACTTGAAAGGTCAAAAATCTCATCAACAACAATAAACGTCAGTGGCGCACCATCAAGACTCTCAAAGACAAAATCAAGAGCCAATACTGCCCCCTCGCATCAGAGGTGCGTATTCCTATCAATCAGGATTACTGCCTTCTAAACCATCTTAACACCATTGCTCCCAATCCTTTTCAGTGGGACCAAGACCTTGACTCACACAGGAACAACACAGGGAACAGCTCAGGCTAGAATCCCTATCACTCTTTATTGAAGACGTTCATCATAACTATATATACAAACAGTACAACAAACTAGGAGTGATCAACGCATTGTTTCTGGAAGACAAAAATCTTGAATTGGTGTTTCTAAGAAGTTTATGTGTTATCAAAGATAGACAAGTGCGCAGAAGGATTTGCAATATTCTGTACAGTCTAGGCTCCCAATAAATTCACACTTCTCCCTGCTCCAATATGTCTAGAGCCCCATCACCAAGTCAAGGAGGGTTCACCCAAATATCTGAAACATCCCCACCTGATGTAGTAGCACATGCAATCAATGCTCTGATAGATGAAGTGCAAAAGATAAACGGTCACATCAATGCCTTAAATAACATCACTACCACGCTAGAACAAGGAATTGACAACACTGTTGCGGATGTCATGGCAATCCAAAACCAAACCTCACAGATTGCGCCTCTTCACCAACTAATAACTGTGGTATCCCAATCACTAACAAACCTGGGAGCAACACCCTCCACAACTGCATCAACAACCACTCCAGGATACAAACTCAAGATGCATCCTCCAGAAGAATTCTCTGGAGATGTAGACAAATTTGACAAGTTTAAATTGCAATGTACTCTGTACATAAACCATACATCCCCACAGGCAACTACAGAACAAAAAATTACTTATATCATGGGTTATTGCAAAGGGCCCGCCTACGTGTGGATGCAACCTGGAATTGACGTAGATACAGCAAGAAGAGGAGCAACCAATTGGCTGCACAACATAGATGAATTCTGGAACAAAATGCAAGCTAGGTTTGGCAACATTCACAAACTTGACCAATATAGACAACTATACAAAAAATTGGTCCAGAAGAATTCCATTCAAGATTATCTACGGGATTTTGTCACTTATTCATTGGTACTTGGGTACACTGATTGAGTACTTTGTGATGATTTCTACAACAGTCTTAAAGATGAAATCAAAATGGCCATGGTGTCACAGAACTTCAAACCCCATGAAGCAACAAGGACATTTAACCAAGTTTGCAAACAAGCCCTGGAAGTCAATTCCACAATGAATGCCATTAATGCACCAAAAAGGGTTCAAAGTCTACAAGCCAGCACCTCAAAACAAACTACATCCAAGATGGCCACAAACACTGCAAACACTTCACTAGGCCAAAGGTTCAACATAAGCAATTGTGTCTTCATGTCAAAACCTACAGGGGGGTTGCAATATGGAAAAATCTCAAGTGTTTCCAGGAATGCAAAAGGCTGTGTGTTGTGAGCCATGCTCTCAACATCGGACTCGTCTACGTCTCTTCCTCTCTTGTTGTTTATGTTTGTGTTTGTGTTTTTCTTTCCCCTTGTTTTCCTGCCGCGTTGCCACCTTCTTGTGGTTATGTGTTACACTGTGTAACGCGGCTGTGCTTTGTACGAGTCATGTCTGTTCATACAGCATGACTCACATGGACACTCCTGATTGGTAGACTGTTGTGACTCAGGTGGCTACGCTTTGTATGACTTGGCCACTTTGCATATATATATAGAGGACCAACAAGCCTGGTAACCCCAGCTTGTTTTGTCTCGTCAAACATTCCCTTTTGAGTGACACTTTGAACCACCCCTACCCTTTAGAGCCTACAGACACTTAAGTGTGTTGCGGTTCAAGAGGTCACTTAGGTCTTAGTGCCATCTGCCGTGAGCCATGCCCCCGCCATTGGACTCGCCTAAGTCTCATCCTTTCCTATGTATATGTACGTGTTTGTGTTTCTTCCCTTGTTCTCTTTCCTGTCGTGTTGCCACCTTCTTGTGGTTATGTGTTACACTGTGTAACGCGACTGTGCTTTGTACGAGTCATGTCTGTTCATACAGCATGACTCACATGGACACTCCTGACTGGCTTGTATGTATGACTCGTGTGGCTGCGTCTTGTTTGACTCAGTCACTTTCTGTATATATATAGAGGACCAACAAGCCTGGTAACCCCAGCTTGTTTTGTCTCGTCAAAACATCCCTTCTGAGTGACGCTTTGAACCACCCCTACCCTCAAGAGCCTACAGACGCTTAAGTGTGTTGCGGTTCAAGAGGTCACTTAGGTCTTAGTACCGTCCACTCTCCCTCGCGGCTTGTCTCATAGCCACCAAGAAGAAGCTTACGACATTACAAAACAAGCTTAACAACATACAATATGTCTATTCAAGAAGATGGAGGGTCACGCCCCTCATCCACTATATCAACAAGAAGAGGACCCAGTTGGGTGGCAAGGCCCACAGGATCACTAAACGAACAAGATATTGCACAAATTCAAGCGGGAGGTCCTGCCTGATCACACTCCCAAAGCCAAACATCAATGCCGGGAGCCTTCGGCATCACCGACATGACAACTGTACAAGAGGAAGAACCCACTATCACAAATAGGGAACCAGGAGATCTCACAAATGACCCGACTCCAGCTGCAATTCGCATTCCAACTGGAAGTCCAGGGCTATCACGTCCTTTATGGCCACTAGGGACTAGGAGGCAGTTCTTTTCTCCCCAACCTGAGGCTCATGGGGGCGTGTCACTTGCTCCCATTAGACCCCCTCCTACACCACACATTCCCAATGTCCCTACAGTTCCCCAAATTGGAGGAACCATCACCAACGCAGGACCAATCCCCGTGGCTTCCCAGCCAGTCACACCAGCAATCCCAGCACCACCGTATGTTCCACAGGGTTACTCCGGACAATTGGCCCCGGTACAACAAAACACCGGCGATCCAGGAAGCTCAAGCTCAAGTTCCAGCTCTAGCAGCAGGACTGTAATCAGTAATCTAGACGACCTGGACAACCTTCTAGAAGGAAGACACAACGCCACCCTTAGGGTTATAGACGGAATGAGAGTCACTATAGATCGAAGGCTTAGCAGCCTAGAACAGGCCACACAAGTTCTAGCAAACAACCAGCAAATCTTTAACGACTCCATCAACACCCTACAAGGCACCTTGACGGACATTCTGAACTCAGCAAGAAATGGCAAACATAATTCCTTCTTAGTCGGTCAAGACATAACCCGCCTTTGAAATGAGGTTAACAACACTCAAGGACTAGTGAACAATATACGCAAAGAACTCAACACTACCAGACAAGGGCAACTCGAATGGAACGAGGCAGTAACACAAGGATTAGAAACCTTACAACAGGAAGGAACCTCCTTTACCACCAAAATCACAGAAGTTCAGGAAACTATCAACAACATGCGAGAAGAAATGGACGAAGCGTCCCTCCATGGGATCCCATCCAGGCGATCAAATTCTCCACCAAATCCAGACGCGGAATCTACCAGAATCAACGAATTAGAATTAAGAATCCAACGACTGACTGAGAACCCAAACATTGGTAGCGGACCACGTCGTCCCAAGGTGACTCGTCCAGAAGCCTTTGACGGAAAGAAAGGAGAAGGTGCCGAAATGTTCATCACACAAATGGAGAGCTACTTTGTACGTCTAGGCGATCAATACACTTCCAACAAAGAAAGGATCCGCGAAGCTCTAGCCAACTTCAAATCCGAGAACAAAGCCGCCACCCACTGGGCACAAGTACTCTTACGATCGCTTAACCAAAGGGAAAATAACCAAAACCTTGCTACATGGGAAAGTTTCAAGGCACACTTCATGGAACAGTTCAGCGACCCCAACAAAAAGGCTAAATCCGAATCGGACATCCGAAAATGCAAACAGAACAACTCAGTAGCAAACTATGCTTCGGAATTCTGATATCCTCTGGTAGACGTAAACTGGGGTCAGGAAGCTCTGATCAACCAATTCAAGGAAGGGTTGAAGCCTGAAGTCAAGACCGAACTGGCTCGTTTCGAACTGACCCTAATCAACGAAGATGGGACAGAACGAGAACTATCCCTTGATTGATGGATATCAATCGCAATCTCCATTGATCAGAAACTACAAGCAATCAAGAACACAACAGGTAAAAAGACAATAACAGCATCCTCTAGCTCTACAAAGAGA
Source organism: Ceratobasidium sp. AG-K (assembly GCA_037039685.1). Lineage (NCBI taxonomy): Eukaryota > Fungi > Basidiomycota > Agaricomycetes > Cantharellales > Ceratobasidiaceae > Ceratobasidium > Ceratobasidium sp. AG-K. The sequence goes on along the minus strand of JAWNGF010000009.1, from coordinate 2,403,256 downwards.
CTCCCAGATGAGGTTTACAAGGCTAGGATTTCCTCAAGACGCTGCCTGAAATGCAGAGCAGACAAACACATGCTTGCCAAGTGCCCGGAGAAGGAATGGAAAAAGGAGGAACCTAACCTCAAAGGAAGGGAAGGAAAAATTGAAGAGGAACCCGAGTCGGGAAAAGGCAAGGTCTCCCTCTAACCGTGTGTGGAGAGACCAACAAACCAGTAATGGAAACAATGTACCTTAGAGCTACCAGCGAATCAACAATTGTCTACACAAACATTACTGGAATCACGGAACCCATCGCTACCCTCATTGACTCAGGAGCATCAAGAAACTTCATCAACATCACTTGGGCACGAAGAAACAATGTGGCTCTAATTGAACTGGCTACACCTAGGAGAATAATTGGAATCCAAGGGAAGGAACTGTCACATCAAATCCGATTCAAAGCAAAACTGGAATTTGAGTTACATGGGAAAAACTTCAAGCAAAACTTTTTCGCCATGCCTACTGGAGAAACACACTTGATTCTGGGGTTAGAATGGCTAGAGGAAGCCAACCCAATAATCGATTGGCTATTGAAAGAAATTTCCTGGCGACCAGACAACATCCTTGGAAAAGCAGCAGAAATCGAGGACATACCCGAAGAATTCAAAGATTACACAGAAGTCTTCAGCAAGGAAAAATTTAAACAGATACCGAACCATCGTCCATACGACTGCTCCATCAATCTGGTGGAAGGAGCCAAACTCCCTAAACCGGCTAGGCCAATTCCACTCTCACCAGCAGAATCCATAGCCCTCAGAAAATACCTGGATGAGGAATTAGCGGCAGGCAAAATCACACCGAGCAAATCTCCAGTAGCCGCGGCAACCTTCTTTGTTAAAAAGGGACTAGATCCAAAGAACCCGGAAAAACCTCCAGAACTCAGGTTGGTTCAACACTTCGGGCCAATGAACGAAATAACAAAGGACGACCGCTTCCCTATGCCACTAATGGAAGATCTCCTCGACAAGATCAAGGACGCAAAAATCTTCTCTAAAATAGACTTGCGTATGGGGTTCAACAACATCCGAGTCAAAGAAGGAGACGAATGGAAAACAGCATTCCGAACCAAGGAAGGCCTCTTCAAATATATTGTCATGCCCTTCGGATTGAAGAACGCGCCGGCAACATTCCAACGATATATGAATCATATTTTCCACGACTTGATTGACGTCTGTGTCATTGTTTACATCGATGACATACTAATCTTCTCCAAAGACCGAAATCAGCACGTGAAGGACGTCCGAAAGGTACTCAAAATCCTGTTGGACAACAACCTCTTTGCAAAACTGCCAAAATGCGAGTTCTTCGTCAAAAAACTTGTCTACACAGGAATAAATATCAGCGAAGAAGGGATATCTATGCAAGAGGAAAAAGTCAAAGCCATCAAGGAATGGAAGGAGCCAAGAACAATCAAACAGGTCCAAGCCTTCCTAGGATTTGCAAATTTTTACAGGCGATTCGTACCAAACTTCAGCGCCCTAGCGAAACCCTTAACTGTTCTAACAAGAAAGGATCAGAAATGGAAATGGGAAGCAGAACAACAGGAGGCTTTCAACAGCCTGAAGAAGGAAATATGCAAGGTACCACTACTGCAACATCCGGATCCAGCAAAACCTTACATATTGGAAACCAACGCAAGCGGTGTTGCTATGGGATCGATACTCTCACAAAGACAGGATGATGGTTACCTTCACCCAATCGCTTTCCTATCAAAATCCTTTAACGCTGCACAAATGAACTACGATGTCCACGACAAGGAATTGATGGCAATTGTGGAATCACTAAAACACTGGTGATTGCATCTAGAAGGAACAAGAGAACCAATAACAGTCTACACCGATCACCGTAACCTGCAATACTGGAAGAAGGCAACTACATTTAACCAACGTCACGCTCAATGGCATCAAATCCTGGCGTCCTACAACTTTGAAATAGTTTACCGCCCGGGGAATATGTCAACAAAGCCAGACCTACTGTCCAGAAGAGCGGATCATAGCAAAATACCAACAGCAGAGCAGATTATGATCAAGGAGGAACAATTCAAAGGATTTGCCGGAGAAGTCAAGTCAGACATCATCGCAGACATTAGAGAAGCACAAACCGAAGACGAAAGCATCAGGAAAATTATAGAATTGTGCAAAGAGAAGGAGACCCTACCCAAATCAGTGCAACAGGGAATCAGGAACTACAACTTTGAGGAAAACCTGCTCTGGATAGATGGGAGAATCTACATGCCAGAAGACAAGGACACTAGGCTAAAAATACTCAGATTACACCATGATTCACCAATGGCAGGGCACCAGGGCCAAGCCCGAACGTTGGAGCTAATCTCAAGAAAATACTACTGGCCTGGACTTAAGGCAACAGTGAACAAATACGTCAACTCTTGTGAGCAGTGCCAAAGAGCAAAAGGAACAAAAAGCCAAGTACCACTGAAAGCACTCGAGATCCCAAACACCCCATGGGAGGATATTGCATACGATTTCATTGTAAAACTCCCAAAATCACAAGGCAATGACAGCATTCTAGTGGTGGTGGATCGGTTCTCTTGCATGGCACACTTCATAGCCTGCAAAGAGTCAACAACTGCGGAACAACTCGCTGATCTTTTCCTGAAGAACGTTTGGAGGTTACACAGCTTCCCACGAAGTACTGTTTCGGACAGAGGAACAACTTTCAACAGCAAGTTCCTGAAGGCCCTCTACCAAAAAATCGGAGCAAAACCGTTGTTCAGCACGGCATATCATCCACAAACAGACGGAATAACGGAACGGATAAACCAGTGGATAGAAGCATGGCTTCGCACATTTGTTAACTACAGACAAGACAACTGGGCCGAACTACTTCCTATCGCAGAATTCTGCTACAACAACCAGCGACACGGGGTCACAGGAAAAACCCCATTTGAGATTGTCAATGGCAGAGAACCACTATGGAATGTTTCAACAGAAGTCACCACGGTTCCTGAAGCTAATAAGAAAGCAAACAACTGGCAGGAAGTATGGGACAAAGCAAAAGCGGCAATGGAATGGCACAGGAGAAAGGACACAGTGGAACACGAACCAAAATACAAAGAGGACGACCTTGTCTGGCTTTACGGACAAAACATAAAGACAAACTGTCCCAACAAGAAACTTGACAACAAGAAACACGGTCCTTTCAAGATCAAAAAGGTCATCTCAAGCCATGCGTACAAATTGGAGCTTCCAAAAACCATGAGAATACACCCTGTGTTTCACAGCGATCTTCTTAGTCCATACAAAAAGGACGAGAACTTTCACAGAAACCAACCCCGACCACCGCCAATCACAACAGAAGAAGGAGAGGAAGAATACGAAGTGGAGAAAATTGTGGACTGGAAGAAAACAAAGGATGGGTTGTTCTACAGGGTTAGATGGAAGGGTTATGATGAAAAAGAAGACACAGAACAACGGGCAGAGGATTTTGGGCACCTCGGAGTAATAATGAGGAGGTTCTTGAGGGATTTCCCAAACGCCCCAACACCGTCAAACTACAAGACAAGAAGTATTAAAGGAAGGGCAGAACGGGACAACAACACAACTTGCAGAACTTGCTCACATTCAAACTCGCTCTACACACTCAACGCTCTAAACCTTTTTTGCACACTATGCCCACCGTCACCCGTGCCAGTATCGTCAACAACCTTGTTCGCGTTCTCGACGGACCAGCCTTCCAAACGGCCCGCATCCTCGACTCGGGAGCAGCCCTCTACGTCTTCAAAAGATCCCAGCAAGGTCCAGGGCGGCTCCAATTCCGTGCCTCCAATGACATCCTACACTCCGACCTGGGAGAGTTCGAATGGGTCGGCAAAAAATGGCCTACACGAATGCAACTCCAGCGGAAGGACATCTACGTATGCCGAGGATGCACAGCATTCCAAGTGTCCGAAGCCGTCCTGCTATCCATGCACAAGCTTGGGGTGGTCAAGTGGGGACAAGAAGGAGCCTACAGCAGCGAATGGGTGCCAGGATACGAAGGCCGCCCTCCTACTCTGAGGCCTCAATGGAACGACGCATGGGACAAGAACTTTGAAGCAGACTTGGCGGATTGGAGGATGGAGCAGGGATGATACCAGAGGGAGAACTTCGAATGGAAGCCATTCTGGTGGCAGGAGAAGGAAGCAGACTTGTCGCAATGGAAGGAAGCCGAGCCGGACGTACGACAATGGGACAAGGAGCATGTGGAGGAGCAAGAGAGGGTCATAGACTGGTCCAAGGCGGACTGGACGGACGATAAAACCTGGGAAAGATGGGAGGAGCACTGTGACGAACCAGGCAACACTGTGTTCAACCCCATTGATCTCACGGAGGAAGAAGAAGACGGGGACGACTCCCTGGCTGAGAAGGTTGAGAAGGACTGCTGGGTGCAGTAAATAGGCCCCTTCAGGTTCCCCTCAAGGACCTTAAGGGGGGAGTAATGCCGTGAGCCATGCCCCCGCCATCGGACTCACCTAAGTCTCATCCTTTTCCTATGTATATGTACGTGTTTGTGTTTCTTCCCTTGTTCTCTTTCCTGTCGCGTTGCCACCTTCTTGTGGTTATGTGTTACACTGTGTAATGCGACTGTGCTTTGTACGAGTCATGTCTGTTCATACAGCATGACTCACATGGACACTCCTGACTGGCTTGTATGTATGACTCGTGTGGCTGCGTCTTGTTTGACTCAGTCACTTTCTGTATATATATAGAGGACCAACAAGCCTGGTAACCCCAGCTTGTTTTGTCTCGTCAAAACATCCCTTCTGAGTGACGCTTTGAACCACCCCTACCCTCAAGAGCCTACAGACGCTTAAGTGTGTTGCGGTTCAAGAGGTCACTTAGGTCTTAGTACCGTCCACTCTCCCTCGCGGCTTGTCTCATAGCCACCAAGAAGAAGCTTACAACAAGAATCTATTGCACTAAGAGAATACCTGGATGAAGAAATTGCGGCGGGAAAGATTTGACCAAGCAAATCACCCATTGCATCACCTTGTTTCTTTGTCAAAAAACCGATCGATCCAAAAAATCCAGGGGCAGTTCGCCAACTACGACTTGTTCAAGACCTCAGAGGAGTAAACGCCATTACAAAGGACGACAGATTCCCAATGCCCCTAATGGAAGACCTCCTGGATAAAATCAAGGACGCGAAAATTTTCTCCAAGATTGATCTGTGCATGGGTTTCAACAATATCAGAATCAGAGAAGGTGACGAATGGAAGACAGCTTTCAGAACAAAAGAAGGACTCTTTGAATACGTCATCATGCCTTTTGGACTAAAAAACGCACCCGCCATTTTCCAAAGATATATGAATCACATTTTCCATGATCTTATCGACGTCTGTGTCATAGTATACATTGACGACATCTTAGTCTTCTCTAAGGACAGAAGCCAACATACGGTGGATGTCAGAAGAGTACTAAGGATCTTACTGGAGGAAAATCTTTTCGCAAAGCTTCCAAAATGCGAATTCTTTGTCACCAAATTGACATATACGGGACTTGGAATCAGCGATTCTGGTATCTCAATGGAGGAAGAAAAAGTCAAGGCAATAAAGGAATGGAAGGAACCAAGAACAGTCAAACAGGTCCAAGCGTTCCTAGGATTCGCAAATTTCTACCAAAGATTTGTACCGAATTTCAGCCGATTAGCAAAACCCCTGACAACCTTAACAAAAAAGGACAACAAATGGGAATGGGGAAACGATCAGCAGGAAGCGTTTGAATCCCTAAAAGCGGAAATCAGCAGGGAACCTACTCTACGCCATCCAAACCCGGACAAACCCTTTTTCTTGGAAACAGACGCAAGTGGAGTAGCGATGGGAGCAATCCTGTCACAAGGGCAAGATGATGGCTACCTACACCCTATTGCTTATCTTTCAAAATCTTTCAACGAGGCTCAACTCAACTACGACGTCCACGATAAGGAACTTATGGCAATTATACAATCTTTAACACATTGGAGACTATACCTCGAAGGAACAAAGGACCCTATCACCATCTACACCAATCATAGGAACCTACAGTTCTGGAAGGAATCAAGGACTTTCAACCGTCGACACGCAAGATGGCACCAATTGCTTGCTTCCTATAACTTTGACATCATATACCGCCCTGGAATCCTGTTGTCTAAACCGGACCTATTGTCTAGACGATCAGACCATGAAGATACCCCCACACCTGAACAAGTCATGATAGCTGTCAAAAGGTTCAAGGGGTTTATGGGACAAGTAGACACAGATATCATAGAAACTATCAAGGAAGCACAAGAAACAGACGAAGGATTGGCACAAATCAAAGAAATTTGCAAATCGAGGGAAACGCTACCAAAAACCCTACAACACAGTGCAAAAGATTATGATTTCAAGGAAGGACTATTATGGTTCAAGGGAAGGATTTACGTGCCAGAAGATAAGGAATCCAGGCTGGCCATCATGCGAGTTCACCACGACTCAAAAATCGCGGGTCATCAAGGACAAGCTAGAACGTTGGAACTAATATCGAGAAGATACTTCTGGCTGGGAATGAAGCAAAGCGTAAACAGATACGTGGAATCCTGTGAGACTTGCCAACAGACGAAGGGATCAAAATCAATAGTTCCGATCAAGCCTCTAGGGATTCCAAAAGGACCATGGGAAGACATAGCATTTGATTTTGTAGTGAAATTACCAGAATCAAAAGGAGCAGATAGCATCTTAGTTGTGGTGGACCGATTCTCAAGAATGGCGCATTTCATACCCTGCAAAGAATCTCACACGGCGAGCGACCTTGCAAACCTTTTTGTCACAAATGTTTGGAAACTACACGGCTTTCCAAAAAGCACGATCTCAGACAGGGGGACTACTTTCAACTCCAAACTTATGAAAGCCATTTATGAGAAAATTGGAACTAGCCCAGGTTTCAGTACTGCCTACCACCCCCAAACGGATGGAATAACAGAGAGAATAAATCAATGGATGGAAGGATGGCTACGATCATTTGTCAACTACCAACAGGATGATTGGGCGGACTTGTTACCAACTGCGGAATTCAGTTATAATCTACAGAAGCATCGCGTAACGGGTAGTTCCCCTTTCGAAATTGTCTACGGCAGGGAACCACTATGGAACGTCTCTGCAGAAGAATCAGCGGTTCCGGAAGCAAACAACATCACGAAAAAATGGCGAAAAATCCACGACAAAGCAATTGCATCAATGGAAAGCCAAAGGCTCCCAGAAGAAGAGCCAAGAAACGAGTACAAGGAAGGAGATCTAGTATGGCTTTTGGGAAAGAACATTCAAACAAAAAGACCCTCAAAGAAGCTGGATAACAAGAAACACGGGCCGTTTATTGTGAAACGAAAGATAGGGTCACACGCTTATGAACTCACTTTGCTGGCAACAATGAGGGTGCACCCTGTTTTCCACATCGATTTGCTCAGCCCTTACAAAGAAGACACAGAATTCAGCCGAAACCAACCCCAACCACCACCGATCATAACAGAAGAAGGTGAAGAGGAATACAAAGTAGAAAAAATTGTGGATTGGAAGAAAACAAAGGATGGGCTCTTCTACAGGGTCAGATGGAAGGGTTATGGGGAAGAAGAAGACACGGAACAAAGGGCAGAAGACTTTGGCCACCTGTCCAAGATCATCAAGGACTTGCTACAGCAACACCCCGAGGCTCCAACACCTTCTAACTATGTTCCGAAAAAGATAAAAGGAAAGGGGAGCACAATCAGTAGCGACATCTGCAAGACTTGCAACTACTCCAAGCTTCATTCCTCGCTCAACTCTCTAAATCTTCTCTGCTCTCCACAATGCCTGCTGTCTCCCGCTCCACCATTGTCAACAACCTCACCCGCGTCCTGGACGGACCAGCGTTTGCTACGGCAAGGATCCTTGATGCTGGAGCCACTCTCTACGTCTTCAAGAGGTCCCAGCAAGGCTCAGGAAGAATGCACTTTAGGGCGTCGGACGACGTTCTCCACTCAGACTTGGGCGAATTCCAGTGGGTCGGCAAAAAATGGCCAACAAAAATGCAGCTCACAAGAAAAGACATCTTCGTCTGTCGAGGATGCGCGGCCTTCCAAGTGTCGGAGGTGGTCCTACTGTCCACCCATATGCTTGGAGTCGTTGAATGGGGACAAGAAGGAGCATACTCGAGCGAGTGGGTACCAGGGTACGACGGGAGGCAACCAACGCTGCGACCTCGGTGGAACGACGCCTGGGACGCCAACTACGAGAGGGACCTGAGTGACTGGAGGATGGAAAGGGGAAGGTACCAGAAGGAGAAGTTCGAATGGGCGCCAAACTGGTGGAAGTGGGAGGAAACAGACGTGTCAGCATGGAAGGAGACGGAGCCAGACGTGCGACAATGGGACAAGGAGTTTGTGGAGGCTCAGGAAAGGGTTTTGGACTGGTCCAAGGCCAACTGGACAAGGGAGGAGACATGGGAAGAATGGGAGAAGTTCTCGGACGAACTGGGGAACACCGCGTTCAATCCCATCGACCTGACCTTGGAGGAAGATGAAGGGCTGGAGGAATATATGCTGAGGAAAGGAAAGGACTGCGCGGTGCAGTAAGTCCATTCAGGTCCCCCAAATGGACCCATAGGGGGGAGTAATGTCGTGAGCCAGTTCACTCCATCGGACTTGCCTGTTGTCTCGCCCGCCTGTTTCCTTCTTTTCTGTTGTGTTTCCGTTTCCGTTTGCCGCGTTGCCACCTTCTTGTGGTTATTCTGTTACATTGTGTAACGCGGCTGTGCTTTGTACGAGTCATGTCTGTTCATACAGCATGACTCACATGGACACTCCTGACTGGTTGACTGCGTTGACTCATGTGGCTGCGCCTTGTATGACTTGGCCTCTTTGTGAATATATATAGAGGACCAACAAGCCTGGAAACCCCAGCTTGTTTTGTCTCGTCAAAACATCCCCTTTGAGTGACACTTTGAACCACCCCTACCCTCAAGAGCCTACAGATGCTTAAGTGTGTTGCGGTTCAAGAGGTCACTTAGGTCTTAGTGCCGTCCACTCTCCGTCGCGGCTTGTCTCATAGCCACCAAGAAGAAGCTTACAACAATTACGACACTGGCGCATCCACCTGGAGGGAACAAAAGAACCAGTAGTGATCTACACAGATCACAAAAACCTTACTTACTGGCAGAAGGCTAGCACCTTCAATCAAAGACACAACAGATGGCTTCTCATGCTGGCAAGCTACAATTTCAAGATCCACTACAGACCTGGCAAAATGTTGGAAAAGCCGGACATCCTCTCAAGAAGAAGCAATCACAATGATATCGCCTCTGCAGAACAAGTGATGATCTCTGCCAAAAACTTCAAGGGATTCTCAGCCCTGATGAGTGACAACATTATTGCGGAAATCAAGGAAGCCCTAGAGGAAGACAAAAGCCTGGAAACCCTGATCAAAAGCACCAAGGGGAGGGAAGACCTACCTCCCTCTGTGAAAAAACAGTTCAAGGACTACAAAATGAGCAAAGATCTCCTCTGGTATCAAGGAAGAATTGTAGTTCCTGACAAAAAGGACGTCAAGCTGAAGCTTCTCAAACTCTACCATGACTTGCCCATTGCAGGTCACCAAGGACAAGCCAGGACTCTAGAACTCATCTCTAGAAACTACTACTGGCCAGGCATGAAGGCCCAAGTCAACAAGTATGTTGATAGCTGCAAAGCGTGCCAAAGGGGGAAGGGAAGCAAAGGACACCTACCACTCAAACCCTTGCCCATCCTGGAGAAACCTTGGGAAAATATTGCATATGACTTTATTGTGAAACTACCAAAATCACAAGGGTTTGACAGCGTCCTTGTAGTGATGGACCGCTTTTCCAGAATGGCACACTTCATCCCCTGCAAGGAATCCACAAACTCAAAAGATCTTGCCAACATCTTTGTGAAGGAAGTATGGCGTCTTCATGGATTCCCCAAAACCACTGTTTCAGATAGAGGAACTACCTTCAAATCACACTTCTTAGAAGCTGTCTACAAGCGGCTAGGAATCCAAGGGACATTCTCTACTGCCTTCCACCCTGAAACTGATGGCCTGGTGGAAAGAACAAACCAGTGGCTTGAAGGATGGTTACGCATCTTTGGAAACTACAAGCAGGATGACTGGGCAAAATGGTTACCCATTGCGGAATTTTGTCACAACAATCACAAGAACCAAGTCACAAACAAATCCCCCTTTGAGGTCATCCACGGCATGACTCCCAAATGGTCTATGGAGGACTATGTGACTTGCTCCCCAGAAGGAGACAAGTGGACAAGGGATATGGAGGAGGTGTGGGAGGAAACAAAAGCCCTGATGGAATATCACTAATCAAAGGAAGAGACCCCAAAAGTACAATACAAGGAAGGGGACAACGTCTGGCTCCTGACTACCAATATTTCCACAAGACGTCCAAGCAAGAAGCTTGATGACAAAAGAACAGGCCCCTTTGTTGTGAAAAAACAAATCTCTTCACACACCTACCAACTTGATCTTCCAAAGTCCATGCGCATTCACAACGTCTTCCATGGAAACATTTTGACCCCCTACATTGAAGACCTAGACTTCCAATGAAATCAACCCCAACCTCCGCCAATCATGACTGAGGAAGGCAAGGAGGAATATGAGGTCGAAAAAATTGTGAATTGGTATCAAGACCCTGATGGGCTGAAATACCGCATCAGATGGAAAGGTTACAGCCCACTAGAAGACACAGAAGAACCGGCGGAGAACTTTGCCGAGCTGACTCATGTCATGAGAAAGTTCCAGAAGAACTTTCCCACCACCCCACTTCCTCCAAATTTCACCTCCCCAAGGTACAAAAGGATGAAGGGGAAAGCGGCAGAAATCATCATCCCAGCTTTTCAACCAATTGCTACCAGTACTCTGCAAAACACTTCCCCCACCTCAAAAAACTTTTCCCCACTCAACCAACAATGCCTGCCGCTTGCACCACTGCCGCCTCCACCTTCTCCCGGGTCCCCAGCTACAAGAAAGCTAGGGCCTACGGAAAGGCCCTCAAGCTTGCCGGATCAGGCAAATTTGCCGTCAACAACCAGGACACTGCTCCCTGGTCTCTCAACAAGGCCAAGGCTCTTGCTGAGGTCCTTGAGCCAGGCATCCAATTGGGGTACATTCCCCTACAGGAGAGGGCAACCATCAAATGGGACAAACAGCGCAGGTCCCTCATCACCCCTTGCCTTGGCTCCCTTCTCTGGGTCAGCCACCCCAACTTCTGGCCTTCCAACCCCACCAACATTGGTTGCAACAAATACTACCACTGCCGTGGTTGTATTGGACTCACTGTCCATGACGTTGTCCTCAAAAGCGCAGACGCCTGGAACCGTGACACCGGTTTCAAATGGGAAGGGGACAAGTGGTTCAAACAAGAAAACAACCCTTGCCTTGCCCTTGACAATGGTGGACACTGCAACAAAGAAGGAATTTGGTGGCGCCCATGTGCCACAGACTTTGAGACAGGATGGCCAACAAACTGTGAGTTTGAACAACTACCTGGTCCCACAAAAACTTACCCAAGAGACAATCCCTTCTTCAATACCATTGACTGGTCAAAAGGCGCCAACAGAAGTGGACATGTCAACCTGGCAGGACAGCCAATGGAAGACTGCAAAGAAGAGGTTGTCAAGGTTCCCCCTGCACCTCCAAGCTCTGAAAGCGGCTTTGACATCCCCACCCCTCCTCACATCACCGACAAGGAGGCTAAACAAGTTGAACAAGAATGGGAGGCCACGTGGGACAAAGCCCAAGCAAAACGTCAAGGGCCTCATTGCCGACATTGGGAACACCATTGCAAACATGGAGCCACACCCCCTGGCCAACCAAATGCCTTGCGACGCCAACGTTCTCAAAGCTTACCACCTTGTCCAGTGCAGGGCCTGGAGTGTCAAGCAGCTCAACAAATGGCTCAATCACAGGCAAGAACAGTGGTCCAGACGGGAGGCAAGGGAACTCAAGCGCCTACAAGAGCAGCACCAGGAGGAACTTGACCACCTCTACCAAGAGAAGTGGGACTGTATGAACAAGGTCCTTGAGGTGGATATGCGCACCCTGGCAGAAAGGGTTGGATGGCTGGAGCTGAAGGAATGGGTTGCCTGCAAATAGGCAAGTGCGCTCCACTACACTAGCCTTTGTGGGGAGGCAATGTTGTGACCCATCCCTCCCTCTGTCTCTGTTTGTGGACTTGTGGCTTGTTCCAGCGCTTTAAGCGCCCTTTCCCTTTGTTGAGCCCTCTCCCTTGTTTAGTAAGGTGTATGGATGATGTGTCACCATGAGTCATATGACTCATGCTGTTTTCCATTGGCTGGTCTGCGCAGCCACTTGGACTTAGGAGCTAGTGACTTGTACTGACAAGACTAGTGTTTGTCCACTTTAGTGATAGAGTCTTAGAAGACTTATCACATATTGTTCCACATCTCAAAGGCCATTAGCAGTTGTCAACCATAGGCATTAGCAGGTTGCAACATCAAAGCCACTCTCATCCTAGCAAATCAATCCTACAAACACTACTTTGATAAGGGAGCCAAAGAACCAGAAGAGATAAACCCTGGAGATAAAGTCTGGCTTAATCATCAAAACATATCCACAGACAGACCTTCAGTAAAACTCTCCCACAAAGTTTTAGGCCCCTACAAAGTACTGGAAAAAATAGGGACTCACACCTTTAAACTGGAACTACCAAAGTCCTTGAAGATCCATCCTGTCTTCCATATCATGTTGCTCAAGAAGTTTCACTCTGATCCCCATGGTTGCAAACCCGCTCAACCACCCCCTATTGTCACGCAAGAAGGAGAAGAAGAGTGGGAAGTTGAAGAAATCCTCAATTCCAAGAAAATTTGCTGTCAACTTCACTATTACGTCAAATGGAAGGGATACTCTCATGCAGACAATTCTTGGCAAACAAAGGAGGACCTCAAGAATGCTCCTGAGCAGTTGATAAATTCCACAAACTCCACCCCACCATGCCAGGCCCTTAAAAGGGGGGTAATGTCATGAGCTGACTAAGCTCAGACATTTTATTCTGATTTTATATCTTTTTTCCGAACACTTTCCTTTTTTGGTACAAATGTCCTCTGGCACTTAACTTGTATCATGTGATGTATTTGCCTTTCCACTAGGACTTGTACAATCAAATCCTCTTACTAAACACTACTCCTTGGGTTCTAAGACTTGCTTAAGTCAAACCCCTTAACTTTCTATATACCTAATTGACCCAAGTCGGGACAGCTAACTGGCTTCCTGATCTTCCAAGACACTGCTCGTCAGTTGTGGAGATTGCCCGTGTATGAACATTACAAGCCTGCCTTGGAGCAACACTACCATTCCAAAGGCAAGCCTAACAAGAACAACAATCATCTCAACCAATTGGGCCACCCACTGATTCAGTTGCGGGACTTCAGGTACGCTGGATTTACTAGATTTTTAGCACCTCCCCTCATCTCAAAGTTGATCTGTAGGCCAGTGGTAGCACATGGACACAGCGCCATTTGTCCTCATCTTGCTCACCACCACAGCTTGATTGTGACTCAAGCAAAGCTTACCTCGATAGCGCCGTTGTCTCCGAGGACGTGATCGCTGACTACAGATGTATCCTGCCATACTGGGAGGCACAGCATCAGCGGCGCCCAAGCGTGGCTCACATGGCGCTCTTCTACTTGTCTGCACCAGGTATGTACTAGGGTATATCGATATTTACATGCTCTCTGACATGTTCCTTATTCAAGCGACCTCCGTCGATGCTGAGCGCGTGTTTTCGGGCGGGCGATTGGTGATTAATAATCTTCAGCACCGTGTGTCCGTTCACTCATCCCAGGCCTAGATGGCAATCGGGTCCTGGTACGATACACCGCTGCTACCAAGGCTGGCTGATGTGGCCCAAATAATTGAAAATCATATGTAATTAAATTATCTGTCAACTCGAATACACGATATGACCGGGATCAACCGCCCAAAATTACCGCGGGAGTGTTGCGCGGTTGGGTGATCACGTGATAATTCCGTGTCGACCGTTTTGGGCTCACAACCGCGGTATTTACCGCGCAACTTCCCGGTTCTACCATTTTACTCCCTACATGGAACCAAATTATATATCTGAACAAGCTACCTTGATCATGATCGTCCCGCGGATCAGCGCGTAGATATTTATCTGGATGAAAGAACACCATTCGCGAATGGTGAGTTCGCTCAAGCACCTGCTAGCTCCCCCGCTACGGGAGGGCATGTGTAGATGATCAACCGAGTATCACTCACTTCCTCTAAACCTAGTTGATGCGCCTTACGCTGACCCAGGAACCACCCAGCTTTGACGGAAGACCATTGAAATGGGCGGAGGGTCAGCTATTCTGGTAGCACGAGATCAGAAGGGGGCGCGGGCGATATGCGTGCAAGATTGCACAGAGCCAGCATGTAGCCCGCGGCAGGCGCTACACTATGTACGCGAAAGCTGCTACCCGATACCTCTGCTGATATCTGAGCACAACCACTTTGCCTGCCCCCTCAAGTGCATCCTTACCCACCCGACCTATGTGGGCCCTAATATGAACCCCCAGACCTTGTTGGCTCCATTTAATTAGGGACGCCAATAGTCGCCTCCTCCGAGCGCATCGAACACACAAGTAGAGAGGTGTTTGTTCAGAGTGGCCTGTGCAAACTTTCCTCCGCGCAAGGGGCGAGCCATTCTCCCGAGATATGAACGCTCTGCAGCTAAGTCTGGTGGCTTCCTTGGACAGGCTGACATGAAAGGCTCAGGCTCGGAACGGTATGGAGAACGAGTAGATCACTCTGGGTATCAACCCCAGAGCCCATGAAATGTCCTTCGAGGTATCCGATGCGCAGGGGATCTTGCTTCTATTGGAACGCATCAACAATATGTATCATTCCATGACCCAGATGTTGAGGGAAGCAGGCCGTAGATAACCCCTGCTTTTGGAACGAGCAGGGCTGGACGCAACCGTCTTCCTGCTAATATCATAATGCCAATCGCTGGGTCTCGCTTTTCTAGCTGCTCTCTCGTCTCGGCCCAATCTCTTTTGAGTTTTTCGCTGCTCGGTACCTCACCCGACCCGTGAGTCTTACTCACGACCTGGCGCCTCGGTTCCCGGCTCGCTTTGCCCCGGCTCTCCCATCTTTCCATTCCCTGGAGATGAATGAGTTCACGTGTTTACACCCCTTGCTCCACGCTCTCCACCTGTGACGAATTTCTTTTGTAAACATTACTGCCCGTATACGAATGTGACATAATAACTCCTGGCTATCCGAATCTGGTAACGCATACGCACCAGAGTCCAAGATATAAAGACAGGGCCACTTAACTATTTAAATTACAAATTTTTTGTTTGAGTAATACAGGGAGAACCGAATAGACACAAAGCTGAGGAATCAATCCCCATAAGTTACTTTGACATATTTCGGCTCTTTTGACTTCAAGTTGAGCCGAACTAGGATTGCTAGGACGCCTCGCTGGATCTCTCGGACGCCTTGCTGGATCTCTTGGACGCCTTGCCGAACCTCCCTCCACACCAGTTCCCCGAGATGAGGGCGCACGTATGGTTCTGCTGGCTTGAGCATCTCGCTTGTAATCTCTTGCCCATGCCTCCTTTCCTCTTCAATCGTTTCGACCGCCTTGGCTCTCTGCGCGACTTCCAGATCTTGCCGAGATATTTCATTTATCCTGAGTCTAGCTAGCCCTGTTATGAGCTAGTGGTCAATTGTTAGTACGCAGTTGGTAGCAATTAGAGCACGACGCTTACTGTCTCAATGACAAGTTCGAGAAAGTGGGCGAGTGCGATGGTAGGTAATACCCAGTACCTGCATAGCCGGAATGCATTCCATTAATACATTAACGCATGTCAAGCAGAGTTAGCATACGCGGTGATCCACTGAAATATCCCAGCTTGGTGTTTCGTCTGCCCCAGTTCGGGATATATCCACAAGGTTTGATAGCGGCCAAGGTTAAGCAACAGAAGGGAAACGAGGGCCAAGCCCATCGCAAAGCGACTTAGAACTATACCCCACTGGAAGCGGTCTAAGAGCGGGCGCATATATTAAACATCCTTTGCATACGAAGTCCGACCTGGTATATGACACGCACCTCGTGGTTTGGAGTGGGCCAGAGGTAAAAGCGATAGGCAAATAAAAACACTGCCCGCGAGCCCAACAATGTAACGTGTGCCTTGTATGTTGGTATCCACCAGGCCGGTGAGGATCTGGACGGAAATCACGTGGTCGATGAGTCGTAGATACCCAGTTGTACTTGACATAGTACTTACTTCATAGTACTGCATTGTGTCCGTGGAGTTTTTTGCAAGTGATACACGATTGTCCTAGGTACCGATAATCAATGAGCTATGTGCCATACGGATGGACAGCAACAAACCAAAATCGGAACCGTTCGATTGGTATTATAGAGATCTATTTTCAATTGGATATCATCAGGAATCTTTCTAGTTTCTCCCATGAACATCTGAGAACAAGTTAGATCAGATCTTTGCTGGTTGACTTCGGGGAAGCGAAGACCAACCTTGAAGGTGTTGAGAGAAAGTTTAAGTGAAAGACGCCATTGCCAAGCAATAACCTCGAAATTCTGTGACTGGTTCATTTTCCCTCCCTCGATTGGTCCGATTTTGTTCAACAGGTCTCCCCACTCATTTAACCACGTGACCGAATGCTTGATGAAGTATTCTTTCACTACCATGTTGTTACCGCTGGATGGATTCATCGGGTTAAGGCCCTCCCTCTTAAACAGTAAGGGGAACCTGAGCGAGGTGAATATTGTTGACAGGTAGCTCTGCGATTGGTTGTGCAACTATATTCAGCAAACGTCCTACGACCTGCTGGCCTGGTTGATGCTCACCGTCAGCAAGAACTGATCTTTCATGCCTTGAGACTATATTTTAGTACTGGTAGCTGGCGGTGGCATCTCCACTCACCTAGTAGTAGTAGAATAACCGCCAGTAGGAAAGGGAGATGCAAAAATAACCAAATCACTTGACGTAACCCCTTTGGATGTTGCCTGCTTGTCGGACCTTCGAAGTAGAAATACGTCAGGAAACAAACTGTGATCGCAGCACTAATAGCGTCCGATGCAACTGATTTCTCATATCCCGAAGCGGACATGACAGCCCAAAGTGACCCGGCAATGCTATTGATTCCCTATAAAAGTCATGAAGCCTGGAGTTACTGTGGGTAACCGAAATGCAATTCGAGCGGACAAACCTCCCCAAGTATGATCGTCGTGATTCCCTCGAGCCGTTCAGACAGAGTTACGCCTGAGTAAGGAATAGGCAATTTATCTTCGTCAGACCCACTCGGTGGCTCAACGGCTGGGGTCGAGTCAGCCCAATCTGATTTCCACTCCGTCGAGTTCTGAGCCAGGTTTCCCACAGCAATGGGGCGCCGCCAGTCGAGTCGCGCCATAGCGACGTGCGACACCATCTCGACGAGTAATGCAACACCCCAGAGCACAAACTTAAGCTCGGCACCGCGAGGCGTCCTTCCAGCAGCCGACGTAGAGATCATCCAAGCACAAAAAAATAGCGGGATGGACACAAACATCCCGATCGGTACCATGGTAATCTTCCGTAGAACGTTGCGATTAGTCCCCCTAGGAGCCATAGCTCGCGCGTATGCAATGACTGGATTGAATTAGCTACGGAACCGTATAAAGTGAATTGAGTCCTGCTTACTCCGTATGTATTGGACAAGCAGAACGATTCTGTGCGATAATATATGAGCGTTGAGGAGATTCAAGCATGTGGTGTGAAACTCGCCGACTGATAGTCACTGAAACTGCTATCACCCTAAGCGATGTTGCAGCTGTGACCTCGGCACTGTATATCTCGGGGTCGATTATGTCACTCATCTGGCGTGGCGGAGATTGGAGCGTGTCTGAACCAGGAGAGCGAGCAATGTAGTTCGAGATATCGTACCCTAAACGAGCCAAGCATCAGTGACATGAGTTTCTCGGGCTGGTTGGGTCATTACATACCACGCGTGGTCGCTGCTAGCATTCCGAATATACCCAACTGAACGATGTTGGATCCAAAATGAAACCTGTGCGACAGATTACCCTACTAAATCCGCCGCTTAAAAGGCCACAGTATGCGTACCAGTCGTTGGTGTAAAAGTGTATAGTGTACAGCGCCTATGGTGACTGTTTGACGTTGCGCACTTTAAATGACGCATACACTCACCTGTGCTGCCCAGAGCCACCACATAAGTACAAAAAAGCCTATGTAGGATACTGTGTCCTACGAGTCGTAAATCAGCCAGTGAGTACTGACGTGAACCGTAGTAATTCCCGGCGCACCCAAGGCTGATTGAACCGGCCATTCCTAATAAAATTATTATCAAACGTGATTCGATCATCGAAGCCAATCAATCACTCATAGACCTACTGGGTAAGGCTGGAAAATGTAGCTGTCCAGGCGAGATCGTAAAACTAGGGGAAAATATTTGGTAGTAAGCACATCAATACGCCGCTGCACACAAGCCGATACGACGTACCAGGTGCACCCACGTAGGGGCGTCATGCCTCTGAATTATGGGATCTTCTGGGCTCGTGGCGGGAGCGTCTGGCGCTTTTTCCCCTTCGGACTTGGGTTTGACGAATGGATTCTGCGAGATCGGCCGCCATTCCCAGCAGTGGTCATGCAGGGTATACTCTTTAGGGTCTGGGTCTCTATAAAAGTCAACAGTTAAACGAGCAATGCGGTTCATGGCGATCCAAGATATAATGATTCGAGCTGCAGAGTCAACGAGTGCTTGGATTTACCAGAGCGATTGACTTATACGTGTGGGGATGCTAACTATTACAAACCCACACGCCGGTACTTTGAAGATCTAGACTCTACAACTTGATCAGTACTAGCAGTGCCGGTTCTCGCATCATCGCTTTGCCACCACTGCATAACCCTAAATTTAACATGGTTTGTAGGATGCAAATACAGCCCCTAGTATTGTTCTAGATCTGACATTATCCGAAACTCTGGACGCGTTGTGCGGGCACTGGGGGAGGGAGTGGGCCATAGTCTCCAAGGCGCTTGTGAAGTACTCGCACAGCGGCGAATTTGCTACCCGCAGGCGGTGTTGGTGACATCTGAGTTGGACATACTGTAGCTGGTGGTCGCCTAGACGAGGAGAAAGCCGATTAGGTAACAGAGACCTATGGAGATCCCAATGGTAGTTTGTTGCTGGAAGACAAAGTCCTGCCTGTTGTGAACACAGTAGATCTATATTTCCCATCCCCCCCCCCCCGGATTTACTAACGTGTAAGCCCCACAGGCGCCCATATATACAATGCTCGTAGATTGTAACGCAGTTACTTAGAGCAAACAGGGGTTATTTATTTGATCATACACTGAATCTGATTCTCATTCACAGCTTTGGCTGTGATTGGTATAGTGTGCTTTTCTCCCTTGATTTGGTTACCCTTGGCCCCTCGTTCATCCTTTTTAGCCAGATGGAGACACGATCGGAGATGAGTTCCCTCCTGAGGACCCGCCTTTCATGGCAACACTGCTCCCCAGAATCGGTCTTAGCTGCCAATTGCTACTCGACTCGAGACCAGCCGAAGGACCTCTGGTCTCGGTCTCCTCGGCTCCCCAAGCTCTCGTGAATTCTTTGAATCTTTTGAAGCAAACAACTTCCACCGAGTCCGTGGATTTTGCCACGCCCATCATGCTCGCCGGACTCCCACAAGAGAACTGGGCAGCGGAATCGCCCTGCCGAGGCTGGGGCGGCGAACCGTTCAGGAGCACTGATGGTTCTTACTGTATTAACTCACACCCGACGACCGAGTGTGCAACAGCACAGTTCTCGGTGCGGTCGGCTATGGAGTGATCCGGCGCTCAAGTATGCGCTCAACGTACTGCTAAAGCAAAATTGATTTCGGTCTCAGCATGGGGCTAACCAATAACGGCAAGTCTAAGATAGTCTACGGTACATATGAAACCTATGGGGGCTTGAAATTGGGACAGCGGATAACTGCAAGAAGCACAGCGCAAGTATTCAGCACTCTCACGATATATAGAACTCGTGCTCATGTTAGGCGCCGCTTTTCATTGGCGATCACCTAGTATCAGTGATCCATCAGAGCTGGATGGGAAGGCGTGCCTGGCCAGCGAGGGGGATCTGCAGCACGGATTACCGAATGGGTGTCGGGCTGAGGGAGATAACACCGCGTGGGTAAAGGGTGGTCAGTGGGTGGTCGCGTCCAGTTACATGCGACCGCGGAAGGATTGCTTCTCGCCTAAAGCATAACCAGGCGTCTATCACTCACTTTTGAATTGCATCATTCTCCATCGGAAGTCTGTGAAGAATTGAATGAGGGACGAGCGCGCTGCCAGTGGCATGAAAAGGCAGGTCGAGGAATACAACTCCGCAATGCACTGTGATATGCAAACCTTAGATGGCCCATTATCTCGTCAAGGTTGATTCGTACTCGTGGTATTACGCGAATACTGTTGTACCTCACCCACCTCATGATTGCATAGGATGACACGTTCAATTTACCTAACTTTCAGCTTGCTCACGAAGAGCCAAGTACGCCCCCAGGGCCGAGGGCCTAGTGGCCCTCCCTCGGCGCTGACCCTTTATTTCTCCCCGTGCTTCAATTAATTACGATAGGGACTCACAGTCGAAGACCAGCATTTCTATAAACTGCACTTGGTTGGAGTATAAAACCCCTAAGAGGACGGGGGCATCCCTTACAGCTTGCGACTCATTCGCATTCAGGCTTCTACCTGCCGAACTTGCCTAAAGATTCAGTGCTTGGCCGTGAACCAGTTACCTCACACCCGGGTGTCCATCAAATTTTTCACAGGGCTTATACCGACCACATGCATCCAGGTGCATTCGCCATGGTTACGCCTGCCCACCTACGCATTCAATAAGCCCGCGATCAAAATGTTCGGGGGATCGAGGAATCGCGATCTTAGCGCGGAACACTATATCTCGACACGGTACGGTTGCACACTGAAAGGGGCCGGGCGCGCGCAGCGCGTATATTCGAGCGAGTGGACGATAAAGCGACGCGACGCGCGCAATAACCAGACGAGAGCGACGAGACGAAAGCGACGATAAGAGCGAGGCGAGCGGGCGAACACTATGCGTACTAACCGAGGGATACGCGACGATAAACCCGGCTCAAAGGAGCCGATAAGAGGGAGGGTATGCAGAGGGGAACACGCGAGGGTCGGGGGAAAACACCTAAAGACAAAACAAACTAAACCTCAACTCGTTATGGTAGAATGAGCTCCAATTGTATACCTAAAGACAAAACAAACTAAACCAAAAGGTCGTGAGAAAGAGAAAGAAAACAAACAAAAGCCGGACTTACCCTCAACTCGTTATGGTAGAATGAGCTGAGGGACTCGGTCACATGACTAGAGTTCTATAACTAGGTATGACTATGCGATAATCTATACTACGAATGTCCATGCTCGTGTCCGTCTCCTCGCTCGCTCGCCTCGCGGGCGTTACAACACCTCTTTGTGTAATATAGACAGCCATTCTTATTTGTAAGAGCCGATCTTGTCCGCGCTTTCCAAGTGTCAGATGCTTACTCACTATGTCCAATAGTGGTTACGAAAGGTAAATATATGCGTATCATAATGAATATCAGCCATAGTACAAGTCGATTTCCGCTAACCAGAGTTTGATTATTTCCCTTGAAATCGCCCACCATCGATTCGGAGCCAAGTGGCGAGTCCGAGGCACTTGCCACATTGCTGACCTATTATTACGTAAGAGTTTTTAAACGAAGCCTATCAAGTCGAACACGGATATCGCACCTGGACAAATTTGGTGCCCTAACCAAAAGTCAAAACCCCTGCCAACGGAAAAAGCACAAGCATGCGAGAATTGGTTCAATGGACAGACTCATGCCGTTGCCAGGTTGACCCCTCGAGCCCGAGAAACCTGTCAGGCTGTGTGCAACTGTAATGTTCGTTGCAATGCCAAGTGATACTGATTATACGAGTATAAATACATTTATGAAGGGTGATGAACATACTTGGCGTGGAACTTAGATCGTATAGCCTGGAGGAAGATCCTCGGTCGTCTGCAGGGGATTCGGCCCCGTCTGTGTCGGAGGTCGGTCGTATAGCGCTGGACGGGGACTAGTCAATCGGCCGTAACCAAATTGAATGTGATTATACTCACGTAGTGGTTCTCCTATCCTCTCCTCCCTGGCCTTTTCGATAGCCTTGACCCGCACTCCTTCGACCATCTTGACAAACTCGTACATTCCTCGCTCGACGAGTCGAACTTCCACCGTGGTCCCGAGTTCGAGACCACCGCCTTGGGCAGGTCGAACGTCCATCGCCAGGTAATTGGCAGCAAAATATGGCTGGACAAACGACGTTGAAAGGACTGATGTCCATGGAAGAGAAAGCGAGTCTAGCTTCGCAGAGGGCGCCGCGGGGGTGGCGGTGATCGTTTGAGAAATCAAGTCGAAAAGAGACGTGGATTGCGATTGTGCATTCGCGACAAAGACAAACTGCGCAGTGTCAGTGCGTTTCAGCCATATGGAAGCCGGCGTACCCGGTGAGATGTCAGCCAAGCAGTGCCCGTGGCCGAGAGGGCGGGGGATTGGGGAATGTTGATGACGAGTTGGGTGCTGGGGATCGTGTCGAGTATACGCTCGTTCGGCAGCGGCACAGGCTGTTTCCGCTCATCGAGCATGACCCAGTTGAGCGACATGGCGCAGAAGCGAGCAGGTTTGAATTGAGTGGAGCGGCGGGATCCGTGATTTAGATGTGGCGGGCAACGGTTGCGACGCTGTTCGAGCGCGCTCAACACAATCAATGAAATGACAATCTATGTGTTCTAATTGCTGGTTGCTGGCCGAGCACGAGGGCAATTACGAGTGTAGAGACAATATCGACGTCGACAAAGGCGTGGCCGACGTCGCTCAGGGTCTGTGCTATTTCCGGCGCAGCGCCTTTGGAAGGCCCCAGAAAGCTCCGCATCATTGGACCCTGAGCGTCCATGCTTCGCCGCCCCATATAAATTCCAAGCGAAATTAGTGTGCTCGGCACTTCCTTTTTCTCCCCCCAGTCCCTCGTCTGCGTCGTTTTCGGTCCAGCGTTCGCTCTCAACACTCTTTGGACGATTGATTTATCCTTCCTTACCATGTTGTTCTCCGTCGCCTCTCTCTTTGCGCTCGTCGCCAGCGTCCATGCTCACGGTTATGTCGACAGTGAGTGGCTTATTCCAATTTCATAGCTGGCTCTAATATCTCGTAGAAATCATCGTCGATGGCAAGACCTACAACGGCCCCATTCCGGGCGAGACCAACCCCAAGTCGCCTATTCGCCGCATTTCGACCATCAACCCGTACAAGAACCCCACCGGTTCCGGCATCACTTGCGGTGAAAAGTCCCAGCTCGCTTCGGTGGTCGCACCTGCTACTGCTGGCTCCAAGCTTGATCTTACTTGTAAGTCCATTTGATCTGCGCTCCGAACAAAGCTTAATCGTCTTGTAGGGGTTGCTCATCCGAACCAGAAGTGGCCTCACGAGATGGGTCCGTTGATCACCTACATGGCCAAGGTTCCTTCTGGCCAGACTGCCGACAAGTTTGATGCGTCCCAGGGCGAGTTTTTCAAGATTGCCCAAGAGGGTCAGGAGGGTAACAAGTGGTTCCTCGAGCGCCTCAGTAAGTTCACCCTCATCCGACCCTGAGCTGCAATTAATTATACTCGCAGTGAAACTTGGCACCAAGTACACTGTCACGATCCCCAAGGAGCTCGAAGACGGTGACTACATCATGCGTCACGAAATTATCGCTCTGCACTTGGCCGACCAAAAGGGCGGCGCCGAGTTCTACTCGAGCTGCTTCCAGCTCCGCGTCACCGGTGGCTCTGGAACCGCCAAGACCACCGCGTCCGAGACCGTCAAGTTCCCCGGCGCCTACTCGGCCAGCGACAAGGGCATCTACGTTCCCAAGGTCTTTGACAATGGCTTCAAGTACACCTTCCCCGGCCCGGCGATTGCTACCTTTGCCAACACTGGCAACTCGACCGAGCCCGAGACCAACCCTGAGGAACCCGATACCACCGAGCCCTCTGCGACTGTGAGCGCGTCCGATCCTGCCGAGCCGACTGCCACCACTGTACCCGATGACGATTGCACCGACGAGGACCCCGAACCTTCGACTACCGCTGCCGCGCCTGAACCTACCGAGACGGATGACTGCGAGGACCCCGAGCCTTCGACCACCAAGAAGTCCAACTCGCACAAGAACTACCGCCGTGCGCAGGCTGCTGCTCGCGGATGGATGTCCCGTGTGGACAGGCGCTCCCGCAAGTAATTGACTTTGCTTGCTACCTTCGTTATATTTTTGCAGTCTTTTCTCCCTACTCTTTCTTTTGGTCGCACCTAGTTGTGCTTTCTATGCTGTACACACATCCGTGATGATTTGAGGTCTTGGAGACCTGTTTGTACCTACCTTGACTGCCGTATTGTATACAATTCAGTCGTTTGATGAACCATGGAAACGAGATAACCTCGACTGAATGGCAAAATTAATGAAGTCGCCCGAGTGGGGTCGAGCAGTCGATTAGCGCTCGGACCCCCAACGGAGGCAATCGAAAACGCCGAGAATTTGACGTTTGTATTGTATGACCAAGGCACGTCGCAGAGGATCTGCGTCGGGTCCGGGCTGTGCTGTCGGGTCAGGGCGGGTGCCTCGCGTGGGTGACCGGCTATGGAGTGCGGTGCGCTTTGAATGGGATTTGGATTACTATAGTGTGAAATAATCTCGTGGATTGTGCTACGCTTATTCAGTTTCGGAAGTACGGCGGGCGGTGTCTCTAGCCGCTGACGCACGCATTCGGGTAGATTGCGTTCCGAGTGCAGAAGAGCCGATCAACTCGGAGTGCGGGTGGTGACATTTGTTTGATGGGACGTGTGGTGCAAAAAGGATAGCTCCTGCGAAAAAAGGATAGAGTCGGGAAGAATAAATTTACGAAAAGATGCGGGCTGACAATGGTCGGCAAGGCTTTGGAGCGACTCGGCACGCGCCATTAGCCCGAGCTCATGCGGCTCGCTGTGGCGCCTTGCGGTTGCCATGTCTTTTTTCATGTTCTCCGAGTAGGCCAGAGTCACTCGTGGCACACCGGAGCCCACTGAGCAACACCCGGAATCCAGTGCCTTTTTTCTCCGGTCCAGGGACAAATGAGATGTTTATATGAGTTTGGTGATCCTTTCTTCGTTCGGGGCAAACACCGCCACACAATTTGATCCACGCCAAGACTATGATGCTTCCGTGATGGTATATATATGGGCGCCCCCCGCCGTTTTTTTCCTTGTTCGCCCTCTCCTCCGCCCTCCTTACCTTACTCGTCTCGGTTGATCCACGCAACGCTCTCGTTCACAGGTTGCAACGTTCACTAGTAAACACTTTCATTCTACGACTCTAAACATGTTGTTCTCGTCTGTGTTTTCTCTCTTTGCTCTCGCTGCCGGTGTCAGCGCCCACGGTTACGTCAAGTGTGAGTGGATTATTATTCCTTCCTAGACTGCTTATTGACTTCTTCGCAGCGATCGTCCTCGATGGAAAGACCTACAAGGGCCCCGTCGCCGGCGGTGCCAAGATTGCGTCTCCCATCCGTCAAATCTCGACTACCAGCCCCTGGAAAGGCGTCACCGGTGCCGGTATGACTTGCGGTCGTGATGCCAAGGCCGCTTCCATTGTCGCTCCCGTCACTGCTGGGTCCACTGTCTCCCTCAAGTGGGAAGACCACCCCGGTGACACCTGGAACCACGACATGGGCCCTCTCATTGAGTACATGGCCAAGGTCCCCGAAGGCCAGACTGCCGACAAGGTCAACCCTGCCAACCTCGATTGGTTCAAGATCGCTCAGGTTGGCCAGGACGGCAAGAAGTGGGTTCAGGCTAAGCTCAGTAAGTTCGCTTATTTCCAAACTTTCTGCTCGATGCTGACTCGAGTAGTGACCGACCAGTCGCACACCTTCAAGATCCCAGCGGGCATCCAGAACGGTCACTATATCCTCCGTCACGAGATTGTAGCTCTCCACCTTGCCGACAAGAAGGGTGGCGCTGAGTTCTACACGAGCTGCATCCAGGTCAACGTCAAGGGAGGGTGAGTAACTTAATTTTTACGATTCCGATCGTTCCTGACGTGCCTTCAGGAGCTCCGCCAAGGTCAACACCACCCCCACCGTCAAGTTCCCCGGCGGGTACTCGGCCAGCGAGGCAGGAATCTTCACCCCCAACGTCTTTAACAACGGATTCAAGTACACTTTCCCCGGCCCCGCCATGGCCAAGATTGGCGGCGGATCCACTGTTAAGGCTAACGCGAACAACTCTACCACCCCTACCAACAACTCGGGCAAGACCACGACCACCAAGGCCTCGACTTCCACTGGCAAGCCTTCCGCCACCGGCAAGACGTCGTCCAACACTGGCTCGGTCAAGTCCAAGTGCCGTCGTGCGATTGCCGGCTGGACTTCGCGTATGCAAAAGCGCGTCGCCCCCGCCCCCGTCTCCGAGTAGTTTCCTCTCCTCTCACTCTCTCTTAGGACACCTTGATTGGTTGTCTATGTCCTTGATGGCTTCTCGATTCTTCTGCTTGGTTTGGGTTTGATACCTAGTTTGCCTCGGTGAGGTACTAGTTCTATACGTGTTGATTTGTATTGCATACATGAAACATGATTTTTTACACATGATACCGAGTGAAAAAAAAAAAAAAAAAAAAAAAAAAAAAAAGATGCGAAGGGATGCAACGGCGACGTGAAGTCTCCAAATACGGTCGAGCTCCTTGATTATGTCGCGAACATGGATGGCAGCAGGGTCCACTCCATAGGTTTTGCCCAAGTACCCCACGGAGTTGATTGAGTTTGAGCGAGAAAAGTCCACGATCTTCGTACAAATGAAGGAGCTCGACGGTATCAATTCCAAAACGAATCAGGGAGCCAGCTCTTGACTAAACACTGAGCCTCGAGTTGACTCGAAGGAGGCGCTCTCGCGTGTCACGCTATTACAGGCGGGGTACCCACGCGAGGATTTATGCCATGTTTCAAAGCTGTGTTATAAAGGTTCTCCTTGGCAAGTGAATGCAGGCGTTGCTGGCGAGGGGATGTTCGGGGCCTGGCCGGTTCGAAGCAAAATGCATTGTGCAACCACACGCATATATTTGGTCGTTATTTAGCCTCGAGCGTTTTATTCCGTTTACGATCTGACAGGAAAATCCATTGCTCCTGGATAATCGAATAGGGTGGCGGGAACGCCGATGGGGCTTAATTCAGATTTTGGGCCGTCAGTACAAGTGCCATATTCGGTATCTACTTTGGCGCCCGGGGTAAGATCATGCGGAAGACTCCGTGCAAGCCCTTGGCCTATTCATCTCACTGACTTGCTCTGCACTCGCCCTGGCAGTAGGACTCGCTACGCTATTTGAACTCTTGAACGGGTTTGGCTCACTCGACGCGACCTCTCGGACTTCGCCGTTGCTTCCTCGCCTCGTGACTGTCTTACTACCGGGCATTGTGCTGTTCCCTCCACGTAGACGTTCCACTACCTTGACATGCTCTATTTGATCTCCGGGTGCATCTTTAAGAATCTAAAAATACGTTGTAGCCGCACCCTCTACCCGCCAACTATCTCTCATGTCGCTCGTCAACCTGCCCTCTGAAATCATCCGTCAAGTTTTGGCCCTCTGCGATCCACTGGCAATTCGGCGTTGTCAACAGGCGAGTACAACCTGTGACTATCATATTTCTGCTAATTTGTTGCTCATACAGATCTGTCGTCAATTTCGTGAGCTTGTTGCTTCCGACTTGTTCCCCCAGTACGTGCTAGAACTGGGTATTTCTGGATACGTTCTCCCATCGGTGAATCAGAATGACATCAGTAACGCTGAAAAGATACGGATATTGCGTGAATACAGAGACACCTGGGACCAGACTAGGCTCGAGCGGCCGACCTTTATTCCGCTGTCAGGAAAAGAACAGGGGTGCTGTTTGGCAGACGGCACGATTGCCTACGGTACACCTCGTCCGAAAGCAACACTGCCGGGTGTTCGTTCAATCTACTTTCATCCGCTTAGGCCATGGAGCAGAGGTACTGAATATAGGAGCTGGCATCACAGGGATCTAGCCACCGATGTTGTGTTTTATGATTCAGCCTGAACGAGATTTGTTAGTCTTTCTTGGAAGCAGGCTACGGCTATCTCGTCGTATGAAAAGTACAGTGGATAAGTACGACATTTTCGATGACTACCAACTTCATGTCCGGACCATGTTAACCGACGAGCCGCATCCTGAAGCAATTTTGACATCCGGCGTAATCCAACTGAATCTCATTAATTGAACTTTTCTCGGCGAACCTAACAGATACGAATATATGGTCGCATAGTGGGGACATTGCTTGAATCTCAAATGTTCATGGTGGAGAGCATCCTTGCAGTGGTCGATTGGACTGTGGGCGTAGAAGTTGAGGTGATTTGAACTTGGCTTGTCGTATACCAATTGACCTGGCGCTATCGTTTCTGATGCAGCGCATCGAGTATCCCTCCGGGAAAGAGGTTTCGTTTTGCCTGCTCTCAGCGAGGTACCTTGCTATTCCTCGCGTTGACAAACCGGAACTAGTAGTGGCTGAAAGTCCACAAACCAAAGGCCCAGGCCGCTTGGATGTGTATAACATACAACCCCATAGCACTGACCTTGATCAGCCTGCGATCTGTGTGGCAAGTTTTATTCTACCTACAATACATTTGGAGGAATTAGAGGAAGATAGGGAGAAAATGAGACTGCACTGCACAAATGTATCACCCTTGGCTCAGTCTTCGTGGTCGGAGGAATCATTATCACCGGCCAAAATATTTCAACCGCCTTCAAACAACTCGCTGTCTCTCGAATTTACTTTTGGCTGGACATCGTACACTCTCCACTTATGTTCTTTGGGTCTTCTAGCAATCCTTGGTTGGGAGTTTGGCTTAGGCTTGCCGGGCGACCTCGATAATCCGGTACATATTCCATGGGAAACGTAGGGCTCTAACACGTCTTGGTTGAATACGGATACAAGAGGCTGCAGGTCAGTCGAGACATTCCACGAGTTGCGAGTTGTAGCAAAGTTTGATCTGAAATCGAGGCTGAATAGCTCGGACGAGGAGACCGGATTGGTGGCCTGGGATTTCAACCCGCAACGAGTGAAGAGATGACAGAACAATGAATCCCCGGTTGAGTTCGCACAGCCATCTATTAGTGGTGGGATCTGCGAGAATCCCATGAAACAGGCGTTTCTTGATAGAGCTGTTCCTGCTCTTAGACCGTACACATGTATACGGAAGGCAGTGCAGAGTGATGTGCACTTGGGAATTTCGTTTGTGGGCATGATGGATGCCGGGCACGGTGAGATGCGAGCGTCCTCATTTTGTGTTATTGATCACCTCGTCCATTTGTATTCAGTGCTGCTGTGCATGTGGAGATCAACCGAGGGCAGTGATAGGAGAATAGGCATATTCGTGTATTCGATGTAAAATACGGGTGGTTAAATAGGTGGGCCTGCTGTTGAGCTTATTTGATCATGAAGGACACGCGTGAAGCGAGCATTCATAGCTGTGCTTTTCATTATTTCATTCATTCGACGTTCGTATGCTCTATTTTACGGGGGTGTATAATCGGGACGTGACAAACTTCTGGCGCATATGATGGGCTGAACGCACCATGAATCATGCTCCATCATAAGCGTAAAATATGGTCTAAATCGGGTATAACAGCTCCGCGTTTCGTTTCCCCGTTCATTAGACGTTTGCGTAATTTATGTCCAAGGATGATTTTGAAGAGAACTTGAAGGGCTTGTAACACATATAACGAGGGGTAGTAATACTAACGGTTGGGCAACCGTATATGGGAACCTTTTTCGCTGAGGTTCGTTATATTTTGTCCCTCCATTTCGTAGCTTCTGATTATTGCTTTGGGG
The DNA here is from genome assembly GCA_037039685.1 of Ceratobasidium sp. AG-K. Classification (NCBI taxonomy): domain Eukaryota; kingdom Fungi; phylum Basidiomycota; class Agaricomycetes; order Cantharellales; family Ceratobasidiaceae; genus Ceratobasidium; species Ceratobasidium sp. AG-K. The sequence goes on along the minus strand of JAWNGF010000009.1, from coordinate 2,373,275 downwards.
TCTACATCCCTTTCTTCAAACTTCTAACGGAGAAATAAAACGCTGTACAGTATTATCGAAAGACAGTAGGTCTCGGGACACCTGACTATCCAGCACCCTCCTCAAGCCTGTCTGACCCTTGATGCCGGATCACGTGGTGATTGCTGCCCCGTTGAGTACCATCGCTCATGTTATTTTCCGAGTTTCCGTCAGAGGTTGTCTCTCGAATCCTTAGATTCGCCGATCCATCTACCATAAGGAGACTCCAATTAGTGAGTAAACTATCGTTTACAACTCTCGGACACTGTGACTCATGTTTCCTCACCTAGGTCTGCCGTCAGTTGCATACTCTCATTGCGCTCGACCCATTCCTGCAGTACATCCTGGAGCTTGACCTCTCTGGTTATGTACTTCCTTCTGTGATTCGAACTGATCTCAGCCACGCTGAAAAGATAGAAGCATTGCGCGATCATCGGTCTAAGTGGGAGCAGACTACAGCTCTGCCGTCAATCTTCATCGAATTTTTGCCAGCGCAAAGGCCTACACACAGACGGTGCTTTGTGAATGGAACATTTGCCTACAGCGTCGAATCTGGGTGGACCGCTCGTTCGATCTACTTTTACCAATTGCCCTCGTGGAACAGAGGGTCGAAATATAGATACTGGTATCACGAGGACCTGGGCATTGACTGCGATTATTTTTTGATCCAACCGGAATGGGACCTGCTCGTGCTTCTTGAGAAGGGCCAGACTATGGAATCACCCTCGCCTGATTTGAATAACGAGCCAGACTTTGAATATTACCAGCTTCATTTCCGGACTATGTCGACTAATAAGCCGCACTCCGCTGCAAGTTGTCCATTCGGTCCCGTGACAGACATGGATTTTGTTGGGGCCCGCCGGGTAACTCACATGCAAATTTATGGCCGTTTAGTTTTAGTTGTTATCGCGACTGACAGGCATGAAAGCGAAATTGTTTGGATAGTGGATTGGATAGCTGGTGTACAGGTTACGGCAAGTGTCAGCGGCATTCAGGTTGCACTTACTAAACAGGACATATCCCAGAGTTTCGAACGACACTCGTGGAAGGATTATTCGGCCTCTCTACTCTCAGAGAGGTATTTTGTCACTCCTCGCTTCGACGATCCTCTCGGTTCTCCACAGCTTCCAGGTAATAAACCTAATGTCACGAGCTCATTGGAGGTCCACCATATCCCCACCTACAACGTCGACACCCAACCTTTGCGCGCTTGCCAGCTGGCACGATTTATACTACCCAAATTACCGGCAATAGAGAATGACAACTATGTGCAGTTACATTCGGCTGAGGCACCGTTCTCGAATCAACCTTCATGGCCAGCACAACCACAGGACGCCCCTAGGATATTTCAATCTGCTACGCAGAACTTACTGGCTCTGCGCATCGTGGCGTCAACAGCGGGTATTCTTTATATATGCCCCGAGTATCTTGTGGCAATTCTTGACCAAACGCTTGGCCATACTCCAATTGCTGACCTCAAGGAGCCTTTGCAAATTCCTTGGGAAGCATGGGGCTCTGCGACGTCCTGGTTCAATACACCCAGCCATTCTTGCCGCCCATTTGAATCGCTTTCTGGACTCCGAGCATCAGCCATCCATTGGTTACCGAAATCGTTCTCCGATTCAGAGCTTGAGTTAGCCATATTGGATTTCAATTCAAAGCGATTTGCGGGGCAAAAACGCAGCATCTTGAAGGACGAAGGGGGAACGCATTTATCCTCCACGAACAAGTATAATTACGAAAATCTCTTGGAGGAAGCATTCGTTGGCGGAGCTGTTCGCGCACAGAGTGCGCATAATCGGGTGAAGAAAGGACTGAAGGGGAGTGCAAATATCGCCTCGCTTGCGGCTATGATGGGCGATGAACATTGTGGGTTATAGTCACACGTACGGTGATATAGGTACTCATCATGTGCTTTTTCGTCTTACAGTAGTTTTGCGGGTATGTGGGGATGTGGCAAGTACAATTATCTCTCTCGCCTACTTTTGTATTGATAAAATTTCAGACGGACAACCTCGGGAAAGCGGGAATTTTAGTTTATTCAATGTGAGGCAGGGTCGACTTTCAGATAGTTCAAATGCTATTTTCATCAGTCAAATTTCCGAGGCTTTTTGAGGACCATTGAAAAAAACCTACAACGACTGATCAGCAGATTTTGTGACTGGAGCAAATCACTCGCATCTTGCCACTAATGCGTTCTAGCCTCTAAAACGTGTTTAATCGAGATATCAGTAGTGTAACACCATAGCTTGATCGAGGGGGTGATGCACATTTCGGTGCACGACTTGGCAAACCTCTGGTTCCATTGTTGAGCGTCCCGGATCCCTCAAGCATGCGTGTACAATATGGTTCGAGCCATGCGCTTAGCTCACTAGCTCGAACACTGTAATCATGTTATGCACCACGGAGTGTCTTAGGTAAATTTGTGAGAGCTGATTTGCCATCCGAATCACGCATATTACCCCAAGTTGCACGCCATCTGCTTGCTCTTTGGTGTAGTAATATTCGCTCTCTGTGCGTCATTTTGACAGCCGGTGGTACTGACGTTTATGTAATCGTTGGATGTGGATCTACTGCTTGTTATCGGACCACCGGGTACAACGGGCGAGCCCACTTGTCTAGCCGAGCCTTTAGCATCGGTCGGGAATTGTTTGCCAAGCCTTGTCTCACGTGACCAACTATTGCCGCCAATCATTGCCGTGCTTCACGCGACGACTAGCCGGAACCTACCTTCGCTTAATCCAGTCACTAGAGCATAAACCGCCATGTGATACGTTCTAGGCCATTAAAATCACAATCAATGAATGGTTCGACTCTCGCCATGGGATCCGAAGCAATGCGCGACGGAGGCGAGCACTAGCGCCCTCCCCGGGCACACCGAGCGCAAGGAGCGCGTTGCGTCGAGCATGGAAGGTGCACCTCTTTTGTGTTCGCCGAAGCTATAAAACATGGGTAGAACGAGCCTGAAATAAACCAAGCTCTTCAGCTCTGCTCAACTCAACAACCCAACAACTCTTCCACCTATTCCAACATGCTTTCTATGTCTAAGGTCGCTGCTTTAGCCACTGCCCTCCTAGCTGCCACTCCGTCTGTTTACGCCGGCAAACGTGGTCTCGCCTGGGCTTGGTGTAAGTCTACGTCGATCGTATGTTGTACTCACAAGACTCATATTTCTTTTGCATAGACAACGAAGGCAAGAATCTGGACTCCTCCAAACTCGCCAACGGTAATGGAAATGTTCAATGGTGCTTTCAACTCTTAAACGAGATAGAACCATGTGTAACCATTTCGCTTTACAGGATGTACAACTGGGAGACATGGCGCCCTGCCAAGACTACAAACATGAACTGGATTGGCATGCAGCGCTGCCTCGACTGCGACTCGTCACCCATTTCTCAGCTCAAGACTCGCGCCGCCCAGCAAGGGTGGAACACTGTTTTGACCCTCAACGAACCCGATATCAACGGGATCTCGGCTGGGACTGCCGCGAACTGGTACATCCAGAACATCAACCCTCTTCAAATCAGTAAGTAATTATTACTCTTTGATGACCTGCTCGCCTAACGAATACTTGATCATTTTAGAGAAGGCTATTCCTTCGGTTACCTCGAGCACCACCCCCGGCCAGGGTCTCGACTGGGCTGCAGCATTCATCTCGGCCTGCGCCGGACGTGTGAGTTAGGACTCTGAGGTCGCATTGGAAGCACTCACTGACATTTATGCCCATTCAAGTGCTACTTTGACTACGTCAATATCCACTGGTACGGCAACTCCTTCTCTGCCTTCCAGTCCCACGTCCAAAACGCACACAACCGGTTCCCCAATTACCAGGCAAGTATTTTACCAGAGCTTGAGAGCCAAGCCCTAATGGCTCCCAACAGTTGATTATCTCCGAATTCGCTCTGCAAGCTCCCGCCTCGCGTGATCAGCAGGTTGCTTTCCTCAAATCGGCAATGTCCTTCCTTGACGGTGCCTCTTATGTCACACTTACGTGAGTGTTCACGGTTAGGCCCTGAGATATACAGCTGATCTTCGTCACAGTACGCCGTCCTTCGGTGCTAGCTCGCCTTCGCTGATCTCTGCAAACACTGGCGGAGGAGAAGTCGGAACTGGCTCATCTCTCTACAATGACGACGGAAGCTTGAGTGCTAACGGGTATCGCTTACCGTGGATAGATTAGGACACATTAGATCGGCTGGCATAATTAGGCAAATGAGTTGTAATTCACAATAGAAACGGATAGAACTTTTCTTTCAATCTTTGGCGCGAGCTCCTGAAACATTGGTGAATACACATAAGGTCGAAGCACAGGCACGATTACGCGCAATTATGTTTCCCATATATTCTCAGAGATTTTCAATCAATCGCTTTTTGCTTGGTTGACACACCCACCCGATCCAAACTCGAAGTTCAAGTTGGTGCATACATTGTCACGTGACAACTCGCACGGTCTCGGCCGGCCGCTGACGACAACTTTGATGCCGTCCTGTGTGCGGCCACGCGTAGCCGCGAGAAATGTTCATACGCTACTCGCCCTTGAGTAGAGCATGGCCAGAACGTGGGACGCGTCATGTACCTATCAAGCTGCGGTATTAAGATCCATGCATCCACGTGTGGTATTAAATACGGAACGTGTTGGTGGGACTTCGATTAATCAACCAACACCACTCTTAACCTCTGCTTACATTGTCTACGATACATCATAAAAACACTTACAATTCTTGTACCCAATGAAAGGTCCATTACAACTTCTCACAACCCTGCTCCTAAATGCCTCGTCCGACACACGGTCTTTTATAAGACCTGTGGTCCGATTTTCCTGTGGGACCAGCAGCCTCATACTGGTTCGGCCTTTGGTTGGTCTCAACGCTAATCTGTGGATCAATCCAATGCACAAAGGAGCGGCAAAAGACGGAGGATGATTTCTTGAACACTAGATCCATTGGTGCGGCTGTGAGTGACATCTGGTTTCCACGCTTCACTGCGCAGGATGGGCCGTGGGATCCTTGGAAATGAACAATCGTCGTGCGAGGTTTCAGGGGAAAACTCAACAAAAAAAGGAGGAACACCAACAGCGCTAATGTGAGCGTAACAAACCAATAGAGATTTTGGGTCGATCAAGCTCTGACACTTGTAAGTACTAATATCAACCTATTCTCTTTACCATGTTCTAAACTCCTTATGAAACATAATGCCTTTCCAAACAGGGCAATCGCTGCAATCTGGTGCCCAAAGAACCCCATACTAGTTATTTGTCTAACGCAGTTTTATATCGTTTGGTATGGCCTATCTGCCCCTATCCCCTTGTGCGCATGCGAAGCTAATTGAGATACTCCAGTCCGTCTAGGATTGTGTATTAGTGCGCTGCTCGCATATTACAGATATGTACCTTTCCAAGATGCTGACGTATTAGCGGAGTTATTGTTGTGGCAACCTTCCGCTGATTCAGTGATACCGGAGCCCCTTTCTGGTACATCCCAGCATAAAAAATGCCACGTTCAGAAATTGATCTCAATCAAAACTCATGTGCTCACAACTGAAAGCTCACCGCATGCAACTCTCCGATGGGCACGGTACGATATCCGGGCAGCCAAACCATCCAATAAATACCATACCATGTCTCACGTCTTGCTCATGATATTCGACCCCTCGGCCGAATCTGTTAATCGAACCAAAGAAAGCGTGATTTGCTTCCGCTATATGATTCATTCAATGTGCTGCAGTATCCCGTGCTGGACATTTACTATTTTGTGCTCATGCGGTTGGTTAGTACCGGATGCCTTTTCAGTCTCTAGATTCTTTTGTCACACTCATCCTTTTTGTTTATCATTTTCAGTGTACTATTGTTGGACTTGGTCGACGTGGCCGTCTCTGTGTACACTAGTATCGACTACGTGTCCAACAGTAGCGCTCGTCAAGTAATCAACGTCGATCGCGAAAGGAAACACTGAAAACGTGGCTCTTGTATATGCGAGGTACGCCCCCCTCTAAGACTGGTTTAGCCACTCCCACCTAATCACGAAGTTCCCCAACACAGTGGAAAACCATTCCGGGGGAAGGCTTCGGCCGTTGTGCAGGTTGAATCGTCCGTGGTCTAGCTGGGTACCAAACAGCTAGATGGGATTGCATGTAGAAACACGAGGTCGCCGACGTTTCATTGGGAGATGCAAATGCATGTTAGCTCAGCCCGCGTGTAGTGTATAATTTCGACTGCGTTACATGGCGACTGAGTGGAAACTCGGAAGCAAATCCATAGGCGTTGACTGATATCTGTATACATAGGTCCTGCACCATTTCTCAGACCCGAATGCCCCATGTAATCAATTGGGTTTTGGCGCGTAACACCCATAATTTCTATGCAATCAAAGAAAGACAGCTATAGGTGACGAAGCTTGAAACAGGTTGACTTCCTGCTAAGCTGAAACGAACTCGCGAGACTGGAGATAGGCATGCAGCGCAAATGCGGGACATCCCAGAGGACGGGAGTGCCCCAGAAACTCATATCATTTCACTAAAGAGAGCCAGGAGCCAGAGTATATATGTGCCCGTAATTGAGCCTTAAGGCTTCAGCCGTTTTCCAAGTCGAAGTTTCCCCAAGCTAGCCAAATGCCAAACAACCGAATATGATTCTAGGTCAAAGTCTGAAGTCTTCAGCAGTCCGCCAATCGAGGCATACGTTAGCCCAACAACATGCAATGTGTAGCCTTGCCCGCATTACGTGACAGAATTTGAATGTGAGAGTGTTCGGAAGCACCGCTACGCTCCTTAGCTTGGATACACTATAGTATTCAAGCGAGAATGGATCCACATAGATAAGCACGCAATACAACCGCGACGACTACCAGGGGGCAGGAACGTTCCCAGCTAATTTCATGATCCCGCTGACGAAGGCTGGTCGCGTGAATGCTCCTGCGTGTACCGTGACCAACAACTGAGGTGAATCCACCCAGCCTCGGAGGATTACCCGCTTTCGTCGGTTGGGACTAGGTTTGAGTAGAGGACCAAGCCAAATTCGAATTTGCTCCTCAATCCTGTCGAGTACTCAGGAGATCCTCCAATGTTCTTGGGAGCGCCCTAGCACTCTTGCACGCTCGATGACAAACTTGTTTGGGAACTAGGTGAGGTGGGCACCAGGCCATGGACTAGGTCACGTGTGAATGAGACTGCCGCCCTCGGCTGCATGAGAGGCTCCGGAACGGGCCGGCCACGGCGTCTAACTAATTTGACATTCACGGCTTTGAGCGCATTGCACACGCTGGCGTCTAGCTCCTCCTTTCCCTCTTGCGTCTTTTGAAAGATATACCCAGAGATCTTGTCGAAACGATCGAGAAATACTATTCTGAGTCGGTGCTTTATCTCCCAGTCCGCGAATTCAACAAAACTCCCCTATAACCTATGGCATACCCGCCAAACCTAGTGGCGCTACTGATCGCGACACAGCGCCTGACCAACGAACACTATCTCCTATAAGTGATTTTATAGTCCACCTATGCGCCGAGCTTACAGATTCGTCGCCGTAACAACTTCCCCTTACCCAAGCCCCTAAATGCGAGACTTTTGATTCGTCCACATCACGCGGACCCCATCAATCACCTTTGTCGCCCGCGCTACAGCAATTCAAACCCAGACGGTCTTTTTCTCTCCATATACCCGGCCGACAACTCGTCTTTTGTCTCTATCCCCCCTTGTCGCTGAAATAGTTGCCACTCAGTGCTGAGCTAGTAAAATTGCACCATCGACAAGATTTCCGGCTCTCGCTTGTTGACCCATGCTGTTCGGTTGCGTTTCATTTAGTTCCCACCCCCTGTACATGTGGTGAGTGGCCTCAACTCTACTTCGCAATGCTCCTCTCCCTAGCTTTGTCCTCGACGTCAACTGACCAGAGGTATGGCCTTGATCCCTGCCTCGCTCACGGATATCGTACTGAGAACTGCTGAATTTATTTACGTGACTCGAAACTATACCATGTCACTTTCTAGTACTCTAGCCCGATTACAACCGATGCTAGCCAGACTTAGCGCAAGTACCATGCTTTGCTTGGGCGTACTCCTATCTCATTAAGAAACGCTCCCCGCCCGACCTGGAATCAACGAAGTATGCCATCTTGAAGTACCCTAACTTGGTTCTAGGCTCAAATCTTCACTAAATTGAGATAAGTATTCCAGTTATGGTCTGTTCACCATTTCTCACTGGATCCCATTTCATTTGGTTCAAAGGCACCAAAACTCAGAGCTCCCAACTACTCTAGCCCAGTTCTGCAGCCAAAAACAGGCAAAGCAAGTAATCACCTCACCATTCCACACCATCGCTCATCAATGACACTTATTTGTTCGATTCGAAAGTAAGAAATCACCTCACTTCGCCGGCTTAATTTGGGGCTCAGCACTTACTAACTCAATCCAGTGTGATTCCCGCCCATTCTTCATGGCCACCATCTTGTCGAGAACCATGCCCGGTATGACTCGGCAAAACGGCATGCCCATATCTAGAACTCTCCTGCCCAAATGGTTCAAACACCTTTAGATATTCAATCACGCCAACAGTCCTCGAATATCTTATTGTCCTACCATTTCATTTCGAGCGGATGCACATCCTGCTCGAAGCGCGAGTACATCCAAAATCAGCCCTTGGTACATCGCTCGGCTCCTTCAGTCCTTCTTGAAAGGAAGGTACCCAACCCAATTTTCTCATTTGAATCTAACTCGCCATTTCACTCTGATTCATCCTCTGCATGAATCGAAAGCGAGGTATGTCCAAATTAATAATCCCCCATTTTACATCATTTCAGCAACTCCGGCCGTTACCTTATGTAGCACATTCCTCGCTAACTCCTCAGCGTGAATATATCATCGTATGAATCCAAGCAAAATGGTAAGTTTAAATCCAAAAATACCCCTTGTTAAAATATCAGGTCGACATTGCACAAGCCGCTTTGGGTGTTGCAAGACTGTGGCGCATATCTGATGCGCATCTGGCTGCACCCAGCCCACCGAACTAACCGCCTCACTTAAGTCCCCTACTAACATCCCTTACGCCTTCGTTCCAATCACGCTGATCAGACGAGGCCGGTGCCTATCCATCGCCCATCGTCCCCAAATGAGCATCGGGTCCGCTCTGCTACATACCTTGCTCGACTAGGGCAGTACGGCAACGTAGAATAGCGACTGCGTTGGCTTCAAGATATAAGGGCGCTGCCGAGTTTCAAGGTGGAAATCAGATTAATTGAGATAGAAGGCCAAGAATCACAGAGGCGCGCGTAAGGGGAGGGTAATTAGCGCCATGTGCTTATGCTCATATTTTCGAACTCCGACTCAACCGCTCGAGGCTGTCGAGTCAACCTTGCTACTGACCCCTCAACTTCGATCGCTATACCTATTATCGGAGCCTGACTGTCCTTTACACTCCTTTTCTAACCCAAGTAGGACGGAAACGTGGAAGCCAAGCCGATCGAACGTTCGACTGATAATTCGGCGTTACAACGATCCCCGAGCTCTCATGGATGGTAGGTGGTCATTGGGGATTTCTGACTATCGAGGCGATATCTCCGGCGTGAAATACCGAGCGAACTGACTAGGTAAGATCGAGTTGCCGGGGTATTCGAATCACCCAGCCGAGGCAGAACCGCTTATATAATCGGAGACGTAGTCTCACTGGGCGTTCTTGAGAGAGGCACAAGGATAAGGGAGCGGAGTTCAAATGATGTGTTGGTTGTATTATCTCCTGAACCCGGAAGAGAAGCATTTCGGAGGTAGTTCCATTGACAAATGGGCATGGCGATAGGATTGATTCGCCGACGAACTCGCGGCTCGCTCATTGCAATCCCTTCGAATGAATTTACACTCATACATGGTGTGAATGAGCCGCACCATCGATTTTATCGCAAAGGCGGTAGTCGATAGACACATAAGGTCCTCTGAGAAACTCGTATACTTGGGTTCACCGAAGGATTTTGATGAGTGTAAGTTATGTGCTTGCACCCCCGGCAGCAGTAAGCTTCAACTGGTGTCAGTTGCTTCGGGGTGACCAGGGTGTGGAGGAGACACAGTATGTGTGGAGGTCGATTTCTTTTGTCTCCAACTCGGGTGTATGCTATCGGCCGTTCATGAGCTACTACATCCTACAAACTACCTACCGGAACGAGCCGCACTATCCAACGTAGCTCGGCACCTCATTAATTAACAAAATCTCCTACAAGTTGTTTTCTAGCTCATCTATGTGTCTAGCCTACTAGAGACTCCTTGCTATAACATCCTGGAGCCCCTAAATGCGAGGCTTTTGATTCGTCCATGTCACGCGAGACCCCATCAATCGCCTCCGTTGACACCTGCTCTGCAGAAATTCGAACTCGGACCATCTTTGTTTCTTGATATACCCACCTAACTGTTGCAATTAGTGCGATTTGCCGAGCTAATGAGAACCTATTTGCAGCTACGTGATGAGCAACATAAATAAGCAAGAAATAATGGAGAGCATACCCCAGTTCGTGCTACTTAGAAGTAGAGAACCGAGGCTCAACTGACAAGACATGGGTCTATAACGAACGGACGCGGACAGATCCCGGCCATATGGTTGTATGCTATAGCCACGAGTGAAACTAAATTCCAACCCAGATGCCTGGTCTTTTTTGTGTCTGTCTCTCCACCGTTTCAGCGAAAACCGCGGTGCTAATTGAGGCCCGTGAGGGCTCGTTTACGCCAGCGAGCGCTTGCTAGCACGTGCGGTTTTTGCTGAGGTTGCTGAAATGCTCGTTACGATAAAATTTCCAGCTCTTGCTCCTCGACGCGTACTGTTCGGCCGGGTTTCATTCAGGTCCCACCCCCTGTACATGTGGTCAGTAGCCCGGAACCGGTCTCGCAGTGCTCCTCTACCCGGTAATATACTCGACCCCAACTAACTGGAGTTAAGTTCCAAACCCTTCCCTCGCTCGCTGATATCATATAGGGAATCATCGAGCGTGTTTTACGCGGCCTTAAACTATGATGTGATACTCCTTGGTACCTAGCCCGATTACGACTGGCTCTAGTCATACTAAGCGCAAGTGTCCTACTTTTCTTGCGTTCGTTCTCGTTTCGCTGAGGCACGTTCATTGTTACACTGGAATGCGGTGATATACGCCACCTTGAAGTGTTCTAACATGGTCCTGGGTTCTGAATACGCAAAGGGCATTCAGGTCATACCCATGCCTGTTCGCCATTTCTCACTGAGCACCCTCTCGCTCGGTTTGAAAGTACTAAAACGTAGGATTGCGTAGCACTCTAGTCTAATTATGCAGCCGCAACTAGCCCAAGGCAAGTAATCTTCTCACCACTGCACACTATCGCTCACCAAGGGTTACTTTTTCGATCCAAAAGTAACAAGCAAAAAAGCGAAAACAAAAACAAAAACACCCCATTTCACTGGCTCGACATTAGGGCTGTCACTTACTTGCTGAAAGTAAGCAGTGCCAAGCGTATTTCTTGCACATTATTCATTACTGCTAGTCATTAAGAACCGTCCCTAGTATGACCCGGCAAAACAGCATGCCCATATCTAGTATTCGTCCCATTCCCAGGATGCAGGTTAGGTTTTAATTAGTCATACACTATTAGCTTCATTCAGTATTAGTGGTCGCCCTTATGAAGTATTTGAGGCGCATACATACTACGCCTCTCCGTTGTGGTGGAAGGACAAGATCGATGTTCCTGCGCAGTTTGTCTCCGGTATATTCGCGTGCCACGTTCATAGGTTCCTATTCGTCTTACTTCCACCGCTCATCCTGGGCACACCCACCATTACATTTGATTAACAGGCCTAGGGTTTCTACTACTCCGATGGCGACCCTAAATTTCAGCTGGAGGCAGAACTCTGGGGCATTAGATGATCTCAAACACACGACATTTCCTTTGTAAAATACCTTGTATAACTCTGGTAAGCGAAGGAGAGTGGTTCTGGCCCTTCGTCAGGATCACGTTTATATGGCACAGTGGTAGGCTGAGCCTCATGGCTGGCACAATAGCAATTACCATAGTCGAGAGGGCAGTTCCAACTAAAAGTGCCCAAGGCAGTGGTGCTGCTGTGTAGGCACTGTAGTAAACAGGTCTATTTACCCCAGTGCCACACTAACAACCATGCCTGCGTGCTACAGCGCTACTTATGCTGGTATCCTGATCCCGCGCCTCATTTCGCCGCAGCGTCAATCCTTTGCACAAAGCGCTGAGCACCCAATATCAATCGCTCATGCACAGGATTTATTAAGTAGCTCATCCCGAACATCTAGCTTCCGTTAGGTTTTACATAAATTGTAATATTCGTGCGGTTTTCGTTGCAACCGGTAAATGTTCCGAGCAATGTGTACCAGGTCCGAACCCGGGAAATCTCAGTTTCTTGCTTTTGGCGGGGCCAAATCCGCTACCTAATCACAGGGAGCGGTTTCTCCTTTCCCATACGGCAGGCGGTTTGAGCAAGCCTTTGCGAGCTGTAAACGAATCATCATTTGATCTGCACCATACTCCTGCTGAGCCCTTTGGAATTTGGCAGATATGGGATTGATAGTGGATCCGGTCCGATATTGACTCGCTGGCAGCCTACCCTGTGCAGGCGCTTTCACCAAGATAGAATTATGGGCCTGCGCTACAAAGAGGCAGTAGTTCCAGGATGAGTTCTTCAGGAGCTATCAATATCATAACTTAGTAGAGCTATTTAGTCTAGCAAGCTAAGTGCTAGTTCGAGAGGGTTGAATGTTTATTACTAGTTGCGACACTTCTATATATTGGGACTCTTAGCGGTAGATGATACTATTATTGTCAGGCCCTTACAGTAGTATTGATGTTGACGTTAACCACACTGCGGTTGATATTTTCTATTGTCAGCGGAGTACCCGTGGTCCGTGTGGCATGGATATGCCAAGTTTCCAAAATCAGCCATTGCAACAGGGTGATCCCCGAGACCAGCGCATTGGCTCATGCGCGGAGCGCTCGCAACAATGCTGTTTAGCTAATAGTTTCAAGGAGTTTGTCGCCCATGCAGAACCCACCCACAGTGCTTTAGTGCGCGTGTTGACTTGCAAACATACTGTATTGCACTATTTGCTTGATGAATAGATAATTTGAGCTGCCACAGGCGCCGGAGGCTATAAAGGCCTGCCAGTTGCACCCATCTTCGTCAGACCCTTATCTTCAACTAGCTGGTGATACTTTGACTAGGTTATAACACTGAGAAAAGGGATTTCGTATTGCCCATATTACATACCCAGTATAACTGGTGGACCGTTCGCGTCCCTATTGGCAGGTTTTACCTATTCGACACCAATCCTCCACGAGACGCATACACAAGCTTAGATCGTACGGGAATTTTTTAAAACACTTCTTTTGCAACTAGTCTCGTCGTGGGATTGTGCCGTGGGGCCAACGGCTTGGCGTAATGCAATCTGATATCTTGCGGGCGACGATCCATGCCGAAAGCGTGATAGAAGCCCAGGGTGATAAGGGGCTTACCGATGGTCTTGAGATACAGGCCGTGAAATCCCGTAGCGATTCCCAAATGTAAGTAGGAAAAAGCGAGTTGGCTGAGGACTAACTGGATTCAATCTACTACTTCGGTAGCCCAGGCATCCACTTACCACATGAAGTCTGGTATCTAATCATCGAAAGTGCGGCATCAGTGCCAAATGAGCTCGGATACGGAGATGCTTCAAAATATTTGAGCAGCAAAGCGAAGATGAGTGAGCTACGGACCCTAGCTTGCCTATCAAAGTTCCATCGCCGAGTGGCGCTGGAGTGTTGGGCCCAAACCCTTCGCTTATTTAGCCAACGCGACATCCACGAACTGCGATCGATGATGACATTCAATAATGTCGATATATGGCGTTGCGTGAGGTAGTTTGAAGTAAGACTGGACTAGGGATGATGCACTGACATGAATGTATAGGTCTCTGGTGTGCGAAGATAGCTACCAGGTTTACACGGCACCGAAAAATGCATTCAACGCTTTCATGTTCTTGGATGAGTTGACCCTAGTATGTCATTCTGACATCAACTTTGAGGAGCCGGTGGTACATCAAGAAGATTCCATGGATGATGGAGCGGCTCTAGTTGATGGGGATGATCGGTCACTGGTGGCTGTACCAGACCATAATGGGAACCATCACAACACTGAGCCCGAGCAACTACCGCTCCAGCCACGCATGTCATACCGCAAGCTCCTTGTGAGGCTACCAAGGTCCTTACGCGTACTGAGGGTTTATGACAGCCACGCCCCGGATATTTACTTTATCCAGAGAGTAGCGGAAGATTGTCCACTTCTTCGCTCTCTTACTCTTGCGAGGTGCACAATCTTCACGTGCGTCCAATGTAAATTTTGGAATAGGCTTCCCCGATCCGAAAGCGACGCCTATTTTAGCAACCAGGGAGTGAAAGCGTACGCGGTGCGTACATGTATTTCGGTCAGTATTGTGTGTATAGTGTCTAACCCGCTTCGCATGCACAGGCTGCCCTGGGGAAGGAAATCGCTAGAATCAAAAACCTAGAAGAAATTAGAACTGGCATTTATCTTACAGACCATTCTGCGATCGATGTGCACCTGACGCAACATGCCGGCCTAGACTCGTCCTTGGGGAACGACCTGTCGCTCTGGGAGCGTGCCTGCGAGCAATGTACTCACGAATACCAGGAGCCTACATTCCAGCTAGAGGAGGAGGCGACGGCAATACTGGCTAGAGAGAATCCTAAATTACTGAAAGTTTCATGGGCATCGTTCTGTTCGGAAAGACGTACGGGGTGGAGTACCCACAAGGTTTTGTGCGAGGGCGATCAACGACCTTGCAGATTAGATCAACGATTACCCATCTGAAACAATGAGAAGCCCATTTTCATTTATTTAAGGTGTTTATATCATTTCAGGTTTGTTCACCTGGGTGGATAGCAGAGTGGGTTTTGGTTATTCAGACAAAAATAGCAAATGTTGTTACGAAGATGGCGTTGCAGCCCCATTTTGAGATACTTTGCTTGTGAGAGGTTCTGAACTGGAACAACCAGCCGAGCTTAATGCCTGATGATGGGCGTGTATTGAATGGTGAAACTAGCCCTCTAATTTCAACATTGGTGTGTAGTGCGTGGCTGGTTTCTAGGTGACTATAGACACAGTGAAAATACAAATCGATAAGCGGATCGGAAGGGATAACATGGTCCATAACGCTAGGTGGACAAAAGCCGAGGTATTGAGGGATATAACTCAGTTGCTTCTCTACGCATTGCAGTGAGTTGGTGTTTGTATATGTGATAAAAAATAGAAACCGTCAAATATGGTAAGGCCCTAACTACTAGAAACAGCGTGCATGAATTATATACTTCAGGGAGGATGGATGGGAGTTTGCGCAATGTGTGTGCACCAACTCGTCTTGGGGACCGAGGCGGAAGTGCCTGACTTAAGTATTGGCACAATCAGGAAGAAAAACACAACCACGATGAATGGCTACTGTGCCCGAGATAATTCCTGGAACGGAGCGAGAATGCGAACACGGATGTAGTAGCCACCAGCAAAAGCCCATTTGGCTCCTGGCGCTCCAGCACTCCCAGTAACACCTCCGAATCCGTTACAGAGCGCCAGGATCCAATCAGTTTTACCAACGACTTGAGAAGAGTGCGGCGCTGAAGGATCCCTAAGTCCTGCACCGTATAACCCGTGAACTTACATCAAACAAGGATCCTTGGATCAAGCAACCTTGAACAGCGCCGAAAGAGTTCTGTAAATGGAAGTGAATTTCGTTAGTAAGTACTCGTTAAAGTAACGATTCAATAACGACGAATGACAATTGCAACGAGTGGTTCGGTAAGTGAGCTGAGTACATCGGAGTCCTTCTACGTCATGTATCAAGTCTGCTTCACATCATATCCTGCCAAGCAACTGCACTGAGACTCAGGGTATACCTGCAGTTGGAGGGTGTGTGTCCTATACCTAGCTTCTCGTTGGGGTCTTCTTTGTCTTCTCTGTAAATATTTTGTATTGATTTCGTCCAGGCACATTCTGTTTCTAGCGCTACAGTAATCGCGCATGTCTGTGCGCATTCGTTCACGCGATCCATACAACCACTTTACTGAATCCTCCTCTCGGTCATATACCAACAATAACATTATATCATATGATTCCATTTGGGTCCATGTTAAGACATATCTCATTTATCACGATAATTGTTCATTGTCCGGAAACCAGCTTGAGCGCGACTTGCAAATGACTTGTTTGGCGCTTGTTTTTCATGAGATTGCGGCCTCACCCCAAAAGGCTTGCAGTATTAACCCTCAGCTTCCATAAGGTAATCTCTTAAAAAGAGTAGAGTTAAATGGTAGTGGTTGGAGCAAGATCCACGGTTGGGGCAATTAACCTCCTTTTCCACGAATATCACGTTCCATGGCCAGGCAGGTTTAGGATTCTAAGGCCAGCTCTTTCAGTACCCTGTTTCAACCAATCTACAACATTATATAGATCCATTAAGCTGATTCTAAGCGCAAATAATTGTATGTATGCTAGATAATTGCTAAAATACCGATACCGACAGTGAAATCTTACAGCCAGCATGTGATTCTGCACTTGGTGCCATTCGATGAGCATTGTCAAGGTAATCATTAAAACGTTATTTCTAAATTACATGCTTAATTAAAGAACACTTTACACGCTTGAGAGCTTGGGGGGTCAGATTATGAGCGCAAAAAAGCACCCATCAAAAAGCAAGCGCCGGTCCAGACTTTTACTAACCGCCCTAAATATTACAAAACAGACCTCACATCCACGTCTATTATGCTGAGCCCATAGTTCCACTCAGGTCCACTATTGGCACGCTTTCATTTTCTCTCTCTCTCGCTTGATCATACTAACTGGATCCACTAGCCGCCTACCCATTGCCCATCATTCCCAAAGGAGTATCGGAGGGCTATTCTGCTACATATGTTGCCTGATCGGGCTGTACGGCGACGCACAATAGCGGCCTGCCTCTCTCCAATACATTAGCAAAATGATCGCCAGCCAGGGACTAGAGTAAATTAGGTCGAGGGCCAGGGATTGCTCACGCGCTTGTTGGAAGACACCACATGAGTACCCATACGCTCAAACTCCGGTTAAACTGACCTCTCCTGACTGGCTCGCTACTTCCAATCCCTTCGCTTTGAAAACGACCTAACTGGTCTTTTCACTCCTCTTCCGAGGGAATGGGCTAGATGGCATCGTAGTCCTGGTGGCTACAATAATCCTAATTGCCAGCATTATCACAATCCGCTAGCGGCCAACCACCAGAGCTACCGCTTGACGTCGGAAAGTGCTGTGAAGTCGTATGCAGGCCAAAAAATGGCCAATGAAGCTGCCTCAAAATCGAGAACTGGCCACGGTAGTGCATGTAGTGACTAGAATTATACTAGAATCCAGAAATTTCTCAGCCAATGCGTTCTCAGGCTGAAGTTAGACGTGCGTGGAGTCGCGGAAACTGCCTTAAAATTCAGACTCCCCAAACATTAGGTCGGGCCCGAAAAATGGCTCGATACGACTCCATTTCCCAAGCAGGCTACCCAGCTTTTTCCATAAACTTAGATTAGTCCCTCTCCCACTTGTGCACGGCTTGGGTATCAAACCCAAGCCCCATCTCACGTTATGGGAGATGCTCCCCTCCCCAGTCGGATTCCGATTCCTGGCAGCCGTAAGGAATGGATAATTAGCAGCCCTGTTTCACCAGTTGGAATAAGTCGCAAAACGTGGGAAAACCAGTACTCCAGAATTCGGATTAAGAGAGGCGGCATGGAACAAGGTAGTGTACCCGACAATGTGCCATCCGTCTATGATCCAGTCCACTGGTGTGCCGCATTCACATACAAATAACAAGGCTTGAATGACAGGAGCGGCTATTGAGCTGTACGTAACTGGGAAACTAATATTCTAAAAGACAGCGCGAGGATTCTCGCGTAGTGTGGATGCGATGAAGTGGGAAGAGAATCGACGTTACATAAAAGCTGTTTACAGTAGGACCACGATATATTATAGCATCATTCAGCTTAATAGACGTAAAAAATAAAAATAGGCGTAACTGATGGTAGCAGAATCCAAGGGACGTGTACATCCCAGGACCGTATGGTGTGATCCGGTCGGCGAGGTCAAGAGGGATGACCGCAAAGTCGCATTCGAGTAGTTGGATGGGCATTTTCAAATTTCAAATGGCAGAGAGCGCCAGGAGCGATCAGATTTACCTGGTATCTTTAACCACCACCACCCCCGCACCTGTTACATACTTGAGCCTCGCTTTCGTCAACTGAGGATCGCACATCGTATGTTACGCTGCTGCTGGCTCGTGAGAAGCAGGAGGTTTCATTTCAACAATATATACCATAAGCGCGGTTTGGAACCGCAATTACAACCCGCCTTGAGATTACGTTTTCGCGATGCAGAAAACACTCAAACGGTCTGTGAAGTCCTTGGCAAGATTCTGGCAAAAGATAGTTCCTCCAAATTTCCAGGCAGATCAAACAACCGAAACATTGCGGCACTTTGACGAGTCCTGGGAATTATTGGATACCGACAACAATAGTGCGGACAAGAATAATGCTAGTGATCCAGGTATTTTGAATTTGACAACACGAGATAGCAACAATATGTCGTACCGTGGCACACCCGTGTAAGTGCTAATCGTGATACGTATACTAGTGACGGTAGCTAGATTAACGCCATCCTATCTTTGTCAGTATCAACGAGGTGGCGCAACGTTTGCCCTTCGAAATTTGGTACGACGTTGTAAAGTTTGCCGCGTGGGCGTCAGAGGGCCAAAGAGAGGACGCAGGAACCTATATATCTGGGGGGATGAAGATGAATCCTCTATGGAATCTGGCTAGCGTTTCGAAGTTTTTACGGAGAATTGTGCTTGAACACTGGTGCTGCATTATCTACCTGCTCGAGCGTAGAGATCTGGAGACACTGGAAGCACTGGGCAAAGGAAATGGCATTGATGTGTTTCGATTTGTTAGGTGAGCAAGGAGAAGTCGAGATACGACGTCTGGCACAATAACGAGTTGTAGGCGTGTAGTTTGCACCAATTCCTACGAAGTATACCGAGCTCCTAGGAACTCGTTACAGAGTTTCAGACTTTTGGAGGAGCTTGTCCTTGACTCCCACCAGGATATCAACTTTGGAGAGCCAATGGTGCAACATCTAAGCACTCTTGATAACGAACTGGGGCTGGCTGGCACTGACGAAGCTCACGCGCAGCTTGGTTTACTGGAACATGGGGATCATGAAGAAAATAATAATGAGCCTCAGCAGCACATCATCCCTCAGCCACGCATGTCTTACCGTAGACTTGGCGTGAAGCTCCCGCACACGTTACAAAAGCTGAAAGTTTACAATACTCATACCCCGGATGTCTATATCATTCAGAAAGTAGCGGTTGAGTGCCCTGTACTGAGGTCACTTACTCTGGCACGATGTACAATCTTCACATGCGCTCAATGTGAATTCTGGGACCGCCTGCCGCGAACAGAAAGCGACTCGTATTTTAGTAACCAGGGTATCACTTCGTATGCTGTCAGTCTCAACTGACTAAAATTTCGCTTTTAAAATCACTAATGGTCTCCCCTCCCCATACATAGGCTGCACTTGGAAAGGAGCTTAAGCAGATAGCACATCTAGCGGAGATCAAGCTCGGTATCTATCTCACAGATCACGCTGCTA
This sequence comes from Ceratobasidium sp. AG-K, assembly GCA_037039685.1. Lineage (NCBI taxonomy): Eukaryota > Fungi > Basidiomycota > Agaricomycetes > Cantharellales > Ceratobasidiaceae > Ceratobasidium > Ceratobasidium sp. AG-K. The sequence continues at coordinate 2,353,583 of JAWNGF010000009.1, read as the reverse complement.
TCGACACGCACCTAACGGAGCACGCCAAGGGGGGGTCAACGGACGCAGGTCTTGCGGTGTGGAAGTACCCATGCAAGGATTGCTCGGATCGCTATGAGACCGAAACGCTTCAGTCAGAGCGGGAAGCCACCATGATTTTAGCTAAAGCGATTCCAACACTTTCCTGCGTTTCCTGGGCCTCATTTCGTTCTATCGGACGAACGGGATGGAGCACCCATCAAATCACGCGGGACGGGAAAGGTCAATATCAAGGTTCAGTACTGGCAAGTGCTTTGCCAGAATAGCAAGTGGTCCTCTATTATTCAGTGATGTGAATTTCTCATAACTGGGTAATAGAGTGGCCACTACTTTCGCCAATCAGGTGCTGCAACCGCTTTGAAATGAAATAAGTGAGGATGTGATTCATTCTTGATTTGTCATGTATGGATCTGTGTACTGCTGTCTCCGGTCGATTGAAGGGAAACCAATTGAAGTAAGTACCGGTGCTGTGTTGTGTATTTAATGATCCTCAACACAATCACAGATAGCCATGAGTGCTTTCATCGTTTTCAGCAAGGGAGTGGGCTTGTTGATCGCAACATGAAGGGGCTTCGAATTTCTTTGAGGCCCAACAACTGGTGTGTACTATTCTAGCTGTACTAATTACAGCCAGGGTATTTGATGGAAATGGGGGGAGGAGGCCTCCGGGTAATCGCACTGGATCCCTAATATGCTGTTGCAGATAGTCAAGGTCGCACGTCCGATTTATGGTGTATGCGCGCGAGAAGCCAATAGTGAGGATGATTTTCTGTGATGGCTGGATCTTTCATCCGACATACTTCCTTTGCCTCGCTACCTTGCTCACGCACAGCGAAAAGGGTTGTGCTCCTCGTTCCAAGTCTGACGCAAAATTTGTACCCCTTTCTCTCCCTTTAATATGTCGCTAGGTAAGTTTTATTATATCCCTAGTTTGTCATAGTAGATTTGGAGACTCCGTTAGCAGAGAGGGCAAGCATGGGGTTTGCGTTTCCTTATGACGCCGCCGGGACGGCTTCATTCGCGGCTCAGCACCACGTTAATTTCCGGGGGCAGAGGGGAGAGTGTGGTAATCAAAGTATGTCGGTTAAACATTATGGAAAATCTTCTAGTTATTCATGCACACTGGAAATCAGGACATAGCCGGGCATTGGATGTCCGTATCCAATCCCTGCCCCTGTGTACTTCATGAAAGGCTACTGATCAAAAGCGTTCCAAGCTTCATTTAGTGCCCCGAACACACTATTTGCGATCATTCTCTGCTCGACGGTCGTAGAGCTGGCATTCAACTATTGGGCCACCGTCAGAAATGTCAAAATACATTGTAGATGACGCGATTTCGCACCTTGTCGGGATGAACTTTGGCGATCGCTCTCACGTACTTAACCTTGACTTGATTAGGCATAACCAACTCGTGCATGCTACAGGTAAGTTACGAGGTTATTTAGAATCTAGGATTGAATCTCACAACCAAACCCACCCGACTTTGACCCATCCTAGCTCTGGCCACAAAACGGTATCCAATGAGGCAATTAGCGCCCGAATGTTGTTTTCTTTCCCTGCCACAAGATTCAGTACCGCCACCCATACGGAGTAATGACTCAAACATGCCTCCTTTCCACGCCATGATCCGCGCATCAACGGTGTCCTTCAGCGCGTGTTTTTGATCGCCTTCTGCCTCAGCGGCTGCGTTCGCAGTTTTTAGTCGATGGACGGCGGAATTAGGTTTGGACGTTGTTGCCTTGGATGGCACAGGCCTTGGTTTCGGCTTAGGTTTCGTCGAAGCAACAGGAGCTCGAGGTTTTGGGACAGATGAATCGCCCCCTTCCTCCATACGTTTACAGCGTCCAACGCCCTGCACTCCTTCAGAACTAGTTTTACCGCCAGCCCAGGCTCCCCCCGCCTTCGCCAGTCGCTCCCAATCCTCTCGGGCGCGCTTCCACTTCTCTGTACTTTCAAGGGTTTCGGCTCGTCGGCGGAGCGCCTTGACCAGTGCCCCACTAAGATCAACGTCCGGAATCGGGGTTTCCTTTGCTGGATCAAAGTCATCCCCGATCACATCAAGTACCAGAGTACAGTCATCAATAGCACCTGATGCATCGCCCGTCTTTGAGCGCGCAGCCGCCCTGTTATTTAATAGAGGAATTCGGAACAGGTGGCCTTCGGGGAGTAGCTGAAGAGCGGTGGTGTACGAATCTGCTGCGGCGCCGTATTGTCCGAGTTTGAAAGCCTCTGTGCCTTTCATCCGATGTGATTGCACGGCAGAAAGGGTATCGGCTGAAACTGGTGGATTGGGGCGCGTCCGAAGGACAACGGGCGCTGGTGCTATGCGCTCGACTGCGGGAGATGGCTGAACCGGAGTCGAGCTTTGGGAAGGAGCTTTTCGGCGCGCCGGAGAAACGTAAGCTGGAGTGTCAGAGAAGAGCGATGCGATCTTGTCCGCAGGTCGTACAGGAGCTGTAGTCACTATGGTTGGCTGAGATGGCTGGCGTGGGGCAGCCGGTCGACTGGGGCGCGGGGCAGCATGCGGAGGTAAAGCTGAATCGTCATCATCGCGGAATCCCGAGTGCTCTGGCATGTCGATGTTTCGCCGTTCCGTTGGAGGCGATGGTTCATCCTGCATCCATGCTGGTCGGCCAGTATCCCTAGAGCGCCCCGAGTTTGCACTAGTAGATCCAGCAGTACGTTCTTCATAAGCTTTCATTGCCTTGTCCTTTCCCTCCCTCCATAGCGCGTTCGCTCGATTGAACACGCTAGTACCGAATACCGATGCCTGAGCCAATAGTTGGTCCGCCTTTTCTTGCAACTGCCGCGCTGTGTCGTCGCCTGCGGGCTCGGGAGCAGGACTGCGGGACGGTCCAGCCCGCCGCCGCCTTCGTCGCTCGGCTTCTTCGTGTTCCCATCGAGCAGCTTCATCTTCCTCCCGGAATCGCTCTAGATCATTGGCGCTAATCTCGTGGTCTGCTGTCCCAGAAGTAGTCCCTCCGGCGAGCAACGAGTCGAGAGCAGCTTGTACGTCGGTCCCTGTGGCAGTATTTGCCAGGGCACGTTTGGCTTCCTTGACAGAAAATCCCATCTCGACGATTTGACCGATGATATGAGGCGGAGGAGACCCTTGTCGTGTCATGCGGATTGGTTCGCGAGACCCGCTGGCGGAAAGGTCATTTGGAGGTGTAGGTGTCTATGCTTAAGTTTAGCGACACACGTCCTTGCGCAAGTTGTGATGCACATACAGGGGGTTTGGATGGGCGTTGGGACACGGGTTTACCTAAATCACCAAGCAAATCGTCTTCATCGTCTTCCCTATTGCCCCAATCAAAGTCACCGGGGGTTCCTGTGCGCGCAGGTGTGTCCTTTGGAGATGTATCAGGCGCCAACTGATTGCCGGACGGAGAGGAATCTAGGAGATCGAATAAACTCGCGTTCGTTTGTTCACGTTTGGGTCCTGGGGAGGTGGCGGAAGATGGCGTCGGAGCCCGCGAAGTTGGTTTATTAGGGGCAAGAAACGAATCCAAGTCCCATACATCAGTGTGGGAGGCGGGGGCGACGGCGCTAGTGTTGGGCTTGGATGATGGCAAGGGCACGGCCCGGGAAGGCGTGAGCGTAGTCTCGATTCGTGGGACGAAGGGCGGAGGAGACACGGCAAGCAGCCCGGTGGCATTTTGATTGGTTCTAGGTGTACTTCCGGTAGAGCTGGAGAACTCTAGTTGGTCCCAGAATGCTCCATGCGCCTCGCGTTCCTTCCTCTTCTGCTCCTCCGCCTTAGCCTGTTCTTTACTCGCCAACGCTTGACGCTCAGCAATCGTCATGTTTTTCGACTGAGACGAGCCAGATAGAGACAAAAGATCTCCAAAGGCATCTCCAGGGTTGGAGCTCGCTCCCGATTTAGCTGCTGGCCCAGTTGAACCAGGACGAGGGCCAGTGCGTTGAGCTTGACCACTTAATTGGGGAGATATGCCCTGGCTAGAAAAATACGACGGAGTAGGTACACGTGAGATCGGTTGAGACGTTGTTCCAAGGCCATTGTTCCTCGAAGCATTAAGCTGACTAGCGAGTGTTTCTTTGCCAGCTGGTTTCTTTGTTGCGTTAGAGTTTGGGGTAACGCTATTCCATAAGTCGGCGAAGTCTGACATTACTTTAGGGAGAGTGAATCAGCTTTCATTATGAGTCCCTACTATCAGTTGACATACCACTAGAAGCACCAATACAAGCGATATTATAGCCTAACAGATGCGTAAGGCGCTCGTTGGCTGGTGATAAGTGCATTAGCCGTGTCGAACGGATCCTTGAAAAGGTCACTTACAGAAAGTATTTAATCCGTTACAATAGCCTCTATTATTTCGCCCGGATGATGGATTGTAATTGGCGGAAGTGGTTAAACGAAAAGTGTAATGACTTTATCTGGGTTACGTGTGGCAACCAGCTCACGTGACATCTCCTTCGTTCTTCCACCCAACTTTCAAGTTAGATGATCTCAACTACTGTACTTACAGTGGCGTCTGCTTGACGTCCACGCCTGATAAGAAGCTTGTTGGAACTCGTGCTACGTAACTAGCTGATTACATATTTTGGAATACCGCTGAGCGTTGACCAATATAAGAGGTTTACTACTATATTTCGTCAACGGCACAGAGACTTTCTCCGTATGAATATTCGTATTTTACGGAGAATATCCACAGTTCTCCCGAGGGCTCTGGCGGCCTCTGAAGGCCGGGGAGAAGGCTTGTTTTAAGCTCCCAAAGTCCCCAGAGAATTCCGCAGTGGATGAAGAGAGTTCCTAATCTCCAGAGATTCGTGGTCAAGCTTACCCGCTAATTGGAATGGAAACTGGGACATTCGTAGACTCTGATCTGATTTGCGTGCTATTTCGTGGTGAAACTGGTAAACAGTGCTCACTTTGACGCGCATTCACCCCGATAATCACTCCGGGATATACTGATTCAGCAAACTTTGTGGCATGTATTAGTATACTAGGGGCTAGGACATTCGTACACCATCGTGGGACCTACATGCAATCATCAGAATCCAGACACGGATAACTTGACCGGATGGTTTAGTAGCGACGCGACCAAGAACTGCAAATTTACCCGCCCCAAGGATCACAATTCCGAGTCCACGCCCCCACAAATCATCCTCGCTTACTTGCCTCGGAAGGGTTGTGTCCGGGCGACTCTTCGCCTGGATCGGGTGCTTTATGAGCTGAAGTATATACGTACTCCCGCGCTTCGCGTTCCTGTAACGACCAGCCAAGATGACCTTGAGACCAAAATGAAATAAAGCCAGCGGTCCTGAGATTTGGGTGACACCCAAACAGGATTTCAGCAGCCTCTTTCTCCGCCTCTTTCGTAGCCTTTTTATCCTGAGATTCTGTGCTATCAAGTTGCGATTGTTCGTTCTCTGGGACACTGGAAGCGCCTGGACGCTCTTCATTCTCGCCAGCATCAAGTTCTATAGCTCCGAGTGCTTCGGTAGTTGTGGGAGAAATGGGAGTGGTGAGGTCCGTAAGCGCAGAGTTGTCATGTGGAGGCGGTGTTGGGCTATCTTCCATAGCGCCGCCGCGAGACGGGTGGCTCAAATACTTAGTGTCCGTCAAATAAACGTTAACATATAGAGACTCGAGCTTGGTCAGAGCACGGAGTTCGTTGCCTAAGGCGTCCTGCGAATTGGATAAGATTCTGGCTTTTATACAGACACCGAGGCGGACTTACTGCATATCCATTGGTTCCCTTTACAGAAAAATATGAATCATGATCGTCAGGAAACTGCTTCCAGAAATCACAGCTATTCGGTCGATTGAATTTGGTACAGCGTCCAAGAGAAAGGTGCTCAAGCCCACTGCATTGCTCGATAGCGCGCTGGATGACTTGTAGATCTGGGCCGTGTGCATCAAGTACGACTAGCGACTTCAAGTGTTGAGGAAAATTAGGAAGAATCCTCCTATAGGACCATTGGCCCTGGGTCCCAGAGGATTTGTTACATCCGACGTCGTTGTGGCAATTGAGTATAAGGGTATGTATCAACCCGAATTTAGAAAGGTTGAGGTGAGCCTTTACTAGACTATGGCTTAGCAAGGCACTCTCTTTCAGTACAAGAGTCCTGAGCGAAGGTCTAGAGTTGAGATCTAGACGGTAGCTATATAAACCCTTTCTTACCTAACGCTGTCTGCAAAACCGTACTGCACAGCAGTTTTCCAATCCGTCGCATCGTGGAGAGTCATATGGCGCAACCATTCCGACATATATATTTCATGGTAGGCCGTACAAGCCTCAGAGATGCCCTTGTGGAACCTTTGCTTGGTTAATTCAATTCGGCCAGTCCTAGCGCAGACGATGGGCATCCAAACAGAGAATCGGATAATCTCCGAAGCAATATCTAGAGGTAAAAAAAATTGCATCGGAAAAGTTGAAGACCATATGTTGGCTGGCTGGGAAGGGGATCAGGACCGTCGGACAAGCTAACCAGCACTCCCCGGTATATATTACTGAAAAAGGCACAGCGATGAGCAAACGTGATCTTACGTGATCTTGGGACGCCACTCCTTCGACTCTACCACATCTCATCAATCAAGCCGTTTTTTTCGAGGCTTAAAGCACGTTGCTCTTCCCTGTGCCATATTTGCGTTTCATTCGTACATGCAAAGCGAATACGAAGAAGATTGACATGGTTAAACGCGATAAACATTGCCTGAAACATGGTGCGGGGCCTATGTCCCGAAGCCCCTCCCCCCGGTTTGGTCCGTGATGAGTCGTAAATAGGTCATAATCATGTTTCGCAAGTGGGCAGTGTCTAACATGTGTTTCCAAGTGAGCAATGTGGTGCCCGGATATAGCCGCATGGCGTTTTCCACATCCAGACGCCCAACCTGCTCGATTAAAAACGGTAAAAAGGCATACCATGGACACACGTGTTCGTATCCGAGTAGTAGAGAAATATATTAACGTCTATACGATACGAGCGAACAACCGGCAGATAGTCCGTATACTAATCACGAGAAAACACGTTTAGAGCCAAGAGTCCTTGAAACGAAATGAGCGACCATGTCCAGGATGTAGATGAGAGAACGAGCGCGAGCAGATGAGTAAGTAGGGTGCATGCTAAGGAGAGTGTGCGTGCAATGTACGAAAACAAGCTTGAAACCGGGAGATGTGTCTACGCGTTTTCGGTCAATATCGTATCGATTGACTTGTTCAAGAAGTCCTTGCGGTCGGTCAAGTCTGCCTTTGGGAACCGTTGCATCACTGCTTCACGTGCACTCCTGTTAAGCGTCAGTCGTTAGGAGGATGGACATTCAAATATAGCATTCCACTTACTTTTTAGTTACCGTGAACAGGTCTTGGCTCGCGAGGTAGTGCCTCAACACGACTAGGAGCTCGTCGTCTGTAGGGTTGGTACTCTGGCTCGGTCCACCGCCAAGAGGGTTGGCGGTTGTGGCCACCGAGAACGTCGACAGAGGTCGTCCACCCATCGTCCCACCGAGTCCAAGTCCCCCTCCAAGTCCGCTGTTCCCAGTTGTATGCCCTTCCGCGCTTCCGGCAAACATGTTCAGGTTTGTCATCATGCTGTTGCGTGGTGCGCCTCCCATTGTGCTCGCCGCATACGGGTTATTGACCATACCCATGGAGTTCATCGATCCCATCATGTACGGATTCATGCCCATCATTCCCATATGCATGCTCCCAGCATTGCCTCCGCCTCCATACTCGCTACCGGCTTGAGATCCCATCCAGGGCATGCCCATACCCATACCCATACCCACACCACTAAACTGGGGCATAAGATACTGTTGCTGGAGGTTAGGGTTGGATCCTTGAGAGCGAAGGCCGGGCCCATGGCCCAAGTTGCTTCCGTGCCCTCGTGCGCTGCCCCCGTTCATCATGTTCGTATCGCGGTAATAGTCGCCAGTTTGGGAGCCAGCATGGTACGATGCAGCAACTCCGGCTTCTTGCGCACGTCGGCGAGCAAACTCTTGGGCCGATGCCGATTTAGCCTGCGTAAGCATTGTATGTTTCGATTCTTCTGACTTGTGCGAGCCAGTTTCCCAAGCCTCGGCTTCGTATTCTGAATTGAAGAGCATCGTCAGCGTCAATCACATCAAGAAGATGGAAAATCAAAATGACGCTCAGCGCTTGATCTGTCTATTGCACTTACCACTAAATTTCTTCAGAGGAATCATGCTCTCCTCGAAGTAATCGTCATCAGGCATAACCATGACTTTACCCCCGGAACCGTCGCCCTGGATGACACGGGTATTACCCCAGCTAAAGTCATCCATACACCAGAAGGAGTAAACGGGGAGGAAGAAACTGTAGACAGGATATCTATTGCAGAGCATGAGAAAGCAATTCGCGACTTGATGTTCACGGACTTACGCCATGATATATATGATCATCCACCCGATTAGCATGAATTCTCGTTTGAGCAAGAAAATGACCGCCTAAACGGGCCCGAGTTAGATGATATAATGTTTGAGTAGCAAACCTACCTGTAGACCATATGTAATGGCGATCATAACGAGAGAGATGATAGGAATGGGTCCAGCGCCAGTTGCAGTGATAACAATCAGATAGACAAGCTAAGTAAAATGGATAAGCGCCGGAGAATCGGACTGAAAAAAAAGAACTCACGTAGACAGTCGTCGCCGGCAAAATCTGCAATACAAAATCAGGATAAATTCCGATAAGCGCCGACCTCACTCACAATCGTTCCAACCAAGTCCAAAAACACAATGAATCGCATCGAGAAGCAGCAGAGACCGCACAGCTCTGGCAACGTGACAAGTTCGCACAGATTGTGCACAGTCGAGTTGATCCATCGACGGCGCTGAGAGAGCAAAACACTCCACCGGTCCGGTGCAATGGTATGTGCAATCGCGTCTGGAGTAAACTTCATCTTGAACGTCGGGAAGTGCTTCATGATGAGCGTGGTGAGGTAACGATCCTCTCCAAGGTGGAGCAAGTTCTTCTTGTGCAGAGTGTCGACGATGCCTTCGCTATAGTCATCGATAATGCGGTTCGAGATGATAATCGGGCGTCCCTTGTCGGCCGTGCGGATACGGTACATGGAGAAACATCCGGGCAAACACGTGACGGAACCAAACAGCGACTCGAATGCTTTGGCCAAGTGGTGGGAGATATAGTACTCGTAAACCTAGGCCCGAATAAGCCAAGCGCCAGGCGTGTATGTCGTAACGCACCTGAATCATCGTCCACCACGAACCCTCTTCATTGTCCAACTTGGTCTCTCCGCAAATTCCGATAATCTGAGAGTCGTCCGCCGTGCAGGCCACCAGTCGGTTCAGTGAGTCAGGAGTAACAGTCTAGACCCGTAAAATCAGCACCAGAACCAAACTCAAAACCCAGTTCCCAGACTCGAAACGTACCGTATCGGCATCCACCATGAAAATATACTCGTAAAACGCCGGGTCGATCCCAATGACATTGCGCATCTGATGGTAAATCTCGAGTTCGAGCGGGCTCATCGGGGCATCGAAATGAACGCGGTTGAGATAGTGCAGCAACAGAATTTGCGAGTCGCGTTTCCCACGATTGCCGGGCTTGGAGGTTTCGCTCGGCTTGCCAGTCTTGACGACGACAATGTACCTGTCGATCGGGTGAGAGGGTGTATGGGAGCGGTCTAGAGACTTACGGCACGACGTGGCCTTCGAATTCGTATAACCCTGAATAAACCTTGCCATAGTTGAGTTGCTTTGCGCCTTCACCAACGCTCTTGAACCGGAGAGGCTCGGGGTCCAGAGCAGGGTCGACGCCGAGAATATCGAGGACGATACGGGGAGTAGAACGGTCATTTCCGGATCCAATGATGTTGCCGTCGCAAATGAGGAACAGGAGCTTGCGCTTATCGTCGTACTTGAGCACCGTGAGCGAGTCGATGGTACGGCGGAGCGACTCTTCGTCTTCGGTATAAGCCGGGACCTGGCAAATGACAAACTTGTCCATCGCTTCGGGCGAACGCTTGCCCGTCAACTGCAGAGCCGCCAAGACTGCAAAAACGTCAGCACTGGCCACATCTAATTCGGGTTCGACTTACACTTGGCCAAAATAACCGCCGCCAAAATCGCCGCAAACACAATAAGCAACACATCTGCAAACTGACACCTGGCCGTCGTGCGGAAATCCGTCTGGCCGACATAGTACACGTTCTTCAGACAAGCATAAATCTTGGCCTGGTCCTCGCTCGTCATGGAATCGAACGCGCTCCGGATTTGCTTGGAAAGATCCTGTCCGGGTTGTTGCTTGAACAGATCCGAAATACGCGAGTCGATAAACTTGTACTTGTCCTGGTTCGGGTTTCGGTCAATGGAATAGAAATAATCGCTCAGGTCGTAGAGGTTGTTGTCCCAGACGGCCCAGATGCGCGACGACTCTTGAGCGCCGCTCTCAATGGCCTTCCAGTCAAACACGAGCGTGCCCTTGTAATAATCGTCCATCTTTTTTAAGAACCGGTTCGTGTACCAATCTTCCGACGCGAGCTGCGAAGTTGTGACAGTCTGCTGGGAACCACTCGTATGAATTGCGTTGTTGTTGACGATCGTGCTAATGTTCGCAATCGACATGGCCATGGTCTGGTCCGTGACGAGTCCAGAGCAACCGAGGGTGAGCGGGACGGGGAAGTACTCGGTCAAGTCTTGTCCCCAAAGCTCCATCATCTGATCGTTGGTCGACGGCAGCGCACTAATATCGCTATGACTCCCGCGCCAGAAATCCGTCATGTCGTAGACCACACCGCGCACCGCGACCCAATAATCATTCTCGGCCGCATGACCCGCGAGTTCCGAGACGCTCCAGGCCTTGTCCTTGCGCGGGCACAGGAGCTTGCCAAAGATGATAATGTAGAAAATGACAAACGCGCACGCGCCGAAAATGAGCATGCAAATCGTGACTTTTTCCCTCCAGGCTTGTTGGACGTCGGGACGCTTCATTCGGCCGACGTGGAGGAGTAGGAACGAGGGGATCCACCAGGTACAGAGCCATGTGTATGCCTTCCAGACTTTACGCACGCGCGTCTCTTTGATCTCGACCGTCTTGGGTTTCTTGGGGGGTAGTTCGGTTTTGGTGGCAGTGGGCGAGCCTGGGGCGGTACCGGGCGCGGCGGGCGAGGGCAACGTTGCGTACGAAGCCTTGCGATCCCAATCGGCAGCATGTGCGTCGGCAAACGGTCCTTCCTCGCGCAAGAGCGAGTCCTCGGCGCCCTCACCAAACCCTCCGGCCCCACTAATGGTTCGGTCGTGTTGCCTGTAATCCCGCGGGGGCGCAGCGGCTTCTTCCTCGCCTTCACCCGGCTCGCCAGCGCGCACATGGTCCTCGAGCGCTTTCCAAGGTTCGTACCCAAGCCAAACACACTCCCGCCCTTCGACGCCTTCTTGCTCCCACCCGCTTCCGTGGCCGTACCGATCGTCTCCCTCCTGTCGGGGCACGCCAATAACAACCTCGCCGACCTTGCGCTCGACCATCTCGCGAATCCCGAGCGCACGAATCTGGGCCCGCACGCGACGCTTATCAAAGCTATTCGGTGTTTGAGAATCGTTCGGACGGATACACGCCACGTTCCACAACGTCGGGATCCCATCGCCAGTAAGACTATCCTGGCCCATGCCATCGCCAGCGAGCGCGTCGGTCGCCACGCCGAGGGCGTACGACACCTGAGTCATCACAGGGTAAATTCCCTCGGGGTCCAGTTCCTCTCGGTCGCCGCCCGACTGGCGCAAACGGGGATTGGGCATACGGAGCGAGCGCGAGCCGACTTGGGAACGAACGACGACGCCGCGTTCGCGTGCATGCATTTCGACACGGACGGCGGGGCCGGCAATGAGTTTTTCGATGAATGGTTCGTTGCTCCGGCGAAGGACGTCGAGGACACCGGGGTCGAGTGTGTCGATGTCCTTGGCGACGAATTCGCGCACGTCGTAGGAGACAGGGCCGGCGTAGTGGGCGATGCCGAATAGGGCTTGGTCGACGGCGGCGCTGGTGGCAGGGGAGGAAATGTAGGATGCGTGGACGCCAAACGCGTGGGTCATATCTTGCAGGAGATCGTTGGCTTGGGGTACACCCGCGCCTCCGCTGGCGCCACGTGCGGCCTTGTCGATCAGTCCGATCACGCCGCCGGGTCGCTCGATGCTTCCAGGAGCGGAAACACCACGCAAAAGCTCGACGCACGCCGAATTGTCGACCATCTGGACGGTGGGGAGCGAGATTCCGTCGGCAGTCACGCGGCTGCTGAGACCCAAATTATCGTCGAAAGTCTGGCGGAGGACAAATGCATTGATGCATTCGGCCTGGAAGTTGGCGCAAAACTCATCGAATCCGTTTTCGGCCAGGGCTGTGGCAAGGAGGGTGCCACCCTGGGTGTTGCGTGCTTGGAAGCCAGGCGTATCGAGCATGGCAATGATCCCGGCGGATTCCGGGAGTTGGTCAGACTCGCGTGGGGCGATGCGGTGGTTGGCCGTCTCGACGACAAACGCGAACAGGATGGCGTAGAGGTCCATGGCGAGTTGTTCGGTCTGCTTGGCGCATTCCGAGGCGTTGAGGACCGAGGTAAAGAGGTCGCGACGGACATAGTTGGTGCGAACGGTCAGGGCCTCGGTGAGGTCCTCGGACGGGACGCCCAGGAGGATCGCAGCCTGTTCGAGGACCTCTGGGTTAACGATATAGGCCGACTCGCCCCTGGCCTCGTTGGTAGTTCCGCCGTGATCGGCATATTGAATATTCCCGAGGGTGAGGATCGCCGTGAGCAACGACCAAATGGACGAAATGTGCTTGGACTTGAACGCGAGCGTCTTGAGCGCGTCGCGGAGATCGAGCATGGCCAGTGCATCGTCGGAAAACGGTCCGGCGGGAAGACGGTAGCAGCCACTCGAGGCGAGAAGGGCATAGTCGGTCATGTCCCCTAGAGACAGCGAATCACGCTCTTGGGAAGTGGCACCGGCTAACAGCTGGTAAAACACATGATACGTGCGCTCGTCGTGGGCAAGGCGGGCAAGGCGGCGTTTGTCGAGACCAAATGTAAGGACAGCTGCACCAGTGAGGTGTGCTCGATCGGGGGAATTAAAATAGAGTTCGGTATAGTTGGAAAAGCGCGAGGCCGATGCAGTATGGCAAGTCTTTGCGTGGCCAAAGGATGTGAGGACCGTCTCGAGTGCTCCGAGCTGCGCGGCGACTTGGGTAGCAGGGCCAGACTGCGCCGACAGACGCACAAGTTGGGATGAAAACAGCGAGGCAGTGTGCGACTTGCCCGACCCACTCACTCCTCTGCAATCCCATTTAGCACAGCTCGCAAATTCATCTAAATGCGCACCTGAAAACCACCGACTGAGGGATCCCTGTCCGCTTCATCATCGCGTACACGCGTGCCGCAAGCTCATACACGTGCGGTTGCAGGTTCGGCTTCTCCATCGCCCTTGCCAGTTTTGCATACTCGGCTGCGCTCAGGTCGTTGACGCTTGCGAGAGCCTTGAGTGGGTTGACAACGACAAGTGTCGTCCCAGCGATCCGCACATATGGTTCGTCCGCTCGAAATCGGTTCTGGAGCACGCCGAGGATAGTCTCCTCGTTCGGATATACAGTGGTGCCTCCCGTGCTGGACACGAGGGCTGTGAGATCGTGTGTGTCGAGTCCACTACGCGACCCCATCGTGGTTGTGGAGAGAGCAACCGGCTAGGTGACTTTTCACTTTCACAGCCACTCGAGCGCTTAGAAGCCACCCCTATTTCAGGCGATCGCTTCAAACCCGATTTCAAATCACCACCCTCAAATCACAAGTGTCCATTTTTGGTGCCCGCCCACGTTCATCGCTAGGGCTGCGAGACGTGCTCGAGGTATCAGCGCCTTTTTCTTCTACGGGTTCTGTGCGTGGATGATATCACCTGGAATCTGTCATCCAAACCGACATCCCCCCTGGACACCTGGATTATGCCCTTGCTTCTAATCCGACCGGTTCAGCCTGACTGCGTTCCTGCGTCATGTTACCCGAGCGACTCTATTTGACCCTCTTACGCTCTTGGCGAACTATCCCCTCATTTATACGAGCGCTCGGTTCATTACACGTTCTCCTCGCGTCAAAAAATAGCTCGCAACCTATTCGTATCGAGTGCAAACAGAGAATGACATTTTGGACACAAACAAGAGCAAGGATAAAAACGTTTTTCGAGACCAGCTCACAGCAGGCAGATACAAGATTTCGGCTATATGGGCTACAACGAGAGCAATCGACAGTAATTAGGGACACACATAGCGAGGGTTAATGGCAATACGAGAGATAGTTGGCGTTAGGCCTGGACAACGGGCGCGCACCGACCGCGGATTCTCTTCGACCTGCGTCTTGGAGGATACAATTAGCACACGAGCTGCCGATCTAGGCCAGTGCTGACTCACTGGACATGGGTAAGGTCATCATCAATGTCCCTATTTTGGTCATTGAGTCGTGGGAGTGTGTCACGTGACCTGAGCCATGCAAAAGCTTTGCGCATACACCACATTATCATATATACGACTGCGATGCCCAGTTTTACAAGTCCGACAATATATTCCGCGGTTCGAGCAGCGTTCATTACTACGTATAGGTACGGAAGAGCAACTCTGTAATAAATCGAAGTTAAAACCGAGTTCAGATGGGAACGTAGTCCGACTTGCCTAATATACTGAAATAGGACCATGTATGCGCGATCCCCCAGCCTTGGAAGGTACAAGATCAGTGCGTGAAGTAGATCCATCATGGAATTGTCAGTTTGCTTCAACAGTTGGAGGTCAGTCTGGTATGGACTGTAACAACGGGCTTCAGTGTCTACCCCGGGGCCTAACATAAACTACGAGTCTGGCTTTTTTATAGGTTGGTGGGCGGCGCCCATCAATCCGTCTCGTCCACCTTCCCGCTGCAACAACGCATCGAAGTATTTCCGCGGTCTAATCAAAACATGAAACCCTGCAGCTACACTGCCACTAAAATTGATTGCACCACGTGACCAATTTTTATTTTTATTTTATTTTTTAAATACGTTAATTTTATGAACTACATGCGTGCGTGGGCAAACCGCTCGGTCGAAGAGACATGAGACTGAGGGAGAGGTAAGAGGAAGGAGACCACCCGGGTTTTTTTACAGAGGACGGAGAGAAAAGAAGGGCCAGAAGGCATTACAGAGATGAGAAGGGAGTAGCTACGACAAACGTGAAGGTTCGAGCGGGGCCACCACGTGACCAAAATGGCGAATCCGCCCAGACCGGCTTAGCTACGAGTACTTAAAACATGAATATACAACTGTAGATACATAGATAGTATACAATTATAACTGATAATACTCCCGTCAAATTGATTGAGAAAGTACGGATACACAGCCAAGCAGAGATTGGAGCCTGGTGCAATCATTTTTCTTCTCGGGAGTAGCAAGGTAAAAGCCAGGAAGTTACTAGGATGAGACTCGAACCAAAATTGTAGGAAAATAGCGCATATACACGGTGTAATAGGGGATTACAAACATGCAATTTGTGGTAGCAACTATGCAGCCTTAGAGACTGTGTAAGTCCAAGAAGGCTGGGCCATTACCTTGTCGGTACTACACCAAATACCGGGAATGAGGGAATGGTACATGAGTAAAGATTCTTTGTAGATATCAACAGAGTCTTACTATATAGCAAAGCTCTTGCTTGGTTCTCTGTTTCAGCAGAACTAAGGGAATTACAACTTTGTGGCAAAGCAGACCGAGGTTAAATGCGCTTTTTGCGCGCCAGCTAGCGCAGCGATTCTAACGAAATTTGATGCCTTTATATGCTTTGGGTATGCGAACATGCGTGCCAAAAATCAGGCTGCTCACTTCAAAATAAAGAGCGCAATGTTTCTGACGAATTCAACTCTTGTGTGAAATACTATTAATGTCATAGTCTATTTGTTATTACTCCGTTTCGCTTATCAGGCTGTTTTTTTTTTAAACCACGTATTTACATCATTTCTCATACAACAAAATGATCGCCTCGTCAGCGCGATTCTTCTCGTGCGGTTACCGAGTAATTACCTACTAAAATGATTGAGATACGGGGCTCTCAATCAAACCCGGTTTTGGAGCTTGTTCAGACGTGCTTGGCGTTCCCATTCAGCTCCTTCCCGAACATTGATAACTGGCGCGACTCATTTGAGCGCTTTTACACCCCAAACTGATAACATTCGGATGAGCTATGGGCCAAAAACCGCGTGAGTACTGTGTTCACCGGCCTCTCCAACAACCCCGTCAATTCGGAGAGTTTAGACGAGTTTAGTCTACCATTCGATGCGCATCAGCGAGCAGACTCCAAAGACACAGCTCGTAGAGCGACAAGTTTAGGAACGAGCGAGCTATTGCACGATTTGATCCCATCAAGACTCCCTAAACTCGATCACCCGACCGAAAATTCTCAAGTCGGCTAAATCGTCACCTTGTGGGCGGTTCAATATACCATCAGTTGCGCACTCATCTCAGTAACACGTTGATACCATTGTAATGTATGTACATGCGGAAATGGGCGAGATATTCGCCGGATACAGTTGAACTCGCTTTTTTTTTCGAGGGGAAACATGAAGCGCTGATCTCGCAAACCTTCTTGCAAACAGCAATAAAGTCGGGTCCTTTTGAACCTCGTTATCGTCAACCTACGACGGAACGCCGCCATCCGGCCCTCCTCTGCCCACATCTTGCGCTTCGTTTTCCAGCATCGGGTTGGCTTCGTTTTCAAGGACCCCGGTCGGGAGAGCCAGGTTCCCATCCTCGTGGGCCACGCGGATTAGAGACTCGAAGTAGTCAATTCGCTTCGCGTGTGCACTCAACTCGGCAGCAGTCATGCAGGCAAACTGGTGCGAAGTATCCCGGTCAATCTCCAAGCTCTGAAGCTGACTCGTAAGGTTGGCTATTATAGAATCTTGGCTGGCCATCCTTGCTTCGATTGCTGCGATTCGGGCGCCTTGATCCTGCACCCGAGACTACACGGCACGAGCAACCACATTACCCGACTGCTGACTAGACATTGGTGCGTGCTATATTCAATAGAAGGTGATCAACTCTCATTCTGAACAAGGGTCCAAAATGTGGGAAGCCAAGCAGGATGATCGGCGTGACAAGCTAGGACGGCATGATGGGGACATATGATAATGTCAAGGCCGTGTTAGGGACAACTGAAATATACCTTTTGTCTCTGTTATACTCTCGTGTTGTGTGAACGAACTGGAGAGGGTGGGCGAGCGCATTGGAAAAGCAGGGCATATCGAGGAAAATATACCAGGATATGTCTCAGATTACCGGGTCCAATAAATGAATTCCAAATTTGGGTACAATTCCCCTCAATACGCGGATAATATTGTTCCATTTGACCGAATTTCAACATGGGAGTAATGTCAGCACAATTTCATCTAAACTCGGTCGAAATCGGCGATTGCGACCTCATCTCACCCGCGGTAAAATTCGGGCTGACTCCCAGTGACTGTTAAGGGTTCCGGGCGCCATCGGAGAGACTTGGTCACGTGGCGAGACTTTTTGTGCCTGTTCACGTTTTGATTAGACCGTGGAGAGGCCCCAATGCAGGGAAGGCGAGACTGACAGATTGAAGGGCGGGCCTACCTGTTAAAAGGATACTCGTAGTTCATATTCGGCCCCGGGGTAGACGCTGAAGCTCGTGTTACAGTCCATACCGGATTGATCTCCAACTGTTGAAGCAAACTGACGATCCCACGATGGATCTACTTCACGCACTGATCTTGTACCTTCCAAGGCTGGGGGATCGCGCATACATGGTCCTATTTCAGTATATTAGGCAAGTCAGACTACGTTCTCATCTGAACTCGGTTTTAACTTCGATTTATTACAGAGTTGTTCTTCCGTACCTATACGTAGTAATAAGCGCCGCTCGAACCGCGGAATATATTGTCGGACTTGTGAAACTGGGCATTGCAGTCGTATATATCGTGATGTGGTGTATGCGCCGAGCTTTTGCATGGCTCAGGTCACGTGACACACTCCCACGACTCAATGACCAAAATAAGGACATCGATGATGGCCTTATCCATGTCCAGTGAGTCAGCACTGGCCCAGATCGGCGGCTCGTGTGGTGCTAATTGTATCCTCCAAGACACAGGCCGGAGAGAATCCGCGGTCGGTGCGCGCCCGTTGTCCAGGCCTAACGCCAACTATCTCTCGTATTGCCATTAACCCTCGCTATGTGTGTCCCTAATTACTGTCGATTGCTCTCGTTGTAGCCCATGTAGGGAAAATCTTGTATCTGCCTGCTGTGAGCTGATCTCGAAAAACGTTTTTATCCTTGGCCTTGTTTGTCTCCGGAATGTCATTCTTGGTTGCACTCGATACGAGTAGGTTGTGAAGCTATTATGAGCCAAAAAGAGAAGTAGGAAACCTCAAACCCACCTTGTTTCTCAACCGTACGATATACTAGTCTCGAGGGAAAGCCGCCCGACAAGCTTCACGCCTACGGCAAGACCACTGGAATTCTATCTTCAGATCACCACACTCGGAGGTAAGTGGCTATACTTTCTCCAAAGCTGGCGCTTTGAATTGATTTAAATCGTATTTTCAGTAGCAATCCCCACGCACAACCTAAGGGCGCTCTTGGATTAGCTGACGTTGCTCTGACGTCCGCCGTTGATACGTGAATTACCAGTGACAGGCTCCGTGAGTATTTGCAACTCTATAAATTAGATGCTTGCACGAAGCACGCGTTGCCCTTCTCATTGAGGGACGGAATCCTCCAACGGCCTGTGCGTTACCAACTCCCAAGCCCGTGCATGTTCTTACTTTAGGGCCTGATCCCAACGAATTGTCCTAGTTCATCTTTGGTGTGAGGGCAGTTGGCAGGGGACCGAACATTGAGATATGAGACAGGGTTGCAGCGCTTACCACATGCTAGAATTATGGAGGCTCACTTTTTAGAGCTTGAAATGGAGGGGAAAACTCGTTGGGTTCCGTCGCATTGGCTGATCGATCTGACTTATACGGCGTAGAGGATGGATGGCCTCTGTACTTGTTAAAATCACATGCGGCAACCCCAGCGCCGACTAATCCAAAATGGGTAATCACCAACTTAATTGCCCATGAATGCTACTATTTGGGCAAGCAAGATACATGTCGCCCACGCGGTGTGAGTTGAGGGCTCAGTATTATTTATGTAAGCATGGATGGTGACAGAACAGCCTCCAGCGCTTATAATGATGAAGCATTGCGGCCGAATCCCCAATCACCTCACCCCAAATTATTATTTGGGTCTGTTCTTTGCTAGTCCACAATCAACAATTTTATACATGCCATCAATCTACTCAAGGAATGTGTCTTGTAACTATGGTTGTTAATCGTACCAAAAAGCATTTGTTGACTGCGAATCGGCTGGTACTTGATATGTGCTACCTCAGGCGTTCCTATCCCACCACCACCACACTGCACCTAGTCTACTGTATCAATTTAACACTCTTGACACTGACCATCTACCCATACATCGTGTGGTTCGTATGGTGACAGAGCTGTGCCAAGTGTCCAAAGTGAGACACACTGTAAACCTTGCCTCGGATATAGCTTTATGACCAAAGTTAGGGTGGACTAAAGCTATGTGATTTCGGTTATAAAGCTGGGTACGAGAGCTAAATCGCCATAGTCCTTGTGTTCCTCATGCATAAGCTCGGTGTAAGAATTAGTTCTAGCTTAGATATGCGTGAGTGAGTAAGTGGGGGCAGTGATAGTATTTTCGAGCCCAAGGTTAAAGGCCAGTTTGTGTCAATTGCTTTAAAATCAGCCAAGTAGGCTACGGAAAACACTGAAGTAATGGGTCGAATCAGAACTTTACTTAGGTAATTCGAAGTTCACCTCAACTACGAGTGAGCATGAGAGCACTCTAATGACATATCTGTCAACGAGAGAATATTCGCCAGGAGTGCTCTTGTGCGTCCAAATGGCTCGTAGTTGCGCTGTGCTCTTATTCTAATTTCAATGTTCCAGTTCAGCCTTACTGGCAGGAATTTATTCAACTCATGTCGTGCAATTCCGAGACCCCACTCGTCTGCCATGCGACTTGGATAAGTATGCATTTCATACCATCCTACTGACATATTCCTTATCCGCTAACGGGCTGTTGGTAATCTCGGATTTCAACATCCAATCCCATTCTGCTGTTCAATACTTAGCTAGGCGAGAGCTATTTCAGTTCGCACGACGGCTGAAAGCTTGTCACCGGGTAGTGCATTCCCGCGTTAGGAAACTTGCCGGATATGCAGAGCCTTGTTCAGCATCCATTTAGCCACCAGGAGAAACGGGGATGAAATCCTTAGAGTGGGTCACGGTAAGGTACATTTCTCTATATTCATGCTTGCACGACACCGCACGAGCGACCACGACAAAGTTTGGTTCTAATTCGGTTAATTCAGTCAGCTTATTGGGACATGTTGCCTCGGGGCGCGAACTTAAATCAAGCCACTACGACTCACAGGGACGTCTTGTGCGTTCCAATAACCCCCACTTCAATCATATCGCTGATAGGCTCCGACGCCGGGATGCAGAGCCAATTCGAGATCACCTCAGCGAGGCCGAGATGCTTCGCAGCCCAGATGCAAATAAGAAAAATATTAGCCCGAGCAAGCGATAATATTCCTTTGATTGACTCTTGGGATAGTTTGCTACAAACGGCCTCGTCACGGCAATGAACATCATGATCCTGAACAATCAAGATCTCACTAACCCAGCGTGTGTTCCAATCCAAGTGACCACTGCGCATACAGTGTAACGTCCCCCTTCGAGGAATTGGTTCAAGGAATAGAATGGAAGCATATCAATATAAGGGCCTGGAGCTAGTTATCGGGGAAAGCACTCTTGGGATTGGCAAGAAGTTGCGGGTCATAGTAAGATATATGGGCCGAGGGGCATATGTAAGCTATTCAAGGCGCCCGTTCCACCATTCCCCTATTTGGCTAGTCAGAAACGCATGATACGTTTGACCTTGGCCGATACCTGCATTTAGTTATTGCCACAGGAAAGTATTGCATATATATGCATGGACAGTCGCTGGCTTTGCAGTCCCGTCTTCTAATCGGAGGGTAACTCGGTGGTAAGGGGGTACGGGCTGCGATACTGCCGAACTATTTGATGTGACTTCATTGACCGATCATTGACAACGTTCGCTAGACGAGAATCGGATTTTGATACTATGGGTGGTGCGGTCAATCCTGCCCTGTCCGAAATGACTTGTTGATGTCCATTGTATATCATTAATCTGATACTGCTTGATACGCACCGAGGAAGCAACGCTTTCTTTGCATTGTCAACACGTGGCATCACAGGTAAAGCTGTTCATTTTTTCTCTTGTATATCGATTTGCGCGAGCTAGGCACGTTAGGCTCGGCATTGCGAGGTCCATAGCTTGCAGTTATCACATGCTTCATGGAGATGACCAACGTAGCGAAATGTAGCCCGCAAGCCAATTTCTCAAGCGTTCACTAGAGTATCGCGTGGATTTTCACCAAGAGAAACGACTAGCCTGCATTTTGAAGGCATCTATTTTCCCGCCTCGTTGTCGGGGTCTCGGCGATCACCGCGCACACAAAGTATTACGCAGCCATCCATAGTGCATTTCCAATAGCCACTGGGACCCGTGAGTTTATGAGTGCCACACTAGACGTCAATTATGTTTAGGGGTATTGAGACCTTGTCAACGTCGCAACTTAGCTCTTGATGTTCTCGCTACTCGTATGCCTCGGAACGTGAGTAAGAGCTAACCCCAGAGGTGTGTCGGAGCACCGCTAGGCATGCGCCAGGAAGTAGAAGGGACACATATAGGCAGGGGATCATTACCAATTTGAATGGCCCAGAGCCTTGCACAGACTTTATCCGTGAACATGACTCGGCTTTCTACCAGTGTTGTCGGAAGTTGAATATAGTTGCTGGATATAATGAGGGTGCTGATCCAAATCTGCCGCAAGGAGGTGAGCCAACGCTTCGATGATGCCATTTATCGCGTCTTCGAGGCTTCCAGATAGAGTACAACCATTCATCTCTGAGCCCACGCTTGTACCAATGACGCGCATTCATAGTCTGATACGTAGGATGGATATGTTCGGCCGCAGGAATGGCGCCACGATCGTAAACGCCCCAAACGCTTAGTAATCCGGCATCTGGGTGACGTTCGCGTGACCGGGATTCGTCCCCTGCAGAGAACCACATCCTCCAGGTGGCTCCCTGTGTCTGTCTCGTAGCCCACTATGCCGTCGCCAGTGCTGATAGTCGGGGGTGTCATCATCGCTGTTGGAGCCGGGTTTGCGTTCAAGCAGGTAAGTCTTTTGCAACATGCGTCATGGTTGATGTTCATCATATCGCAGTTTGTGTACGATCCCTATCTCGCTCCTCAACTACAAGATTTTATAGCGGAACTACATGAACAACGGGACCAGCGACATCGTCAGCTAGTCGAGCCTCACTTGGATTTCCCGCCCCGACGTGGGAAATCGGCATCAGTGGATTCATTCAACGAGAAGCGCCGTCCAAACGAAGATGGCCTAAATGACGCCGGCACATCCACCGGCACCGAGATGCGCGAGGTTCCGGCGGGCACTCTGCGACACAGAGGGGCACCGTTCCAGCGAAACCAGTCGGTGAGTTTTCAGCCCCCGTTTTGCGCTGTCAAACCCGCTGACGCCTCGTGTCCGCTGGCAGGAGGTTGAGATGGGTGCAATTGGAGATTCCTTCCCCTTGACGACTTTCGATAACGTGAGTATCATCCCACGAGGACCTTTGCGCTCTATTTGGATTCTGCCTTGACTTACTTTTCTTGATACACAGCCCGGATCGACGTCTCAGCAACATGCAGGATTGGCCACAAGGCAGCCCTCTGTACGTATAGCGGCACGCTTTCCATTTGGTACCGGGGGCTCACCGCTATTGCTGTGCACAGATTGCAGGCCAACCTCCGATGCCCACTCCCCCTGTCGCTCGCAGCACCCCGACAAACTCTCCCCGCCAAGCTCCCGCCACTCCTCGATCGCCGTTTTCCGATCTGCATGCGCTCTCCGAGATCTCCTTTAGTGCGCACTCTTCGTCGGATCCGTTCGAGGACTATCAGCGTCTGCCACCTTCCATGCAATCACCCCCGGCCGCCGCTGCTTTTTCGCCATTTGTCTTGCCGCAGTCGCCACCAAACATTGCCGATCCGTTTGTAGACGTCCCAGCACGTGTGCAATCTCCCTATGTTGAAATTCCCCGATCTGAGCGTCCAGTCTCTCCCTGGACTGAACTCTCGGTTCACTCGGAAGCCGGGGCGACTAGCGGACAACAGTTGCACCACCGCCTATCGCGCACCGACACCGATTCCGAGAAGGACGGTTCAGAATCTGGATCGGACGGCAGCTGGGAGCATACGTAGATGACTCGGTCGATCATGTGATCGTTCCGATCGGTGTGGGGGAACCGAGGACGCGGTGCTATTTATACCTGGAGGCTTGTGTACATGTTTTTGACGTTGGTTCCATGCTATGTTTTTTCGACTGAAATGTAAACCTGAAGTGATACAGGATTGGCCGTCTTGGAAAATAAACATAAAACCCTACCATATCATACACGTATTCCGCCATGTACATAGTCGATATTCGCTCTCTTCCACACACGAAGCAAAGAGGAATTCAAATCTCCACGTATAATATATTCACCATTCATACACCAGATAAAATGATACACATAGCTTCCGAATGAAGAACCCAAGGAACAACCCGTACATCAGCTCCCAATCACAACCACTCTGTTAGGAGTAGCGCGTTGGTGAAAGCGTGCGAGGCTTGTAGTGCATTGTACGAGCTGCCCCCCGATCCCGCCGCGAGAAACCAGTGCGATGGCGAAGAGGTGGAAATACAAGGAAACTAGAACAGACGGACGGGCTTCCCCATTGTCGTCTTGACGTGGAGAGACTTGACGTTTTGCCAGTTCTTTTTCAAGAGGGAAACAAGGAAGTTGATGCCTGGTAGGGGAAAGAGAAATCAGTATCACGCATAGATTCGGAACGCCAGAAGATAGGCACGAATGATGGATGATGGACAAAGGAAATCAACGCACTAAGCATGACGTTTCCGAGTACCTGGTCCTCAGTCATCTGAACGTGGCCGACGGCGACACCCAAGCAAAGCACCTTCTTGAGCTGGAACTTGATGGTGCTGCGGACCTCGGTGAGCTTGTCGCTCAAGTCCTCAGAGTGCGAGATGGGGGTGGGGAACTTGCCAGCTGTCGTCCGTATCGTCGTTAGGAGAGATCAACTGAGCGAAAAAGTATGGAAACACACCCTTGGAGAGACCGGGACCGAGCAGACGAGGGATCTGACGAATGAGAGCCTCAGAGGCGAGGAAAGCATCGTACTTCTTGGCGAGCTTCTTGACGAGCTTCTTGTTCTTGTTGAGCCTGTAGGTAAGAGTATAACCGTTAGTACGTAATTATACATGCGCGAGCAAGGATACGCACTTCTTCAAGTCGTCGACGGACATATACTCGAGCTCGATCTGCTTAGCACGATCAATATCGGCAGCATCGGCAAGAATGCAGATCGACATGCGAGGACGAGGGACATTAGGAAGCCTAGGTGTAAAAACAGTCAGTTTGTATGCTATCTCGCCTGGGTATCACTCACTTGACGGTTCCCGAGAAACGCTTGTCACGCTGGGGATCGTAGTTCTTGAGACCAATTTGGAGTTCAATGGTCTCGACAAAGTTGCGCTTCTTCTCGCCGTTGGCGTCGGCCAACAACTCCTTGATAGAGCCTCGCACGCTTGACACTGAGAGCTTCGAGCTGCTGTTGACGCGAGATCGTTTAAGTCGAGAAATTAATTCTTGCTCGGCGGCGCATACCTCATGCTTAATGTTTTACAATGAGTCGGGGAGAAGGGTGGATGAGATCAACGAATCAATTTGCTTCCGTGAACTCGCTCCGAATTGGCGGTGGTGCTGTGCAGAACCATTTGAACCCTTGGGCTCCTTGGAAACGCCTTTAGCATTTAGGCTTGACGAGGTGACCGCTCTACACACTAGATCATGCAGTCTTGCAACCGCCACAGCGTTGCTGTATCGCTGACAGGTGGCTTGTCGGGATTGGTTGCTAGTCTGTTGATAGACTGGGCCCTATCGAGAAAGGGGTGACTGGGCGCTTCTGCCAGTTGATTCCCACCATGGCGTTCTTGGAGTCGGACGAGCATAATTTAACTAAATCTATAAAAAACCTCTCTCACGTCCCTGTTGATGGTGGAGGTTGCTCGGATATATTTACGTTAGTATCGTGCATCAATTAGCTCGTACCTACTTACAGGAAATAACCCCTATTCCAGTGCAGAGCTTGCTAAGCAACCCAGGTCTGGATCATGGCTGACCGGGCTTGTTGGTCGGAGGTATTCAGGTCCGCCAGAGATTGTAAGTCGAGCTGTCTTCAAATATCATCTACTTATCATTGACGATTTACAGGTGGCGATCAAGTACATGCGAAACACGCGCCATCTTTCACTCCAGGAGAGGGACCGAGCAAGAAGAGTAATGCTCAATAAGACCATACCGAAATCATGAACTCATCATTCTTCACAGCTACTTAACAATGAGGCTGAGATATGGCGTAATCTGGAGCACCCTAATGTGCTACCTCTGTTAGGCTACATGTACATGGAAGGCTCACATCTAACTAGCTTCCCTTCGTTAATTTCACCATGGTGTGAGCATGGGAATATCACCAAGGCATGTACCTCTGTTTTTGACGAGTTGTAATATTCACCATTATTCATCCAGTACATAGTTGGCGCTTCCCCTCGCCCGGCCGACCGCGTATCACTTGTGAGCATTAGAGGCCGGAATCCACCGATTAATACCCCGAATGTTAACAAACGGGGGGCGTAGATACTCCAGGTTATCTCGGCCGTGAACTACCTTCACTCAAGCCAACCGCCAATAGTCCATGGTGATTTGAAACCTGTATGTCTTTTTTCGCCTCGGTTAAGGCTTGAGAAATTCACGTTAGAGTTTAAACAGGACAACTTCTTCATACAATCGAATTACCAAGTACGGCTCTCCGACTTTGGGCTTGCTAAGATTCCTGCTGAGGCTGGCGAGACACGCTTCTCCAACACCGGCGAAGGAACCTCACGGTTCATGAGTCCTGAATTTTTCTCGGTTCAAAATGACACACCTATGCGATCGCTGCCGTCTGATATTTGGGCGCTTGGTTGGACGTTCTATCTGGTAGGTACAGGAGATCGACATCCTGTTACTCAATATATGCTTACACGACCATAGATACTTACGGGCTCATACCCATACCCGGATGTAGATTTTAGAAAACCCTCTTGGACGCGATTGGTAGCCGAGCAGATACGAAGGGGCGACTTTCCAGAGGTTCCTAGTCAGACAGATACAGACGAATTGGCACAGCTTCAGGCAACGGTTTGGCCGATAATGAGGGAATGCTGGAAGACAAACCCACGATCTCGTCCCCGAGCCAACAGGGTAGTACAAACCCTACGCGAATGTACGAGTACAATTACATCCCAAGCTTCACAGGCCTGACAGAGATGCTACGTGGTCAGCTATCTTACTGAAGCATTCGCATTGCCTTGATGGACCAGTTTTTAGTTTCAGAACATCTGAAGAATCTCGACCAAGTGTTATTGGTAGCGGTAAGTAAATTCACGAGTGTCAGTGCAACGGACTAACTGGTTTATGGGCTGCAGATGACGGTAAGTGGCGAAGTTTATCACAATGCTGCCTCTCTGTGACGTATAATCACCCAGCTTCCGTTCTCGAAATCGTAGGGTGCAAAGAGCAAGACATAAGTCGAGCTCGAGAGGCTTTAGCCGCCTCTGCCCTCCAGTATCTTTGCGAAGGAGACTTGATAAGTGCGCGGTCCGTTCAAATTGAACTCGGTTGGAAACTTCTTGAGCGCGGTCACTATCCAGGGGCCCAAGCGTATTTAAACGCTGCCCAAAGCAACTTGGACCCAAGGCACCCGTTAATAATTAGATGCAATAGGGGCCTGGCACGCGCAGCACTCCATGCTTCTCGAAATCCGGCGCAGGTCATCGCTTACTACAAGTCGGCACTGGGGGTCTGCAGAGCTCAAGCCGAATATCTTCCAGATCAGGAATATATTCTTGTGCGGGAGATGGTGAACGCAATGTTCGATGATTTACAAAGCAACAACCCGGAGGACACTCGCAACCAGGCTATTCAGCTCTTTGTAGAGGCACTTTCGTTTCTTCAGGTGCACGGTGATCTGAAATATCAAGCTCAAGTCCGATGTGATCTTGCGCAGCTAGAACTCGATGGAGGGAACAGGAAGGGCGCTCACGCACATGCCTTGTCGGCGTTTCAGTGCGCAGTCGAAACCGGCCAGCGGAGTTTGGCCGAGTCAGTCTTCAAATACTTACTGCACGCAGATATTCTCTCAGAAGCTGGGCTCAATGCTTTGAGTGCCCAGCTTCTTGAGATGCCTGGTGGCATTGTTCAGGCGGATTGGAACCACACTGAGACACCAGAATGTCAATGTAAGTTTGCATAGCCCTGCATACAATTAGAGAATAACCAAGCCGCTGTAGCACTGGATTCATCAGGTTCTAGTTGGGCGGAGTCCTTCAGTCCATAAAAAGGACATACGCATATGCCAAGCATTACCTGAGCAATGGTACGTGCTGAAGCCTTTTTCTATCAACCGGAACAACATATATGCTCATTTTTGTTTGAATAGTGAGAGCTATATGTGCAGGGATATACCCGAAACTGGTTTGAATACAGTGCCTTTACTACTCTTGCTTAACACTGTGGCACATATGGTGCAGTGGCTGGGCTATTGCGCATATAGGCAGAAACAATCTGTTGGTTCTCAAGGGCACGGTTTTACGGCAAGACACAGACGCCCCCCTACCATGTGCCCTCAATTAATTTAATTAGTGCATTATTTTAGTAGCGACGTGCACTGGTATCTCTTGGAGCTTGCCCGCCCATGACTCTCAATCCAATGATCACGATTTGGTAGAGTACCTAATTCATTGACGTAAAATCTAAGTAGCTCCTCCGTTGTATACGTATATATACATACCATAGAAGTCCATGTAACGAATTAGCCGTAAGTATTCCTAGAACTACCCAAACAGAAACTCCCCCCGAGAGGGAGGAAAAAGCTGCCGCCTGGTAATCGTTAGGCGACCAAGCGGCCTGGTGGAAGTTGCGCGCGAGCCTTTTATCGTCAATGGTATTTCGCCAACCCCAACTAGCTTTTGTGTTGTCGCTGGTGAGCTCGCCGCTGCTTTGTGTAAAGCTTCGTCTAGTGGGCGCAATCACAGATCGAAGTTTCATTGGACGAGATATCGCATTCAGTACAGTATGTGCAACTAACTACCAATAGTCTCACGAGACCAACGGGGGTCACCAAATATCACGAAATAGCAAGGAGACTATGTAGCACCCCGTTGGCTCGTCGGTTGCTCCCGTGAGATACAACCACCATGTTCCAAATGAGACCACTCGGGCGTATTGGCTCTTGCCATCCAGGAAGATATGGTGCATTAAGCTTAGTCTCCTTACGAAACGGAGCGAAATTTACTTTTGCATCAAACCGAACGGTGATGAAAGAATTCCAACATACAACCGTCGGTGGTCCTGGCGGTAGTTACTATGGGAGTACTCCTTCACTGCTCACTGTCTACAGAATCACGCGGTTGCAAGACCATGCAGATTCTCGTTGGGGGCCACCACTTGTTGTGTCGGCTCGGAGTGCTTCTTGTAGTTATACCACATATTCTATAAGTTAGAGAACAGCGGTCTCGTATTCCAACTTCAATTATAAAAATAAACCCTGAAGATAGCTGTCGCCATAGTCGTAGCTTGAGTCACATGGGCTATCTCTTCCTACTTCAAAACGATAGATTGGTACAGTAATTACAGCTTGGCATGATGAACATGACGTTGGAGTGATGGACTGTGATGCTCGTCGTTGCGACATTAGGGGGACCTGGCTGTACATAAGTGTGCTCCTGATGTTGTATAGAAGGTGCACATGGCTATAAATTTGCAACGAGAACAATCATCAGCACTCAACGACAACAATTAAAAGTCTCTGATGTATCTTTTGAAAACTCTTTAATTCTAGAAACCCTAGACGAATACCAAGCGTCTCAGCCTCTGTGGTTCATGGCGCGGCCATACAAATCAACCCCTGGCCCGACTGGGACAAGCTGTTTGACCTGTAAGCGAAGGTTTGGCTGTGCGTCCAGATCATATAATAACCACACTGAACCTGTATTTGCTTTGGACAGGCAGAAAAAGTGTGACCAGCAACGACCGGTGTGCGAAAGATGTGAGAAGGGAGAGTTTGAGTGCTTAGGGTGCAACCATAACGAGCCGAACATGGCGCAGTCATCGGTCGGGCGACAATGCGGCGCCCGATCTTACCAAACCCGGACACTATTTGTTTAACTTCTACCCAGGCATGCCCGCGAACGAGTGACTCGAGTCGTATGGGAAGTGGGTCACTGCTAATGCTTGATGGTAGTGTATGTTGTCCTGAGGTGTCGGTTCACAGGCCAGATTGATGACACACAGCAGAACACGGGTCAGCCAAGCCTACCATCGTTCAAATTATCAACATTGTCGCCTGAGAACAATCAATTTCTCGGTGCTCTTCGGGGCTTTGAGGCCGTTCAGGCCCGCCGAGACCCAGGAATGTTACATGGCAATATGGCTAACCAAGGCTTCCTCCTAGCCGTGCGCCCTCCTATACGATTTATTGACGGTCTAGTTCAACCTACCCAAACCTCGCCTGGACTCTACAGCCAGATTCCTTATACACCTTACCACTTGTCAAAAACACTCCTGGATAGCTCAATTCTCGAGGACTATATCGTGGCACACTGAGTCTCCTCTGGTCTGGCTGACACATGTCTCTGAATCTAGTAGATAGGGGATCGTATGAGCGAATGGGCGTATTTCAAACCCGCCATCCAGGCGTCGCAAGGTGGTCTCAAGTTCATGGTCATTTCGGGACCGCGAGAATCCGACCTTGTTCGCTGGATCATGTGAATAATTACCAGGGTCTGCGAGTCTTTGGCAGGCGGGGACACCTCGCAAGATCACAACCACAAGCTTTCGATTAACCAGATAGACCAAACCTTCAGGAGTGTGTCAGCTGGAAACCGTAATGTGGATACACTTCAATGCCGCCATGGATATTGGCTGCACGTACAGTACTTCAAACATGAGCATTTTAGACATGGATCGGAACCATCCCAAACCTAGGTTCTGCTAACAAAAACGATGCTCTCGCGGAGTTTGAGTGTTTATCAGGTACTCCGTTACGCCACAACTCTGTTCCTTTGGATGGCTCATTTCAATGCATCACACTGGCCGACAGGAGGCGACCCTATCCTCGCCCCTTCGACGAATGCGACCGCCTCAGTGCGGTACGAGCTTTCCCATTTCACGTTCCTGGACGCTACGACTGCTATGGCCTTTGGACTCCCTCAGCAAGTCGAGTACAGCTACGCATTCAACTGGGACTCGCCCCCGACTAGTTATTCGAGCTACAC
This sequence comes from Ceratobasidium sp. AG-K, assembly GCA_037039685.1. NCBI lineage: Eukaryota > Fungi > Basidiomycota > Agaricomycetes > Cantharellales > Ceratobasidiaceae > Ceratobasidium > Ceratobasidium sp. AG-K. The sequence continues at coordinate 2,323,016 of JAWNGF010000009.1, read as the reverse complement.
ACAATGTGGTCCAGTCGAGTTGGGGTTGCCCTTGCCGAGATCAATGCATGTCGTGACCGTAGCCCAAGCGCCTGGCGATGGGAGGAGATCTAGCACACCCTTCTAAGCTGGCAGCCACAGGTGAGCGAGTACCAGAAGGACTGGGAGTCGTGGATGGCAGTCGCTCGGCTGACGGTCTAAGAGAGCTGGCGTCACATGCTCTTGGCTTATTTATACATGGTGAGTTACCTCCTCGGTGGCCTTTTCGAGTTATTTACTAAGCAACCCACAAGTCCGTATGTGGCGTAGCATCAAATGACCCACGAGTTCGGTCCTCCATGCGGCAATTCTTCCAGATTGCTGAAACCATTAGAGGGCGGGAGTCGTCAAACGGAAAAGCGCCGCTGTTTTTTCAGTATCTCATGGTGCGCAATGCTACTTAAATTGCCCATATTCGATGTTTACCGCGTTTATTTAGGCTAGAATCCGTGCCCGTAGTGAGAAGCATCGCTCAATGACGCGAAATCACCTCACACACGCATCCTTCACCAAGTCTTGGCCGCTAAGGGCTCTGGATTTTGCCTTCATATTGGATGATCTGTGGCATGGCGCTGCAGTCGGCGGTTTCCCCACCGAATGGGTCGGTTACGTGCGTTCCCGAGAAATAGTACTACCTGCCCGGGTGTAACCCTAGCATCGTGTACGTGTATGCGCTTTGTTAATATAGTGAACATCATACGCAGTATGCAAGATTCGTAAAATGAGTGAAATTTAAAAGTATAGGCATATTTATTCGTATCGTTTCGTCTCGATTGATTGCGGCTACTAACGTTTCGCTCCTGCCTGGCGGAAAGAGGGCACTGTAGTGACTGGATTCGCCAACAAATGTTACGTAAGTGGCCTCCATTACGCAAGCAAGACAACCAGGATTTTGTAACGAATCGGCAGCCGACGACAGCGCCCGCAGCACTTCGTACGGAAATCGAGAACCAATTGGTTACTACACGCTCGGACAATCGACCTATGTCTTTGCTTTAATGACTCATATGTCACGACCGTACAAACCGACTCCTGGCCCAGCCGGGACAAGCTGCTTGACTTGTAAGCAAAGGTCTGGCTGTGTACTTGGTATAAATGATACCAGCCTGAAGTATTTCTGATTGAAAGACACAAAAAATGCGACCAGCGTCGACCAGTGTGCGAAAGATGTGAGAGGGGAGGGTTTGAATGTTTGGGCTATAAGCACAATGAACCAGATGTGGCGCAGTTGTCACCAGAGCCAACGACCCAACGTCCCATTTTACCTGATCTGAATGCTCCTCGTTTAACTTCGCACATCGCACGGCTAGGGACAAGTGATCGAGGTTGCGTTAGGCACAGGCTACAGCTCATAAGCAGTCGTAAGGTGCGTTCCTCCAAGCTGTCCGCCCGCGAGCCCGCTACATACATTTAGAAGAATACAGGCCCGCCAGGCACGTCATCATCCAAGTTAACTCCAGGGTCAGCTGAGGATAATCAACGCCCTAGTACCGTCCGGGACCTAGGTATTTACCAGACTTATGACGATCCAAGAACGTTACTCAACCGTGCGATCGGTCACAATCCTTATAGCCACCCACCCACCCATACAACACGCTCATAGTGAACTTCAACGTGGTCAAACCTCGTCTGAAATCTACAGTCAGATTCCTTATACACCTTACCACTTGTCAAAAACACTCCTAAACAGCTCAATTCTCGAGGACTATATCATGGCACACTGTGAGTCTCTTCTGGTCTGTTTAGCACAAGCCTCTGAACCTATGTAGGGGACCGTATGATTGAATGGGCGTATTTCAAACCCGTGATTCAGATGTCGCTAGACGGTCTTCGGTCCTTGGTAATATCGAGGCTGCGGGAATCCGACTTTGCTCGCTGGATTACCTTCGTAATTGCTAGGGTCTGCGAGTCGCTGACAGATGGGGACACTTCACAGAACCACAAGTATGAGCTTTGGATCAACCAAATAGATCAGGCCTTCAAGAGCGTATCAGTTGGAAATATCAGCGCGGACGACATTCAGCACCGTAGTGGAGATTGGTTACAGGTATGATACTTGAAACTCAAGCATTGCATTGCTAGTGTACACTCTAACTCTGGTAAATGTAGGTCCTGCTAGTAAAAACGATGGTCTCGCACAGCTTAAACGCGTATCAAGTACTTCGTTACGCCACGCCTCTGTTCCTCCAGATGGTGTATTCCGATCCAACACATTGGTCAAAAGGAGGTGACCCAATCTATGTTCCTTTGACAGATGTGATCGTTTCAAAGCGGCACGAGCTTTCCCATTTCACACTGCTGGACGCTATAACTTCTATGGCCTTTGGACTCCCTCAGCAAGTCGAGTACAGCTTCGCGTTCAACTGGGACTCGCCCCCAACTAGTCAATCGAGCTACGCGCATTGTTGTCCGGTGGAGTTCCAGGTCATTTTTGCCGAGATCAATGCGTGTCGCGACCGTAATCCCAGTGCTCGACAATGGGAGGAAATCGAGTATACACTTCTAAGCTGGCAGTCACGAGTGAGTGAATACGAGAAGGGATGGGAGTCATGGATGGCAGTCGCTTGGCTGGCGGTCCAAGAGAGCTGGCGTCACATGCTCTTGGCTTATTTATACATGGTAGGCTTATCACTCGGCTGCCCTTTTGAGCTACTTACTAGGCAACCCACAAGGCTGTGTGCGGTGTATCTTCAGATGACTCGCGGGTTGAGTCGTCTGTGCGTCAATTCTTCCAGATATCGAAGACCATTAGAGGAAGGGAATCATCAGACCATAGAGCGCCACTATTCTTTCAGTATCTTATGGTGCGCACTGCTTCTAAGATCTACTATCTTAAGTACCTAAGACCCCTCTCTAGGCTGGAATCTGTGCTCGCAGCGAGAAACATCGCTCAATGGCGCGAAAACACCTTACAAATGCATCGTATACCAAGTACTGGCTGTTGCGAGCTCTAGATTTTGCATTCGTCCTGGATAGTTTGTGGCATGGCGCTGCTGCCAACGGTCGACCGATTAAATGGGCTGACTATATACATTCGCGAGAAAAGATGCTGCCCATTTTATCGTAATACTGCCGTTACTCATGTATGCGCTTTGTCTGTGTGGTGAGGATGGTGTGTAATATGTAGCCGGTTCATCATGGTTCGACATAGGGGACCTACATGCATACACCACGCTTGTTGGGCTTTCTGACCAATTGCAAGTGCTAACCTCCCGGTCCCAGATCGTCGAAAGAAGAATGTACCCCTAGCCTAGACATATAAAACCCATATGTATCCAGCAACATGAACACGCAAGTCAGATCTGGACTACGGAACCTCACTCATAATGGAATTGGAAGTATCGAACGAAGCAGTAGTGCCCATCGACAAGTGAATATTATTCCAATTAGCCCCAATAACCAGTGTCATACAACGTCTACTCGGTCCCCGAGGTATACACGAAGCCCGCTAATCGAATTTGGGCCACCACTACCATTCGTAGAAGTTTAACCGTGTGCATATTGGCTGAAACGCTCTTCTCTTCCAACAAATGCTAAGTATTTGCCTACAAGCTGTACGAGGACAAATAATATGCGTGGTCGAGGCCACCATATTCTCCTAATTCCAATGCACGTGTTTTACGCACCAAGCGGAATATTTCATTCACGGTTTAGCTTTGAAGGCATTCGTCAGCGCGAGTGCGAATGATAATCACGCTGGCTGCACTTTGTCATTACTGCCTTTGCCCCGGTACCACCGGTCTGATGGTACTATGTTTTAATCCTAACCGATTCAGTGTAGCTCGGAGAACGCATGCGGATGAACAAAATCCTAAAAACTAAACGAATTGGATGGGCGTGTGTTGATTGCGCTGAGATAATACCCCCCTCAAAGCGATGGCGCGGGGAGCTAAGTCCGAAATCTACATCGCACCGTAACGATATGCAGGCGATCTAATCTTATTCGTACCGGTTAGGAGTCCAAGTGAGGTTGGGTCGTCCACAAGGCAGAAATCCAGTTAAATGGGGATGATATGCATGATTCCAGTTCCTACTCTGTTTGAAGGCCTCATGCCGACAGAAGTGTTCTATATTCCATGTGCATCTTGGTTCTAAAGTCGTAAAGGCGGGGAATCCCCTCGGAGCCGTAGAAATGTGGTTGCTGCCGAGTCAATGCAACTTGGGTGTGCCTAGGTAATGAGTTCAAAATCTTCAATTGAACGACTTCTGTTGCGGCCGACGTGTTCGAATGTTCCTTATTCTTGTTCCCACCGTTGCCGATGAATGCTGTCACAAAGGTCCTCAAATGCTGTGGCGCAGATCAAGTGGAAATGAACTTTTGGCGACACGTACCCTGAGGCCCGAGCTCGTTATCAGCATTTGTTAGTGATTGGTGGGCACAGCCGGACATGCCCCGCATGGAATCAGAAAGTCGTAATCACCCCGCAACATCAGAGTCAATGAAATATTATGTTTAGAGTCCAAGAAGAGTAAAGACGTACCTCATGTCGTTGGGCCAGTGCGGGGTCTAGCTCTATCAAAACTCGTGCAAGTTTGGCCCGGATGTCGTACCCGGACTCCGCAACGAAAATTCTAAACGGCTGATGGACGTGGTACCGAGTTTTCACAGATATTATCCAGCTGTGTAGGCATCTTCTTTCGGAAGGAGATAGGGTTCTCGGGGATCGACGGACCTGTCGATGGCTCAAGTGGGGCTGGTGGTGTTTTAGTCATTTCCCCGCAGACTGATCGATAGCTCCACCTACGCCCCATTGGAGCGCACGGTGGCAAGGGACAATCAAGTTCGCTAAGAAAGTAACTGAACGTTGCCAAACAGGTTGCCCTAGCCCCAAGATCATAATGGCCAACGCCAGATATGGAATGTCCCAGTTTTACACTACCGAGCGAGAAAACTAGGCGAGAACAGCGAGGTTGGCTGCTGTTCGTGGTTCCAGGGCAATCAGACACAGAAGTGCACAGGAGGATTCACGAACGACGAAAGATAGATATGACGCCGTGGGGTAAGGTGGCTTGGGTGGTCGTGGTCGTCTACAGTTCAATTGGAGGGCCATAGCCACCCACCCTAAAGATCCCCATGGGCACGCTTCGGCAAAACTCTATTGAAGTTTTTTGCCTTGCACTCTCGAAACAGACCCCAATCGTTTGAACATGGTACGATGATCTAATTGGCAGCCCAGTTCTATTGGACGCATAGAGCTATCTACTTGACCGCGCCTTCTGTATGGGCGATCGGCAGCGATTTGGGGGGCTTGGTTGAGGGAAGGTGTTTCCACTGAATGAAAGGAAGCACATACGCAACGAAGCCTTCTGTGTAAAGCATCTAGGCGTTATGGGATTGCGGAATTCGCGGTATCTCCCATAGCACAGTATGGCAACTTTGCCACGGTAGAGGCCGTGAGTATTGATGATCGCTGGGCGATGATGCACTAACGGCTTAGCTCTGGGCCTCGTGTTCCTGTTCCCGTGCTCACGGCCAAGCGGCCGACTTGAAACTCGCCAATCTCCGTGTGAACTAAGCACTTCATTGAAATGAAAGCAACAATCATCTCTATGTTCGGGTAACGCGACAAATAAAAATCAGATCAGATCAATCACAACCATTCAATAGCAAAAATCTCAAACAGGCCAAATAGAAATAGAGACCAGCCCAGAAAACGAGACAGGATAGCAACAGGAGCGGAGCGGGTTGATTGGGAACAATTTGTGTGGATTGGGGAGAGCGTTCGCAGGATGACGAAACCTGATGAAAAGGTAGAAATACAGCACTGCGCGGCTTGCAAAAGGAGGAAGAAAAGCGGGCGCTGTTAACAACACAATATAGACAGCAGATGTACGAGAGCAATAAAACCCGCAGGAAAAAAGCACAGCTCCGCATATGTGACATTAGAATAAGTCCAAGCACACCAGAACCCACAAGTGAAAAACCAGAGCCGACTATACCCGACTAGGTCGCACGCCCACGCGTGTTACTAACGGGCTGGGGTACATTTCCTCCAGCCGGATATTGTCCGCCAGATACTTGAGGGCTGCGATAGCTAATGGGCGGTAGCGTCGGTCGGGGACTCCGGCCATCGGCCTGTGCATCATTGAGCTGGATCACTTGTTGAGGGGCATAGGTGCTGGGGGTTGGGGGCCCAGACGCGTTGTTATTCATGACACGACCCGGGCTCTGGGGGCTCGGCATCCCCGCACCAGGGCGAGACCGCTGGTTGGGAGGCATGGTCGAAGGTAACGGTTTGTGCGCACCGCCGGCTTCGCTCGGGTATGGGCTCGGGTAAGCGTATGCGCCAGTCGCGTACTGGGGTCGGCCGTCCTGGCCGAGTGGTGCGCCATTGTGATCAACGGGACCGTTGCTCCACTGGCCGGGCTTGCCGACGCCGTTTTGGAGACCGAGCGCGTTGGCGGTGGGGAGCGGCGCAGCTTGGGTGTTACGAGGCGACTGTTGGACGGGGCTGTTGCTGCCCGACGTGCTCGCTGCCCGACTCGTCGCAGCAGACTGGCCAGGAGCGCCGATGGGCGTCTGTTGACCCGACTGCAGGGGCTGGTATCCGGGCGCCGGTGTGCCGTTTTGGCTATTCGGCGGGCGTTGAGCGGGGTATGGGGCATACTGCGGATGATGGCCGTTGTGGACGGCAGCGTGACCCGGAGGAGGTGCCTGAGGCGGCCCTTGCATATGAACCGGGGGTTGGCCCGGCCCGGGAGGCGGGTATGCTAATAAGTCATAGGGGGAGGGTAGGGGTAGTGCATCGGATGAGGTGGCTGGCCAGGGGCTGGGATAAATTGAGGCTGGCCCGGGTGCACGGCAGAGCCATTCGGCGGCGGGTACTGAGGGTAAGCTCCATACGGCGCGGTGGGAGCATAGTGAGGATGCGGGGGATAGGGCGACGGGTACGGGTGGGGATGCGCGGATGGGTGCGTAGCGTGTACGCCTTGAGCAGACGCATCGTCGTGAACGGCGCGGCTCAATGGCACGAGCAATCGCCGCGCGGGTGGCGGCCGAATTGGATGTCCGACGCGATTTGGGGGACAAATGAATTCGATAACTGGAATGAATGGTTAGCAAATGAATATAAAAGATTGGCAGGCGATAAGACTAAACAAGCGCATCGTGGATAAAAGTGCCATTCTAGGTATAACGGCAATCAAGGCCGTTTGAACAACCCATCCTCGGCTCCCCAAATGGAGAGTAGGCGTGCGTCCACATGCGGAGCCATCGGAGCTCATGCCAAGGACCGGTACACGAAGCCCGGGGAAATGTAGAACACTCACTGTTGCTGCAAATTGTCCTGTCTGGAACACCGGGTCTCGCAGCCGGGGAACGGGCACTTGTGATTCCTTTCACCGGTATGCACACTAGAAGGCACGATGAGTAACAGGCGCCAAGGATGAAGCATTGACGTACCGAGTGTGTCTCGCGAGATGACCGCTGGTGGAGAATGGCGAGAACACGTCTGGCATGACATGCTTCTTCTTGGCCTTTTGGGCGGCGGTCGTAGGAAGTCGATGCACCAGGGGAGGCAGGGCCGACGAAGTATCGTGCTATAATTAGGGTCAGATGAGATCGACAGGGAGGGCAGGATGATCTCACCTTGGCAAGATCCTTGTCCTCAGACTGGTTGGGAGGTGGGGGAGGAGGCATCGAGCTCCAGCTCATGATCTGATGCTGAGGCGGGGTATAGGTTGCTGGAGGGGAGCAGGGCCAGAGAGAGCAGGCGAAGGGTGGGTGAGACATCATTGGAGCAGCCCACACGGGACATAGAATAGGGGAAAGCGCAGATGGACGAATCGACTGTGCTACGTCCCTCTGAGGAGAGTTAACGGATCGGCCCGTATGGTCGCTGACTCGGAGCGGGGTCATGTGGATAGGACAACGTAGTTTTCGGTAGTAAGTAAGGACGGAGATACACTTTTAGGGGGGGGCGATGACAACGAGCAGGTTACGGAGCTGCCGAAAGCAGGAGTCGGGTGGTAAGATGAGCCCGGACAGACGTGGCGACTGAGTCGGACCACAGAAGTGTGTTATCGGAAGCTGGATCGGCGTGTTCGATGCGCCGCGAAGGGCCGGGGCGGATAATAGTAAGGCGCGTACTGCGAAGTAGCGAGCTGGAAGCTGTGTGGATTGTGCGTAGAGGAGCGCGTCAAGACACGAAATGTCAGCGAGCAAAGATCGTGGTCGGTTGTAGAGTGCGAGGACGACTGCGACGTGAGCAGGCTACTGTGCTGGACATAACGTGAAGCCAAGGTGGTCGAGTAAGCAGTATGGCAGTAGCCGCACAGGGATTAAGTATGCAGAGATGAAGAATAGAAATGTGCAGCTGAATCGGGACAATCACTGTGAAGTGTATGCGATTAATTGAGACATCGAGGGAAACGAAGAGTGGTGGCCAGAGAGGCTGGCAGGGGTGGACGGGGGTCCCAGTGTCGCCAGGGTTGTATGACTTGGCCACTTTCTGAATATATATAGAGGACCAACAAGCCTGGTAACCCCAGCTTGTTTTGTCTTGTCAAACATCCCCTTTGAGTGACACTTTGAACCACCCCTACCCTCAAGAGCCTACAGACACTTAAGTGTGTTGTGGTTCAAGAGGTCACTTAGGTCTTAGTGCTGTCCACTCTCCATTGTGGCTTGTCTCATAGCCACTAAGAAGAAGCTTACAACACTGTTGAGAAGGTGGGTTTAATATCCAAATGTTTACATAAATGTTGCATGAATTTTGCCACAAAGCTTGTCCCTCTATCTGAAATGGTAGATTTGGGTAGTCCATGCAGTGTCGCAAGCTTCTTCTTGGTGGCTATGAGACAAGCCACAATGGAGAGTGGACAGCACTAAGACCTAAGTGACCTCTTGATCCGCAACACACTTAAGTGTCTGTAGGCTCTTGAGGGTAGGGGTGGTTCAAAGTGTCACTCAAAGGGGATGTTTGACAAGACAAAACAAGCTGGGGTTTCCAGGCTTGTTGGTCCTCTATATATATACAAGACGTGGCTGAGTCATACAAAGCGCAGCCACAAGAGTCATAACAGTCTACCAATCAGGAGTGTTCATATGAGTCATGCTGTATGAACAGACATGACTTGTACAATGCACAGCCGCGTTACACAATGTAACAGGATAACCACAAGAAGGTGGCAACGCAGCAAACAGAAACAGAAACAGAAACACAACATAACAGAAGAGACAGGCGGGCAAGACAACAGGCAAGTCCAATGGAGGGAGCTGGCTCACAACATTACTCCCCCCTAAGAGTCTGTCTAGGGGACCTGGATGGGCTCTACTGGATCTTGCAATCCTTGCTTTTTGTGAGCAGGTGTTCTTCCAGCCCCTTGTCCTCATCAAAGGTTAAATCAATGGGATTGAACACAGTGTTACCTGGTTTGTCCAAGAACTTCTCCCACTCTTCCCATGTCTCCTCCTTTGTCCAGTCAGCCTTGGACCAGTCCAGGACCCTCTTCTGGGCATCCACAAACTCCTCATCCCATTGTCGCACGTCCGGCTCTGTCTCCTTCCATGCCAACACGTCTGCCTCCTCCCACTTCCACTCGTTTGGTGCCCATTCAAACTTCTCCTTCTGGTAGCTTCCCCTCTCCATCTTCCAGTCACTCAGATCCCTCTTGTAGTTGGCATCCCAGGCGTCGTTCCACCTAGGTTGGAGCGTTGGTTGTCTCCCATCATATCCTGGCACCCACTTGCTCGAGTATGCCCCTTCTTGTCCCCATTCAACGACTCCGAGCATATGGGTGGAGAGGAGGACAACCTCTGAGACCTGGAACGCGGCACATCCCCAACAAATGTAGATATCCTCTTGTAGGAGCTGCATGCGGGTCGGCCATTTCTTTCCAACCCACTGGAATTCTCCCAGGTCTGAGTGTAATACGTCGTCCAACGCCCTAAAGTGCATTCTGCCGGAGCTTTGCTGTGCCCTTTTGAAGACGTAGAGGGCGGCTCCAGCATTGAGGATCCTTGCTGTGGCAAAGGCAGGTCCTTTGAGGACGCAGGTGAGGTTGTTGGAGATGATGGCATGGGTAACGGCAGGCATGGTGGAGAGCAAAAAAGATTTAAAGCGTAGAGTTGGGAGTGTGTTTTGGAGTAGTTGCAAGCTTTGCAGATGTCACTTCCAACTGCACCCCCTCTGCCTTTTATCCTTCCTGGAATGTAGTTAGATGGCGTGGGAGCTTTGGGGTGTTGGCATAGAAGGTCCTTGATGATCTTTGAAAGGTGACCAAAATCTTCCGCCCTTTGTTCTGTGTCTTCTTCACTTCCATAACCCTTCCATCTGACCCTGTAAAAAAGACCATCCTTTGTCTCCTTCCAATCCAAAATCTTGTCTACTTCATACTCTTCTTCTCCTTCTTCAGTAATTATCGGTGGTGGTTGGGGTTGGTTCCGTTTGAACTCTGTGTTTTCTATGTAAGGGCTGAGCAAGTTGATGTGGAAAACAGGGTGCACCCTCATTGTTGCTGGTAGATTGAGCTCATAAGCGTGTGATCCTATCTTCCATTTCACAACAAATGGTCTGTGCTTCTTGTTATCCAGTTTCTTTGAGGGTCTTTTTGTTTGGATGTTTCTTCCCAACAGCCATACTAGATCTCCTTCCTGGTACTCGTTTTTTGGTTCTTCCTCCAGGAGCCTTTGGTTTTCCATTGATGCAATAGCTTTGTCATGGATGTTATGCCATTCTTCCGTAATGGCATTTGCTTCAGGAACCGTTGTTTCTTCCGATGAGATGTTCCACAATGGTTCCCTGCAGTAGACTATTGCAAAAGGGGAACTACCTGTTACACGGTGCTTCTGCAGATTATAGCTGAATTCCGCAATTGGTAACAAGTCCGTCCAATCATCTTGCCAGTAGTTGACAAAGGATTGCAGCCAGCCTTTGATCCATTGGTTGATTCTTTCTGTTACTCCATCTGTCTGGGGGTGGTAGGCAGTGCTGAAACTTGGGCTAGTTCCAATTCTCTCGTAAACGGCCTTCATAAGTTTAGAATTGAAAGTAGTTCCTTGGTCTGAGATTGTGCTTTTTGGAAAGCCATGTAGTTTCCAAACATTTGTGACAAAGAGATTTGCCAACTTGCTTGCTGTGTGAGATTCTTTGCAGGGTATGAAATGCGCCATTCTTGAGAAGCGGTCCACCACTACCATGATGCTGTCTGACCCTTTGGACCTTGGCAGTTTTACTACAAAGTCAAAAGCTATGTCTTCCCAGGGACCCTTTGGAATTTCTAAGGGCTTGATTGGTACTATTGACTTTGATCCCTTTGTTTGTTGGCAGGTTTCACAGGATTCCACATATCTGTTTACGCTTTGCTTCATCCCTGGCCAGAAGTATCTTCTTGCTATAAGTTCCAACGTCCTGGCTTGTCCCTGATGCCCTGCAATCCTTGAGTCATGGTGTAGTCGCATGATGGATAGTCTGGCTTCCTTATCTTCTGGGACGTAAATCTTCCCTTTGTACCATATTAGTCCCTCTTTGAAGTCGTAATCCTTTGTGCTATGTTGCAGGGTCCTTGGTAACATTTCCCTTGAGTCGCAGATTTCCTTGATTTTTGCCAGTCCTTCATCAGTTTCCTGTGCTTCTTTGATAGTTGCCATAATGTCTGTGTCCAACTGCCCCACAAATCCTCTGAATTTTTCAGCAGATATCATAATTTGTTCCGGTGTGGGAATATCCTCGTGGTCTGATTGTCTTGACAACAGATCTGGTTTAGACAAAAGGATCCCAGGACGGTATATGATATCAGAGTTGTAGGAAGCCAGTATTTGATGCCATCTTGCGTGTCAATGGTTAAACGTTCTTGCTTCCTTCCAGAACTGTAGGTTCCTGTGATTGGTGTAGATAGTGATTGGATCCTTTGTTCCCTCAAGGTATAACCTCCAATGTGTCAATGATTCTATGATTGCCATAAGTTCCTTGTCATGGACGTCGTAGTTGAGCTGGGCTTCATTGAAGGATTTTGACAGGAACGCTATAGGATGTAGGTAGCCATTGTCTTGTCTTTGAGATAGGATTGCCCCCATTGCTACTTGTCGTGAGCTAGCTCACTCCATTGGACTCGCCCGTTGTCGCGCCCGCCTGTTTTCCCTCTTTGTGTTACGTTCCCCGTTTCCGTTTGCCGCGTTGCCACCTTCTTGTGGTTATTCTGTTACATTGTGTAACGCGGCTGTGCTTTGTATGAGTCATGTCTGTTCATACAGCATGACTCACTTGGACACTCCTGACTGGCTTTTCTGTGTGACTCATGTGGCTGCGCTTTGTATGACTCGGCCACTTCTTGAATATTTATAGAGGACCAACAAGCCTGGTAACCCCAGCTTGTTTTGTCTCGTCAAAACATTCCCTTTGAGTGACACTTAGAGCCACCCCTACCCTCAAGAGCCTACAGACGCTTAAGTGTGTTGCGGCTCAAGAGGTCACTTAGGTCTTAGTGCCATCCACTCTCCATCGCGGCTCCTCTCATAGCCATCAAGAAGAAGCGTACGACATTACAAAACAAGCTTAACAAACATGTCCATTCAAGAGGACGCAGGGTCACGCCTCGCAACACCAATATCAATAAGGAGAGGACCAAGTAGAGTTTTGAGACCTACAAGTTCCCTCAACGAACAAGATATTGCACAAGCACGAGCAGGGGGACCAGCAAGGTCTTGCCCACAGAGCCAGGCTTCTATGCCAGGGACATTCAACACTGAGAACATCTCTGTCATTCAGGAAGAACCTACCATGGTTGCTAGGGAACCAGGGGATATGACTGAGGACCCCACACCGGTCGCAATCCGAATCCCAATTTCAAATGCAAGCCCAGGACCCTCACGACCACTATGGTCCTTGGGATCCAGAAGACAGTTTTTTTCTCCCCAACCCGAAGCTCATGGAGGCATATCCCTTGTGCCTATCAGACCACCTCCCACACCACACATTTCCCATGCCGCTCAAGTCCCACAGATCACAGGAACCATAACCAGTGTCGGGCCGATCCAAATAAGCTCTCAAGCCGGGACACCAGTCAACCCTGCACCGCCATATGTACCGCAAGGGTATTCCCGGCAACCAACAGCAACTGAAGAACAAGTCGTCCCTAGAATTCCCAGCTCAAGTTCTAGCTCCAGTAGTAGAACCATGATTAACAACTTAGACGACCTTGACGATCTTCACCTTGGAAGACACAACGCGCTCTTAAGGATTATTGATGGCATGAGGATAACTATTGATAGAAGACTCAACGGGTTAGAACAATCCACTCAGGTCTTAGCAAATAACCAACAAATCTTCAACGATTCCATCAACACCCTACAAGGAACACTCACGGATATCCTCAATGCCTCAAGAAATAGCGAACATAATACCTTCCTAGTAGGGCAAGATGTAACCAGACTACGAAATGAGGTCACAAACACACAAGGACTAGTAAACAATATCCGCGAGGAACTCAATACCACTAGACAAGGGCAATTTGAATGGAACAAAGCAGTAACTTAAGGGCTAGAAAACCTACGACAAGAGGGAAACGCTACTGCTACAAAAGTCACAACAATACAAGAAACCATCAACAACCTTTGGGAAGAAATGGACGAAGCTTCCCTACATGCTGAGCATCTTTCTAGACGATCAAATTCCCCACCACATCCAGAAGCAGAATCAACCAGGATCGAGGATCTAGAATGAAGGCTTCAACGATTGACCAACGCCAGCGGAAAAACACCTCGCCCTAAAGTTACACGCCCAGATTCCTTCGACGGGAAAAAGGGAGAAGGCGCTGAAATGTTCATCACTCAAATGGAAAGTTATTTCGTCCAACTAGGCAATCAATATAACTCACAGGAAGAACGTATCCGCAAAGCACTTGCCAACTTCAAATCAGAAAACAAAGCGGCCACCCATTGGGCACAAGTACTGCTCCGATCACTAAACCAAGGAGAAAATATTGAAAACCTAGCCTCATGGGAAAACTTCAAAACCCACTTCATGGAACAATTTAGCGACCCCAACAAAAAGGCAAAGGCCGAAATCGATATCAGGAAATGCAAGCAGAACAATTCGGTAGCAAACTATGCTTCTGAATTCCGTTACTTATTGGTTGACGTCAACTGGGGACAGGAAGCACTGATCAACCAATTCAAGGAAGGACTGAAGCCTGAAGTAAAGACCGAACTAGCTCGATTCTGTCATGAGCTGACTAAGCTCAGACATTTTATTCTGATTTTATATCTTTTTTTCCGAACACTTTCCTTTTTTGGTACAATTGTCCTCTGGCGCTTAACTTGTATCATGTGATGTATTTGTCTTTTCATTTGATATTGGTGATACTTCCGGAACTTCCAGAATGTCGAGTCATACCTCTTATCTCGCTTATCATTGGTTGTACTCGGCTTTCCCACACTGATAGATGATGACGTGGCCTTGATCTCACGTGTATATAAACCCAGAGGTCAAGCCGGTTAACGACAAGGCTTGACCTCCTCTCCACTAGGACTTGCCTAATTCAAATCCTCTTACTTATCACCACTCCTTGGGTTCAAAGACTTGTTTAAGTCGAACCCCTTAACTCTTACATACCTAATTGACCCAAGTCGGGACATTAGGTCAAGCCTTTCCTAGCATTGGCTTTAAGCCCCTGCTCTTCCACCAAGTAGATAGAACGTACACGGGAAAACGGGCATAGTACAACGGACAAAGAGCTATACTTGATATAGACCAGTAGTCCCACGTCGCTATACGCTGTCAGTGAACCCAATCGTTATCCTCTTTCGGGTCATAGCGGCTTTAGTCAGCTAAATACACCCTTACTCTGTTATACACTGTCGCTATCACGCCCGCCCAAGGCTGTTGATAACTGATAAGATCAGATAAGGAGTATATAAAGCAAAAGCTTAGCGTCTAGCACCCTTCACATCCAAATCAACATCTCGAGGAAGCCAGATCCTCTCAAGCGAAACTGGAAAGTGGTCGGAGCACCACCCAAGTTAACACTCTCATCCATCAAAAACCACATCAACCCGTCGTTTCCACCAGTACGCACTAAAAAGGAACTAATTAGTAACTAACTAATTAACCTTAAAAGTGTTCCCCGCATTCTTTAGCCTCTGCGAAGCAGTCATTAGACTAAAAGACTTCGTACTTGATCTAGACACCAAAGTCGACGAATTAAACAGTCGAATTGAAATACTAGAAGAGGATCAAGTTGAACAAGCAGAGGACCTAAGGGTCGAACGTACCAGAAACGACGAAAACCACAATCAACTCGAAGCCGATTATCAATCCCTCCATTCAAGGCTCGAGTTCATCGAAATTAACCTCAACAATACAAACAAGCAACAAGCCAATCAAGATCGTGTCCAAAGCATAAATCTAGCGGACACTAATATCGAAGTCGAACGATTGCAAGAACAAACCCGTGTCTTGATCGAAAACTGTGATCAACTTATAAAAATCCAAGAAAAACACACTCGAAAAGTCGAAAATCTCATCAGCAACAACAAACGTCAGTGGCGTACTATCGAAACCCTTAAAGACAAAATCAAGGGCAAATACTGTCATCAAGCAGCAGAAGTGCGTATTCCTATTAATCAGGATTACCGCCTTCTAAATCACCTTAATACTATCGCACCCAACCCTTTTCAGTGGGACCAAGACCTCGACTCACACAGGAACAACACAGGGAACAACTTAGACTAGAGTCCCTAAAACTCTTTATTGAAGACGTTCATCGTAACTACATATACGAACAGTACGACAAACTAGGAGTAATCAACGCGTTGTTCTTGGAAGACGAAAATCTTGAATTGATTTTTTTGAGAAGTTTGCGCATCATTAAAGACAGAAGGGTTCGAAGAAGAATCCGTGATATTCTGTACGGTCTGGGATCCCAATAAATCTACCTGTTTTTCCCCACTCCAATATGTCAAGAGCCCCATCACCTAGTCAAGGGGGATTTACCCAAATCTCAGCGACATCTGGACCTGATGTAGTTGCACATGCAATCAATGCCTTAATAGACGAAGTGCGAAAAATTAACGGTCATATTAATGCCTTAAACGGTATCACCTCTACCCTAGAACAAGGGATCGACAATAACATTGCAGATATCCACGCAATTCAAAATCAAACTGCACAAATCGCACCCCTTCACCAACTAATGAATGCAGTGTCTCAGTCACTTGCAAACCTAGGAGCAACACCCTCTACCACCGCGTCAACAACCACCCCAGGATACAAACTCAAAATGCATCCCCCAGAAGAATTTTCTGGAGAAGTAGATAAATTTGACGAGTTTAAATCGCAATGTACCTTGTACATAAATCATACATCGCCCCAAGCAACCACAGAACAAAAAATCACGTATATCATGGGTTATTGCAAGGGGCCTGCCTATGTATGGATGCAACCCGGAATTGATGTGGACACAGCAAGAAGGGGAGCAACAAATTGGCTACACGACATGGATGAATTCTGGAACAAAATGCAAGCTAGGTTTGGCGATGTCCACAAGATTGACCGATATAGACAATTATACAAAAAATTGATCCAGAAGAACTCGGTCCAAGATTATCTATGAGACTTTGTCACTTATTCATTGGTACTCGGGTACACTGATCAAGTACTTCGTGATGATTTCTATGACGGTCTTAAAGATGAAATCAAGATGGCCATGGTGTCACAGAACTTTAAACCCCACGAAGTGACAAGGACATTCAACCAAGTTCGCGAAAGAGCTCTGGAAATTGACTCCACAATGAATGCTATTAACGCGCCAAAGAAATTGCAAAACTCACAAAACACCCCTTTGAAACAAAGTACTTCCAAGACAACCACAAGTACTCCAAACGCCTCACTAGGCCAAAGATTCAATGTAAACGATCGAGTCTTTATGTCAAAACCTACAGGGGGGGTGCAATACGGCAAAATCTCAAGCATTACCCGAAACGCCAAGGGCCGTCCAGTTCCACAGATCTCCTGGGATGATGGGACAAAAGGAAATGTCCCTTTTGGAGCAATTCAAAGAGACACCCGAACCAGTAACCTCAACGCTCCTACCATCCAAACACCCAAACCGTCCACTCCTGCTAAAGACCCTAATGCAATGGACCTTGATGGAAAAGGAAAAGGACCAATGATTTGCTTCACCTGCGGCGGCAAGGGACACTCAGCAAGAGTCTGTCCTTCCAAGAACACAGCGTCAGGGTTTGAAGCTCAGATTGAAGAAATCTCTTCAGACATCGAATCGGGAAAAGACGTCACCGAGGCTTATTAAGGAGCCAAGTACTCGGTGACATATTAGCTAGTAATATGGATGAGCTAGAAATCATGTCAATATCAAATGAAAACCAATTATACCTTGATTTCACCGCTCATCCACTAGCTACGGCTCCTGGTTCTAAGTCAGTTAACAGATCAAAAAGATTCTCTGGACAAGCACTTCTTGACTGCGGCGCAACCTCCTGTTTCATCAACCCTTCCCTAGCAAAAGAGGCTAACCTTCCCCTTTTCCAACACGAAAAACCCAAGACCCTGCGAGTCATAGACGGACGAGAAGTCTCGTCTGGAAAAGTCACCCACTTTACCAAATTTACACTTGTCATGGGAACACATTCCAGCGAAATAGAATGTCATGTTACAAACATTGGAAGACACCCTATCGTACTCGGGATGTCATGGCTCAAGAAACATAACCCACAAATTAATTGGAAAAATAGGACAATTGCATACACAAGCAAATTCTGCTCAAAAAATTGCCTAGAAGTCCCATCTACGCTCCAAATCGCAGCAGAAACTACATTACCAGAGGAATACAAAGAGTTCGGGGACGTGTTCGACGAGTCCAGATTAGAAGAACTCCCACCTCACAGGCCAACTGACATTACGCTCGACCTCTTACCAGAAGCTAAACTAAAGCATGGCCCTATTTACAAAACATCCCCAGCTGAAGACAAAGAAATGAAGAAAGTACTAGAAACCCTTATCCGAAGGGGACACATTCAGATTTCTAAGTCTCCTTTGGCTTCCCCGGTTCTGTTTGTCAAAAAACCACATCCAGAAGATCCAAACAACCCAGAATTACGCTTTTGCGTTGACTACAGATATGTGAATTCGCTATGCAAATTCAACGCGAGTGGAATACCTCTATTGGACCAATGGTTAAGAGCCCTAGAAGGATTTGTCATTGGCACCACTCTAGACTTGGCACAAGGATTCCATCAAACCCGAATAGCAGCAGGCCATGAATGGAAAACAGCATTCAAAACTCAATACGGCATGTACGAATGGAAAGTCATGCCCTTCGGTCTCAAGAACGCCCCATCAAGCTTCCAGTCCCTAATGAACTCTATATTCAGGGACATTATGGGGGTTTTCGTACTCGTATACATTGATGATATCTTTGTTTTTTCCAAACGAGTCGAAGATCATCCAGGACACGTGAAAGAGGTGCTAAGAAGACTAAGGGAACACAAGCTGATCGCGAAATTGAGGAAATGCAAATTCCACCAGACCAAACTGGACTGGGTAGGATTGGTCATTTCCAATAAAGGAATCGAAACGGATCAGGAAAAGGTCACGGCGGCTATGAACTGGAAAGCTCCCAAAAACGTCAAACAAGTTCAAGAATTCCTAGGATTCGTCAATTTCTATCGAAGATTCATTCAAGACTTTGCCGGCAAAGCCAGACCTCTGTACAACCTACTTAAGAAGGATCAAAAGTGGCAGTGGACAAGCAAAGAACAAGAGGCCATGAATGCGCTAAAAGAAGCTCTTAAAGTGGCACCTGTAATGATGCAGCCCGATCAGAATAAGGAATTTTTCCTCGAAACAGACGCGTCGGGATTTGCTACAGGAGCAGTTCTATCTCAGAAGGATGAAGAAGGGAAACTACACCCTGTAGCTTTTCTTTCTAAATCACTAAATCCGGCTGAGCGAAACTATGACATTTTCGACAAAGAACTATTGGCAATAATTAGAGCTTTCAAAGAATGGCGGCACCTACTTCAAGGCACAGAAAAAGCTGTTCAAGTAATAACAGATCACAAAAATTTGGAATACTTCTCATCATCCAAGCAATTGAATCAACGCCAAATCCGCTGGATGAATTTCTTGGTAGACTTCAACTTCCAAATCTTGTACAGACCAGGAAGCCAAAACAAAAAAGCAGACATTCTCTCAAGGCGATACGACCTAGAACCTTTGGGGGGGGTAGAGAACCAAGTTCTCCTCAAACCAGACATTTTTATTTCGGCTATTACCCCTGACCAGGAAATTAACGATCTAATCAGAGAAGCAATCCTCGAAGATCCCAGATTAGAGGAAGCCCACAATAAGCTGAGAAACGGGGAAAAAGTCAAAGATTGGGAATACAGAGAAGGACTCCTAATGTTCAAAGGAAAGATCTTTGTCCCTAAGGATGAAACTGTCAGAAACCTGATATTGGAATCGCGCCATGACAATATTACAGCTGGGCATCCTGGACAAGCAAGAACATTGGAATTGGTTTCCAGAACTTACTACTGGCCAACCATGAAGAAATTTGTCAACTCTTATGTGTCACACTGCGAAACATGCATTCGAATTAAACCATCGAACCAACTCCCCACAGGATTACTGCGTCCTTTACATATTCCTGAGAGACCTTGGGAAGAGATCTCCTATGACATGATTGTAGGGCTCCCAGAATCAGAAGGATATGACGCAATCTTAACAGTAGTAGATCGGTTCTCCAAGATGGCACACTATCTCCCTTGCAAATCAACGGCCACAGCAGTAGACATAGCCAATATTTTTGTCGCAAACATTTGGAAACTTCATGGCACTCCAAAGGCAACAGTCTCGGATAGAGGATCCACTTTCAACTCAAAGTTCATTAGGCATCTGTACAAACGGTTAGACATAAAACCTACCTTCAGCACAGCATACCATCCAAGGACAGACGGACAGTCAGAACGGGCAAACCAAGTGGTTGAAATCTTTATCAGGGCTTTTGTCAACCATAGGCAAAACGACTGGGTGGCCCTGCTCCCTATGGCAGAATTTGCGTACAACAATGGAATCCAAGCATCCACTGGCAAAACCCCTTTCCAAATCTGCCAAGGTTTTAACCCTAGAATGAACATCGGGGAAGAATCAGACTATACTGTTCCTGAAGCTGACGCCCATGCGGAATTCCTGCTGAAAGGATACGACGAAGTCAAAGCCGCCCTCATCCTAGCAAATCAGTCCTACAAACACTACTTTGATAAAGGAGCCAAAGAACCAGAAGAGATAAACCCTGGAGATAAAGTCTGGCTTAATCATCAAAACATATCCACAGACAGACCTTCAGTAAAACTCTCTCACAAAGTTTTAGGCCCTTACAAGGTACTGGAAAAATTAGGGACTCACGCCTTTAGACTGGAGTTACCAAAATCGATGAAAGTTCATCCTGTCTTCCATGTCATGCTGCTCAAGAAATTCCACTCTGATCCCCACGGCCGCGAACCTGCTCAACCACCCCCTATTGCCACACAAGATGGAGAAGAAGAATGGGAGGTTGAAGAGGTCCTTAATTCCAAGAAAATCCGTCGCCAACTCCACTATTACGTTAAGTGGAAAGGGTACTCTCATGCAGACAACTCTTGGCAGTCAAAGGAAGATCTCAAGAACGCTCCTGAACTAGTTGATAAATTTCACAAACTCCATCCCACTGCGCCAGGCCCTTAGGAGGGGGTAATGTCATGAGCTGACTAAGCTCAGACATTTTATTCTGATTTTATATCTTTTTTTCCGAACACTTTCCTTTTTTGGTACAAATGTCCTCTGGCGCTTAACTTGTATCATGTGATGTATTTGTCTTTTCATTTGATATTGGTGATACTTCCGGAACTTCCAGAATGTCGAGTCATACCTCTTATCTCGCTTATCATCGGTTGTACTCGGCTTTCCCACACTGATAGATGATGACGTGGCCTTGATCTCACGTGTATATAAACCCAGAGGTCAAGCCGGTTAACGACAAGGCTTGACCTCCTCTCCACTAGGACTTGCCTAATTCAAATCCTCTTACTTATCACCACTCCTTGGGTTCAAAGACTTGTTTAAGTCGAACCCCTTAACTCTTACATACCTAATTGACCCAAGTCGGGACAGATTTGAATTGACCCTAATTAGCGAGGACGGAACGGAGTGGGAGCTGTCACTGGACCGGTGGATCTCTATTGCAATCTCTATTGACCAGAAATTGCAACAAATCAAGACCTCTACAGGAAAGAGGACACCTCAAGCAACCGCCAGCGGACAGTCCTCTACAAAGCGGCTACCCGACGAAGTTTACAAAGCAAGGATAGCAACCAACCGCTGCCTAAAGTGCGGACAAGAAGGACACCGTTCATTCAAGTGCCCGTCCAAGGAATGGATTACAATGGAACCTAGCATTAAAGGAAGGGAGGCAACAATTACGGAAGACTCGGGAAAAGAAGGGGTCTCCCTCTAACTGTGTGTGGAGAGACCAAAAAACCGGCAATGGAAACAATGTACTTTAGAGCAACAAATGAGTCAACCATTGTTTATGCAAACGTTGCCGGAATCACAGAACTTATCCCAACTCTCATCGATTCTGGAGCATCTAGGAATTTCTTGGACATCTCCTGGGCTCGATCCAACAATATTCCTCTCATAGAACTGTCCACTCCGAGAAAAGTAATTGGTATCCAGGGGAAGGAACTTTCTCACCAAATACACTTCAAAGCTAAGCTGGAACTAGACGTGGAAGGAAGAACCTTCAAACAACTCTTCTTTGCTATGCCTACTGGGGAAACTAAGCTTATCCTAGGACTGGAATGGTTAGAAGAAGCAAACCCGGTCATCGACTGGAAAACGAAGCACATATCGTGGCGGCCAGAACCCATCCAAGCAAAAACGGCCTCCATAGACAACCTACCCAAGGAATTCAAGGAATTTGCCGATGTCTTCAGTGAAGAGAAGTTCAAAAGGATCCCAGATCATCGTCCATACGACTGCGCCATCGACTTCAAGGAAGGAGCTGAACTGCCGAAACCGGCCAGGCCTATCCCACTCTCTCCAGCAGAGTCAATTGCACTAAGAGAATACTTGGATGAAGAAATCGCAGCAGGAAAGATTCGACCAAGCAAGTCACCCATCACATCACCTTGTTTCTTTGTCAAAAAACCTGTTGATCAAAAAAATCCAGGGGCAGTACGCCAACTACGTCTTGTTCAAGACCTCAGAGGAGTAAACGCCATTACAAAGGACGACAGATTCCCAATGCCTCTAATGGAAGATCTCCTGGATAAAATCAAGGACGCAAAAATTTTCTCCAAAATTGATCTACGCATGGGTTTCAACAATATCAGAATTAGGGAAGGCGACGAATGGAAAACAGCTTTCAGAACAAAAGAAGGACTGTTTGAATACGTTGTCATGCCTCTTGGACTAAAAAACGCGCCCACCATCTTCCAGAGATATATGAATCACATTTTCCATGATCTTATCGACGTATGTGTCATAGTTTACATTGACGACATCCTAGTATTCTCTAAGGACAGAAGCCAACATACCGTGGATGTCAGAAGAGTACTAAAAATCTTACTGGAGGAAAATCTTTTCGCGAAGCTTCCAAAATGCGAATTCTTTGTCACCAAATTGACATACACTGGACTTGGAATCAGCGATTCGGGCATCTCTATGGACGGAGAAAAGGTCAAGGCAATAAAGGAATGGAAGGAACCAAGAACAGTCACGCAGGTCCAAGCATTCCTAGGATTCGCAAATTTCTACCAAAGATTTGTACCAAATTTCAGCCGATTAGCAAAACCCCTGACAACCTTGACAAGAAAGGAGAACAAATGGGAATGGGGAAACAATCAGCAGGAAGCGTTTGAATCCCTAAAAGCGGAAATCAGCAAGGAACCTACTCTACGCCATCCGAACCTGGACAAACCCTTTTTCTTGGAAACAGACGCAAGTGGAGTAGCGATGGGAGCAATCCTGTCACAAAGGCAAGATGATGGCTACCTACACCCTATTGCCTTTCTTTCAAAATCTTTCAACAAAGCTCAGCTCAACTACGACGTCCACGATAAAGAACTTATGGCAATTATAGAATCCTTAACACACTGGAGGCTGTACCTTGAAGGAACAAAGGACCCTATCACCATCTACACCGATCATAGGAACCTACAGTTCTGGAAGGAAGCAAGAACATTCAACCGCCGACACGCAAGATGGCACCAATTGCTTGCTTCTTATAACTTTGACATCATATACCGCCCTGGCATCCTGTCATCTAAACCGGACCTGTTGTCTAGACGGCCAGACCATGAAGACACACCCACGCCTGAACAAGTTATGATATCTGTCGAAAGATTCAAGGGGTTTATGGGACAAGTAGACACAGACATCATAGAGACTATCAAGGAGGCACAGGAAACAGACGAAGGGTTGGCACAAATCAAAGAACTCTGCAAATCAAGAGAAACGCTACCAAAAGCCCTTCAACACAGTGCAAAAGAATACGATTTCAAAGAGGGACTTTTATGGTTCAAGGGAAGAATTTACGTGCCTGAAGATAAAGAAGCCAGGCTGGCCATCATGCGAGCCCACCACGACTCAAAAATCGCGGGTCATCAAGGACAAGCTAGAACATTGGAACTAATATCGAGAAGATACTTCTGGCCGGGAATGAAGCAAAGCGTAAACAGATATGTGGAATCCTGTGAAACTTGCCAACGGACAAAGGGATCAAAATCGATAGTTCCAGTCAAGCCTCTGGAGATTCCAAAAGGACCGTGGGAGGACATAGCGTTCGACTTCATAGTGAAATTACCAAAATCCAGAGGATCAGATAGCATCTTAGTAGTGGTGGATCGATTCTCAAGAATGGCGCACTTCATACCCTGCAAAGAATCTCACACGGCAAGCGACCTTGCAAATCTTTTTGTCACAAATGTTTGGAAACTGCACGGGTTTCCAAAAAGCACGATCTCAGACCGAGGGACTACTTTCAATTCCAAACTTATGAAAGCCATCTATGAGAAAATTGGAACCAACCCAGGGTTCAGTACGGCCTACCACCCCCAAACAGATGGAATAACGGAGAGAATCAATCAATGGATGGAAGGCTGGCTACGATTGTTCGTCAACTACCGGCAGGATGATTGGGCGGACTTATTACCAATTGCGGAATTCAGCTATAATCTACAGAAGCACCGCGTAACAGGTAGTTCCCCTTTCGAAATTGTCTATGGGAGGGAACCACTGTGGAACATCTCAGCAGAAGAATCAGTGGTTCCAGAAGCAAACAACATCACAGGAAAATGGCGTAAAATCCACGACAAAGCAATTGCATCAATGGAAACCCAGAGGCTCCCAGAAGAAGAGCCAAAGAACGAGTACCAAGAAGGAAATCTAGTATGGCTGCTGGGAAAGAACATCCAAACAAAAAGACCGTCAAAGAAACTGGATAACAAAAAGCACGGACCATTTATTGTGAAGCGAAAGATAGGGTCACACGCTTATGAGCTCGATTTGCCGGCAACAATGAGGGTGCACCCTGTCTTTCACATTGATTTGCTCAGCCCTTACAAAGAGGACACTGAATTCAGCCGTAACCAACCCCGACCACCGCTGATCATAACGGAAGAAGGAGAAGAGGAATATGAAGTAGAAAAAATCATGGATTGGAAGGAAACAAAGGACGGGCTTTTCTACAGGGTCAGATGGAAGGGTTATGGGGACAAAGAAGATACAGAACAAAGGGCAGAAGATTTTGGCCACCTGTCCAAGATCATCAAGGACTTGCTACGCCAACACCCTGAGGCTCCAACACCGTCCAACTATGTCCCAGGAAAGATAAAAGGGAGGAAGGGAACAACCGGTAGTGATATTTGCAAAACTTGCAACTACTCCAATCTTCGCTCCTCACTTCACTCACTAAATCTTCTCTGCTGCCAACAATGCCTGCCGTCACTTGCTCCACCATCGCCAACAACCTCACCCGCGTTCTGGAAGGACCAGCATTCGCTACAGCAAGAATCCTGGACGCCGGGGCCGCTCTCTACGTCTTCAAAAGGTCCCAACAAGGCTCTGGCAGAATGCACTTTAGGGCGTCGGACGATATTCTGCACTCGGACCTGGGAGAGTTCCAGTGGGTTGGAAAGAAATGGCTGACGCGCATGCAACTCCTATGAAGGGACATCTTCGTTTGTCAAGGGTGCGCAGCGTTCCAGGTTTCGGAGGTCGTCCTCCTTTCCACCCATATGCTCGGAGTCGTGGAATGGGGACAAGAAGGGGCATACTCAAGCGAGTGGGTGCCAGGATATGATGGTAGACCACCAACACTCCGACCCAGGTGGAACGACGCTTGGGACGCCAACTACGAGAAGGACCTGAGCGATTGGAGGATGGAGAGGGGCAGATACCAGAAGGAGAAGATTGAATGGGAACCCTACTGGTGGAAGAGGGAGGAGACTGACGTGTCGGCATGGAAGGAGGCAGAGCCCGATGTGCGACAGTGGGATGAGGAGTTTGTGGAGGTCCAGAAGAGGGTTTTGGACTGGACCAAGGCAGACTGGACAAAGGAGGAAACCTGGGAAGAATGGGAGAAATTCTCGGACGAACCTGGAAATACCAGCTTCAATCCCATCGACCTGACCTTGGAGGACGAGGAGGGGTTGGAAGAGCATATGCTAAAGAAGGAAAGGGACTGCGCAGTACAGTAGGTCCGTTCAGGTCCCCCAAACGGACTCTTAGGGGGGAGTAATGTCGTGAGCTAGCTCACTCCATCGGACTCGCCCGTTGTCGCACCCGCCTGTTTTCCCTCTTTGTGTTACGTTCCCCGTTTCCGTTTGCCGCGTTGCCACCTTCTTGTGGTTATTCTGTTACATTGTGTAACGCGGCTGTGCTTTGTACGAGTCATGTCTGTTCATACAGCATGACTCACTTGGACACTCCTGACTGGCTTTTCTGTGTGACTCATGTGGCTGCGCTTTGTATGACTCGGCCACTTCTTGAATATTTATAGAGGACCAACAAGCCTGGTAACCCCAGCTTGTTTTGTCTCATCAAAACATTCCCTTTGAGTGACACTTAGAGCCACCCCTACCCTCAAGAGCCTACAGACGCTTAAGTGTGTTGCGGCTCAAGAGGTCACTTAGGTCTTAGTGCTGTCCACTCTCCATTGTGGCTCCTCTCATAGCCATCAAGAAGAAGCGTACGACACTACTCCACTTGCATCTGTTTCCAGAAAAAAAGGTTTCTCAGGGTCAGGATGGCAAAGTGTTGGCTCCCTGCTAATTTCTGCTTTCAGGGCCTCGAAAGCCTCCTGTTGATCCTTTTCCCATTTCCATTTGTTATCCCTTCATGTCAGGGTTGTCAAAGGTTTTGCTAAACGGCTAAAGTTTGGTACAAATCTTTGGTAGAAGTTTGCAAATCCTAAGAACGCCTGAACCTGTTTGACCATTTTCAGTTCCTTCCATTCCTTTATTGCCTTGACCTTCTCTTCTTCCATAGAGATGCCAGAATCACTGATTCCAAGTCCAGTATATGTAAGCTTGGTGACAAAGAATTCGCATTTTGGGAGCTTTGCAAAAAGGTTTTCATCCAGTAAGATTTTCAGCACCTTCCTGACATCTATAGTATGTTGGCTTCTGTTTTTAGAGAAGACTAAGATGTCGTCAATGTATACTATGACGCATACATCAATAAGGTTGTGGAAGATGTGGTTCATGTATCTTTGGAAAATGGCGGGAGCATTTTTTAGTCCAAATGGCATGACAATGTATTCAAATAGTCCTTCCTTGGTTCTGAAGGCTGTCTTCCATTTGGCCCCTTCCCTAATTCTGAGATTGTTGAAACCCATGCGTAGGTCAATCTTGGAGAAAATTTTTGCATCCTTGATTTTATCCAGAAGATCTTCCATTAAGGGCATGGGAAACCTGTCGTCCTTTCTAATGGCGTTTACTCCTCTGAGGTCCTGAACAAGCCGTAGTTGTTGCACTGCTTCTGGATTCTTTGGATTGATAGGTTTTTTGACAAAGAAACAAGGTGATGTGATGGGGGATTTGCCAGGTCAAATTTTCCCAGCGGCAATTTCCTCATCCAAGTATTCCCTTAGTGCAATTGATTCAGCCAGTGAGAGTGGGATAGGTCTGGCCGGTTTTGGAAGTTCAGTGTCATGAGCTGACTAAGCTCAGACATTTTATTCTGATTTTATATCTTTTTTTCTAAACACTTTCCTTTTTTGGTACAAATGTCCTCTGGCGCTTAACTTGTATCATGTGATGTACTTGTCTTTTCTTTTGATATTGGTGATACTTCCGGAACTTCCAGAATGTCGAGTCACACCTCTTATCTCGCTTATCATTGGTTGTACTCGGCTTTCCCACACTGATTGATGATGACGTGGCCTTGATCTCACATGTATATAAACCCAGAGGTCAAGCCGGTTAACGACAAGGCTTGACCTCCTCTCCACTAGGACTTGCCCAATCAAATCCTCTAAAAACTATCACTATTCCTTGGGTTCTAAGACTTGTCTAAGTCGAACCCCTTAACCTTATATACACCTAATTGACCCAAGTCGGGACATTAGGTCAAGCCTATCCTAGCATCGGCTTTAAGCCCCTGCTCTTCCACCAAGTAGATAGAACGTACACGGGAAAACGGGCATAGTACAATGGACAAAGAGCTATACTTGATATAGACCAGTAGTCCCACGTCGCTATACGCTGTCAGTGAACCCAATCGTTATCCCCTTTCGGGTCATAGCGGCTTTAGTCAGCTAAATGCACCCTCATTCTGTTATACACTGTCGCTATCACGCCCGCCCAAGGCTGTTGATAACTGATAAGATCAGATAAGGAGTATATAAAGCAAAAGCTTAGCGTCTAGCACCCTTCACATCCAAATCAACATCTCGAGGAAGCCAGATCCTCTCAAGCGAAACTGGAAAGTGGTCGGAGCACCACCCAAGTTAACACTCTCATCCATCAAGAACCACATCAACCCGTCGATTCCACTAGTACGCACTAAAAAGGAATTAATTAGTAACTAACTAATTAACCTTAAAAGTGTTCCCCGCATTTTTTAGCCTCTGCGAAGCGGTCTTTAGACTAAAGGACTTCGTACTTGATCTAGACACCAAAGTCGACGAATTAAACAGTCGAATTGAAGTACTAGAAGAAGATCAAGTTGAACAAGCAGAGGATCTAAGAGTCGAACGTACTAGGAACGACGAAAACCACAATCAACTCGAAGCCGATTATCAATCGCTCCATTCAAGGCTCGAGTTCATCGAAATTGATCTCGACAATACAAACAAGCAACAAGCCGATCAAGATTGTGTCCAAAGCATAAATCTAGCGGACACTAATATCGAAGTCGAGCGATTGCAAGAACAAACCCGCGTCTTGATCGAAAACTGCGACCAACTTATAAAAATCCAAGAAAAACACACTCGAAAGGTCGAAAATCTCATCAGCAACAACAAACGTCAGTGGCGTACTATCGAAACCCTTAAAGACAAAATCAAGGGCAAATACTGTCATCAAGCAGCAGAAGTGCGTATTCCTATTAATCAGGATTACCGCCTTCTAAATCACCTTAATTCTATCGCACCCAATCCTTTTCAGTGGGAACAAGACCTCGACTCACACAGGAACAACACAGGGAACAGCTTAGGCTAGAGTCCCTAAAACTCTTTATTGAAGACGTTCATCGTAACTACATATACGAACAGTACGACGAACTAGGAGTAATCAACGCGTTGTTTCTGGAGGACGAAGATCTTGAACTGATATTTTTGAGGAGTTTGCGTATCATTAAAGACAGAAGGGTTCGAAGAAGAATCCGCGACATTTTGTACGGCCTGGGATCTCAATAAAAATCTACCTTTTTTCCCCGCTCTAATATGTCGAGAGCCCCATCACCTAGTCAAGGGGGATTTACCCAAATTTCAGCAACATCTGGACCCGATGTAGTCGCACAGGCAATCAATGCCTTAATAGACGAAGTGCGAAAAATTAACGGTCACATTAATGCCTTAAACAGTATCACCTCTACCCTAGAATTGGGAATCGACAATAACATTGCAGATATTCATGCAATTCAAAATCAAACTGCACAAATTGCACCCCTTCACCAATTAATGAATGCGGTATCTCAGTCACTTGCAAACATGGGTGCAACACCCTCCACCACCGCGTCAACAACCACCCCAGGATACAAACTCAAGATGCATCCCCCAGAGGAATTCTGTGGAGATGTAGATAAATTCGATGAGTTTAAATCGCAATGTACTCTGTACATAAACCACACATCCCCACAAGCAACCACAGAACAAAAAATTACTTATATCATGGGTTATTGCAAAGGGCCTGCCTACGTATGGATGCAACCTGGAATTGATGTGGACACGGCAACAAGGGGAGCAACAGCATGGCTACACGACATGGATGAATTCTGGAATGAAATGCAAGCTAGATTCGGCAATGTTCACAAAATCGACCGATATAGACAATTATACAAGAAGTTGATCCAGAAGAACTCCGTCCAAGATTATCTACGAGACTTTGTCACTTACTCATCGGTACTTGGGTACACTGATCGAGTACTTCGTGATGACTTCTATGACGGTCTTAAGGATGAAATCAAGATGGCCATGGTGTCACAGAACTTTAAACCCCACGAAGCAACAAGAACATTCAACCAAGTTCGCGAAAGAGCCTTAGAAATTGACTCTACAATGAACGCCATTAATGCACCAAAGAAGTCGCAAGGCCCACAAACCAGTACCTCAAAACAAACCACTTCCAAGACAACCCCAAACGCTGCAAACACCTCACTGGGTCAAAGATTCAACGTAAACGACCGTGTCTTTATGTCAAAACCTACAGGGGGAGTGCAATACGGCAAAATCTCAAACATTACCAGAAATGTCAAGGGCCGCCCAGTACCACAGATCTCCTGGGACGATGGGACAAAAGGAAATGTTCCTTTTGGAGCAATTCAAAAAGACACTCGAACCAGTACCTTCAACGCTCCAATTATTCAAGCACCCAAATCGTCCACTCCTGCTAAAGACCCCAACGCAATGGATCTTGATGGGAAAGGAAAAGGACCGATGATTTGCTTCACCTGCGGTGGCAAGGGACACTCAGCAAGAGTCTGTCCTTCCAAGAACACAGCATCAGGGTTTGAAGCTCAGATTGAAGAAATCTCTTCAGACATCGAATCGGGAAAAGACATCACCGAGGCTTATTAAGGAGCCAAGTACTCGGTGATATATTAGCTAGTAATATGGATGAACTAGAAATCATGTCAATATCAAATGAAAACCAATTATACCTTGATTTCACCGCTCATCCACTAGCTACAGCTCCTGATTCTAAGTCAGTTAACAGGTCGAAAAGATTCTCTGGACAAGCACTCCTCGACTGCGGCGCAACCTCCTGTTTCATCAACCCTTCCCTAGCAAAAGAGGCAAACCTTCCCCTTTTTCAACACAAAACACCAAAGACTCTGCGAGTTATAGACGGACGAGAAGTCTCGTCTGGAAAAGTCACCCACTATACAAAATTTAGGCTTGTCATGGGAACACATTCCAGCGAAATAGAATGTCATGTCACAAACATTGGAAGACACCCTATTGTACTCGGGATGTCATGGCTCAAGAAACATAACCCACAAATTAATTGGAAAAATAGGACAATTGCATACACAAGCAACTTCTGCTCAGAAAACTGCCTAGAAGTCCCATCTACACTCCAAATTGCAGCCGAAACTACATTACCAGAGGAATACAAAGAGTTTGCAGATGTATTCGACGAATCCAGATTAGAAGAACTCCCACCTCACAGGCCAACTGACATTACGCTCGATCTCCTACCCAAAGCTAAACTAAAGCATGGCCCTATTTACAAAACGTCCCCAGCTGAAGACAAAGAAATGAAGAAAGTACTAGAAACCCTGATCCGAAGAGGACACATTCAGATTTCTAAGTCCCCTTTGGCTTCCCCGGTTCTGTTTGTCAAAAAACCACATCCAGAAGATCCAAACAACCCAGAGTTACGCTTTTGCGTTGACTACAGATATGTGAATTCACTATGCAAATTCAACGCAAGTGGAATACCACTACTGGACCAATGGTTAAGGGCCCTGGAAGGATTCGTCATTGGCACCACTCTAGACTTGGCACAGGGATTCCACCAAACCCGAATAGCAGCAGGCCATGAATGGAAAACAGCATTCAAAACTCAATACGGCATGTACGAATGGAAAGTCATGCCCTTCGGTCTCAAGAACGCTCCATCAAGTTTCCAGTCCCTAATGAACTCTATATTCAGGGACATTATGGGGGTTTTTGTACTCGTATACATTGATGATATCTTTGTTTTTTCCAAACAAGTCGAAGATCACCCAGGACACGTGAAAGAGGTGCTAAGAAGACTAAGGGAACACAAACTGGTTGCAAAGTTGAGAAAATGCAAGTTCCACCAAACCAAACTGGACTGGGTAGGATTGGTCATTTCCAATAAAGGAATTGAAACAAATCAAGAAAAGGTCACGGCGGCTATGAATTGGAAGGCTCCCAAGAATGTCAAGCAAGTTCAAGAGTTCTTAGGATTTGTCAATTTCTATCGAAGATTCATTCAAGACTTTGCCGGCAAAGCTAGACCTCTATATAACCTACTTAAGAAGGATCAAAAGTGGCAATGGACAAGCAAAGAACAAGAAGCCATGAACGCATTAAAAAAGGCTCTTAAAGAAGCACCCGTAATGATGCAGCCCGATCAAAAAAAGGAATTTTTCCTGGAAACAGACGCGTCGGGATTTGCCACAGGAGCAATTTTATCACAGAAGGATGAAGAAGGAAAATTACACCCTGTAGCTTTTCTTTCCAAATCACTAAATCCAGCTGAGCGAAACTACGACATTTTCGACAAAGAACTATTGGCAATCATTAGAGCCTTCAAAGAATGGCGGCACTTACTCCAAGGCACAGAAATAGCCATTCAAGTAATAACAGATCACAAAAATTTGGAATACTTCTCATCATCCAAACAATTGAACCAACGCCAGATCCGCTGGATGAATTTCTTGGTGGACTTCAACTTCCAAATCTTGTACAGGCCAGGAAGCCAAAACAAAAAAGCAGACATTCTCTCGAGGCGATATGACCTGGAACCTTTGGGGGGGGTAGAGAACCAAGTTCTCCTCAAACCAGACATTTTTATTTCGGCTATTACCCCTGACCAGGAGATTAACGACCTAATCAGAGAAGCAATCCTCGAAGATCCCAGGTTAGAAGAAGCCCACAATAAGCTGTGAAACGGAGAAAAAGTCAAAGATTGGGAATACAGAGAAGGACTCCTAATGTTCAAAGGAAAGATCTTTGTCCCCAAAGATGAAACCGTCAGAAACCTGATATTGGAATCGCGCCATGACAATATTACAGCGGGGCATCCTGGACAAGCAAGAACATTGGAATTGGTTTCCAGAACTTACTACTGGCCAACCATGAAGAAATTTGTCAACTCTTATGTATCACACTGCGAAACCTGCATTCGAGTTAAACCATCGAACCAACTTCCCACAGGATTACTGCGTCCTTTACATATTCCTGAGAGACCCTGGGAAGAAATCTCCTATGACATGATTGTAGGGCTCCCAGAATCAGAAGGGTATGACGCAATCTTAACAGTAGTAGATCGGTTCTCGAAAATGGCACACTATCTCCCTTGCAAATCAATGGCCACAGCAGTAGACATAGCCAATATCTTTGTCGCAAACATTTGGAAACTTCACGGCACTCCAAAAGCAACAGTCTCGGATAGAGGATCCACTTTCAACTCAAAGTTCATTAGGCATCTGTACAAACGGTTGGATGTAAAACCTACCTTCAGCACAGCATACCATCCAAGGACAGACGGACAGTCAGAACGGGCAAACCAAGTTGTCGAAATCTTTATCAGGGCTTTTACCAACCATAGGCAAAACGACTGGGTGGCCCTGCTCCCTATGGCAGAATTTGCTTACAACAATGGAATCCAAGCATCCACTGGCAAAACCCCTTTCCAAATCTGCCAGGGTTTCAACCCTAGAATGAACTTTGGGGAAGAATCAGACTATACTGTTCCTGAAGCTGATGCCCATGCGGAATTCCTGTTGAAAGGATACGACGAAGTCAAAGCCGCCCTCATCCTAGCAAATCAGTCCTATAAACACCACTTTGATAAAGGAGCCAAAGAACCAGAAGAGATAAACCCGGGAGATAAAGTCTGGCTCAATCATCAAAACATTTCCACAGACAGACCCTCAGTAAAACTCTCCCACAAAGTTTTAGGCCCTTACAAAGTAATGGAAAAAGTAGGGACTCATGCCTTTAGACTAGAGTTACCAAAATCGATGAAAGTTCATCCTGTCTTCCATGTCATGCTGCTCAAGAAATTCCACTCTGATCCCCATGGCCGTGAACCCGCTCAACCACCCCCTATTATCACACAAGATGGAGAAGAAGAATGGGAAGTTGAAGAGATCCTTAATTCCAAGAAAATCCGCTGCCAACTCCACTATTACGTTAAGTGGAAAGGGTACTCTCATGCAGATAATTCTTGGCAGCCAAAGGAAGATCTCAAGAACGCTCCTGAACTAGTTGATAAATTTCACAAACTCCATCCCACCGCGCCGGGCCCTTAGGAGGGGGTAATGTCATGAGCTGACTAAGCTCAGACATTTTATTCTGATTTTATATCTTTTTTTCTAAACACTTTCCTTTTTTGGTACAAATGTCCTCTGGCGCTTAACTTGTATCATGTGATGTATTTGTCTTTTCTTTTGATATTGGTGATACTTCCGGAACTTCCAGAATGTCGAGTCACACCTCTTATCTCGCTTATCATTGGTTGTACTCGGCTTTCCCACACTGATAGATGATGACGTGGCCTTGATCTCACATGTATATAAACCCAGAGGTCAAGCCGGTTAACGACAAGGCTTGACCTCCTCTCCACTAGGACTTGCCCAATCAAATCCTCTAAAAACTATCACTATTCCTTGGGTTCTAAGACTTGTCTAAGTCGAACCCCTTAACCTTATATACACCTAATTGACCCAAGTCGGGACATTCAGCCCCTTCCTTGAAGTCAATGGCACAATTGTATGGGCAATGATCCGGAATTCTCTTGAACTTTCCTTTGCTAAACACGTTGGCAAATTCCTTGAATTCTTCCAGTAGGTCGTCTATTGAGGCCATTCTTGCCTGTATGTGTTCTGGTCGCCATGATATGTGCTTTGTTTTCCAGTCATTATTGGGGTTTGCTTCTTCTAACCATTCAAGTCCTAAAATGAGCTTGGTTTCTCCAGTAGGCATAGCAAAAAAGATTTGCTTGAAGGGTTTTCCTTCTATGTCCAGTACAAGCTTGGCTTTGAAGCATATTTGGTGTGAGAGTTCTTTTCCCTGGATGCCAATTACTTTCCGTGGAGAGGGAAGTTCAATGAGAGGAATGTTGTTGGAACGGGCCCAAGAGATGTCCATAAAGTTTTTCAAAGCTCCTGAATTGATGAGGGTAGGGACTGGTTCTGTGATTCCGGCAATGCTTGTGTAAACAATGGTTGATTTGTTTGTTGCTCTAAAGTACATTGTTTCCATTGCTGGTTCTTTGGTCTCTCCACACACAGTTAGAGGGAGACCCCTTCTTTTCCCAAGTCTTCTATGATTGTAGCTTCTCTTCCCTTTATGCTGGGCTCAGTTGTTATCCATTCCTTGGACAAGCATTTGAGCAAATGGTGACCTTCTTGACTGCACTTCAGACATTGATTTGATGCTATTCTTGCCTTGTATACTTTGTCTGGAAGCCATTTTGTAGAGGTTTGCCCAGTAGTGGTTGATTGGGGTGTTTTCTTTCTGGTGGATGCTTTAATCTGTTGCAATTTCTGGTCAATGGAGATCGCAAGAGTGATCCATTGGTTAAGGTTAAGGTGCCTTTCAGTTCCATCCTTGTTGATAAGGGAAAGTTTGAATCATGCTAATTCTGTTTTGATCTCCGGCTTGAGTCCTTCCTTGAATTGGTTGACAAGGGCTTCTTCCCCCCAATTCACATCTACCATGTGAAATCGGAATTCTGTTGCATAGTTTGCTACTGAGTTGACTTGTTTGCTTTTTTGGATATTGGCTTCCGCCTTAGCCTTCTTGTTAGGGTTGCTAAATTGTTCCATGAAGTGCAACTTGAATGTTTCCCATGACGTTAGGTTTGGGTCAGGTACTCCATTGTTCATGGATTGGAGCAGCACTTGGGCCCAATGTGTGGCGGATCTGTTATCCGATTTAAAATTGGCTAGCGCTTCTCTAATCCGTTCATGTCCCAAGCTGTATTGGTTGCCCAACCTGACAAAGTAGCTCTCCATCTGGGTGATGAACATTTCTGCTCCTTCTCCTTTCTTCCCATCAAAAGCTTCTGGTCTAGTTACTTTTGGACGCCTGTTTTCTCTTCTGTTGTTGGGGTTTTCAGAAAGCTGACATAGCCTTTGTTCCAATTCGTCAATCCTGGTAGATTCTGCTTTGGGGTGGGGAGGTGATACAGCATGTAGGGATGCTTCATCCATCTGTTTGCCCATGTTGTTGGTTGTTTCTTGTATGGTGTTAATTTGTCTGAATGCCATCCTTCCGTCTTCCCTTAGCCCTTCTAGTCCTTGGGTGACTGCTTTGTTACAGGCTAACTGTGCCTGCCTTGTGGTGTTAAGATCTTCCTGTACATTGTTTACCAATCCTTGTGTGTTTGTGACTTTGTTTCTTAGTCGGATTACATCTTGTCCAACCAGGAAGCTGTTGTGTTCACTGTTTTGTGCAGCAGTCAGGATATCTGTCAGGGTTCCTTGTAGGTTGTTGAGGGAATCATTGAAGATTTGTTGGTTGTTAGCCAACACTTGGGTAGATTGTTCTAACCCGTTGAGTCTTTTATTGATTGTTATCCTCATTCCATCAATAATCCTTAAGAGTGCGTTGTGCCTTCCAAGGTGAAGATTGTTGAGGTCATCAAGATTGTTGATCATGGTCCTATTGCTGGAGCTAGAACTTGAGCTGGGAATCCCAGGGACATCTTGACCTTCAGTTGCTGTTGCTTGCTGCAAATACCCTTGTGGTACATATGGCTGTGCTGGGTTGACAGGTGTCACATCCTGAGAGCTTATTGGGATCAGACCGGCATTGGTGATAGTTCCCGTAATCTGGGGTACTTGGGGAGCGTTGGAGATGTGCGGCGTGGGGGGGGGGTCCGATAGGAACAAGGGATACGCCCCTGTGAGCTTCAGGCTGAGGGGAAAAAAACTGTCTTCTGGATCCCATAGGCCATAGTGGATGTGATGGGCCTGGAGTTACATTTGAGATAGGGATTTGAATTGTGACCGGTGTGGGGTCGTTGGTAATATTGCCTGGTTCTCTAGTAACAATGGTGGGTTCTTCTTGTATGACTGAAGCATTCTCAGTGTTGAATGTTCCGGGCATAGAGGCTTGGCTTTGTGGGCAAGACCTTGCTGGTCCTCCGGCCCGTGCTTGTGCAATATCTTGCTTGTTGAGGGAACTTGTAGGTCTTGAAGCCCTACTTGGTCCTCTCCTTATTGATAATGGTGTTGCGAGACGCGATCCGGCGTCCTCCTGAATGGACATGATTGTTAAGCTTGTTTTGTAATGTTGCAAGCTTCTTCTTGGTGGCTATGAGACAAGCCACAATGGAGAGTGGACGGCACTAAGACCT
The DNA here is from genome assembly GCA_037039685.1 of Ceratobasidium sp. AG-K. NCBI lineage: Eukaryota > Fungi > Basidiomycota > Agaricomycetes > Cantharellales > Ceratobasidiaceae > Ceratobasidium > Ceratobasidium sp. AG-K. Next base: position 2,286,274 of record JAWNGF010000009.1, on the reverse strand, counting down.
AAGTGACCTCTTGATCCGCAACACACTTAAGTGTCTGTAGGCTCTTGAGGGTAGGGGTGGTTCAAAGTGTCACTCAAAGAGGATGTTTGACAAGACAAAACAAGCTGGGGTTTCCAGGCTTGTTGGTCCTCTATATATATACAAGACATGGCCGAGTCATACAAAGTGCGGCCACAAGAGTCATAACAGTCTACCAATCAGGAGTGTCCATATGAGTCATGCTGTATGAACAGACATGACTTGTACAATGCACAGCCGCGTTACACAATGTAACAGGATAACCACAAGAAGGTGGCAACACAGCAAACAGAAACAGAAACAGAAACACAACATAACGGAAGAGACAGGCAGGCAAGACGACAGGCAAGTCCAATGGAGGGAGCTGGCTCACAACATGCAGTTTCCATATATAAGTCATGAATAAGTTTGCAATGTCAACAGCTGTGGCATCTGAATGGGTTGGGATGTAATGTACCATTTTTGAGTGGCAATTGACTACTGTTAGGATTGCATCAAATCCTTCTGACTCTGGGAGACCTGTAATTAGATCAAAAGTGATATTCTCCCCTGGTCTTTCAGGCATTTGTGTAGGTTTGAGTAATCCTATAGGTATTTGATTTGTGGGTTTTGATCTGATGCAGCTGTTGCAGTTGGTAACATATGAATTGACAAATTTCTTCATAGAAGGCCAAGTGTATGTTCAAGAAACAAGTTCCAGGGTTTTGTATTGTCCAGGGTGTCCTGCCATTAATGAGTCATGTCTTGACTCCAAAATAAGTTTTTGGATGTGATTGTCCTTTGGTACAAAGATTTGGTTCTGGTAATAGAGTAACCCTTCCTTGAGATACCATTTGGCAACTTTTTCACCCTTCTGAAGTTTCAAGAGAATCTCTTTTAGGTGTACATCCTCATATATTGCTTCTCCAATGAGGTCATTGATTTCACTATCAGGAGTTATTGAAGCAACAAAAAGAGCTGGTTTCAGGAGAACTTGTTTCTCTACCCCCCCTTCAGGTTGTAGGTTGTACCATCTTGACAAAATATCTGCCTTCTTGTTTTCTGAGCCAGGGTGATAAATAATTTGGAAATTGTAGTCCACTAAGAAGTTTGATCACCTTATTTGCCTTCTGTTTAAATCTTTTGACTTTGAGAACATTTCCAAGTTTTTCTGATCCATTATGACTTGTACTGGCAGCTTTGTTCCTTCCAAAAGGTGACACCATTCCTTGAAGGCCCTGATGATTGCCAGTAGTTCCTTATCAAATATGTCATAGTTTTGTTCTGCTGGTGACAGGCTCTTTGACAGGAATGCTACTGGGTGCATGTACCGACTTGGGTCAATTAGGTATATAAAAGGTTAAGGGGTTTGACTTAGACAAGTGTTGTGACCCGTCTCTCCCTCTCTTCTTCTTTTGCGGACTTGTGGCTTGTACTGGTGCCTTAAGCACCCCTTCTTGTGGTAGAGCCCTCTCCCTTGTTTAGTGAGGTGTATGGATGATGTGTTACTGTGAGTCATATGACTCATGCTGTTTTCTATTGGCTGGCCTGCACAGCCCCCTTTATGACTTGGACTCTGACTCAGACAAGTGACTCATGTATGTACTATGACTCACTTGTTCTCTGGGTATATATACTGGCTTGCAAGCATGGTTATCCCCAGCTTGCTTTGCCTTGTCAAATCTCCCTGCAGTGTGATCAGAGGCACTTGGCTACTTAGCCCTTAGCACAGCCACTTGGACTTAGGAGCTAGTGACTTGTACTGACAAGACTAGCATTTGTCCACCTTAGTGATAGAGTCTTAGAAGACTTATCACATATTGTTCTCACATCTCAAAGGCCATTAGCGGTCGTCAACCATAGGCATTAGCAGGTTGCAACATTGCGAAGCAAGCTCTTAGTACGCTGAGCCACAAGAAAACAAAGTCACGTGACAACATGGACAATCGATCCTCAAGTGCAGCGTCTCAAAGGAGCAAGGCTCCAATAGCAACAATAGTCAAAATCCAATCAAACCCCTCAAGAGGAGCAAGGGAATGGGCAGGTGATTGGATGGCGCCACTGAGAAGTACCAGCCACACATCAAGACCCCCTTCTACCAGCATCCCAGGAGGAATTGGCAACATTATCAAAACATCAGGAACTCAAGAAGAAACCAGGAGTTCAAACAAACAAGGGTCCACCTCACCAACAATTTGAGTAGTTGAAAATCCAATCAACATGCCACCACCAACAGCTCCAGTTGTCACTCTCCATGGGGAGAATGTGATTAGCCCCAGGGCTGTGCATATGATTAGGATACCAGGACCACTTGGAAACGCTACCCCAGGACCATCAAACACTGGAACAACAGGGACCAGATGTCCTTTAGCATTTCCTGACTTTGGATTACAATTTCCACCACCATTGGTGACCCCTACATCCATGCCACTGCTAGTGGAAGTCCCTAGGACTCACAGCGCCCTGAGCGTGCCATCAACCTTCCAATCACAAGGAAGCATCCAGTCAATTTCACAAGATGAAGGACTGAGACAAGAACAACTGATGGGAAATATGGAGGGAAATCCTATCCAAACCCTGGAAAGAATCTTCAACACCCTTCAAATCCAATACCAACAGGAGAACGCAGTCCAAGCCCTTAGAATTGAAGGGTTAGAACAACAATGGGATCTACAAACCCAAGACACAACAAACATGATGCAGCAAATTGAGTGCATTGCTTCTAGAACCAAGGACAGAGTCAACACTTTCTATGAAACGCTTAGGAATGTAGATCGTGTTCAACATCATATCCTTGAGGTTGTTGAACAATTGGTTGAAAATTCCGAACAAATCAACAATAGGTTGAACAATTTCAATCTCCTGATGAACCAAACCTTACATGGACAAACCCAGCATATTACACGCATTGAAGAAACCCTAGGAAGAATGGCGGAAGGAATGAGAAACATGACCATCACCCTTGGAAGGATCAATGAGGAAGTTACCAATGGTTTCCAGGATCAAACCACTAGGATGCAAGAAGTCCGGCTACAAACTAGGGAAACATTTGATCTTCTCAAGTAAATTGGCGCTGATGCCCAAGCAGAATTGGAACTCCAAAGGGCAGAATCACAACAAACCTCTGTTGATATCCCGCAACAAAAGAACCCACCTCCTCAACTATCACAGGGACAACAATCACCCTCATTTGAAGTACAAGGACAATCCGGATATCAAATCAGGGATGAAGGAAGAACCTTTATCTTCCAAACAAATCAAGGAGGCAATAGAGGAAACTCAGGACCATGCATCAAAATGCCAAAAGCTTTTGAAGGAACCAGGGGAACTGCAGCCAAAACCTTCATTGCAAGAATGAAGGCCTATTTCCATCTGAACCCTACCCAGTATGACACGGATGAACAACGTATTATTGCAGTTTTGATGAACATGGCAGAAGGACCCACTGGAAATTGGGCACAACCAGTTCTGAACAGATACAACAACAATCTAGACCATCCATGGTTAGACTCATGGGACGCTTGCCAAGAAGCCTACAACAGACAATGGAGCAACCCTAGCAAAAAAGTTCAAGCTGAACAAGGGATTCAACAACTTTACCAAAACAAGAGCATATCTGAATATGTCTCCAACTTCCAACTTCTTTCCCAAGAACTTGACTGGAACAATGCGGCCCTAGTGGCATGATTCAGACAAGGCCTGAATTGCCTCATCAAAGCAGAACTTGTTTGTGAGGAACTTAGGGACAGGGTGGGAGCAGAACAGCAAGATCTCAAAGGATGGATCAATATCGCCCTACAAGCGGAAGAAATCAACAAACTGACCAATCCAATTAGCACAAAGAAGAAGAACAAACAATAAACCCAAGCAGAGGGTTCCAGGGCCCAGAAGATCAAGGGAGACTTGGTCCCAAAAGAAGAAAAGAAACGCCAAAGGGAAAACAATCTCTGCATCAAATGCAGAGAAGCAGGGCACAATCTTGCCCACTGCACAAAGGAGTGGACCTACAAGGACAAAGGAAAGAAGCCTGTGAAAGGGAAAGCCACTGAACTCAAAGTTGAAAAGGTGAATGAGAACAGATCCACTGATTCCAAGTCGGAAAACTAGATGGGCATCTCTCCACCATGTGTGAGGATGCCCCAATATCCTCTCTGCAAAATGTATACTATTGCAAGGCTACAAATTAAACTACCATGGTATACGCAACAGCAGAGGGAATCACAGAAAAAATCTCAACTCTCATCAACTCCGGCTCTTCTAGAAATTTCATTGACCTGAACTTTGCCAAGGAAAACAATATCCCTTTGACCAATTTACAAAGCCCCAGAAGCATCAAAACCATTGACGGAAAAACACAAAAGGATGAGATCCAGTTCAGGTGCAAGCTGAAATTTGATCTCAAAGGAAGAACTTTCTACCAAAAGTTCTATGTCATGAACACTGGCACACAACCCATGATTTTAGGAATGCCATGGCTGAAGGAGACCAACCCTGAGATATCCTGGTCCCCCTTTGCTATCAAATGGAAAAAGGAAGATCCCCTTATTGCCAAAGCAGGACTACTTCAGGAACTACCAAGAGAACTTGAAGAGTTCAAGGATGTCTTTGATAAAGAAAAATACAACAAACTGCCTGAACACAGAGAATGGGATTGTAGAATTGACTTCTATGACAACAATTGACTTCCAAAACCAAGAAAGGCCTACCCTCTGTCACCAAGGGAAAGAGAAGCAACAAGAGAATACATTGAGAATGAACTCTGGTCAGGACGTATCAGACCCAGCAAATCTCCCCTAGCTGCAAGCCTTTTTTTTGTCAAAAAGCCCTGAAGGAAGGACAAACCATCCCCAACCTACGTCCTGTTGTTGACTACAGAGGTGCAAACAAAGAAACCATCCCAGACTGCTACCCTATCCCGCTCCTTGAACAACTTCTAGATATTTTCAAGAAGACTGGAGAAAGCTCAAAGGAAGAACTTTTCATCACTTTGCTTGATCTGAAGAATGGCTTTTGGAATGTCAGAATCTGAGAAGGAGACAAGTGGAAGACAGCATTTATCACCTCAGAAGGACTTTTCAAATACACCGTGATGGCCTTTGGCCTCAAGAACGCACCGTCTACCTTCCAAAGAATGATGGACCACATATTCAGGGACATGATTGGGGTGAAGATTGTGATCTACATTGATGACATCCTTATTATTTCTTGAGGAAGAGATCAACACACCATAGATATCAAGGAAGTCTTGCAACAATTGAGGAAGAACAACCTCTTTGGAAATCTGAAGAAATGTACCTTCTATGGAAAGAGAGCCAACTGGGTTGGTTTTGTTGTTGACAAAGACGGCATTTCCATGAACAAGGACAAGATCAAAACTATCCAAGAATGGCCCATTCCCAAAACCGTGAAACAACTACAGGCGTTCATTGGTTTCTGCAACTTCTATAGGAGATTTGTGTCATGAGCTGACTAAGCTCAGACATTTTATTCTGATTTTATATCTTTTTTTTCCGAACACTTTCCTTTTTTGGTACAAATGTCCTCTGGCGCTTAACTTGTATCATTTGATGTATTTGTCTTTTCATTTGATATTGGTGATACTTTCGGAACTTCCAGAATGTCGAGTCATACCTCTTATCTCGCTTATCATCGGTTGTACTCGGCTTTCCCACACTGATAGATGATGACGTGGCCTTGATCTCACGTGTATATAAACCCAGAGGTCAAGCCGGTTAACGACAAGGCTTGACCTCTTCTCCACTAGGACTTGCCTATTCAACTCTTTTTACTATCACTACTCCTTGGGTTCTAAGACTTGTCTAAGTCGAACCCCTTAACTCTTATATACCTAATTGACCCAAGTCGGGACATTAGGTCAAGCCTTTCTAAGCATTGGCCATAAGCCCCTGCTCTTCCACCAAGTAGATAGAATGTACACGGGAAAACGGGCATAGTACAACGAACGAAGAGCTATACTTGATATAGACCAGTAGTTCCACATTGCTATACGCTGTCAGTGAACCCAATTGTTATCCTCTTTCGGGTCATAGCGGCTTTAGTCAGCTAAATACACCCTTACTCTGTCATACACTGTCGCTATCATGCCCGCCCAAGGCTGTTGATAACTGATAAGATCAGAAAAGGAGTATAAAAAGCAAAAGCTTAGCGTCTAGCACCCTTCACATCCAAATCAACATCTCGAGGAAGCCAGATCCTCTCAAGCAAAAACTGGAAAGTGGTCAGAGCACCACCCAAGTTAACACTCTCATCCACCAAGAACCACATCCACTCGTCGTTTCCACCAGTACGCACTAAAAAAAGGACTAATTAGTAACTGTCCCGACTTGGGTCAATTAGGTATATATAAGGTTAAGGGGTTCGACTTAGACAAGTCTTTGAACCCAAGGAGTGGTGATAAGTAAGAGGATTGAATTAGGCAAGTCCTAGTGGAGAGGAGGTCAAGCCTTGTCGTTAACCGGCTTGACCTCTGGGTTTATATACACGTAAGATCAAGGCCATGTCATCATCTATCACTGTGGGAAAGCCGAGTACAACCGATGATAAGCGAGATAAGAGGTATGACTCGACATTCTGGAAGTTCCGGAAGTTTCACCAATATCAAATGAAAAGACAAATACATCACATGATACAAGTTAAGCGCCAAAGGACATTTGTACCAAAAAAGGAAAGTGTTCGGAAAAAAAGATATAAAATCAGAATAAAATGTCTGAGCTTAGTCAGCTCATGACATTACCCCCTCCTAAGGGCCTGGCGCGGTGGGATGGAGTTTGTGAAATTTATCAACTAGTTCAGGAGCGTTCTTGAGATCTTCCTTTGACTGCCAAGAGTTGTCTGCATGAGAGTACCCTTTCCACTTAACGTAATAGTGGAGTTGGCAGCGGATTTTCTTGGAATTAAGGATCTCTTCAACCTCCCATTCTTCTTCTCCATCTTGTGTGACAATAGGGGGTGGTTGAGCGGGTTCGCGGCCGTGGGGATCAGAGTGGAATTTCTTGAGCAGCATGACATGGAAGACAGGATGAACTTTCATTGATTTTGGTAACTCCAGTCTAAAGGCGTGAGTCCCTACTTTTTCCAGTACCTTGTAAGGGCCTAAAACTTTGTGAGAGAGTTTTACTGAAGGTCTGTCTGTGGATATGTTTTGATGATTAAGCCAGACTTTATCTCCAGGGTTTATCTCTTCTGGTTCTTTGGCTCCTTTATCAAAGTAGTGTTTGTAAGACTGATTTGCTAGGATGAGGGCGGCTTTGACTTCGTTGTATCCTTTCAGCAGGAATTCCGCATGGGCATCAGCTTCAGGAACAGTATAGTCTGATTCTTCCCCAATGTTCATTCTAGGATTGAAACCTTGGCAGATTTGGAAAGGGGTTTTGCCAGTGGATGCTTGGATTCCATTGTTGTACGCAAATTCTGCCATAGGGAGCAGGGCCACCCAGTCATTTTGCCTATGGTTGACAAAAGCCCTGATAAAGATTTCAACAACTTGGTTTGCCCGTTCTGACTGTCCGTCTGTCCTTGGATGGTACACTGTGCTGAAGGTGGGTTTTACATCTAACCGTTTGTACAGATGCCTAATGAACTTTGAGTTGAAAGTGGATCCTCTATCCAAGACTGTTGCCTTTGGAGTGCCGTGAAGTTTCCAAATGTTTGCAACAAAGATATTGGCTATGTCTACTGCTGTGGCCATTGATTTGCAAGGGAGATAGTGTGCCATCTTGGAGAACCGATCTACTACTGTTAAGATTGCGTCATATCCTTCTGATTCTGGGAGCCCTACAATCATGTCATAGGAGATCTCTTCCCAAGGTCTCTCAGGAATATGTAAAGGACGCAGTAATCCTGTGGGGAGTTGGTTTGATGGTTTAACTCGAATGCATGTTTCGCAGTGTGACACATAAGAGTTGACAAATTTCTTCATGGTTGGCCAGTAGTAAGTTCTGGAAACCAATTCCAATGTTCTTGCTTGTCCAGGATGCCCAGCTGTAATATTGTCATGGCGCAATTCCAATATCAGGTTTCTGATGGTTTCATCCTTGGGGACAAAGATCTTTCCTTTGAACATTAGGAGTCCTTCTCTGTATTCCCAATCTTTGACTTTTTCTCCGTTTCTCAGCTTATTGTGGGCTTCCTCTAATCTGGGATCTTTGAGGATTGCTTCTCTGATTAGATTGTTAATCTCCTGGTCAGGGGTAATAGCCGAAATAAAAATGTCTGGTTTGAGGAGAACTTGGTTCTCTACCCCCCCAAAGGTTCTAGGTCATATCGTCTTGAGAGAATGTCTGCTTTTTTGTTTTGGCTTCCTGGCCTGTATAAGATTTGGAAGTTGAAGTCCACCAAGAAATTCATCCAGCGGATCTGGCGTTGGTTCAATTGTTTGGATGATGAGAAGTATTCCAAATTTTTGTGATCTGTTATCACTTGAATGGCTTTTTCTGTGCCTTGGAGTAAGTGCCGCCATTCTTTGAAGGCTCTAATGATTGCCAATAGTTCTTTGTCAAAAATGTCGTAGTTTTGTTCAGCCGGATTTAGTGATTTGGAAAGAAAAGCTACAGGGTGTAATTTTCCTTCTTCATCCTTCTGTGACAAAACTGCTCCTGTGGCAAATCCTGACGCGTCTGTCTCGAGGAAAAATTCCTTTTTTTGATCGGGCTGCATCATTACAGGTGCCACTTTAAGAGCCTTTTTTAGTGCATTCATGGCCTCTTGTTCTTTGCTTGTCCACTGCCACTTTTGATCCTTCTTAAGTAGGTTATATAGAGGTCTGGCTTTGCCGGCAAAGTCTTGAATGAATCTTCAATAGAAATTGACAAATCCTAGGAACTCTTGAACTTGTTTGACATTCTTGGGAGCCTTCCAATTCATAGCCGCCATGACCTTTTCCTGATCCGTTTCGATTCCTTTATTGGAAATGACCAATCCTACCCAGTCCAGCTTCGTTTGGTGGAACTTGCATTTTCTCAATTTTGCAACCAGCTTGTGTTCCCTTAGTCTTCTTAGCACCTCTTTCACGTGTCCTGGATGATCTTTGACTTGTTTGGAAAAAACAAAGATATCATCAATGTATACAAGTACAAAAACCCCCATAATGTCCCTGAATATAGAATTCATTAGGGACTGGATACTTGATGGAGCGTTTTTGAGACCGAAGGGCATGACTTTCCATTTGTACATGCCGTATTGAGTTTTGAATGCTGTTTCCATTCATGGCCTGCTGCTATTTGGGTTTGGTGGAATCCCTGTGCCAAGTCTAGAGTAGTGCCAATGACGAATCCTTCCAGGGCCCTTAACCATTGGTCCAGTAGTGGTATTCCACTTGCGTTGAATTTGCATAGTGAATTCACATATCTGTAGTCAACGCAAAAGCGTAACTCTGGGTTGTTTGGATCTTCTGGATGTGGTTTTTTGACAAACAGAACCGGGGAAGCCATAGGGGACTTAGAAATTTGAATGTGTCCTCTTTGGATCAGGGTTTCTAGTACTTTCTTCATTTCTTTGTCTTCAGCTGGGGACGTTTTGTAAATAGGGCTGTGCTTTAGTTTAGCTTCTGGTAGGAGGTCGAGCGTAATGTCAGTTGGCCTGTGAGGTGGGAGTTCTTCTAATCTGGATTTGTCAAATACATCTGCGAACTCTTTGTATTCCTCTGGTAGTGTAGTTTCAGCTGCAATTTGGAGTGTAGACAGGATTTCTAGGCAGTTTTTTGCGCATAATTTGCTTGTGTATGCAATTGTCCTATTTTTCCAATTAATTTGTGGGTTATGTTTCTTGAGCCATGACATCCCGAGTACGATAGGGTGTCTTCCAATGTTTGTGACATGACATTCTATTTCGCTGGAATGTGTTCCCATGACAAGCTTAAATTTGGTATAGTGGGTGACTTTCCAGACAAGACTTCTCGTCCGTCTATAACTCGCAGAGTCTTTGGTTTTTTGTGTTGGAAAAGGGGAAGGTTTGCCTCTGTTGCTAGGGAAGGGTTGATGAAACAGGAGGTTGCGCCGCAGTCGAGGAGTGCTTGTCCAGAGAATCTTTTCGATCTGTTAACTGACTTAGAATCAGGAGCCGTAGCTAGTGGATGAGCGGTGAAATCAAGGTATAATTGGTTTTCATTTGATATTGACATGATTTCTAGTTCTTCCATATTACTAGCTAATATATCACCGAGTACTTGGCTCCTTAATAAGCCTCGGTGACGTCTTTTCCCGATTTGATGTCTGAAGAGATTTCTTCAATCTGAGCTTCAAACCCTGAGGCTGTGTTCTTAGAAGGACAGACTCTTGCTGAGTGTCCCTTGCCACCGCAGGTGAAGCAAATCATTGGTCCTTTTCCTTTCCCATCAAGATCCATTGCGTTGGGGTCTTTAGCAGGAGTGGACGATTTGGGTGTTTGAATAATTGGAGCGTTGAAGGTACTGGTTCGGGTGTCTTTCTGAATTGCTCCAAAAGGGACATTTCCTTTTGTCCAATCGTCCCAGGAGATCTGTGGTACTGGGCGGCCCTTGGTGTTTCTGGTAATGCTTGAGATTTTGCCGTATTGCACCCCCCCTGTAGGTTTTGACATAAAGACACAGTCGTTTACGTTGAATCTTTGACCCAGTGAGGTGTTTGCAGTGCTTGGGGTTGTCTTGGAAGTGGTTTGTTTCGAGGTACTGGTTTGTGGGCTTTGCAACTTCTTTGGTGCATTAATGGCATTCATTGTGGAGTCAATTTCCAAGGCTACCCGAGTACCAATGAGTAAGTGACAAAGTCTCGTAGATAATCTTGGACAGAGTTCTTCTGGATCAACTTCTTGTATAGTTGTCTATATTGGTCGATTTTGTGAACATCGCCGAACCTAGCTTGCATTTTGTTCCAGAATTCATCCATGTCGTGTAGCCAAGTTGTTGCTCCCCTTCTTGCCGTGTCCACATCAATTCCAGGTTGCATCCATACATAAGCAGGCCCCTTGCAATAACCCATTATATAAGTGATTTTTTGTTCTGTGGTTGCTTGTGGGGATGTGTGGTTTATGTACAGAGTACATTGTGACTTAAACTCATCAAATTTATCTACGTCTCCAGAGAATTCCTCTGGGGGATGCATCTTGAGTTTGTATCCTGGGGTGGTTGTTGACGCGGTGGTGGAGGGTGTTGCACCCATGTTTGCAAGTGACTGAGATACCGCATTCATTAATTGGTGAAGGGGTGCAATTTGTGCAGTTTGATTTTGAATTGCATGGATATCTGCAATGTTATTGTCGATTCCCAATTCTAGGGTAGAGGTGATACCATTTAAGGCATTAATGTGACCGTTAATTTTTCGCACTTCGTCTATTAAGGCATTGATTGCCTGTGCAACTACATTGGGTCCAGATGTTGCTGAAATTTGGGTAAATCCCCCTTGACTAGGTGATGGGGCTCTTGACATATTGGAGCGGGGAAAAAGGTAGATTTATTGAGATCCAAGGCCGTACAAAATGTCATGGATTCTTCTCCAAACCCTTCTGTCTTTAATGATGCGCAAACTCCTCAAAAATATCAGTTCAAGATTTTCGTCCTCCAGAATCAACACGTTGATTACTCCTAGTTCGTCGTACTGTTTGTATATGTAGTTGCGATGAACGTCTTCAATAAAGAGTTTTAGGGATTCTAGTCTAAGCTGTTCCCTGTGTTGTTCCTGTGTGAGTCAAGGTCTTGGTCCCACTGAAAAGGATTGGGTGCGATAGAATTAAGGTGATTTAGAAGGCGGTAATCCTGGTTAATAGGAATACGCACTTCTGCTGCAAGATGACAGTATTTGCCCTTGATTTTGTCTTTAAGGGTTTCGATAGTGCGCCACTGTTGTTTGTTGTTGTTGATGAGGGTTTCGACCTTTTGAGTGTGTTTTTCTTGGATTTTAATAAGTTGGTCGCAATTTTCAATCAACACACGGGTTTGTTCTTGCAAGCGCTCGACTTTGATTTGGTGTCAGCTAGATTTATGCTTTGGACACGATCTTGATCGGCTTGTTGCTTGTTTGTGTTGTCGAGGTTAATTTCAACGAACTCGAGCCTTGAATGAAGAGATTGATAATCGGCTTTGAGTTGATTGTAGTTTTGTCGTTTCGAGTACGTTCAACCCTTAAATCCTCTGCTTGTTTGACTTGATCCTCTTCCAGTACTTCAATTCGACTGTTCAATTTGTCGACTTTGGTGTCTAGATCAAGTACGAAGTCTTTGAGTCTAAAGACTGCTTTGCAGAGGCTAAAAAATGCGGGCAACACTGTTAAGGTTAATTAGTTAGTTACTAATTAGTCCTTTTTTAGTGCGTACTGGTGGAAACGACGAGTGGATGGGGTTCTTGATGGATGAGAGTGTTAACTTGGGTGGTGCTCCGACCACTTTCCAGTTTTTGCTTGAGAGGATCTGGCTTCCTCGAGATGTTGATTTGGATGTGAAGGGTGCTAGACGCTAAGCTTTTGCTTTTTATACTCCTTTTCTGATCTTATCAGTTATCAACAGCCTTGGCCGGGCGTGATAGCGACAGTGTATGACAGAGTAAGGGTGTATTTAGCTGACTAAAGCCGCTATGACCCAAAAGAGGATAACGATTGGGTTCACTGACAGCGTATAGCGACGTGGAACTACTGGTCTATATCAAGTATAGCTCTTCGTCCGTTGTACTATGCCCGTTTTCCCGTGTACGTTCTATCTACTTGATGGAAGAGCAGGGGCTTATGGCCAATGCTTAGAAAGGCTTGACCTAATGTCCTGACTTGGGTCAATTAGGTATATAAGAGTTAAGGGGTTCAACTTAGACAGGTCTTAGAACCCAAAGAGTAGTGATAGTAAAAGAGTTGAATAGGCAAGTCCTAGTGGAGAAGAGGTCAAGCCTTGTCGTTAACCAGCTTGACCTCTGGGTTTATATACATGTGAGATCAAGGCCACGTCAATCTGGTGTGCTTTGAAATTCTCCCATGAGGCAAGATTTTGGTTATTCCCTCCTTGGTTGAGCAATCGTAAGAGTACTTGTGCCCAGTGGGTGGCAGCTTTGTTCTCGGATTTGAAGTTTGCTAGGGCTTCGCGGATCCTTTCTTTGTCGGAAGTGTATTGATTGCCTAGACATTCAAAGTAGCTCTCCATTTGTGTAATGAACATTTCAGCGCCTTCTCCTTTCTTTCCGTCAAAAGCTTCCGGGCGAGTAACCTTGGGACGTCGCGGTCCACTACCGATGTTTGGGTTCTTGATCAGTCATTGGATTCTCAGTTCTAATTCGTCAATCCTGGTAGATTCTGCATCTGGATGTAGTGGAGAATTTGATCGCCTAGACAGGATCCCGTGCAGGGATGCTTTGTCCATTTCTTCTTGCATATTGTTGATGGTTTCCTGAACTTCAGTAATTTTGGTAGTGAAGGAAGTTCCTTCCTGTCGTAAGGTTTCTAGTCCCTGTGTTACTGCCTTGTTCCATTTGAGTTGCCCTTGTCTGGTGGTGTTGAGTTCTTTGCACACATTGTTCACAAGTCCTTGAGTGTTGGTAACCTCGTTTCAAAGGCGGGTTACGTCTTGACCAACTAGAAAAGAATTATGTTCACCATTTCTAGCCGCGTTCAGACTGTCCGTCAAGGTGCCTTGTAGGGTATTGATGGAGTTGTTAAAGATTTGCTGGTTGTTTGCCAGGACTCGTGTGGCTTGTTCTAGGCCGCCAAGCCTTCAATCAATAGTGACTCTCATCCTGTCTATGACTCTAAGGACAGCGTTGTGTCTTCCTTCTAGAAGATTGTCCAGATCATCTAGATTACCGATTACGGTCCTCCTGCTGGAGCTGGAACTTGAACTTGAGCTTCCTGGGTCACCGGTGTTTTGTTGTACCGGAGCCGATTGTTTGGAGTAACCCTGTGGAACATATGGTGGTGCTGGAATGGCTGGTGTGACTGGCTGGGAAGCCATTGGAATTGGTCCTGCGTTAGTGATGGTTCCTCCAATTTGAGGGACCGTAGGAACATTGGGAATGTGTGGTGTAGGGGGAGGTCTAATGGGAGCAAGTGACACACCCCCATGAGCTTCGGGTTGGGGAGAAAAGAATTGTCTCCTGGGCCCTAGTGGCCACAAGGGATGCAATGGCCCTGGACTTCCGGTTGAAATACGGATTACAGCTGGAGTGGGGTCATTTGTAAGATCTCCTGGTTCTCTATTTGTGATAGTGAGTTCTTCTTCTTGTACCATTGTTATATCGGCAATGCCAAAAGCTCCCGGCATTGATGTTTGACTTTGGGGACGTGATCAGGCAGGTCCTCCCGCTTGAGCTTGTGCAATATCTTGCTTGTTTAGTGATCCTGTGGGCCTTGCGGCTCAACCGGGTCCTCTTCTTGTTGATATAGTGGATGAGGGACGTGATCCTCCATCTTCTTGAATAGACATGTTTGTATGTTGTTAAGCTTGTTTTGTAATGTCGTAAGCTTCTTCTTAGTGGCTATGAGACAAGCCGCGATGGAGAGTGGACGGCACTAAGACCTAAGTGACCTCTTGAACTGCAACACACTTAAGTGTCTGTAGGCTCTTGAGGGTAGGGGTGGTTCAAAGTGTCACTCAAAGGGGATGTTTGACAAGACAAAACAAGCTGGGGTTACCAGGCTTGTTGGTCCTCTATATATATCCAGAAAGTGGCCGAGTCATACAAGGCGCAGCCACACAAGTCATACATAACAGCCAGTCAGGAGTGTCCATGTGAGTCATGCTGTATGAACAGACATGACTCGTACAAAGCACAGCTGCGTTACACAGTGTAACACATAACCACAAGAAGGTGGCAACGCAGCAGGAAAACAAGGGGAAAGACAAACACAAACACAAACGCAAAGACAAACAATGAGAGAGGAAGAGACGTAGACGAGTCCAATGTTGAGAGCATGGCTCACGACATGGGGACGTTTTGTAAATAGGGCCATGCTTTAATTTGGCCTCTGGTAGGAGGTTGAGTGCAATGTTGGTTGGTCTGTGAGGTGGGAGTTCTTCCAATCTGGACTCATCAAATACATCTGTGAACTCCTTGTATTCCTCTGGTAATGTATTTTTGGCTGCAATTTGCAGTGTAGATGGAACTTCTAGGCAGTTTTTTGAGCAGAACTTGCTTGTGTATGCAATTGTCCTATTTTTCCAGTTAATTTGTGGGTTATGTTTCTTGAGCCATGACATCCCAAGTACAATGGGATGTCTTCCAATGCTTGTGATGTGACATTCTATTTTGCTGGAATGTGTCCCCATGATAAGTTTACATTTAGTATAGTGGGTGACTTTTCTGGACAAAACTTCCTGCCTGTCTATAACTCATAGGGTTTTTGGTTTTTCATGTTGAAAAAGGGTAAGGTTTGCTTCTTTTGCTAGGGAAAGGTTGATGAAGCAGGATGTTGCGCTGCAATCAAGGAGTGCTTGTCCAGAGAATTTTTTTGATTTGTTGACTGTCTTAGAATCAGGAGCTGTAGTTAGTGGATGAGCAGTGAAATCAAGGTATAATTGGTTTTCATTTGATATTGACATGATTTTGAGTTCATCCATATTACTAGCTAATATATCACCAAGTACTTGGCTCCTTAATAAGCCTTGGTGACATCTTTTCCCAACTCAATGTCTGAAGAGATTTCTTCAATCTGGGCTTCAAATCCTGATGCTGCGTTCTTGGAAGGGCAGACCCTTGCTGAATGTCCCTTGCCACCGCAGGTGAAGCAAATCATTGGTCCCTTTCCTTTGCCATCAAGATCCATTGCATTGGGGTCTTTAGTGGGAGTGGTTGATTTAGGTGTTTGGATTGTAGGTGTCCCGACTTGGGTCAATTAGGTATATGAAAGTTAAGGGGTTCAACTTGGAGAAGTCTTAGAACCCAAGGAGTAGCGATAGTTAAGAGGATTTGATTTAGCAAGTCCTAGTGGAGAAGAGGTCAAGCTCTGTCGTTAACCGGCTTGACCTCTGGGTTTATATACATGAGGGAACCGTGCCACGTCATTAGATATCAGTGTGGGAAAGCCAAGTATGACCGATGATAAGCGAGATAAAAGACATGACTCGACATTCTGGAAGTTCCGGAAGCATCACCAATATCAAATGAAAAGACAAATACGTCACATGATACAAGTTTGAGCGCCAGAGGACATTTGTACCAAAAAAGGAAAGTGTTCGGAACAAAAGATATAAAATCGGAATAAAATGTCTGAGCTTAGTCAGCTTATGACATTACCCCCTCCTAAGGGCCTGGCGCGGTGGGGTGGAGTTTGTGAAATTTATCAACCAGTTCAGGAGCGTTTTTGAGATCTTCCTTTGACTGCCAAGAGTTGTCTGCATGAGAGTATCCTTTCCACTTAACATAATAGTGGAGTTGACGGCGGATTTTCTTGGAATTAAGGATCTCTTCGACTTCCCATTCTTCCTCTCCATCTTGTGTGACAATAGGGGGTGGTTGAGCGGGTTCGCGGCCGTGGGGGTCAGAGTGGAATTTCTTGAGCAGCATGACGTGGAAGACAGGATGAACTTTCATTGATTTTGGTAATTCCAGTCTAAAGGCATGAGTTCCTACTTTTTCCATTACTTTGTAAGGGCCTAAAACTTTGTGGGAGAGTTTTACTGAGGGTCTGTCTGTGGAAATGTTCTGATGATTAAGCCAGACTTTATCCCCCGGGTTTATCTCTTCTGGTTCTTTGGCTCCTTTATCAAAGTAGTATTTATAGGACTGATTTGCTAGGATGAGGGCAGCTTTGACTTTGTCGTATCCTTTCAACAGGAATTCCGCATGGGCATCAGCTTCAGGGACAGTATAGTCTGATTCTTCCCCGATGTTCATTCTAGGGTTGAAACCTTGGCAGATTTGGAAAGGGGTTTTGCCAGTGGATGCTTGGATTCCATTGTTGTAAGCAAATTCTGCCATAGGGAGCAGGGCCACCCAGTCATTTTGCCTATGGTTGACAAAAGCCCTGATAAAGATTTCAACGACTTGGCTTGCTTGTTCTGACTGTCCGTCTGTCCTTGGATGGTAGGCTGTGCTGAAGGTAGGTTTTACGTCCAACCGTTTGTACAGATGCCTAATGAACTTTGAGTTGAAAGTGGATCCTCTATCCGAGACTGTTGCTTTTGGGATGCCGTGAAGTTTCCAAATGTTTGCAATGAAGATATTGGCTATGTCTACTGCTGTGGCCATTGATTTGCAAGGGAGATAGTGTGCCATCTTGGAGAACCGATCTACTACTGTCAAGATTGCGTCATATCCTTCTGATTCTGGGAGCCCTACAATCATGTCATAGGAGATCTCTTCCCAGGGTCTCTCAGGAATATGTAAAGGACGCAGTAGTCCTGTGGGGAGTTGGTTCGATGGTTTAATTCGAATGCATGTCTCGCAGTGTGACACATAAGAGTTGACAAATTTCTTCATGGTTGGCCAGTAGTAAGTTCTTGAGACCAATTCTAATGTTCTTGCTTGTCCAGGATGCCCGGCTGTAATATTGTCATGGCGCGATTCCAATATCAGGTTTCTGATGGTTTCATCCTTGGGGACAAAGATCTTCCCTTTGAACATTAGGAGTCCTTCTCTGTATTCCCAATCTTTGACTTTTTCTCCGTTTCTCAGCTTATTGTGGGCTTCTTCTAATCTGGAATCTTCAAGGATTGCTTGGCTGATTAGGTCATTAATCTCTTGGTCAGGGGTAATAGCCGAAATGAAAATGTCTGGTTTGAGGAGAACTTGGTTCTCTACCCCCCCCAAAGGTTCTAGGTTGTATCGCCTTGAGAGAATGTCTGCTTTTTTGTTTTGGCTTCCTGGCCTGTACAAGATTTGGAAGTTGAAGTCTACCAAGAAATTCATCCAGCGGATTTGGCGTTGATTCAATTGTTTGGATGATGAGAAGTATTCCAAATTTTTGTGATCTGTTATCACTTGAACAGCTTTTTCTGTGCCTTGAAGTAGGTGCCGCCATTCTTTGAAAGCTCTAATTATTGCCAATAGTTCTTTGTCAAAAATGTCATAGTTTCGCTCAGCCGGATTTAGTGATTTAGAAAGAAAAGCTACAGGGTGTAGTTTCCCTTCTTCATCCTTCTGAGATAAAACTGCTCCTGTCGCAAATCCCGACGCGTCTGTTTCAAGGAAAAATTCCTTATTCTGATCGGGCTGCATCATTACAGGTGCCACTTTAAGAGCTTCTTTTAGTGCATTCATGGCCTCTTGTTCTTTGCTTGTCCACTGCCACTTTTGATCCTTCTTAAGTAGGTTGTACAGAGGTCTGGCTTTGCTGGCGAAGTCTTGAATGAATCTTTGATAGAAATTGACGAATCCTAGGAATTCTTGAACTTGTTTGACGTTTTTGGGAGCTTTCCAATTCATAGCCGCCATGACCTTTTCCTGATCCGTTTCGATTCCTTTATTGGAAATGACCAATCCTACCCAGTCCAGTTTGGTCTGGTGGAATTTGCATTTCCTCAATTTCGCGATCAGCTTGTGTTCCCTTAGTCTTCTTAGCACCTCTTTCACGTGTCCTGGATGATCTTCAACTCGTTTGGAAAAAACAAAGATATCATCAATGTATATGAGTACGAAAACCCCCATAATGTCCCTGAATATAGAGTTCATTAGGGACTGGAAGCTTGATGGGGCGTTTTTGAGACCGAAGGGCATGACTTTCCATTCGTACATGCTGTATTGAGTTTTGAATGCTGTTTTCCATTCATGGCCTGCTGCTATTCGGGTTTGATGGAATCCTTGTGCCAAGTCTAGAGTGGTGCCAATGACAAATCCTTCCAGGGCCCTTAACCATTGGTCCAATAGAGGTATTCCACTTGCGTTGAATTTGCATAGCGAATTCACATATCTGTAGTCAACGCAAAAGCGTAATTCTGGGTTGTTTGGATCTTCTGGATGTGGTTTTTTGACAAACAGAACCGGGGAAGCCAAAGGAGACTTAGAAATCTGAATGTGTCCCCTTTGGATAAGGGTTTCTAGTACTTTCTTCATTTCTTTGTCTTCAGCTGGGGATGTTTTGTAAATAGGGCCATGCTTTAGTTTAGCTTCTGGTAAGAGGTCGAGCGTAATGTCAGTTGGCCTGTGAGGTGGGAGTTCTTCTAATCTGGACTCGTCGAACACATCCGCGAACTCTTTGTATTCCTCTGGTAATGTAGTTTCTGCTGCGATTTGGAGCGTAGATGGGACTTCTAGGCAGTTTTTTGAGCAGAATTCGCTTGTGTATGCAATTGTCCTATTTTTCCAATTAATTTGTGGGTTATGTTTCTTGAGCCATGACATCCCAAGTACAATAGGGTGTCTTCCAATGTTTGTAACATGACATTCTATTTCGCTGGAATGTGTTCCCATGACAAGTTTCAATTTGGTATAGTGGGTGACTTTTCCAGACGAGACTTCTCGTCCGTCTATGACTCGCAGGGTCTTGGGTTTTTCGTGTTGGAAAAGGGGAAGGTTTGCCTCTTTTGCTAGGGAAGGGTTGATGAAACAGGAGGTTGCGCCGCAGTCAAGAAGTGCTTGTCCAGAGAATCTTTTTGATCTGTTAACTGACTTATAACCAGGAGCCGTAGCTAGTGGATGAGCGGTGAAATCAAGGTATAATTGGCTTTCATTTGATATTGACATGATTTCTAGTTCATCCATATTACTAGCTAATATGTCACCGAGTACTTGGCTCCTTAATAAGCCTCGGTGACGTCTTTTCCCGATTCGATGTCTGAAGAGATTTCTTCAATCTGAGCTTCAAACCCTGACGCTGTGTTCTTGGAAGGACAGACTCTTGCTGAGTGTCCCTTGCCGCCGCAGGTGAAGCAAATCATTGGTCCTTTTCCTTTTCCATCAAGGTCCATTGCATTAGGGTCTTTGGCAGGAGTGGACGGTTTGGGTGTTTGGATGGTAGGAGCGTTGAGGTTACTGGTTCGGGTGTCTCTTTGAATTGCTCCAAAAGGGACATTTCCTTTTGTCCCATCATCCCAGGAGATCTGTGGAACTGGACGGCCCTTGGCGTTTCGGGTAATGCTTGAGATTTTGCCGTATTGCACCCCCCCTGTAGGTTTTGACATAAAGACTCGATCGTTTACATTGAATCTTTGACCTAGTGAGGCGTTTGGAGTACTTGTGGTTGTCTTGGAAGTACTTTGTTTCGAAGTGGTGTTTTGTGGGTTTTGCAACTTCTTTGGTGCGTTAATAGCATTCATTGTGGAGTCAATTTCCAGGGCTCTTTCGCAAACTTGGTTGAATGTCCTTGTCACTTCGTGGGGTTTAAAGTTCTGTGACACCATGGCCATCTTGATTTCATCTTTAAGACCGTCATAGAAATCATCACGAAGTACTTGATCAGTGTACCCGAGTACCAATGAATAAGTGACAAAGTCTCATAGATAATCTTGGACTGAGTTCTTCTGGATCAATTTTTTGTATAATTGTCTATATCGGTCAATCTTGTGGACATCGCCAAACCTAGCTTGCATTTTGTTCCAGAATTCATCCATGTCGTGTAGCCAATTTGTTGCTCCCCTTCTTGCTGTGTCCACATCAATTCCGGGTTGCATCCATACATAGGCAGGCCCCTTGCAATAACCCATGATATAAGTGATTTTTTGTTCTGTGGTTGCTTGTGGCGACGTATGATTTATGTACAAGGTACATTGCGACTTAAACTCATCAAATTTATCGACATCTCCAGAAAATTCTTCTGGGGGATGCATTTTGAGTTTGTATCCTGGGGTGGTTGTTGACGCGGTGGTGGAGGGTGTTGCCCCTAGGTTTGCAAGTGACTGAGATACTGCATTCATTAATTGGTGAAGGGGTGCAATTTGTGCAGTTTGATTTTGAATTGCATGGATATCTGCAATGTTATTGTCGATCCCCTGTTCTAGGGTAGAGGTGATACCATTTAAGGCATTAATATGACCATTAATTTTTCGCACTTTGTCTATTAAGGCATTGATTGCATGTGCAACTACCTCGGGTCCGGATGTCGCTGAAATTTGGGTAAATCCCCCTTGACTAGGTGATGGGGCTCTTGACATATTGGAGCGGGGAAAACAGGTAGATTTATTGGGATCCCAGGCTGTACAAAATATCACAGATTCTTCTTCGAACCCTTCTGTCTTTAATGATGCGCAGACTTCTCAAAAATACCAATTCAAGATTTTCGTCTTCCAAGAACAACGCGTTGATTACTCCTAGTTTGTTGTACTGTTCGTATATGTAGTTACGATGAACGTCTTCAATAAAGAGTTTTAGGGACTCTAGTCTAAGTTGTTCCCTGTGTTGTTCCTGTGTGAGTCGAGGTCTTGGTCCCACTGAAAAGGGTTGGGTGCGATGGTATTAAGGTGATTTAGAAGGCGGTAATCCTGGTTAATAGGAATACGCACTTCTGCTGCTTGATGACAGTATTTGCCCTTGATTTTGTCTTTAAGGGTTTCGATAGTGCGCCACTGACGTTTGTTGTTGCTGATGAGATTTTCGACCTTTCGAGTGTGTTTTTCTTGGATTTTTATAAGTTGGTTGCAGTTTTCAATCAAGACCCAGGTTTGTTCTTGCAATCGCTCGACTTCGATATTAGTGTCCGCTAGGTTTATGCTTTGGACACGATCTTGATCGGCTTGTTGCTTGTTTGTATTGTCAAGGTCAATTTCAATGGACTCGAGCCTTGAATGGAGGGATTGATAATCGGCTTCCAGTTGATTGTGGTTTTCGTCGTTTCTGGTTCGTTCGACCCTTAAATCTTCTGCTTGTTCGACTTGATCTTCTTCTAGTACTTCAATTCGACTGTTTAATTTGTCGACTTTGGTATCTAGATCAAGTACGAAATCCTTTAGTCTAAAGACTGCTTTGCAGAGGCTAAAGAATGCAGGGAACACTTTCAAGGTTAATTAGTTAGTTACTAATTAGTTCCTTTCTAGTGCGTACTGATGGAAACGACGAGTTGATGTAGTTCTTGATGGATAAGAGTGTTAACTTGGGTGGTGCTCCGACCACTTTCCAGTTTTTGCTTGAGAGGATCTGGCTTCCTTGAGATGTTGGTTTGGAAGTGAAGGGTGCTAGGCGCTAAGCTTTTGCTTTATATACTCCTTTTCTGATCTTATCAGTTATCAGCAGCCTTGGGCGGGCGTGATAGCGACAGTGTATAACAGAGTAAGGGTGTATTTAGCTGACTAAAGCCGCTATGACCCGAAAGAGGATAACGATTGGGTTCACTGACAGCGTATAGCGACGTGGGACTACTGGTCTATATCAAGTATAGCTCTTTGTCCGTTGTACTATGCCTGTTTTCCCGTGTACGTTCTATCTACTTGGTGGAAGAGCAGGGGCTTAAAGCCAATGCTAGGAAGAGCTTGACCTAATGTCCCGACTTGGGTCAATTAGGTATATGAAAGTTAAGGGGTTCGACTTGGAGAAGTCTTAGAACCCAAGGAGTAGCGATAGTTAAGAGGATTTGATTTAGCAAGTCCTAGTGGAGAAGAGGTCAAGCTCTGTCGTTAACCGGCTTGACCTCTGGGTTTATATACATGAGGGAACCGTGCCACGTCATTAGATATCAGTGTGGGAAAGCCGAGTACGACCGATGATAAGCGAGATAAAAGACATGACTCGACATTCTGGAAGTTCCGGAAGCATCACCAATATCAAATGAAAAGACAAATACGTCACATGATACAAGTTTAAGCGCCAGAGGACATTTGTACCAAAAAAGGAAAGTGTTCGGAAAAAAAGATATAAAATCGGAATAAAATGTCTGAGCTTAGTCAGCTCATGACAGTAGGAGCATTGAAGGTAGCGGTTCTGGTGTCCTTTTGAATTGCTCCAAACAGGAGGTTTCCTTTAGTTCCGTTGTCCCAGGAAATCTGTGGAACTGGGCAACCCTTGGCGTTTCTGGTGATGCTTGAGATTTTGCTGTGTTGCACCCCCCCTGTAGGTTTTGACATAAAGACGCGGTCATTTATATTGAACCATTGCCCTAGTATGGTGTTTGGGGTGCTTGTAGCTGCCTTAGAAGTGGCTTGTTTTGAAGTGCTAGTTTGCGGGTTTTGGCTTGTTGGTCCTCTATATATATTCAGAAACAGGCCAAGTCATACAGGACACAGCCACACAAGTCACACAAGCAAGCCAGTCAGGAGTGTCCAAGTGAGTCATGCTGCACAGGCAGTCATGACTCATACAAAGCACAGTTGCGTTACACAATGTAACAGAATAACCACAAGGACGTGGCAACGCGGCACAGGAAACAACAAACAACATACAAGCAGGACAACAGACATGAGGACAAACGGGGCAAGGCACAAGACAGGTCCGATGGAGTGAGCTGGCTCATGACATTACTCCCCCTTAGGAGTCCATCTAGGGGACCTGGATGGGCTTCATTGGATCTTGCAATCCTTCCCCTTGGCGAGCATGTGCTCTTCCAGGCCCTCATCCTCTTCAATGGTCAAGTCAATTGGGTTGAACACAGTGTTACCTGGTTTGTCTGAGAACTTTTCCCATTCCTCCCATGTCTCCTCCTTTGTCCAATTGGCCTTGGACCAGTCCAAAACCCTCTTCTGAGCCTCCACAAAATCCTCATCCCATTGTCGCACGTCCGGCTCTGCTTCCTTCCATGCTGACACATCTGCATCCTCCCACTTCCACCAGTTTGGAGCCCACTCAAACTTTTCCTTCTGGTATCTTCCCCTTTCCATCTTCCAGTCGCTCAAGTCCCTTTTGTAGTTGGCATCCCAAGCATTGTTCCACCTAGGTCGGAGCATTGGTTGTCTCCTGTTGTATCCTGGTACCCACTCACTCAAGTATGCCCCTTCTTGTCCCCATTTGACAACTCCAAGCATATGGGTGGAAAGGAGGACGACCTCCGAGACCTGGAATGCAGCACACCCTTGACAAACAAAGATGTCCTTTTGTAGGAGCTGCATGCGTGTTGGCCATTTCTTTCCGACCAACTGGAATTCTCCCAGGTCTGAGTGTAGAACGTTGTCCGACACCCTAAAGTGCATTCTGCCAGAGCTTTGTTGGGACCTTTTGAAGACGTAGAGGGTGGCCCCAGCGTCAAGGATTCTTGCCGTAGCAAACACTGGTCCGTCAAGGACGCGGGTGAGGTTGTTGGCAATGGTGGAGCAGGTGACGGCAGGCATTGTGGGGAGCAAAAAAGATGCAGAGAGTTGAGTGCGGGGTGTAGATTGGAGTAGTTGCAAGTTTTGCAGATGTTACTACCAACCACGCCCCCTCTGCCTTTTATCTTTCCAGGAATGTAGTTAGTAGGCGTGGGAGCTTTGGGGTGTTGTCGTAGAAAGTCCTTGATGATCTTGGATAGATGTCCAAAATCTTCTGCCTTCTGTTCCAGGTCTTCTTTGTCTCCATATCCCTTCCATCTGACCCTGTAAAAAAGACCATCCTTTGTTTCCTTCCAGTCCAAGATCTTTTCTACTTCATATTCTTCCTCTCCTTCTTCAGTAATGATTGGCAGCAGTTGGGGTTGGTTTTGCTTAAACTCCGTGTCTTCTATGTAAGGGCTGAGCAAGTCAATATGGAAAACAGGGTGCACCCTCATTGTTGCTGGCAGAGTGAGCTCATAAGCATGTGATCCTATCTTTCACTTCACAACAAATGGTCCATGCTTCTTGTTATCCAGTTTCCTTGAGGGTCTTTTTGTTTGGATGTTTCTTCCCAGCAGCCATACTAAATCTCCTTCCTGGTACTCATTCTTTGGTTCTGCCTCCGGGAGCCTTTGGCTCTCCATTGATGCAATTGCTTCGTCGTGGATGCTATGCCATTTTTCTGTAATGGCGTTTGCTTTGGGAACTGTTGTTTCTTCTGACAAGATGTTCCACAGTGGTTCCCTGCCATAGACTATTGCAAAAGGGGAACTACCCGTCACACGGTGCTTCTGCAGATTATAACTGAATTCTGCAATTGGTAACAAGTCCGCCCAATCATCTTGCTGGTAGTTGACAAAAGATTGTAGCCAGCCTTCCATCCATTGGTTGATTCTCTCTGTCACTCCATCTGTCTGGGGGTGGTAGGCAGTGCTGAAACCTGGGCTAGTTCCAATTCTCTCATAAATGGCCCTTATAAGTTTAGAATTGAAAGTAGTTCCTTGGTCTGAGATCATGCTTTTTGGAAAGCCGTGTAGTTTCCAAACATTTGTGACAAAAAGATTTGCCAGCTTGCTTGCTGTGTGAGATTCCTTGCAGGGTATGAAATGCGCCATTCTTGAGAAGCGGTCCACCACTACCATGATGCTGTCTGGCCCTCTGGAGTTTGGCAATTTTACCACAAAGTTGAATGCTATGTCTTCCCAGGGACCTTTTGGAATTGCTAGAGGTTTGATCGGAACTATTGATTTTGATCCCCTTGTTTGTTGGCAGGTCTTGCAGGATTCCACATATTGGTTTACGCTCTGCTTCATCCCTGGCCAGAAGTATCTTCTTGCTATTAGTTCCAACGTCCTGGCTTGTCCTTGATGCCCTGCAATCCTTGAGTTGTGGTGTAGTTGCATGATGGACAGTCTGGCTTCCTTATCTTCCTGGACGTAAATCTTCCCTTTGTACCATATTAGTCCTTCCTTGAAGTTGTAATCCTTTGCGCTATGTTGCAGGGTTCTTGGTAATATTTCCCTTCAATTGCAGATTTCCTTGATTTTTGCCAGTCCTTCATCAGTTTCCTGTGCTTCCCTGATGGTCGCCATAATGTCTGTGTCCATCTGTCCCATAAATCCTTTGAATTTTTCGGCCAATATCATGATTTGCTCTGGTGTGGGAATATCCTCATGGTCGGATTGTCTTGACAACAGGTCCGGTTTAGATGAAAGGATTCCAGGACGGTATATGATGTCAAAGTTGTAGGCAGCCAGTAGTTGATGCCATCTTGCATGTCAACAGTTGAACGTTCTTGCTTCCTTCCAGAACTGTAGGTTCCTGTGATCAGTGTAGATAGTGATTGGATCCTTTGTTCCCTCAAGGTATAACCTCCAATGTGTCAATGATTCTATGATTGCCATAAGTTCCTTATCATGGACGTCGTAGTTGAGCTGGGCCTCATTGAAGGATTTCAACAGGAACGCTATAGGGTGTAGGTAGCCATTGTCCTGCCTTTGAGACAGAATTGCCCCCATTGCTACTCCGCTCGCATCTGTTTCCAGAAAAAAGGGTTTCTCAAGGTCAGGATGGCGTAGTGTGGGCTCCTTGCTAATTTCTGTTTTCAGGGTGTCAAAGGCTTCCTGTTGATCCTTTTCCCATTTCCATTTGTTATCCTTTCTTGTCAGGGTTGTCAAGGGTTTTGCTAAACGGCTAAAATTTGGTACAAATCTTTGGTAGAAGTTTGCAAATCCTAGGAACGCCTGAACCTGCTTGACTGTTTTTGGTTCCTTCCATTCCTTTATTGCCTTGACCTTCTCTTCCTCCATTGAGATACCAGAATCACTGATTCCAAGTGCAGTATATGTAAGTTTGGTGACAAAGAATTCGCATTTCAGGAGCTTTGCAAATAGGTTTTCATCCAGTAAGATCTTCAGCACCTTCCTGACATCTATAGTATGTTGGCTTCTGTTTTTAGAGAAGACTAGGATGTCATCAATGTATACTATGACACATACGTTGATAAGGTCATGGAAGATGTGGTTCATGTATCTTTGGAATATGGCAGGTGTGTTTTTTAGTCCAAAGGGCATGACAATGTATTTGAAAAGGCCTTCCTTGGTTCTGAAAGCCTTTTTCCATTCGTCTCCTTCCCTGATTCTGATATTGTTGAAACCCATGCGTAGATCAATCTTGGAGAAAATTTTTGTGTCCTTGATTTTATCCAGAAGATCTCCCATTAAGGGCATTGGAAACCTGTTGTCCTTTGTAATAGCGTTCACTCCTCTGAGGTCTTGAACAAGTTGTAATTGTTGTACTGCTTCTGGATTCTTTGGGTTGACAGGTTTTTTGACAAAGAAACAAGGTGAAGCAATGGGGGATTTGCTAGGTCAAATTTTTCCGGCAGAGATTTCCTCATCCAGGTATTCCCTTAGTGCAATGGATTCGGCTGGTGAGAGCAGGATAGGTCTGGCCAGTTTTGGAAGTTCAGCCCCTTCTTTGAAGTCAATGGCGCAGTTGTAAGGGCGATGATCCGGAATTCTCTTGAACTTTTCTTTGCTAAATACGTCGGCAAATTTTTTGAATTCTTCTGGTAGGTTGTCTATTGAGGCCGTTCTTGCTTGTATGGGTTCTGGTCGCCATGATATGTGCTTTGTTTTCCAGTCATTATTGGGGTTGGCCTCTTCTAACCATTCAAGTCCTAAAATGAGCTTGGTTTCTCCAGTAGGCATAGCAAAAAAGATTTGTTTGAAGGTTTTCCCTTCTACGTCCAGTACAAGCTTGGCTTTGAAGCGTATTTGGTGCAAGAGTTCTTTCCCCTGGATGCCAATTACTTTTTGTGGAGAGGGAAGCTCAATGAGAGGAATGTTGTTGGAGCGGGCCCAAGAGATGTCCATAAAGTTCTTAGAAGCTCCTGAATCAATGAGAGTAGGGACTGGTTCTGTGATTCCGGCAATGCTTGTGTAAACAATGGTTGATTTGTTTGTTGCTCTAAAGTACATTGTTTCCATTGCCGGTTCTTTGGTCTCTCCACACACAGTTAGAGGGAGACTGCTTCTTTTCCCAAGTCCTCTATGATTGTGGCTTCTCTTTCCTTTATGCTGGGCTCAGTTGTTATCCATTCCTTGGACAAGCATTTGAGCAACCGGTGACCCTCTTGACTGCATTTCAGACATTGGTTTGATGCTATTCTTGCCTTGTATACTTTGTCTGGAAGCCGTTTTGTAGAGGCTTGCCTGGTGGTGGTTGCTTGGGGTGTCTTCTTTCTGGTGGATGCTTTGATCTGTTGTGATTTCTGGTCAATGGAGATTGCAAGAGTGATCCATTGGTTAAGGTTGAGATGCCTTTCAGTTCCATCTTTGTTGATAAGGGAAAGTTCAAATCATGCCAATTCTGTTTTGATTTCCAGCTTGAGTCCCTCCTTGAATTGGTTGATAAGAGCTTCTTCTCCCCAGTTGACGTTGATCATGTGGAAGCGGAATTCCATTGCATAATTTGCTACTGAGTTGACTTGTTTGCTTTTTTGGATATTGGCTTCCGCCTTAGCCTTCTTGTTAGGGTCGCTGAATTGTTCCATGAAGTGCAACTTGAATGTTTCCCATGACGTTAGGTTTGGGTCAGGTACTCCATTGTTCATGGATTGGAGTAGCACTTGTGCCCAATGTGTAGCGGATCTGTTATCTGATTTGAAGTTGGCAAGTGCTTCTCTAATTTGTTCTTGTCCCAAGCTGTATTGGTCGCCCAACCTGACAAAGTAGCTTTCCATTTGGGTGATGAACATTTCTGCTCCTTCTCCTTTCTTCCTGTCAAAAGCTTCTGGTCTAGTTACTTTTGGACACCTGTTTTCCCTTCTGTTGTCAGGGTTTTCAGAGAGCTGACGTGGCCTTTGTTCCAATTTGTCGAGCCTGGTAGACTCTGCTTTGGGGTGGGGAGGAGATATGGCATGTAGGGATGCTTCATCCATCTGTTCGCACATGTTGTTGATTGTCTCTTGCATGGTGTTAATTTGTCTGAATGCAATCCTTCTGTCTTCCCTTAGTCCTTCTAGTCCTTGGGTGACTGCTTCATTCCAGGCTAACTGTGCCTGCCTTGTGGTGTTAAGGTCTTCCTGTACATTGTTTACCAGTCCTTGTGTGTTTGTGACTTTGTTTCTGAGGCAGATTACGTCTTGCCCGACCAGGAAACTATTATGTTTGCTGTTTTGTGCGGCGGTAAGAATATCTGTCAGGGTCCCTTGTAGGTTGTTGAGGGAATTGTTGAAGATTTGTTGGTTGTTGGCCAACACTTGAGTGGATTGTTCTAACCCGTTGAGTTGTCTATTGATTGTTATCCTCATTCCATTAATAATCCTTAAGAGTGCATTGTGTCTTCCAAGGTGAAGATCATCAAGGTCGTCAAGATTGCTAATCACTGTCCTACTGCTGGAACTAGAACTTGAGGTGGGAATCCCAGGGACTTCTTGGCCTTCTGTTGCTGCTGGTTGCTGGGAATACCCTTCTGGTACATATGGTGGTGCTGGATTAACTGGTGTCACGGCCTGAGAGTTCATTGGGACCGGACCAGCATTGGTGATGGTTCCCGCAATCTGGGGTACTTGAGGAGTGTGGGAAATGTGTGGTGTGGGAGGGGGTCTGATAGGGACAAGGGATACACCCCTGTGAGCTTCAGGTTGAGGGGAAAAAAATTGTCTTCTGGATCCCATAGGCCATAGTGGACATGATGGTCCTGGGGTTGTGTTTGAGATAGGGATTGGAATTGTGACCGGTGTGGGGTTGTTGGTAATATTGCCTGGTTCTCTAGTGACAATGGTAGGTTCTTCTTGTATGACTGAAACATTCTCAGCGTTGAATGTTCCAGGCATAGAGGCTTGGCTTTGTGGGCAAGACCTTGCTGGTCCTCCGGCCCATGCTTGTGCAATATCTTGCTTGTTGAGGGAACTTGTAGGTCTTGAAGCTCTACTTGGTCCTCTCCTTATTGATAATGGTGTTGCAAGACGTGATCCTGTGTCTTCCTGAATGGACATGATTGTTAAGCTTGTTTTGTAATGTTGTAAGCTACTTCTTGGTGGCTATGGAACAAGCAGCAAGGGAGAGTGGACGGCACTAAGACCTAAGTGACCTCTTGAACCGCAACACACTTAAGTGTCTGTAGGCTCTAAAGGGTAGGGGTGGTTCTAAGTGTCACTTGAAGGGGATGTTTTGACAAGACAAAACAAGCTGGGGTTACCAGGCTTGTTGGTCCTCTATATATATTCAGAAACTGGCCGAGTCATACAGGACGCAGCCACACAAGTCACACAAGCAAGCCAGTCAGGAGTGTCCAAGTGAGTCATGCTGCGCAGGCAGTCATGACTCATACAAAGCACAGCCGCGTTACACGATGTAACAGAATAACCACAAGGACGTGGCAACGCAGCACAGGAAACAACAAACAACATACAAGCAGGACGACAGACATGAGGACAAACAGGGCAAGGCACAAGACAAGTCCAATGGAGTGAGCTGGCTCACAACACCCTCTTGCAGGCTTGGTTGAAGGTTCTTGTTGCTTCATGGGGTTTAAAGTTCTGCAATACCATGGCCATCTTGATTTCATCTTTGAGACCATTGTAGAAATCATCACGGAGTACTTGGTCAGTGTATCCAAGTACCAATGAATAAGTAATAAAGTCTTGTAGATAGTCTTGGACCAAATTCTTTTGGATCAGTCACTTGTAGAGTTGCCTGAAGCAATCGATCTTGTGAATGTCACCAAACCTGGCTTGCATTTCATTCCAGAATTTGTCTATGTCATGTAGCCAATTTGTTGCTCCCCTTTGTGCTGTGTCCACATTGATTCCTGGTTGCATCTATACGCAGGCAGGTCCTTTGCAGTAACCCATGATGTACGTAATTTTCTGTTCTGTGGTTGCTTGTGGGGATGTGTGGTTTATGTACAAAGTGCATTGCAATTTAAACTCGTCAAATTTATCCATATCTCTGGAGAATTCTTCTGGGGGGTGCATATTGAGTTTGTATCCTGGAGTGGTTGTTGACGCAGTGGTGGAGGGTGTTGCTCCCAGGTTTGCAAGTGACTGAGACACTGCATTCATTAATTGGTGAAGGAGTGTGATTTGTGCAGTTTGATTCTGAATTGCAATGATGTCTGCAACGTTATTGTTGATTCCCTGTTCTAGGGTAGAAGTGATGCCATTTAAGGCATTGATGTGACCATTAATTTTTTGCACTTTGTCTATTAAGGCATTGATTGCGTGTGCAACCACATCAGGTCCAGATGTTGCCAAAATTTGGGTAAATCCCCCTTGACTTGGTGATGGGGCTCTTGACATATTGGAGCAGGGAAAAGTGTGGATTTATTGGGAGCCAAGACCATACAAAATATTGCAAATCCTTCTGCAAACTCTTCTATCTTTAATGACTCACAGACTTCTCAAAAACACCAATTCAAGATTTTTGTCTTCCAGAAACAATGTGTTGATCACTCCTAGTTTGTTGTACTGTTTGTATATGTAGTTACAATGAACATCTTCAATGAAGAGTGATAGGGATTCTAGTCTAAGCTGTTCCCTGTGTTGTTCCTGTGTGAGTCAAGGTCTTGGTCCCACTGAAAAGGGTTGGGTGCAATGGTATTAAGGTGATTTAGAAGGCGGTAATCCTGGTTAATAGGAATATGCACTTCTGCTGCAAGAGGGCAGTATCTGCTCTTGATTTTGTCTTTAAGGGTCTTGATGGTGCGCCACTGACGTTTGTTGTTGTTGATGAGGTTTTTGACCTTTTGAGTATGTTTTTCTTGGATTTTAATAAGTTGGTTGCAGTTTTTGATCAGGACACGGGTTTGCTCTTGTAGGCGCTCAACTTCAATGTTGGTGTCAGCTAGGTTTATGCTTTGGACACAATCTTGATTGGCTTGTTGCTTGTTTGTGT
The DNA here is from genome assembly GCA_037039685.1 of Ceratobasidium sp. AG-K. NCBI lineage: Eukaryota > Fungi > Basidiomycota > Agaricomycetes > Cantharellales > Ceratobasidiaceae > Ceratobasidium > Ceratobasidium sp. AG-K. The sequence goes on along the minus strand of JAWNGF010000009.1, from coordinate 2,254,823 downwards.
TGTCAATGCTGATTTTGATGAACTCAAGCCTTGAGTGGAGTGTTTGATAATTGGCTTTGAGTTGGTTGTGGTTTTTGTCATTTCTTATACACTCAACCCTTAGCTCCTCTGCTTGTTCAACTTGATCTTCTTCTAGTACTTCAATTCAACTGTTTGATTTGTCAACTTTGGTGTCTAGATCAAGTACAAAGTCTTTTAGTCTAAATACTGCTTTGCAGAGGCTAAAAAATGCGGGGAACACTTTTAAGGTTAATTAGTTAGTTACTAATTAATCCTTTTTTAGTGCATACTGATGGAAACAACAACTTGATGTGGGTTTTTTTTTTTTGATGGATGTGAGTATTAACTTGGGTGGTGCTCCGACCACTTTCCAGGTTGGCTTGAGAGGGTCTGGCTTCCTCAATATGTTGATTTGGATGTGAAGGGTGCTAGACGCTAAGCTTTTGCTTTATATACTCCTTATCTGATCTTATCAGTTATCAACAGCCTTGGGCGGGCGTGATAGCAACAGTGTATGACAGAGTAAGGGTGTATTTAGCTGACTAAAGCTGCTATGACCCAAAAGAGGATAACAATTGGGTTCACTGACGGCGTATAGCAACGTGGGACTACCAGTCTATATCAAGTATAGCTCATTGTCCATTGTACTATGCCTGTTTTCCCGTGTACATTCTATCTACTTGGTGGAAGAGCAGGAGCTTAAGGCTGATGCTTAAAAAGGCTTGACCTGATGTCCCAACTTGGGTCAATTAGGTATATAAAAGGTTAAGGGGTTCAACTTAGACAAGTCTTAGAACCCAAGGAGTAGTGATAGTAAAGAGGATTTGATTGAACAAGTCCTAGTGGAGAGGAGGTCAAGCCTTGTTGTTAACCGGCTTGACCTCAGCCAGCCCCTTTTTGCTGATGTCAGCCTTACTACAAAGACATTCAGATAGCTAGCAAGTTGTTTAGATGTATTTCAGGACAAAAGGTGCCTTTATGAGGTCTATACTGAACCACTCATATCTCCAACCTGTACCACCATACATCAGTGACACGTCGTGATCGACACGGTGATCAGTCCCACATTGACTCCAATGCCTTGTATTGTCACACAAATAGATGAATATGCAATTACATCCGCTATAAAAACGGGAGGGAGACACATATAGGTTGTATCTATGACCAGAATTCGAGTAAACAGCTTACCCAACGGTCTCCCGATGATCATCAAGTCCAGGGTTACCCACCGCTGGTCGCAAGCGACGCGTTGACCATTGACTACCAGTCGTTCACGGCGCGTCGATGATCACCGGGTCCAGGTAACCCGGTTGACTGAGACACGTGTTTGTAGACTGTACGGGTAGATTGTAGCATATCAATACAAAATACAGAATAATAATTGCATAATCAACTACAATATACCCATTGAGAGCCAGTCCCAACCCGAGTGCCACATCTCTTGCTGCTCCATCAAATGCCACGTCTCCTTGTGCTCCCGATCAAACGCCTCTCCTCCTTGTGTGCTCGCAGGGATTCGCCACATCTCGGGAGCGCTTGGTAAAGAGGGGCTTGGGATCCCAGCTCCTTATGCTTTGGAGCGCTTCGGAGCACTTCGGAGAAATTTTCCTTTTTACTGCGTACTGGTTAGGGTAGAGGTTTCCCTATGCTCCTAGCTTGCCAGAATCGATGAGTGCTTGTGAATCAATCATGAGTTGTCTGGATTGACCATTCCCGTATCTGATGAATTGACTTATGCAAACTTATATCTCAGCATAAGACATGTTATAAAAGGCACTTGACAGATATATACAATACGCAAAGAATACATCGCAAACAACCAGTTAATCAATTCCTATTGCCCTAAAATAGAAATGAAAACGAATCGAAACCTTTGAGATCTGCTTTCATACATTATCAAGACATGTTTCAAGGGTAACATATAGTTACTTACCGTTAAAGAAATCCCTAAAAGAAATCTAAGATTCCTTCTGTGTTCCCATCGTCAGGGGTAGTGACTTCCTCCATAGTATCACCGTCGATCGTATAGATGGCGTCCATTTTACCATCATCATCAGTGTCACAGACAAGCTCTGAAGTTCCGTCGTCGCCGTTCAGGTCGACCAGATCCCCAGTGGCCTTTGTTCCGTCTGCAAGGGTTGCTGTACCCTCGTCGGTCACGACGTCGAGTGCAAACTTTGCCACCTCCTGTAGCTTCATTGTTATCTCATAGAACTCTGAAGATTCCTTGAGAGCGTTGAAAACACGATCGCGCCGCCGGACACGGATAGAATTCGAGGGCTGGGCGGGAATAGTCTCGGTGGGAGTGGCTTGAGCAGGAGGAACATCATGAGTATTGGGTGGGGATGGCTCGGCGGAAACGATAAGGTTTCTGGCTGGTTCTTCACCCCCAGCGTTCCTGCGTTGGACGGCCTCGTTGTGTTCGCGGAGGCGCTTTTCGATAGCAGTAAGCTCAGCTACTAGTCGCGACATGTTTAGCGATAGTGGAGCGAGGTTTGAGGAAGAGAGGGGGTTGATCGTTGTATGCTGCTGGGTCGCCCAGCCAAGCCCATTATATATAATACTTTCCGACACTCGGCTAACTCCGAAATGATGAACCAACTATATGATCCCCCGTGTGTACATCTATCCGGAGCTCAAAGTTGCGGCTTCTCACGAGCATGCTCAGACAAGTGGTTGGAAATTGTGCAAAAGGGGCAGCGGTACGCCGGTAAATCTGGCTTACAAAAGCCACAGGACTCAGTGTAGCCGGTGGCGGCTAACAGCCCACCGATGAATGCAGAGACAGAAAACATATATTCAGACCAAAGGTAAAGTCATCAATCAATCACCAGGAGGGTTTCTGGTGGTCCAATAATGTAGTAGAACCTAAAGACGAGAAACAAGGTGTGCATATATGCACGGCAACAACACATGAACAACTAGGTCACATCACTGAGATAGCCCGAGTGGGTTGAGCTAACGGGATCAGTGCAGTGTCCGCGTGCCTGCTCACCAAACCTCCGGGTCTGGACGCTCGGCTCAGAAAGGTGGATAGCCCCGGTCCTCACAGCTCTAGACATACGCGTGATCGAAGCCTGCTGCTAATATGGTAGATTATGAGCATAGCGATTCGACCTGGCGGACCTACGAATTCAACATAATAGTCAACTACAACTCAACTCCAAGATGAGCAGGGCCGTATGGCGACTTCAGCGCTTCAAATAGTACCATTCTTGCCCAAGCGGCCCAAGCAATCCAGCTTGGAGCCTGAATCGATTGACGCTGTGACTGATGCGTCGAAATTCCAGAATCAGGGACACATTCAAGTTCTCGAGTATGTTAACCAACTAATGGTCGGACTGCGTTGAAGGATAGCCACAGAAATGCCAGAATCTGGGAGACAAGATCAGAAACGTACTCAATTCGGCAAATATAGGAGCTGTAGCATCTAGGCCCGCATCGCTTAGGCTTGTCCGAGCCTGCCCCGAATAATAGAGTGCAATATTTATAGACTTCATCTCCGTTATCACCGACCGCTGACAGTTGTCTACGCGTGTAGTGCGGCGTACTAGGCATGATGGTTTTTACCATGTGTAGCCGTAATCAGTGCGGAGCAAGGAACCAAATATTGCCCACAACTAAATCTATGTAGATGCATGCGTGCGCGGGCTAATGTAATTCTGGGTGAATAAAGCGAGTAGTTGTTCATGTATTGAACTTAATATTATGACGGGCTTGGTCCCCTACGAGCTTCTATCTTAAACAAGTAAACGTAAAATCAAAAGGCACAGAGTGACAAGTAATGGAACCGTAAGTGCGAAGATAACAAAAGGGACATTAGAGCGGGGAAGTGTCAATCATACACAGGGGTATATCAATATCAATAACTAGTAAACTACTATGGAGTGGGATGCCGAAGGAGAAACAGATCCAACCATTCAAACTCTAACGCCAGTATGTCAGCAATTTCTCTCTAGAAAAGTTGTGTATATCTACTGACTGATTAAGGAGGTCAAAAATTGTGCCTATAAAGTCGCCGAATCCAAAAGATTCAGGTTGGGACGTAGTCGCCACCCCAGTTTGGGTGTCAACCATATACTGAGAGTCCACCAAACCATTGTTGTTACTATCGTAAATGACCTGTGACGTTCCATCGCCATTGTCGACTTGCTGCCCGCTAATGGCCGTTCCGTCTGGAAGGAGTGCCACGCCTGGGGTGGCGAGAGCCGAGAGCGTGAGCGTTCCCGCTCCGACCAGGATCATCGTAAGATTCTTGACTAGGAGAACGTTCTGGATGACAGTGACTAGAATGTGGTCACGACCGGCACGGGTATTGCTTTGGTATTGATTGGCAGCCGTCAGTAGGCCCCTTTTCGCCTCAAGGGCGTTTGCGGGACAGGAGTTGGCAGCATCGTGGAGCCCTTGAATGATACGCTGATCAGCGCGCTCCTCGCCATCAGAATCGTTGTGCTTGATTGCCTCGTTTCGCTCCGTGACCCGCTTCTCAATTTCAGCGAGGTCTGCTTGAATTTGAGACATTGCTGTAGATATGTAGAGGGTGTGTAGTAGGGATGTGTGGTGTGAGAAATCTAGCCTTACAGTGGGTTTTGTATGCGCAACCTATCGATTGGCGTGCCGATGCCTCAGGATGAGTGAACGAGGCAGATAGTAAGCGCACATCGACATGGTGGTGGCTTCGAATTCGAATTAGTCTGCTCATCCAAATTCATTTGAAATTGATCGACGCCTTGCGGTTCATCAAATATCCGGACTTGGATCCTGATTCTAATGAGTAGATTGCAACAATGCAATAACCGCGCAGTAGATAACTCTCACAATGCGCATCTTTATCACTAAAGGATCGTGGTAACCTTATTATTTAGCTCGGGAATGGTGCTAGCTGCTCTCTAGACCGGCACCCAGTCGATTGCTTCCAAAGTAATTCCATGATATCAAACAATTAGTAGACACCTGCTCGCAACACAGAGTCAAATGGGGTACATCACTAGCATAATACGAATTAGACTCGGTTGGATGCAGCGCTTGAAATGGTGAACCATTTTTGGCACGAGCAGAATCAACGACACACCCTCGGACAAAGAGCTCATTAGCAAAAATCCTGTGGTTTATGAACTGAATAGTGTACAGAATGAAGGATGCATACATAGCGATAGTGTAGGGACGCGAAACCAATGGTAGAAACACATGCAGGGATCATCGAGCCGGCTCCTCGATGGAGGCTGATCGGGGGAGCGGCGCTCGGGGTGCAGCCGAGGTGGGGCTCGTATTTTGGGAACCAAGGCGAGAGCTGTCCTGGTGGATGGGCACTCCTGAAGGCGAATCCGACGCCGGACTCTTGCCTGTGTCATTGCCTCCGTTGACCCGCAGTTTGACACGTCGGACGACTAGCTGTGATGGAGTGTCGTCGTTGCGTGATCCAGAACCACTGCCGGTTGGGGTAGATGGGCCAGCAGTGCCGTTGGTACGACCATTGGCTTTGGAAGAACTCGGCGATTCGGGCTCGTCTACGTCGGGGTTGGTACCGGGTACGAAACCGTGTAGCTGGACGGTAATCGTTGTTCGATGAGGGGGTGGGAGGCTACGACGGATAAGCTTGCAGCTGTAATTGTCGAGACAGGCCTTGACGTCCACAAACTTGGCACTCTCCTCTGGGTCATCATCTGGGATCTCGAGTCAGAGCCGCTCCAATGCCCATCCTATGCTACTCACCAGGATATTTGACTCGCACATCCGCCGGTCCATATGCCTTGCCTTTCTTCAGCAAACAGAGCGGACACACGAACGGATCAGGCACATCCTCGGGACTGCTAAACGCCACACAGGCGACGTGGTACTGCGTCTGGCACTTGTTGCACTGGATAAGCTCCAACCCCAGAGGGGCGGCCGCGCCGCCGCACAAGCACCGCGAGCCGTCGGGCGCCTTTTCGTCCGTCTCGGACTTGAACACAAACTTGGGCTTGCGGTTCAGTCGGCGCTTGATCGTCTTGGGCGTGGGCTGTAGCGCAATCATGCGGTGGAGGTGGGCGAGTGAGAGGCCAAAGGATGGGTTCGAGCCAGGCGTGATGTCGAATTGAATGTGGTATAGTTTGCGCATGAAATGTCGAATCTGGCTGAGCAAATTGGGATCGGGGGTGCTTTGTTGTCCGACTTGGCGCAAAAATGCGAGGATCGGTCGACTGAAATTGTCGCACTTGGCAATGATCGAGCCCATCTTGCGATAATTGTACGAATAATACCGGGTAAGCGGGGACGCGCTCTTGTACAGCGAGACAAGCTGGTTGAGCGTGAACTTGCGCGGCTTGTCCATCGACCCGTTCCAGTGGTGGTGATCGCAATACGGACAAGACCCCTCGATGCACTTGGCGTGAAACTTGGCCAGGCAATGGTCGCACTGGACCACGTCCAAATCGTTGCCCGCAGCATCGCTGAGCGACACGGGGTCGAGGCAGAGACATGTGCACGCCTCATTGGCAGGGGGTGTAGCAGCGTCCGCGTCCCCAGCAACGTCACGGAGGATATTATCCAACTCGAGTGCCGGGTGCTTTGGTCGGGTCCACGGGAGCCGACTGACCCACTCTTCATGCGCCCCGAGCTGCCGAATCATCTCCTCGAGAAACGGCATCCGATACGCCCAAAACTTGGCCTTGCCCTCGTCGCGCATTGTCCTAAACTCGTCGAACACGTTGCTCGTGCTATTTCGCGGCTTGAACTTGCCCCCGAGCACATCCTCGCACGTCTTTTCCCACAACCGCGCCTCGGACGAAATCGTACGCAATTCCTCGGCCGCATTGAAAAACACCTCTTTGAGCGCGGAAGCTGCGATTTTTTGCCCGTCTTCAATCAGGATCTGAGTCCCGCGGGGTGGACGGAGACACCGTTCGACTTGCTTTTCGAGCTCGCGCCCCCGCATGCGTGTGCGATCGAGTTGGTCGAGGATATCAGGGAGGGTCGGGATCCACTGCACGGGCACGACGAGCTGGTTGAGATCCTGCATCGTCGGCCGACGCTGGGCCAAAATCGACACGGCACGCGCCTTCCACTCGCCCCCAAACGTCGCCTTGCGGTTCAACTCGACCATGACCCGGTGATCCGACGACACCCCAGCGCTGTACCCGCGCAGAATAAGTTCCTCAACCTGGTCGAGCGTGAGGCCATTGTCATTGACCGTCTGCAAGACTTGGAAAAACTGGAGTTGGGCGACGAGCTGTTCGAGCTCGGTAAGTTCATCGAGTTTGAGTCGGAGGTCCTTGCCAATCTCCACGAGCTCCTCAAACTTGGGGAGCGGGGCAGTATCTTCCGAGTTTCCGATCTTCCGAAGCAGTGCGCGCGACTTTTGCTGAAAGTCCTTGACTTGATCGTACAACGTCTCCAACCGGGCCTTTTCAGGCGAATCGACGCCGAGCTTGCGAATCTCGGACAACAACCGGTGGATATCGGCCACGCCATACTTGAGCTCATACGCCTCGGCAGTGACAGGCTCGGGCGTATTGCCCACCCGCATCCGCTTACGTGGGGGAGGGTCATAATCCAACAACTGCGTCGCCTCGTTGGACCACTCGAGCGCACGCTTGACGCAACGCTGCAACGCCTTGAGCTCCATCATCGGCACCTCGAGCGCCTCGCCCTCGACCGCAAGCTGGCGCATTGCCGACACGCTCGGCAAATCCAGTCCTTGGATCGCCTGGACAAACTTGGTGCGCCATTCGGCCGGAGCCGCGGCTTTGCGACCAATCTCGGCCAACGTGTCTTCGAGCCACTCTTCCGAGAACCGGCGGCGCAAAACTCGGCTCGACATGTGGCAATTGCACAGCTGTGCCGCGTGGGCGAGACATGAGACTGCCGTGGTGCATTGACACGTGACTTGGGAGAGGTAGCAAAAGACTTTGCAGATGGTGCATTGGTACTGGTCTTCGGGCCGATCAACCTCGTCGAGGGTTTCCGACAGACGGCCGGGAACTTGGGCGGCGAGGGCGGCGCGTTGTTCGAGTTCGCGAGTGACCATTTGTTTAAAGTTTTCGTATAGCCTGGACAACAATCAATCCAAGCTCCATGTAATTATACCTGACTTACCACTGGGCATTCTTGACCGAAGACGCATGCTGAGTAATCGTCACCAACAGCTCGTCATGCGAAAACACAGGAAGCTTCCGATGATCCTGATACCGCCGCACACACTCGAGTCCAAGCGGCAACCACTCGGGCAACGCGAAATTCACCGCCTCGTTAAAATTCAACTGGCCCACAATCAGTACACGCCCACCAACAACCAATCAGGCTCACCCCATGATTAAATCCAGCATGATACGCCTTGGGAAATGTAATCACAAACTCGCCCGGACGCTGGTTGCACGCAAACACACGAACGCCCGCCTTGCGCAACCGATCAGGGTTCATAAGCGTGACCAATTGGAAAAGTAGATCGGGCTGGGCTTCAAACAGGTCCGGCGCTTCCCGCTTGATCGCGTCTTCGAATTTTTGTGCGTCTTCGGCGGGGATACCGTACCAGGTTTTGGTCTCGCCCCAGTGCACTGCGTCCGATTAGCGCGAGTTTTGGTGGATAGGGGTGACTTACTATAGTTGAGACTGTATGTATAGTGATCCTGATGGGAGATCAGCGTGTGTGCTTGGCAGGGCGGTTAAGCGTACCTCGTTGTGCCAACAAAAGGTCGAGAATAGCATTCCGACATAGGTCCATGGTACGGTCATGCCTGAAATGTCAGACTTGATGTATCGCAACATCGAGTCTTGGAGGATCGGGAGATTGTTCACGTTCCAGGGGTCGCGCGAGTAGGGATCTCGGGGGTGCGACTCGACCGATGGCATCGCGCTATACGACTCAGTACGATCCAAACGAGGGACGCGCTACCCACCTTCCATGCGTCGTCGAGTGAACATCAGCGCCATACTCGACTTCGACCGTCTCGTGCGACGACTGAACCAGCCTCCAAAACTCGCGCTCGACGTCGTCCTCGGAAACCTTGATATCTGTACCCCCAATGGGCAAACGCGTCGGATCGTCCCACGTAGGTTCTTGCGGGGGATGATTCTCGAACCATTTTTTCCGAAATTCGAGATCGCGGGCTTGAAAGCTCGTCAGACTATGTTCGTCGCCTTCGTCGAATCCATAGTCGTTATTGCCAAACATGCATCCGTTGCAGAACCAACTTCCTTTGGGGATCGCATTCAATGGGGGATCGAGGCAGGTCATATGGAAGCCTAGCCAAATCAGTACACGCCAACCTGTTTAGGCAAGACGTACCTTCGTCACAGCCGTCACAGAGCAGCATTTCCGTGTCGCGATCGCTCTTGCGACATAGCTCGCAAGTCTAACCATCAATTGGTGAACAGGGATAAAAACATCGACTCACCTCGCCCTTGCGGACACCCTCGGCAGGCGGCAACGAAAGCGGGTCCGGAATGGGCGTGTTATCAAAAGTCATCGAAGGACCGGCTACGACCGGGTCAGGTCGGTCAGATTAGGCAATCCGAAGAACTTACGGTCCTGTGCCAGCGCCTTGACAAACGCATTGGCCCCTTCGTCATTGGGTCCCTTCATCTTGACGTCGCCATTAATAGCTTGTGGGTCCGAGTCGTCTGGAGGTTCCGAGAGCGGACTCGAGGATGGCGTGAGGGGGCTTGATGGCGGCGTGGCGGCGCTCGCGGGAAACACGCCAATCGGGCGCGTGTGACCGTTGCGGCCTCGACCTGCGTTGGCTGACCGCGATGGCTGGACGCGTCTGCTTTGGGGCGAGGGATCGTTGCGGACTTGGGCGCGGAAAATCTCGTATGGCGAGATGATACGGGTGTATGCTGCCTTGAGCTGTGCAGCCAAGACCGAGGGGCCAGTGTATCCCATTGCGCGTTGAACATCTCCCCACAATTTGTTGCGCGAGACCTGCTCAAGTCAGCGCGGTACATGAACGACCAAGAGTCTTACTGTGTCGTAGCCTCCACGGCGTTGCACTTCCCGACGGAGAAGCCAGAGATCAAGCGGCTGATGATTAATCAGCGGGACAGAAACCTTGGAAGCGCCCTGCTCATGATAGCGGTAGAGCTGCTCCAAAAATGACATTTTTGCGCGCGACGACGCTTCGATCGAGTTGAGGCGCTGGAGACGAGTGTTGAAGCGGAACGTCTGGCGAACAGTCGCAAAAAAGCGCAGAAAAGCGGGCGTTTAAGCGTTTAGATAGGGGACGGGGGTGGGGGCGACGCACCTCTGTGTCTGCGACAAACGGCATGTCCCACTCTTCGGGGGGGATTATCTTGATGATGCCATGGCTGGCGGCCTTGTCATGAATCGAGCGGATGTAAGTCATTGGGTCACGGAACTCGTCGAGCGTGGGCCGGAACACCGGGCACTCTTCGAGGTCCATGAGACGGGGGGTCGTCCGGGGGGAAAGTGTGCTTTGGCCCGTGTTTTGACTGAAGAAAGGTCGAAGCGGGGGTTTAGTTTTGGCGGAGGAAGGTTAATAGCCGGCTTGGGGGCATCGGGCGACTGCGAGCGCTGGTTGATGGCGGCCATGGCCTCTGTCTTGGACTTGCGAGGCGCGCGCTTGCTCTCGTAGGTCGGGGTCGGGGCGGGCACATCGTCGCTGTCTGCCGGGGTGGCGCCGCTGACGGGGATGTCGAGCGACGATGTCCAGGTGGCGATTGGCTGCGACGCCGGAGACCCCCTGCCACGAGCCGCCCGCCCGCCCCGTCGCGGAGTGCCACGGCCAGAGGGGGGATTCGAGGGATGCATGCCAGTTGTGGTAATTAGCAAGTGGTAACTTCCAAGGGGGTCCGTGCGCACCCCTCTTCAACACAACCAATCACACTCACGCATCCATCACACATCACTCTGGTGCCTCTATTCATTCATTCAGCATATACACCTACACACCCCCGTATAAATTTGCACAACTCGGGCCCTCTGCAATCCGGCGGCTAATAGCCTGCGAACTCGAACGACACGTGCAAAGAAGCGCCGTGAGCCGGGGCAATCATCTCGACGACGGCATCATGTAAACTCACCCACCATCCATCTACGCTATGCCACACCATCTCTTGCGCCGTTCGCGACTGTTGCGCTATTGAGACGTGGCTGATCAAATCACGTGTCTTGCGTCAAATCGCTTCTCCCCTCTGCCCTCTCCAATCTGCTCGCTGGGATTCATTCTGAACTACGTTGTGTTCTGCGGTGGAATGCACATGTGAACAGCTCAGAAACTAGAAGTTATAGTTTGTGTATTTTATGTCAATAAAGATGAGCAAGATCCCAGGCACACAGATCCCAGCCAGAGATCGCAGTGATAGCTCAAAATGTCGCTCACATCCCCTTTCAACGTAAACAATGCCTCCGTCGCACCAATTTATAAACACACAGAAGGCGATCGCTTTGCGCTGATTCCACTTTTTCGCTATTCGGCTCGGCAGCAGGACCCCAGGCACCACCTTCCTTTTCCAGCCAAGTACAGTCCATTTACGCATACACACTATTTTAACTACATTCAATTACGCCAAGTTACTCTTCAACACCTCGACAATCTTGTCCCCAATCTCCTGCGTCCCCTTTTCCCCACCCAGATCCTTGGACCTAAACCCAAGGCCGCCATTGTCGGTATCTAATACCTTGCGCACCGCATCCTCGATCGCCTTGGCCTCTTTTTCCAGCCCGAGCGAGTAGCGCAATAGCATGGCCGCGCTCAGAATTGTTCCAATCGGATTCGCGATGCCCTGCCCCGCAATATCAGGCGCCGAGCCGTGAATGGGCTCGTACAGCCCAAACGTCGTCTTGTCCGTTACGCGCGAGGGCGGACCTGCCAACGACGCAGACGGCAACAGACCAAGCGAACCCGGAATCACGCTCGCCTCGTCCGACAGACTATGAAGTATTAGTACCAAACCAAGGATCATTCAAGAACTCACATGTCACCAAACAAATTCTCCGTCAAAATCACCCCATTCAACTTTCTCGGACTCTGAACCATGACCATCGCGACCGAATCCACTAACCCATGCTCCAACTCGAGCTGCGGAAACTCGTTCTTGATCGTCTCGCTCACCACCCTCCTCCACAACCTCGAACTCGCCAACACATTCGCCTTGTCCACGCTGTGAATCTTGAGCGGTGGGTCGGCAGCAAGGGCAATCTGCGCCGCCACGCGTGTGATGCGTTGGACTTCTTCAACCGAGTACACCATCGTGTCCCACGCGACGCCCACGTCCCCGATGCTTTTTTGTCCGATACTCGTGAGACCTTTGGCTTCGGGCATGTTCTCATCTTCTTCCTTGCGTTTACCAAAGTACAGCCCCCCGATGAGTTCGCGAACGACGATAAAGTCCACACCCTTGGCGACCGAGTCTTTAAGGGGCGAGGAAGCCACGAGCGAGTCGGACGCAAAGTTGGCGGGGCGGATGTTGGCGTACAGTCCGAGTTCTTTGCGTAGTCTGAGCAGGCCTTGTTCGGGCCGGACTTTGCCCACGCCCCATTTAGGGCCTCCCACCGAGCCTGTGTACTTTTATTAGGTCTTAATTAATATTAAAATTGGTGGTACATACCCATGAGCACGGCATCGGCGGATTTGCACGCCTCGAGCGTCGCATCTGGGAGAGGATTCCCGTGCTTGTCGATCGCGCATCCTCCAAAGTCGTGAGATGCGAGGTTGAACTTGATACCCGCGCTGCTCGCAGAAATCACGTCCAGAACCCGGACGGCCTGGTCGATCACCTCGGGACCTGCACGGCTTGAGTGATCGGGTGTCGGCTAGGCAGGTGTATGCTTACCGATTCCGTCCCCGGGAAGGACAGTAATATTGAATCTATACTGAAGGTTGGATTATGCATGTATGTGTGGATGGGACGTACGTTTTGGACATGGTGATGGAGTTGTAGTTTGGTGAGGGTGCGTCTAAATGCTCTTTGACGCTTTCGGGTTCTCGGACCTCGGATCTGTGCTCCGAAAGCGAGTCAAATGAAATGCAGAACCCAATGAGATGGGGATAGGTGGGTCATATACACGCGCTGGGAGGTTTATCATATTGCACAGTAACTAGTCCATTGTTCAGACTTGAATGCACAACCAAGCTTTTACTGTAAGGGACGAGGATAACACTAGAGAAAACTCTACACCAATGATGTCATATAAGTTACAAGTCTTGCTTAGTAATCAAGTCCAACTGTACTACCATCGCGAGAAAAATGCGAATAAACTACCAGCCTCCAGCTAACCCGCCATGCTTGAAATAAGCCTCCTCAAACCACTCAAACTCTCCCTCGTCCCAAATCTCTTCGACCAACAACTGATCACCCGGCCCGTTCACCTTGACCTCGACGCACATTCCTCCAGTGGCTGGAGTATACACGTTTATTGTCGTTCCGTCCAGCAAACGTGACCTAGAGAGATCGAATAACGGTCGTTTGACCGCGGTGAAAATTGGTTTCACGCGGTAAGTGTGTTTGAGCAGGTTTAGGTGCGCAAACATTGGCTTGGGCGTCTTGGAGAGACCGTACTGTGTTGGTGCAAGTTAGGCGCGGGGTTGGGGCTGAGCAATAAAGGGTCATACCTGGAGCATGCCAATACCACAGAATCGGCCATGCTGTTCATTTCCCAGTGATGATAACCAGCGTGGGGCCGGGGTGTATTCCAGCCCCAAGGCCCAGAACGCATATCGCTAGGAATCGTTTAGCTACATCAATACTGTGCCGTTCGTACTTACAAATGTGTCCTTATTTCATGGCATTAGTTTCATCTAGCCGGAAATGCGACGGAACCTACCTTGTCGCCACCGCTCAAAGAGTAATAAAACGATTGCTCGTGGGCCATGTGAATGGCAATGTGGAGCGCGGCCAGGTTTAATCCGTTGTTTCCCCGTTTATCTATTAGCATTTGTCCTTTGAGACTCGTGTATTAGAAACCCATGTCTCGCGTGCCGAGTGAGGTGGCACGTACCTGATTCAACTTCCCACTCATTATAGTTGCATTCGACGCCAAGGATTCGCCAGATAGCATTTTTCGCTAGTTCATATTAGGTATCGAGTTAATTTAACAATGATGTGGGGCGTACGATGATCCTTGTTGAAATCAGGCCAAAATACGGCTCTTCCACCATCTCGGTACCGTGGCTCATCAAATAGCAGTGACGGATCAGAGAGTGGGATGTTGTCCGAGTCCAGGTACAACACTTCCCGGAAACTCGATTCGGCAATTGCTGCCGCTTTGATCTAATGGCCATGAGAAAAAGCCGAGTCCGGCGGTCGGTAGGGGACTCACTTGAAAGTTCTTCCATGCCCCTCGGTCCTATAAGTTTATGCGATTACGTTTCATCACGCATCGGTACCGTGGGTGTAGCTCACCTTTTCGAACCCCTTAATCTTGAGAGATTTTGTCAGTTGTAACCAGACGGGTAAACCCCAAAGGCTATCTAACCTCTTTGACAGTCGCGCCAAGATCACCCAATTCACGGATTCGGTCCTGGTTCTTAATTTCCCCTGGGAACGAGAACACCTCCACTGCCAATTTACACTTGTGTTCGTGACGCAGAATTCGTAGCGCTACCAGTATCCGCTGGACCGTGTCCTAAAGATCATCTGCTCTAGCTCAGGTGTCTGATCATCACGAATGGACAGGCGCACTTTGTTCCCTCCGGTCATCACAATCCCACGACCTTTCTGTACCCAGGAGTTCGCAACTAGCTCCGTGCCACTTTTCTCGGCCTGTTCGAGATATGCAACGATGTCCTTTCGTCGTTTTGTGATCTCGGAGTTGGTAATACGCGCCCATCCATCGCTATTTGCTTTAAGCTGGTCTTGATTCACCTGTATTCGCCTCAGTATCAAGTTCGTTGGTCGCGGGACAGAGATGCTCACTTGTTTATCCGCAACTTTGATCGGGCATGGTTGCGTGTTTCGCTCCAACGCTTCTTCGTATGACCACACCGGGCGTGCGAGTAACTCGCCGAGTCTCTTTCGGAGGCTACCGTCCTTGATAGCAATTTCCGGGTATAACCCACCGGTCCCGTTCCCTTTGGCTGGGGTAGGCGGGATCCCGGGTTGCTCACCAATTGGTACTCCTTCGGCAGATGATCCACCTGCAGACTTGGAGCCTCCCGCACCCGGAAGATAATCTTTCCAAGAGTTCCAACCACCTCGAGAGCTCCAATCTCGCAGGTTCCAATCGGGCGCAAATGAAGAGCGTACCCAGCCGGTTGAGAGAAGCAGAACACTGAGAGGAATACTCCCACTCCCAAGGAAATGACTATAGTGGACCTCCTAATATGCATAGCATTTATCGGGTATTTTCGATCTCTTCGGAGTGCAGGTCTGTTGGTGGTTGTTGAGAGTTGATACGAGGCGCTGCGCAGTTCGGTTGTTGCCTGGTTAGGAGGCGCCCTGGTTACATAAGACCAATAACACCGGAGCGGATGCAATTGATTTACTCCGATCTTCAGTGTAAATTTATTTACGTCTCAACTTGTTTATTTGTCTGGAGTAAAGGCTCGTTCTCAACGGACTCCATAGATTCATTTGACCGGAAAACTACACCCGAGACATCTACTTGTTTGGTCAACAGTCATGACGGCAACAATTTCTAGCGAGCCTAATGTAGGCACACTCGTGCTCGACGCTGGTCCTCTGCTGTCTCTAAATCCTTTGCGAGGCTTGGCCACGAGATATGTAACTGCTCCGCAAGTGATTGCAGAACTCAAAGACCCACGAGCTCGGGAGCATATAGAGAGACTGGAGTTGACGTCTGGTATCAAACTCGAGGTACTTGAACCCGATGTTGCCTCGCTTGCCAAGGGTGTGTCGAATCACCTAACCCGCTGGTGAATTCCTAACCCCCAAACAGTTACGGCATTCTCCAAAAAGACTGGAGACTATAGCGTCTTATCCATTGCGGACTTGAGGATCCTGGCCTTGACATGCTCCTTGCACGAGAAAGAAGCTCAGGCTCAAGCAGAGTCGCAAGGCGAGGTAATTCGCTTAGAATCCATGATCCAGCCCAGCCTGGGTACTGACGTAATTTATATGCAGCGATCCAACCAAGGGTCGTCACATGCGGCCACGATTGCCACCTCGCCCAGTTTCGAGCGACCGCTTACGAGTCGAGATGCGCAAACCTCGTCTGATCCACTCTCCGACAAAGTGGAGTCACTCACCCTGGTCAGTGGTTCCACATCTTCCGAAGAGGAGGTCCCAGAATTTGAGCGTGTGCCTCTTGACGCGAACGCACCGCCTGTTCCACCACCCGAGGAGTCGGAGCCAACGGCTCCGCTTTACGACGATCCAACAGGTGATGATGATGGGGAAGGAGAATGGATCACGCCCACGAACGTCGCCAAACACAAGTCCCAAGCCCTGCATATGCTTGCTTCGGCTGACCCTAAGCGAAGTGGGAAGAAAACCAAGGACGCTCCTCCTACGAAAGTGGCCGTCGCATGTATGACAGTGGATTACGCCATGCAAAACGTACTGCTTCAGATGGGCCTTGAACTTGTCGGAACCGAGGGTCGGCGGATAACCAGCGTAAAGAGTTGGGTATTAAGGTGCCATGCGTGTTTCAAGTGAGTCTTGGTTGCACGTGCATGCAACGAGGAGTCCTTGACCACTAATTATGATATTCAAGGATTTGCAAAGACAACACCAAGAAGTTTTGCCCGACCTGTGGGAATGCCACACTCCTCCGTACATCAGTCACGACCAGCGCTTCGGGCGCAGACGACTCTGAACCTGTGGTCCAGATTCACCTGAAAAAGAACTTCCAATACAAGAATCGCGGCACCAAGTATAGCATCCCTTCACCCAAAGCGGGAGCGGCCAAGGGTGGTGTGGGCAGCACAAACATTATTTTACGGGAAGATCAAGTGGAGTTTCAGAAAGGGGTGCATCAGGAGGCTGTTCGCCAGAGAAAGGAGCAAAAAAGAGTCGACCGTGCATTGGCGCAAGGGAAGGGAAGCGGCATGAATTGGGATGATCCTGATTGGTGAGTGGAAGAGGTCTCATTTCGGGCGGGACGTTAACGGCCGGGCCGGCAGGATACCTGAAATCCTTACCGGCACCCGACGGTCGACCGGAGGACTTCCGGTCATTGGGCATGGTCGTAAGAACCCAAATGAAGCACGTCGAAAACATTAATACATTTCAGACTTGTATGGGTCTACGCTTGTGACGCGACTACATGTATATTAGTTTACTTTTCCCCATTGGTGTTAGTCGAGGCATGTATGCAAGTTGGAAATCTGTTGTTCTGGATTTTGTGGCACACCGGGCCATGAATTAAGTTCCCCGATAACTGGGCCGTGATCGAGCACCGCTGGGGCTTCAAATTTAGGCTCACGGCACGTGTACAATAGCGCTTCAAGTGCAAGCTATCAGGAGATGCTTGATAGAGCTCACGAAGTCGATTCTGAGGTGGGATTCGGCACTGTCATAGTATGAGCTTGACTGAGAATATCAGGCACAATGACGATCTCACGGGAACAGGCGAGGGTGAGGTGGACTTGCACTCAGGTTTAGAACCACTGTGGCTGTGGCGATTCCAGAGCGACTCCAAATTTGGATTCACCAAGAGTTAGCGAGGCCGGCTACCAGAGATCGAGGCGATAAGACTGCAGAATTCTTTAAGATTAGCGCCTGCCTTGGCGGTCCAGATCCACTATGTATACTATCCTTAGTTAGGTGTATGCAGCGAGGGGTCCCTGTCAGGTCAACTCCAAGTGACTCCCCGTACACTACTCCCCCAACTCGTTTGCCTTGTTTCGAGGACGTTATTCACGAATGTTCGCCCCTCTGTAGCTATATTCTGACTTCCTGTCCGCGACTTTAGCGACATACCACTAACAGGGACCAGTGGAGTCCGGTAGTTCAACTGGAAGAGTGGCCACGTGGTTCCATGTCAATCTCGAGAATAGGGGCGATCTGCCGGGGGCAGGTTGATCCGCGACGAGGCCTTGGCTCGAAGGTATGAATTTGGTACTATCTCTTTGACAGAACTCAAATTCCCTCCTTGGGCGCTCAAGCTTTTCCTCGCCACTGAATGAAGTTGGGCAATATCAAGAAGGCCTCTGCCAAGATAAATGCATGTACTCGGCGGGTCGTTTCTGGTTTTCCACCAATCTTCACCCTCCCCCCTCTCTGGCATCCCACGCTAAATTCCACGCTTTCGCTAGTGCTGCCATGGCCAACGCGCTGTTAAGATGGTGGGGTAACCTTGAAACGCAGACACGATGGTTATGTATGCTGTATGGTCCTTGGCTACTTGGCCTGTTTATTTGCCTCGGGAATCATTTTAGCTTCGTTGCCCTCCACGACCAAGATGCGTCACAATATGACAAAACTGTGATGGCCGCTCTGAAAAATGTGTGGCCGCTCGCGGTTCGTGGATGTATGGTGGCATCTGCCACTACGGCCTTCGTTCCCATTGTAAGTACGCTCCCATATGGATCATGGACATGTCATGACTGATTAAAAAAATTAAAAATTAAAAAACCTTACCTCTCAACCTTTCATAGCTGTGGTCATCGTTGCCGGGAAAGCCACTTCCGGTCGAGGTCGTTGACTCGGCGCTCCAGCTGCCGGCGCTCACCCCTGCACTCAGAATCATCGCAAATGGCTCCCTCCGAGATCTCCTTGTTCCCATCCTCGCAACTCTCAACGTACTTACCTATGCGATCATCACCATCGCCCCTCCAGCCGCTCTAGTCGAACGGCCGATGTATAGTAAACTCACCCAACTGACCGTGCCACGGCCAGACTTCTCTCGAAATTCGACTCATTTTGCCATGGTCCACGGCAACTGGTCGTATCATCGTCCCGACGCATACCTAATGGACAGTGTGCAAGACATTTTGAAGCTCCGAAAGCTCGGACCTTGGGATCCCCCTCTTGATTGTGGTTTCAATTGCTCCTATCGAATCAGTTACAAATCCCCAGTCATCGATTGCAACGACTATACTCCAGAGGAGCAGCTAAACTCTAGCTCTACCACATACAATAAAACGTACTATAGAGCAAGGTTCACAATGGACGACGACTACCCCATGCTCGATATTGCAGTGTGGCCGACACGAGGAGGTGCACCCATGAATAATGGCTTGAACTGGACGGCGTCGCCGATTGGAACAAGATGCGCATTCTATCAAGGAATGCAGACTGTGAATGTCGTATTCCAAGGTACCCACCACGAGGCATCAATCCTCGGGTGGAATATAACATCTCACACCCCAATCACGGGTACATCTTTGGGACTGTTAAACACCTCGTCATGTCCCTTGAATTCGAATCCAGCGAACGTTACATTGCTTGACGTCCCCTCTTGCGCTAATACTCGTACCCAGCTAAATACATGGGCATTCATAGACGCATTCGCCGGCCCTTTGGTTGGCGAGATTCACGAGGCACCCAATTCTAGTACCGGATTCGACGTCCTTTCGAAGAACAGCATGTTACTGTTAAGCTTGGCAGGAATTTTCTTCTGCGAAGAGCACTATTCGGCCTTTTATTATAATCCCATTGGAGATGACGGCAAACTCCGAAGGCTCAGTGACTCGCTTGAATCCATCTTTGCGAAAAGTACGCTATTACTTACCCACTATGCGCAGAATGCCAGTTTGAATGAGATTGTTCCGGCATATGCACAACCATTTGCTAGCCGATATGTTTACACTCCACGCTTTCTCTGGTGGGCCTATGCCGCGGCCTTAATTACGGTCGTAGTGCCGTGTCTCCTTGCATGCTTTTACATAGGAAAAGGATTCGTCCTGACAGACGAGACAATGTTATCGAGGGTCCTAGCGGCAACAAGGGGTGCCAGATTCGACATAGTCAAGGGGATGAGCAACGAGACCATCGACCGTATGGTTATCCGATACGAGCAAGTACAGGCAAGGAACGAATGGGAGGACGGGATGGGATTCAGTGTTGTATTGAAAGGGGAAGAACGAGACCCCAAGGGACCTGATATGCTGGAAGAGAGAACTCACCTGTTGTCAAAGGCTTGAAAGATTGGCGCATTCATCGAGTCCCAGGAGCCAACTATACGCGATAGTATGTTCTGATATATGATCTCTCCTGCGGTGGCTCCAGATTGTCACTGTATTGTACTTGATTTTGTGGCTCTGTACTGTAAAAAAAACTGTGGTTGTATATATACAAGGCTTCCTGTAATTGGAGCGCTGGCATGTTGAATTATATGCGCACCTTATCCCTTGATTTATTGTAACGACTGTTCCGCCCTATACCACTAACTCATATCATGTTAAATTGCTGATAATTGGATGGATGGGAAACAAGCGGTCGTACGGGCTTTGCACTGTCCTGGCATGATGCTTAGACACATTCGCGGTACAAGTAAGGCCTAGTTCCCACAGTGTTCTAATTCAAGCGTGTATTGAGTGCCCAAGTCTGCAACGTCCAGGTCATAGGAGTGGTGGGAGATTTGGATGCCTCATGGCGTAGCCAACGGAAGCCGTTTCCAGGCAAACATAGGCCAACATGATGGGATTGCCGTATACCGTATATCTTGTGGTAAGTCGCCAGCAAGATTTCGTTTGGCTCCTGGCGCTAGGGCGTGCTGGGAGCTAATCATGTTTTGCCGATGAACACGCTGGGGTATTTCCATAACTGTTCTGTGCAAGATTTTTACGAGTAAAATTAGTGTTGACGGTGGTTTAGAGCGGATGCATGCTCGGATTATCACCTGATTCATTGACGTAGCTTGGTGGTGCCCTGGATGTACGACAAGTGACGATGCGCTGGAAACAACTTTCGTACAAACTTAATGGAGAACAAAAATCGTTCGTTCCCGCCCGGAATGGTAACGTGAAGACGTTTACTCATACCGTTACCCCCTGCCTGGATATAAATGTATTCGAGTATAACGTAAAGTACGCCCAATGCACACTAGAGGGCTGGTCGCTTCGGTCACTCTTCTCATAGACTGTAAACTAAAATACCTGTTCCAACTGCCGACTTAAAAGCTGTCAAATCCAAGCACATCCCGAGATAAAGAAAAGAAAAACACCTGCCTCCTTCAATATAACTTCAATGACCACTGCCGTTAAATCCAAAAAATCTTGCGCAGGTTGGATCGTAAATTTGACGACACGTTGGCCCAAATTTGTGTGAGTCCATGTTTTCAACTCGGATTCTGTGTTGGAGGATGGTAGCTGGTAAAAATCAAGAGCATACGTAGTGGCACTTGCAGAATGATCCAGGGGAGTAAGTGTTGGAGTCCTCGAGCGTAAACTCCATCTACGAATTTCCCAGAACTTGACTGACCCGCAACGGAGAACTGGATGAGGGTTGGTTGAATAGACCCAGGCTCTCCCCATTTTGGATGATGTTCGCACAATGTTGTTGATTTTCGAGGTATTTCAACTTCAGACGCGGTATAGGTGGTGGCGCGTACCCGCAAAGTTCCAGCTCCAGCACGTATTGCAAGTACCAGTCCGCAGCCACTAGGTCTTGAAATCGGCGACAGACCTGAGGAGCTAGTTAATAAAACTCCTAGACAGGCAAACTATCCACCGGCCTGCTGAAAGCGCCTGATACCTCCCGCTTCGAGACGACTGAGTATCCCTAATATAGTTTCGGACGGAAGTTCAACGAGAGACAGGCGACCGTGGTCGATGAGCGCGTCGAAAACAGTAGCACGTGGTTCGACGCAACTCTGCAAGAGCTGGTGTATATTGTACGCACAGAATACAAGCAGATTGAACTGAATTGCACATTGCCAGCGGTTGACAGCTTGCGCAAGTCGAGCTAACGAAATAGGTTACTGACCTACACTTGAGATCCGCTGTTTCCACTAGCTTCGAAACCAGGAAGTCTGCACATTTCGATGCCACCGCCGTGGAATCTAGCAGATCTCAACTTGGTCGAAAATAAAAGAAGCACGGTGCCAATGAATTGAAAAGTGTATTAATTACGTGCTCGAGCCAAACACGCCTACCCTATAACGTTTAAAGCGAGATCCGTGGCGAAATCGACCAGCCCCCAACAAGGGCAGCTCAGACTGATGCCCTACCGAATGGGTGGATAGAGATGGGCCGCATTGCCTGGAAGAGCGGAAGTGAACTCGGGAGCTTATGGAAGAAATCAAAGGGAAAGCCGGGTGGCACCTATAGATAATAATAATAATACAACAAGGATACCCTTTGAGGTGGACGGGGATGACGGGGAGAGTAACCTTCGACCATCCGTCCTGTCACGAAAGCGCATACAGCTATGGAGACGCACGGCGCTTAGGGCTCGCCGCTCGAACCGGACCACTAAATTAAGGCATTCAAGGACAGAGGCTAATAACCTCCAAAGCTTCCCTCAACGCTCAGGGTGGCATTGCGAACCCCTTGAGCGACGCGTGGCGAGAATCGAGTCCCTGGCTTGCCTCCTTTGACTGCGACATTCGATACCGTCATTGGCACGTGAGCACCCAAAGTGGGGTATATGTGATTGGTCACGTATTGGCGATCATCTCGTACCCTAGACAATTTTCCACTTTTGCCCACCACTCTGTTGAAATGCCTCCATCCGCGTCCAAGCAGAAGAGACTCGCAGAAAAGGCTGCCAAGGCTGCCTCCAAGGGCGGCAAGGGCTCTTCAACCGGCACCCCAGGAGATACGGTCTCCGTCAATGGATCGAGCGTTAACACGCCACTTACCAGCGTACCAGGATCCCTTAATGCTAGCACAGAAGACTTGACCAGCATGGCCAAGCTCGCTATTGCAACCGATAGGTACGCTTATGGACTCGTTGCCATAGATACCCCGCTCAGAAATTTCTCACATCTGCAGGAGCGCCTCCGGAGTGCTCGTCTCGGATCCCAAGGGACGGGATATTAAGATTGATGGTTACACACTTTCATTCCACGGCCGACTTCTGTTCGAGGGCGCTGAGGTCTCGCTCAACTATGGTCAACGGTATGTGCTATCCATCCAAATGTGGGGGTGTGCAATTCAAGGGAACATTGTCCAATAGATATGGCCTTATGGGCGAGAACGGTTTGGGAAAATCTACCTTCCTTCAATCATTGGCTGAGCGTGATATTGAGATTCCACAACACATTGACGTAAGTATCTTACCTTGTGTCTGCCCTCGCCGCATAACGCTCATCCACTCACTTGCCCCATCCAAAACCTTAATGTTGATTGTCTCTAACCTGTAGATCTATCTTGTCCGAGGAGAAGCTGAGCCATCGGAGACCAATGCGGTGGATTATATTATCAAATCCGCCAAAGAAAAAGTTGCACGACTCGAGAAAATGATCGAGGATCTTAGTGTGGCAGACGATGTCGACGAGTTAGCCTTGGACGCGCTCCACGAGGAGCTTGAGGAACTGGACCCGGCGACATTCGAGGTAGCCTTAGCTGCTAATGATTCAAACCTTTGGATATTCATTCGAATTTTATCTAGGTCAAAGCAGGGAGTATTCTTCACGGTCTTGGGTTTACGCCAACTATGATGAAGAAGGCAACCAAGGATATGTCTGGTGGATGGAGGATGCGTGTTTCGCTCGCTCGCGCGCTGTTTATAAAGCCGCATCTTTTGCTTCTTGGTATGTCTAGCCAATCCTTAGAATTTCGCCACACGCTAACACGTTTAAATGGCTATTAGACGAACCAAGTGCGTTTTACTTTAGATATGGCGCTTTAAATCACTAAACATACGTTATCCAGCTAATCACTTGGATCTTGGCGCCGTCGTGTGGCTAGAAGCATACCTCTCTACCTACAACCATATTCTTGTTGTAAGTTGCTGGAGATCTTGGAACCAGGAAGACGCTTAGGGATTCAAATTGTAGATTACGTCGCACTCTCAAGACTTTATGGACAGTGTATGCACCAACATTATGGACCTCACGCACAAGAAAAAGGTCCGTTTTTTTTTTGTTTTGTTTATTCCTGCAGAGTTTTGCGTTAATTATCGTATCAGCTAGTATACTATGGTGGTAACTATACCACATATGTGCGCACCAAGGCGGAGAACGAGATTAACCAAATGAAGGCGTACAATAAACAACAAGAAGAAATCGCGCACATTAAGAAGTTTATTGCGAGCGCCGGAACATACGCCAATTTGGTCAAACAGGCAAAGAGCAAACAAAAGGTCCGTCCCCCTCTGTTTTATTTGTTCGCATATAACATATATCTTCGTCTCAGATTATTGACAAAATGGAGGCCGCCGGTCTTGTGGAAAAGGTTGAAGCTTCCAAGACGTTGCGATTCAATTTTGAAGATATCCGAAAACTTCCTCCGCCGATTATCTCGTTCAACGACGTCGCATTTTCATATTCGGGCAAAAAGGAGGATTATCTGTATAATCACCTCAACTTGGCTATCGAGTAAGTAGTTATCCCATTGGAAACCTTGTTTCCTCTCGTAGTGCTGTAGAGCGAATCTCGCAGTTCGCCCGCATACGAAGGGACTCGCCCTTGTCACAGCACATACACTTACTGACTCTATCTTACCTCTACTCCACTCCACCCGAACGTCGCTGCGCATTTACTTGGCTGTTTTACGCCATTGACTCTACTGCTACATCGCATCTTAAACTGAAAGTATGGACTCTCGTATTGCAATTCTCGGAGCCAACGGTACCGGAAAATCAACACTTCTGCATCTCATTACTGGCGTACTGCAGCCCTGCGAAGGAACTATTTCCAAGCACTCCAGCTTGAAGTTAGCTAAGTACAGCCAGCACAGTGCGGATCAGCTACCCTATGACAAGAGCCCATTGGAGTATATGGAGAGCCTATATAGGGAGAAGTATCCTGAAAAGGAGATCATGGTGAGTCTACGATCAGTGTTTTACTTTGTTTGTGCAGCTCTGCTGTTGGGTGTTGGATGTCGCAATGAAAGTTATTCTAGTCGCAGCGTAGCGTCTAAAGCTATACATCGTACTAACGTTGTTGACTCTACGCATTTATTGATGTTAACTATTATTTTGTTCAGTTCTGGCGTCAACAACTTGGACGATTTGGTCTCTCGGGTGCACATCAAACGTCGCCTATCAACCAACTCTCCGATGGTCTCCGTAATCGAGTTGTATTTTCTCAATTGGCGATGGAACATCCCCATATCTTGCTGTTAGGTATGTCCTTTGATCTTTGGTTTTCGTTCAAAGCCAGTATACCAGATACTGGTTGGCTTGGGTGCGGGCTTCGATGAGCGGAATTATGTGCAAACAAATTCTCTACTTGCGGCGCTACCACCCCGCATATACTCTTGTTAGCGGCGTCCTCTGTCGCACTGCCGCAGGCCGACAAGGTTCCTCCGGGTGTTTCGCGCCGCTTTGATCACTATCCGAATCTTACTGGCGCTAACTTTAATTTTTGAACTTTACGGGTTCGGTTCGGACCTGGTCCATTCGATTCAAACTTAATTCTTTCCCACCACACAAACCACACATTTAAATTTGTAACACACGTAATCGTGGCCATACATGGCTTCCGGCGATTATCTAACAACGCCTACGATCGTCGCGGCGGGCCGGCTTTTACGTCACTTGCCGTCTGTCACCTACACTCGGAATCGACCTCGTCCTACTTCGAACGGTGCTCGATACTTGTTGCGTCATCTTTAGATGAGCCCACGAACCATTTGGATATGACCTCTATCGACGCTCTCGCCACTGCTATCAAAGAATTCGAGGGCGGCGTAGTTATTGTCTCTCACGACTTCCGTACGGCAACGTTTCTCGCTCATATACTGGGTACTATCTAACTGACGTGCGTGGATTCTTTAATGGCACAGGCCTCATTTCGCAGGTAGCGGGCGAGCTCTGGGAAGTCAAAGACAAGAAGATCCGGAACCTCACGAAGGAAGACATTGATATCAAAGCATACAAGGCTATGCTGGTCAAAGATAGTGAGTACATATTGACCCTATATCTTCACGCTTTGTTGGGTCTCGACTCTGGTTGCACCGTGGTCGATTGTTTCCACCCGGAGCTTGACAAATGACTTAATGAGGCTGGGCGTCTCGAAAAGGCAATCTAGTTC
The DNA here is from genome assembly GCA_037039685.1 of Ceratobasidium sp. AG-K. Classification (NCBI taxonomy): domain Eukaryota; kingdom Fungi; phylum Basidiomycota; class Agaricomycetes; order Cantharellales; family Ceratobasidiaceae; genus Ceratobasidium; species Ceratobasidium sp. AG-K. Next base: position 2,228,842 of record JAWNGF010000009.1, on the reverse strand, counting down.
CGCTTGGTTCGGACATGTTGCCTTGGGTTCCAACTTGATCAAATATCCACTTTGTGAAGAGCGGTACCGAGCCAGGTGCTAACTGGATTTATCTCCGTAGGTGTGGCCGCGATCGAAAAGGCCAAGTTATTCAGCAAAAGTGCGACTGGAGGCAAAGTTGCCTAAATGTAGTTGGCCCGCTCTGAAACGTGGCAAACAACACATCTTCATTGCATTATAGACACTTGTATCGACATACCTTGATTAGTGAATGGAATGGATCATGCTTGCATCTGAATGCCACTACCATTGGGGGAATACGGTTGTTTCCACCGATCTCTCATGTGGGGAAGACGTGGGGAAGACGCGTGTGAGTTCTCGCGATAAACGTGCGGTGGAGGTCCTCGAGGGGCCTCTTCTAGCAAGGTTTACAGCAACGACAAGGTGGAAAGTTATGCAGGGTCGGCCCCCAGGGTGATTGCATAAGCATGGACGCTCCTATGACACGGACGGATGACAAAGCACTCCAAACCCAATTTCTCCTCCCAACCCCTATCTTCATGCCCAAAGCCCGCCAAGCCAATCCCGCACCAGTGGTCGAAGAGGCCGCACCTGCCGCCTCTGGGTCTGGTCAGCCCACTATAGAGCTGGTACAAGTGCTGTATTGTGCAGGTGCCGCTCGGTCCAATGACCATGGCCAACATTCACTAATCATGTTCTCCTAGTGTGCACCTTCCCCCCGGAATACTGCGAGTTTGGAGTTTCGGTATCTAAATGTAAGGCATGGCTACAAGAGGAGCATCCGGACCTGTTTGACAAGTACTATGGCGAAGGTGAGTCTAATGCTTCCATCGCCCTGGGGCACCAGATCTGTTCTGGGATCAAACTAATGTGCTCGTGGCACACCCAATTTAGATGCACTGCAACAAAAAGCAGAGGCACTCTCTCTTGAGGCGCAGGCTAAACTAGACAAGAAAGCGGCGGTCATGGAAGCCAAAGCCGACGTCAAAGCAGAGGCAGACATGAAAAAGAAAAAGGTATGGTCTCGACGATTTGCGTGTACATCCAGGATCTGATCATCTCTCGCTGGCTAGGCCGCCAAGGTACATGTATCCTTCACCCCGGTTATCCTTGCCACAGCGGCGAGGCACCAATCAGTTTAGCTTGAGATGCCGTACTCACACACTCGATTCTCCACAGGTGACTATTAAGCGTATTGAACGTAATAAGCGCAAGCACGTCACGTCGATCCATGGGCTGGAAGCATTCGGTCAGCAAGCATTTATTTATTTAATTCATATTCTCTACGTTGGAACGGTCTTGATATGGATAACGTGACATGCAGTGATCGGAGATGGATTCATTAACCTTTGCTGACCCCGCTTTGCGAATACCCCAGATGTTGATCTCAAAAAGGCTGCGAAACTCTTCGCTCAAAAGTTCGCTACAGGTTCATCGGTCACGAAGAATCCTCAAGGCCAAGACGAGATTGTCGTGCAGGGCGATGTCACGGACGATATTGTGGAAATGATTGAAAATCAAGTGGGTGTGCTCAAAGGGGTGCCTGAGGACAATGTCGTTTGTATCGAGGAGAAGAAAAAGAAGTCCGCCGAATAGCCGTACAGTCGCTCGTGGCGAGTTGCTTCCTCCTCTTCGTCACACAAGTTGGCTAAACTGTGTGGTTTAGATGGATCTACATGTATACTAGTCCTAACTCGTCGTGAATCTACCGTTGCAGTTCTTACCGATATTATCCCAAGTGATAGATGCATGGATTGGGTTTTTGATAATTATGGACACAAAGGTATGTGCTGTCTGACTGCAACCCACCCAATCAGAGGATCTACATGGGCTACGATTAACCAGTTGAGAAGGTTCCTGTGTGATGGGTCAATCACGACTATAAGGTTAATCTTCGGGTTTATCCCCTGGCTTCAGGAATATGTGCTAGGCCTATACCTTGATCTTGAAGGGACGCACGTCTCTGAAGATTACTTTCCATATTTTGCATGTTGCCGTTCTGTGGGTATAGGAGAGAGGGAGTCTTGAATATATGGGCGTCAGCTGGTGCTAGGCAGAAACGTTCAAGGTTCCAGAGCGGTAAGCAAAGTTTGATGGGGGCGCCCTGTTTGACCCCTTGGCTGCAATACGCTTTGCCAAACTGTTCTGAAGTCTCTTGTCGAATATTCCTCTGAGATTTACGACTTGGAAACACTCATAGGGACTCGGAGCTCGTACCTGGTCCCTTGCGTTGACCGTGTGAGAACCACGAGAATGCCACAGAATGCTACGAGCAAGAGTCAGTGGGGCCGAGATGTCTGACAAACCGGTTTAGGTACGTATTATTCACGATCGACACGCGACCTTGACTTTGATCATCCACCTAATTAGCGAGTCGTTTCAGGCTGCTCCGGTAGTTACGTAGAATGGACAAGGTTGTACTACCACGACCACTCCACCGTGACTACAATGGTCTCAGTAACTCGTGACAACACCCAAAGAGCATATCGTTATCCGTAGTCTTACAATTTTGGTAAGGAGTCCAACGAGGCTAAATGACGTGTCGTTGATATATCTTTGACTGGATCTTGGCACTAGCACAGGGTATTCATTTTGCGGGCCCCGACGAGCCACCTATGGAGCTGGGCCTTACGCTATGATGTAGCCTGGCCAATGAATCGCACGTTCGAGTGCCTGGCAATACCTTCCCCATAATCCCCATGATGCGGGGTACAACTCCCGCGCTTCTCAAATCAGAATACCCGGAAATCAACTGCCCGTATCGAGCAATCATCCGGTGTCGTTGGTCACATCTTCTGGTGCTCGTGTGCGCTCTGAGCGAGTCTAGCGAAGAAAATCCCCAGGCTGCTAAATTTGAACTGTCAAACTTGCAACCCAGCCGAGTCTCTGGTAATTTCTTTGATGCCTCGCGCCCATTACTTTGTGATCAGCTCATTGATGTCGGGCTTGTCGCACATGCGCGTAGCGGGGGCAAGCCTATGTTCCTCATTCTTTGATTTATTACGAGGACGAGGTGCGCTACTTGACAAACATGTGTGCGAGTCGAAGCCCAAGGCCGGGCTAGCCGTGCCGGAGTATGCGGTTAGCACAGTCCACTAGAACGCTTCGATTATTGGAGACTGAATTTAAAATGCATTTAAAAATTCCGAGGATATAATTGGGATTTCCACGCTATATCACGGAACACGTTTTCGACGCACAGTTTGTTCGATGTGAGTGGGACGATCAGATAAATTAACGATTGTTACTACTCAGATCATGGTGTAGTTGGTTGCCATTTAGACCCGACGGCTGTCTGACACGGCGGGCGGCGCCCGAGCCCCACCACCCTGGGATGACTAAGTAGCCCAACGACTCCCATGCTGGCGGGAGTCGGGTCCGCTCGGCGTTTATGACCATGCATGTGGCCACATGCTGTTTTAAAACACCTTATCAATATTCATAGGAGGCCCGGTAACATAGTTAGGTGCCGAACTCATAGTGTCGATGATGTCCGTTTTGATGCATGTGGAAGTTCCGATCCCCGGGCTTCTTTCAGCCATTGGGCGCTCCATGAGTCCTCGAGTATTCTTTTCGCTCGGGTAGCCGTAGTTCTTGTATGTGGAAGCCACGCATTGCGCAAGTCTTCCTGTATTTATCAATTCTCCCTATATGAACATAGCTGGATTTGACACCAGGTCATATACCCAAACGCAGGTATATGCGTGGAAATGATTGAAACCGAGAGGTAACCATAACCAGTGCCCCACTTGGACGGGACACGTGACGAACTCGGACGATATCATGGTGCAAAGGGAGTAGATCAGCGGAGCCAAGTTATACTTACTAAATCACACTGTAATACTTCTCTGAGGAATACAAACTTTCGAGGTGACTAGGCGACGAAGAGATTCCTTAGTGCATCAGATCGCCTAGGTCGAAGACGCCCGCCCTGTTTTCTTCAGGCACCACCCAGCGCATGGTAAAGTGCCTACTGGATGGACTACTAATGCAAGCGTTCAAGCCGAAAGTACATGCACGGCAACCTGCGAATAGCCTCGGCTATGTGCCAGAGTCGACCTTTCAAACAGGGAGCTTAAGTTGAGGAATTGGGCACGAGCCGCCAGGGTAAAGAACTACGATTAGAACCTGTGGAAAGTATTCATATAAAACGGCAAACCAAGTCCTATGAATTTCATTTCTGGGGATTTGTTGATTAATCTATCTCCGGCTACGGGTGGTCATGTAGGCTGTAGTCGAACGCTGCCGGTGGGGAGCTCGGCCAAACCGCCTAATGGTCATCACCACCAAGTATCCTCTAATTTCTTTTCGATGGAGTGGTCGGTTTCCGATCTGGGCCAGTGCGGCCCAGCGTTCTGTGCTATCCTCGGGCTCAGTGGTCTTCCCATGTGTTCAATCCCTAGAAGTTAAGACCATCGGCGGAAGCACATGTTGCAACCGCGTATCTGGGTGGACGCATTTTTGTGGTGCTAGCATTCAGGCCCCTAGTAAGATATTGAATGGCAACTTTTCATCAGAAGATTTGTGTCTCTAAGCCTTTATACGCTTAGCATTAAACAATAGTCAGAACATTATTTACAGGGTAAGGTTCTACGCTCCACCCAGGCCACCTGTCACTGCCGGCTCTATATCTTCAAACCGCCAGAGAATGATCGCCAACCGCTGGAACGACACTCGAATAAGCAGGCATCTCCGCCGAGAACCGTCCGGTTATTATAGTTAGCGGTCCGTTCACTAATGATGACCGTGAGCTTTCCCGTAAAGTTTACACTACCGGCAATAAACATATAAAGAGCGCCAAACCAAGATTCGGTTCCCATCAAGCAAACCTAGTACGGTGCTTGGACCGACCTGCGCTGTGCATTGCCGAGTCATTTGACACTCAAATGATAGGTATAAATGACCCAAATGCCATGCTCCGATTACACAATAGCTATGTATACGATGACAGTTAACGCACAGTATTTCAGGACTCTAACCTTGATCGACGCACGCACAGGAAAAAAATTGATCCCAGTTTGGGTTGGTCACCGAGTGACCTGTCAACGGTTGAAATCAAATTATATAAACGTTTCTCAGGCCGTCGTCCGCCATCAGTTGTAGGCTACGGGGGTAGGTGCTGGAGTGTAGCAAGGAGGAAAATTATGGGGCTATTTACCAATGGAGATGCATTCATCCATCTCTCATGCTTCATTCCGGTATCCCCGAAGTCATGTACGGTTGCTCTTTGCGTGTCATCACATCTTATTTTCCCAGGGTCATGGAGCAGCCTGTTCCCGACCATAGTACGTTCACTGATGATTTGGATAAAGTAGTGGGGTCAACTCACCCGCGGCATGACCGCACATCGCTTGACAGTAGACATCGAGCACTAATCGACACAACTGTCATTTTAAGAACATCTGACTTAGGGTATCCAATGATGCCATTCCATGGTAAGCAATTGATGGAACACCGCCATTTTGCATACACGCGGACCAGGTGCGTAGAAGATTCACAGACTTGTAGAGTCCGAAGAGAGCCGACTACTCGTCCGATCTCATAGCCCAGTCGATTGGCAAAGCATCGTCCCGGCGAAGACTGTACACAATATCAGTCGGTCCAAGACAAACTTTCTTGACAAGTCACTAGACGATGGGTCATGGGTCATGGGCGATCTGGGTATCATCGCGAAAGAGTCCAACGTATCATGGAGCGTAGTTGATAGTAAATTGCTGCTTTTCATTACTCATATGCTGTAGGTCTGATAACTTAGTAGTCATGATGATAGCTCCGCATACACTCAGCAATTTCTCAAGGCTACCAATTGGTACAGCTTAGTATAGAGTTAAATCAGAAGATTTGGGTCTGTGTATGGGTCGTAACTAGGACAAAACCTGGTATTTCTTGGTGTGTTCATAATGGGTTATTTGCTGACAGGGGTCCGTATAGCGTCATCGCCAGGGCACCCTGATTCGTCAACATCGATCGCCCGCTTACAGAGTTACACTTTCTGACACCTGACTCGTTAGAAGCACCTATCAGGCTTGACTAAGCACTCTTTTGTTGATCCTTAACACAGACAATCACCAAACTAACCCTTAAACGATGCTTGACGTAGCAAATGCTCTATGAATGATCGGGATATAGGTAGTAAAGTCCCATTGCGCTGCTTGTTTACTGTGACAGCACCGAGGTTTATGGTACGGAGTGTAATGTAGGGAGCCGATAAGCAATGGGCTGTAGCAGCGAGGGATCCAGCTCCCCAAGCATAGTAAGGCATAATGTGATATCAAGAGGAAAGGTTTTGCCATTTTTTTCACATGCCAAAATAGGCTTGTAAGTAGAATGGTGGGAGCTTAACAGGTAGGTGAGCGCGAGCGTGGTGGCGAGTAGTGGATCCGTGCCGACACGCCCCTACTGTGCCGAGAAGCCCTCGACGTCCTGTGGCGCTCTGATTGGTGAGGAGTGTCCGTGGCCGAGGCACGAACCTCCGGAGGGTGCTTGCCTGAATCAGCTTGTCTCAGCCAAGCAGCGTGGTGAACTTCGCCGATCCCGAAGGCCTGAAATGCCTTAATTTGGTGTATCCAAGCGCAACGGCGTGAGGTTGCTGGGCCACGCATACAACTAGCCAATACACGTGCAGCCTCTGAGCTTGCTCTCGGCGCTACCAATGTCCCTCCCCCAAACATACACTACCCCGTGCATCGTGGTATGATACGTCGAAGATTATCCGGACACATGAGACGGACGCTACGTTAATCCGGCACAGACTACCTCAAACATATGCAGGTCTTGCGCAGAGAAAAAGTGCGCATTGCGCTGGAGGCTTGATTATCAAAAATAAGCATTGCACGGCTCCATTATACGTGCAAGCCGCCTAAAACGCATGGTGCTTGCAGTTTGTACGTACAATCCAAGGCTTGAACTCATGCAGTGCGCAGTATATGTGAATTTGAATGACCAATTGCGGTCCACGAGTTTCAGACGTCGCAAGGGGCGCGCCAGCGTGAAAATTGTAACCATGTGGGTGCAAACACAGGATGCGCTCTGTATAGTATGGCATGATTTACTGGGAGCACGCCGGGACCAATGGTACCGAAGGACTCTTCTATTTTTTGCTAGTTGGAATTTACCATCCGGGAATTGTTGATACCGCGGCGGGAGTCCCAACGTAACCGCCATTACTCTGAGAATACTCGCACTCGGAAAGCGTACAAAAAATTAGTAATTTCAACCGGTTTTGGTCACTTGTAGAGGTTTTAGTGAATCATCGAGCGAGCTAATCCGCCAAACTACACAAGATTATCCATCAATCCGAACATGTATCAGAAACAGCAGTTCGACACTATAGTATCTCACCGCGATAGAACCACCGGGTCCACATGGGCCGGTCATGACGGCTGATTCATCAGTGGCCGTGCGCTGATTGCGATACTGAGAATGCCGGTAACAGGATAATTGGTCCTGGTCTTCTTACAGCTGGCGCATGCGAAATAGAGTAGCAGAGTTTCTTCATTCCTCACGCATCGATGATCCACCGGTGTGGGTGGCGAACGATTCATAATAGGAATGGTGGGATAGTGGGACTAGCCAGCGATGCACACGCCCTTGGCCCGTGCGTCTTAGCAACGCTAGTAGGAGAAATACTAGATAGGAATAAACTCCCGATACAATGTAATGTTAGGCTAAACACATGCGAAGGCGTCAATCTAGCTCTGTACAGAACGCACATTCACGTGTCACAAACAACCTCCTAGGCACGCGCAATTACCTAGAATGTGAATTGCCACGTGGCTTGGCCGTCATTTGCCAAGCAGCGGACGCCCCAAACAGAAGTTTATTTACTTTCGGCACTCATCGGTCGGGGCCTAAACGGCGACTGTATGGGATTGACGGGCAGGTGGTCAATTAGACGTAATTGAGTCGTGTCACGAGATGCAAACACAATGCACTTTGGTGCGAAATCGGCTGTGACGGGGATCGGTTTTTGCCTATTTTGAGTCGTACTATTTGGGAGACGCCGGTCCCGGTATATGGATGGGATGTATGGTCTGGACGTCTGGGCTGCTCGGTCTGTGGAGCCGCACTTGGGCGGCTTGAAGCATGGGCTCGTCGGGGTGGGTAAGTTCGGTGCATATGATCGGGGGCCTAGAAAGTATTCGGCACTGGGAAGAAGGCCGGGGTCTCAATAGACAATACATGGTAGCTCGCTGTTTGCTGTCGGAAGGACGAGCTGGACGAAAAGGGTCTGGAGAAACCACGGGAGTGGAAGTATGTCATGTTGGCTGGGAAGAGCAGACGCTGTCGGGAAGTTTTGGGAAGAGCATCGCGCGCGCATGGACCTCTCCAGGCCCGGGCCCAGAGCGCTATCGCCCGGCCGGGTGTATGCGTCTGATGACCGACATGAAAAAACGTGGCATCATCGGCGGCAAAACACGCAATTGTCGGGCGCACGTGACGTCAGACACGTGATCCGGACTCAGATTTTCAGATCCGTAGCCGGTCCGGATACAGGTTGGGGTTCGGAGGTCCCTGCGTCCCTGCCAGTAAGCAAGTTTGCCCCCCTTGGTTGCACAGCGCCCGAACCGTAACCCCGCCCGACTATTGTCTCCGCTGACTGCATAGAAGTGTTTCTATCGCATTTGCGTGCTTTCGGGTTGCTCCTAGCCACCGGACTTGTTGTTTTCGTCTTTGAGCAGAACCCCAACTTGACGGGTCCCACCCTGCAAGGACCCTCCTGCGTTCGACCGCCAAAATAATACGCGCGACGCACTCGAACTACGGTACGTCCCATTTCCTCGTAGTAATTGCCTGTTTTCTGTGCTGCTGTTCCCTGGGCTGCCCCTACGCCTCGTCGCTCGCGTTTTTTTTCGTCGGTGACAATTACGTTTCGAGTTTCATCTCGCAAAGTTTTGTGTCATTTTCAGTCGCGATAGACTTGGGTGCACATTTGCTGCATTCTATTCACGCACGGGGGCATTTTGTTGTTGTTGTTCGCTCGGAGCTTGTGCGCGGCACATAGCACGCCACTCCGGTGTCTCTTTGCGGTTCGGCGAACAGCAACTTCTCCACTTTATTCCTTCCATCATCCGTTCATTTACTCTTTGATACTTCGTGCCGTTGCATCAGAGCCGCCCATTTCCTGCACCTTCATTGCGTTATTTTCTGTTGATAATTCTCCATTCGGCTCCACGCCTCTTCGCGAAGATTGACGCTAACGACTTTGTTCTACTCTTTCCTGCCACTACGTAATCTCATCCGACGACTCTACATACTCAAAACATCGACCACTTTGGACCGTGCTTATCGGTGGACATTTTGCTGACCGACATCGCCCCGGACGATCCTGCCCTTGTGCATCAAACCTTGATGTTTGCCCCCCCGAACGTTACGCGCTCGCTGGCTCGGTTTTCGATGACATCCGGATGTTTGGCTCGCCCAAACGTGCTGTGACCCTGGCGACCCTGGGACCCCGTCCACCCTGCCCGCCTCTCTGCCACCCTCTTCCGTTCCCTCGGGTCTCGCATAAACCTTCACGGATTTGTCCCGATTCATCTGCACATTTCTATCTTCATCTTCTGCATACTTAATCCCTGGGCCTTGCCCATCTGCTCTCGACCACCCTGGCTTCACCGTTATGTCCAGCATCAGTGCCTTGCTCAACGTCGCATCGTCCTCGCACTCTACCAACGACCACGATCTTCCATCGCTGACTTCGTTGTCGACGGCGCTCCTCTACCCTTCCCACAGCTTCCCTGCTCGCTACTCGCAGTCGCCGCCTTCTTATTCGCCGGCCCCTTCGCGCGAATCCAACTCGCCGCCAGCTTCGAACCACTCGTGGTCCTACTCGTCGACGTCTTCGGGCTCATCTTACCTCCCGACTCCTGCTTCGTCAGTCCGTAACCTGCCGTTGTCATCGCCTAGTGTATCTCCGTCCTACACTACCGAAAACTCGTTTTCCTATCCCTCACCCCGCTCCGAGTCAGCGACCATCGGGCCGTCGTACCTCTCCCAGAGTACGAGCTCCGTCGATTCGTCCATCTGCGCTTTCCCCTATTCTATGTCCCGTGTGGCTGCTCCAATGATGTCTCACCCACCTTCGCCTGCTCTCTCTGGCCCTGCTCCCCTCCAGCAACCTACCCCGCCTCAGCATCAGCAGAGCTGGAGCTCGATGCCTCCTCCCCCACCTCCCAACCAGTCTGAGGACAAGGATCTTGCCAAGGTGAGATCATCCTGCCCTCCCTGTCGATCTCATCTGACCCTAATTATAGCACGATACTTCGTCGGCCCCTGCCTCCCCTGGTGCATCGACTCCTACGACCGCCGCCCAAAAGGCCAAGAAGAAGCATGTCTGCCAGACGTGTTCTCGGCCATTCTCCACCAGCGGTCATCTCGCGAGACACACTCGGTACGTCAATGCTTCATCCTTGGCGCCTGTTACTCATCGTGCCTTCTAGTGTGCATACCGGTGAAAGGAATCACAAGTGCCCGTTCCCCGGCTGCGAGACCCGGTGTTCCAGACAGGACAATTTGCAGCAACAGTGAGTGTTCTACATTCCCGGGCTTCGTGTACCGGTCCTTGGCATGAGCTCCGATGGCTCCGCATGTGGACGCACGCCTACTCTCCATTTGGGGAGCCGAGGATGGGTTGTTCAACGGCCTTGATTGCCGTTATACCTAGAATGGCACTTTTATCCACGATGCGCTTGTTTAGTCTTATCGCCTGCCAATCTTTTATATTCATTTGCTAACCATTCATTCCAGTTATCGAATTCATTTGTCCCCCAAATCGCGTCGGACATCCAATTCGGCCGCCACCCGCGCGGCGATTGCTCGTGCCATTGAGAGCGCCGTTCACGACGATGCGTCTGCTCAAGGCGTACACGCTACGCACCCATCCGCGCATCCCCACCCGTACCCGTCGCCCTATCCCCCGCATCCTCACTATGCTCCCACCGCGCCGTATGGAGCTTACCCTCAGTACCCGCCGCCGAATGGCTCTGCCGTGCACCCGGGCCAGCCTCAATTTATCCCAGCCCCTGGCCAGCCACCTCATCCGATGCACTACCCCTACCCTCCCCCTATGACTTATGCATACCCGCCTCCCGGGCCGGGCCAACCCCCGGTTCATATGCAAGGGCCGCCTCAGGCACCTCCTCCGGGTCACGCTGCCGTCCACAACGGCCATCATCCGCAGTATGCCCCATACCCCGCTCAACGCCCGCCGAATAGCCAAAACGGCACACCGGCGCCCGGATACCAGCCCCTGCAGTCGGGTCAACAGACGCCCATCGGCGCTCCTGGCCAGTCTGCTGCGACGAGTCGGGCAGCGAGCACGTCGGGCAGCAACAGCCCCGTCCAACAGTCGCCTCGTAACACCCAAGCTGCGCCGCTCCCCACCGCCAACGCGCTCGGTCTCCAAAACGGCGTCGGCAAGCCCGGCCAGTGGAGCAACGGTCCCGTTGATCACAATGGCGCACCACTCGGCCAGGACGGCCGACCCCAGTACGCGACTGGCGCATACGCTTACCCGAGCCCATACCCGAGCGAAGCCGGCGGTGCGCACCCGTTACCTTCGACCATGCCTCCCAACCAGCGGTCTCGCCCTGGTGCGGGGATGCCGAGCCCCCAGAGCCCGGGTCGTGTCATGAATAACAACGCGTCTGGGCCCCCAACCCCCAGCACCTATGCCCCTCAACAAGTGATCCAGCTCAATGATGCACAGGCCGATGGCCGGAGTCCCCGACCGACGCTACCGCCCATTAGCTATCGCAGCCCTCAAGTATCTGGCGGACAATATCCGGCTGGAGGAAATGTACCCCAGCCCGTTAGTAACACGCGTGGGCGTGCGACCTAGTCGGGTATAGTCGGCTCTGGTTTTTCACTTGTGGGTTCTGGTGTGCTTGGACTTATTCTAATGTCACATATGCGGAGCTGTGCTTTTTTCCTGCGGGTTTTATTGCTCTCGTACATCTGCTGTCTATATTGTGTTGTTAACAGCGCCCGCTTTTCTTCCTCCTTTTGCAAGCCGCGCAGTGCTGTATTTCTACCTTTTCATCAGGTTTCGTCATCCTGCGAACGCTCTCCCCAATCCACACAAATTGTTCCCAATCAACCCGCTCCGCTCCTGTTGCTATCCTGTCTCGTTTTCTGGGCTGGTCTCTATTTCTATTTGGCCTGTTTGAGATTTTTGCTATTGAATGGTTGTGATTGATCTGATCTGATTTTTATTTGTCGCGTTACCCGAACATAGAGATGATTGTTGCTTTCATTTCAATGAAGTGCTTAGTTCACACGGAGATTGGCGAGTTTCAAGTCGGCCGCTTGGCCGTGAGCACGGGAACAGGAACACGAGGCCCAGAGCTAAGCCGTTAGTGCATCATCGCCCAGCGATCATCAATACTCACGGCCTCTACCGTGGCAAAGTTGCCATACTGTGCTATGGGAGATACCGCGAATTCCGCAATCCCATAACGCCTAGATGCTTTACACAGAAGGCTTCGTTGCGTATGTGCTTCCTTTCATTCAGTGGAAACACCTTCCCTCAACCAAGCCCCCCAAATCGCTGCCGATCGCCCATACAGAAGGCGCGGTCAAGTAGATAGCTCTATGCGTCCAATAGAACTGGGCTGCCAATTAGATCATCGTACCATGTTCAAACGATTGGGGTCTGTTTCGAGAGTGCAAGGCAAAAAACTTCAATAGAGTTTTGCCGAAGCGTGCCCATGGGGATCTTTAGGGTGGGTGGCTATGGCCCTCCAATTGAACTGTAGACGACCACGACCACCCAAGCCACCTTACCCCACGGCGTCATATCTATCTTTCGTCGTTCGTGAATCCTCCTGTGCACTTCTGTGTCTGATTGCCCTGGAACCACGAACAGCAGCCAACCTCGCTGTTCTCGCCTAGTTTTCTCGCTCGGTAGTGTAAAACTGGGACATTCCATATCTGGCGTTGGCCATTATGATCTTGGGGCTAGGGCAACCTGTTTGGCAACGTTCAGTTACTTTCTTAGCGAACTTGATTGTCCCTTGCCACCGTGCGCTCCAATGGGCGTAGGTGGAGCTATCGATCAGTCTGCGGGGAAATGACTAAAACACCACCAGCCCCACTTGAGCCATCGACAGGTCCGTCGATCCCCGAGAACCCTATCTCCTTCCGAAAGAAGATGCCTACACAGCTGGATAATATCTGTGAAAACTCGGTACCACGTCCATCAGCCGTTTAGAATTTTCGTTGCGGAGTCCGGGTACGACATCCGGGCCAAACTTGCACGAGTTTTGATAGAGCTAGACCCCGCACTGGCCCAACGACATGAGGTACGTCTTTACTCTTCTTGGACTCTAAACATAATATTTCATTGACTCTGATGTTGCGGGGTGATTACGACTTTCTGATTCCATGCGGGGCATGTCCGGCTGTGCCCACCAATCACTAACAAATGCTGATAACGAGCTCGGGCCTCAGGGTACGTGTCGCCAAAAGTTCATTTCCACTTGATCTGCGCCACAGCATTTGAGGACCTTTGTGACAGCATTCATCGGCAACGGTGGGAACAAGAACAAGGAACATTCGAACACGTCGGCCGCAACAGAAGTCGTTCAATTGAAGAATTTGAACTCATTACCTAGGCACACCCAAGTTGCATTGACTCGGCAGCAACCACATTTCTACGGCTCCGAGGGGATTCCCCGCCTTTACGACTTTAGAACCAAGATGCACATGGAATATAGAACACTTCTGTCGGCATGAGGCCTTCAAACAGAGTAGGAACTGGAATCATGCATATCATCCCCATTTAACTGGATTTCTGCCTTGTGGACGACCCAACCTCACTTGGACTCCTAACCGGTACGAATAAGATTAGATCGCCTGCATATCGTTATGGTGCGATGTAGATTTCGGACTTAGCTCCCCGCGCCATCGCTTTGAGGGGGGTATTATCTCAGCGCAATCAACACACGCCCATCCAATTCGTTTAGTTTTTTTAGGATTTTGTTCATCCGCATGCGTTCTCCGAGCTACACTGAATCGGTTAGGATTAAAACATAGTACCATCAGACCGGTGGTACCGGGGCAAAGGCAGTAATGACAAAGTGCAGCCAGCGTGATTATCATTCGCACTCGCGCTGACGAATGCCTTCAAAGCTAAACCGTGAATGAAATATTCCGCTTGGTGCGTAAAACACGTGCATTGGAATTAGGAGAATATGGTGGCCTCGACCACGCATATTATTTGTCCTCGTACAGCTTGTAGGCAAATACTTAGCATTTGTTGGAAGAGAAGAGCGTTTCAGCCAATATGCACACGGTTAAACTTCTACGAATGGTAGTGGTGGCCCAAATTCGATTAGCGGGCTTCGTGTATACCTCGGGGGGAGTAGACGTTGTATGACACTGGTTATTGGGGCTAATTGGAATAATATTCACTTGTCGATGGGCACTACTGCTTCGTTCGATACTTCCAATTCCATTATGAGTGAGGTTCCGTAGTCCAGATTTGACTTGCGTGTTCATGTTGCTGGATACATATGGGTTTTATATGTCTAGGCTAGGGGTACATTCTTCTTTCGACGATCTGGGACCGGGAGGTTAGCACTTGCAATTGGTCAGAAAGCCCAACAAGCGTGGTGTATGCATGTAGGTCCCCTATGTCGAACCATGATGAACCGGCTACATATTACACACCATCCTCACCACACAGACAAAGCGCATACATGAGTAACAGCAGTATTACGATAAAATGGGCAGCATCTTTTCTCGCGAATGTATATAGTCAGCCCATTTAATCGGTCGACCGTTGGCAGCAGCGCCATGCCACAAACTATCCAGGACGAATGCAAAATCTAGAGCTCGCAACAGCCAGTACTTGGTATACGATGCATTTGTAAGGTGTTTTCGCGCCATTGAGCGATGTTTCTCGCTGCGAGCACAGATTCCAGCCTAGAGAGGGGTCTTAGGTACTTAAGATAGTAGATCTTAGAAGCAGTGCGCACCATAAGATACTGAAAGAATAGTGGCGCTCTATGGTCTGATGATTCCCTTCCTCTAATGGTCTTCGATATCTGGAAGAATTGACGCACAGACGACTCAACCCGCGAGTCATCTGAAGATACACCGCACACAGCCTTGTGGGTTGCCTAGTAAGTAGCTCAAAAGGGCAGCCGAGTGATAAGCCTACCATGTATAAATAAGCCAAGAGCATGTGACGCCAGCTCTCTTGGACCGCCAGCCAAGCGACTGCCATCCATGACTCCCATCCCTTCTCGTATTCACTCACTCGTGACTGCCAGCTTAGAAGTGTATACTCGATTTCCTCCCATTGTCGAGCACTGGGATTACGGTCGCGACACGCATTGATCTCGGCAAAAATGACCTGGAACTCCACCGGACAACAATGCGCGTAGCTCGATTGACTAGTTGGGGGCGAGTCCCAGTTGAACGCGAAGCTGTACTCGACTTGCTGAGGGAGTCCAAAGGCCATAGAAGTTATAGCGTCCAGCAGTGTGAAATGGGAAAGCTCGTGCCGCTTTGAAACGATCACATCTGTCAAAGGAACATAGATTGGGTCACCTCCTTTTGACCAATGTGTTGGATCGGAATACACCATCTGGAGGAACAGAGGCGTGGCGTAACGAAGTACTTGATACGCGTTTAAGCTGTGCGAGACCATCGTTTTTACTAGCAGGACCTACATTTACCAGAGTTAGAGTGTACACTAGCAATGCAATGCTTGAGTTTCAAGTATCATACCTGTAACCAATCTCCACTACGGTGCTGAATGTCGTCCGCGCTGATATTTCCAACTGATACGCTCTTGAAGGCCTGATCTATTTGGTTGATCCAAAGCTCATACTTGTGGTTCTGTGAAGTGTCCCCATCTGTCAGCGACTCGCAGACCCTAGCAATTACGAAGGTAATCCAGCGAGCAAAGTCGGATTCCCGCAGCCTCGATATTACCAAGGACCGAAGACCGTCTAGCGACATCTGAATCACGGGTTTGAAATACGCCCATTCAATCATACGGTCCCCTACATAGGTTCAGAGGCTTGTGCTAAACAGACCAGAAGAGACTCACAGTGTGCCATGATATAGTCCTCGAGAATTGAGCTGTTTAGGAGTGTTTTTGACAAGTGGTAAGGTGTATAAGGAATCTGACTGTAGATTTCAGACGAGGTTTGACCACGTTGAAGTTCACTATGAGCGTGTTGTATGGGTGGGTGGGTGGCTATAAGGATTGTGACCGATCGCACGGTTGAGTAACGTTCTTGGATCGTCATAAGTCTGGTAAATACCTAGGTCCCGGACGGTACTAGGGCGTTGATTATCCTCAGCTGACCCTGGAGTTAACTTGGATGATGACGTGCCTGGCGGGCCTGTATTCTTCTAAATGTTATGTAGCGGGCTCGCGGGCGGACAGCTTGGAGGAACGCACCTTACGACTGCTTATGAGCTGTAGCCTGTGCCTAACGCAACCTCGATCACTTGTCCCTAGCCGTGCGATGTGCGAAGTTAAACGAGGAGCATTCAGATCAGGTAAAATGGGACGTTGGGTCGTTGGCTCTGGTGACAACTGCGCCACATCTGGTTCATTGTGCTTATAGCCCAAACATTCAAACCCTCCCCTCTCACATCTTTCGCACACTGGTCGACGCTGGTCGCATTTTTTGTGTCTTTCAATCAGAAATACTTCAGGCTGGTATCATTTATACCAAGTACACAGCCAGACCTTTGCTTACAAGTCAAGCAGCTTGTCCCGGCTGGGCCAGGAGTCGGTTTGTACGGTCGTGACATATGAGTCATTAAAGCAAAGACATAGGTCGATTGTCCGAGCGTGTAGTAACCAATTGGTTCTCGATTTCCGTACGAAGTGCTGCGGGCGCTGTCGTCGGCTGCCGATTCGTTACAAAATCCTGGTTGTCTTGCTTGCGTAATGGAGGCCACTTACGTAACATTTGTTGGCGAATCCAGTCACTACAGTGCCCTCTTTCCGCCAGGCAGGAGCGAAACGTTAGTAGCCGCAATCAATCGAGACGAAACGATACGAATAAATATGCCTATACTTTTAAATTTCACTCATTTTACGAATCTTGCATACTGCGTATGATGTTCACTATATTAACAAAGCGCATACACGTACACGATGCTAGGGTTACACCCGGGCAGGTAGTACTATTTCTCGGGAACGCACGTAACCGACCCATTCGGTGGGGAAACCGCCGACTGCAGCGCCATGCCACAGATCATCCAATATGAAGGCAAAATCCAGAGCCCTTAGCGGCCAAGACTTGGTGAAGGATGCGTGTGTGAGGTGATTTCGCGTCATTGAGCGATGCTTCTCACTACGGGCACGGATTCTAGCCTAAATAAACGCGGTAAACATCGAATATGGGCAATTTAAGTAGCATTGCGCACCATGAGATACTGAAAAAACAGCGGCGCTTTTCCGTTTGACGACTCCCGCCCTCTAATGGTTTCAGCAATCTGGAAGAATTGCCGCATGGAGGACCGAACTCGTGGGTCATTTGATGCTACGCCACATACGGACTTGTGGGTTGCTTAGTAAATAACTCGAAAAGGCCACCGAGGAGGTAACTCACCATGTATAAATAAGCCAAGAGCATGTGACGCCAGCTCTCTTAGACCGTCAGCCGAGCGACTGCCATCCACGACTCCCAGTCCTTCTGGTACTCGCTCACCTGTGGCTGCCAGCTTAGAAGGGTGTGCTAGATCTCCTCCCATCGCCAGGCGCTTGGGCTACGGTCACGACATGCATTGATCTCGGCAAGGGCAACCCCAACTCGACTGGACCACATTGTGTGTAGCTCGAATAACTAGTCGGGGGCGAGTCCCAGTTGAATGCGTAGCTGTACTCGACTTGCTGAGGGAGTCCAAAGGCCATAGCAGTCGTAGCGTCCAGGAACGTGAAATGGGAAAGCTCGTACCGCACTGAGGCGGTCGCATTCGCCGAAGGGACGAGGATAGGGTCGCCTCCTGTCGGCCAGTGTGATGCATTGAAATGAGCCATCCAAAGGAACAGAGTTGTGGCGTAACGGAGTACCTAATAAACACTCAAACTCCGCGAGAGCATCGTTTTTGTTAGCAGAACCTAGGTTTGGGATGGTTCCGATCCATGTCTAAAATGCTCATGTTTGAAGTACTGTACGTGCAGCCAATATCCATGGCGGCATTGAAGTGTATCCACATTACGGTTTCCAGCTGACACACTCCTGAAGGTTTGGTCTATCTGGTTAATCGAAAGCTTGTGGTTGTGATCTTGCGAGGTGTCCCCGCCTGCCAAAGACTCGCAGACCCTGGCAATTATTCACATGATCCAGCGAACAAGGTCGGATTCTCGCGGTCCCGAAATGACCATGAACTTGAGACCACCTTGTGACGCCTGGATGGCGGGTTTGAAATACGCCCATTCGCTCATACGATCCCCTATCTACTAGATTCAGAGACATGTGTCAGCCAGACCAGAGGAGACTCAGTGTGCCACGATATAGTCCTCGAGAATTGAGGTATCCAGGAGTGTTTTTGACAAGTGGTAAGGTGTATAAGGAATCTGGCTGTAGAGTCCAGGCGAGGTTTGGGTAGGTTGAACTAGACCGTCAATAAATCGTATAGGAGGGCGCACGGCTAGGAGGAGGCCTTGGTTAGCCATATTGCCATGTAACATTCCTGGGTCTCGGCGGGCCTGAACGGCCTCAAAGCCCCGAAGAGCACCGAGAAATTGATTGTTCTCAGGCGACAATGTTGATAATTTGAACGATGGTAGGCTTGGCTGACCCGTGTTCTGCTGTATGTCATCAATCTGGCCTGTGAACCGACACCTCAGGACAACATACACTACCATCAAGCATTAGCAGTGACCCACTTCCCATACGACTCGAGTCACTCGTTCGCGGGCATGCCTGGGTAGAAGTTAAACAAATAGTGTCCGGGTTTGGTAAGATCGGGCGCCGCATTGTCGCCCCGACCGATGACTGCGCCATGTTCGGCTCGTTATGGTTGCACCCTAAGCACTCAAACTCTCCCTTCTCACATCTTTCGCACACCGGTCGTTGCTGGTCACACTTTTTCTGCCTGTCCAAAGCAAATAAAGGTTCAGTGTGGTTATTATATGATCTGGACGCACAGCCAAACCTTCGCTTACAGGTCAAACAGCTTGTCCCAGTCGGGCCAGGGGTTGATTTGTATGGCCGCGCCATGAACCACAGAGGCTGAGACGCTTGGTATTCGTCTAAGGTTTCTAGAATTAAAGAGTTTTCAAAAGATATATCAGAGACTTTTAATTGTTGTCGTTGAGTCCTGATGATTGTTCTCGTTGCAAATTTATAGCCACGTGCACCTTCTATACAACATCAGGAGCACACTTATGTACAGCCAGGTCCCCCTAATGTCGCAACGACGAGCATCACAGTCCATCACTCCAACGTCATGTCCATCATGCCAAGCTGTAATTACTGTACCAATCTATCGTTTTGAAGTAGGAAGAGATAGCCCATGTGACTCAAGCTACGACTATGGCGACAGCTATCTTCAGGGTTTATTTTTATAATTGAAGTTGGAATACGAGACCGCTGTTCTCTAACTTATAGAATATGTGGTATAACTACAAGAAGCACTCCGAGCTGACACAACAAGTGGTGGCCCCCAACGAGAATCTGCATGGTCTTGCAACCGCGTGATTCTGTAGACAGTGAGCAGTGAAGGAGTACTCCCATAGTAACTACCGCCAGGACCACCGACGGTTGTATGTTGGAGTTCTGTCATCACCGTTCGGTTTGATGCAAAAGTAAATTTCGCTCCGTTTCGTAAGGAGACTAAGCTTAATGCACCATATCTTCCTGGATGGCAAGAGCCAATACGCCCGAGTGGTCTCATTTGGAACATGGTGGTTGTATCTCACGGGAGCAACCGACGAGCCAACGGGGTGCTACATAGTCTCCTTGCTATTTCGTGATATTTGGTGACCCCCGTTGGTCTCGTGAGACTATTGGTAGTTAGTTGCACATACTGTACTGAATGCGATATCTCGTCCAATGAAACTTCGATCTGTGATTGCGCCCACTAGACGAAGCTTTACACAAAGCAGCGGCGAGCTCACCAGCGACAACACAAAAGCTAGTTGGGGTTGGCGAAATACCATTGACGATAAAAGGCTCGCGCGCAACTTCCACCAGGCCGCTTGGTCGCCTAACGATTACCAGGCGGCAGCTTTTTCCTCCCTCTCGGGGGGAGTTTCTGTTTGGGTAGTTCTAGGAATACTTACGGCTAATTCGTTACATGGACTTCTATGGTATGTATATATACGTATACAACGGAGGAGCTACTTAGATTTTACGTCAATGAATTAGGTACTCTACCAAATCGTGATCATTGGATTGAGAGTCATGGGCGGGCAAGCTCCAAGAGATACCAGTGCACGTCGCTACTAAAATAACGCACTAATTAAATTAATTGAGGGCACATGGTAGGGGGGCGTCTGTGTCTTGCTGTAAAACCGTGCCCTTGAGAACCAACGGATTGTTTCTGCCTATATGCGCAATAGCCCAGCCACTGCACCATATGTGCCACAGTGTTAAGCAAGAGTAGTAAAGGCACTGTATTTAAACCAGTTTCGGGTATATCCCTGCACATATAGCTCTCACTATTCAAACAAAAATGAGCATATATGTTGTTCCGGTTGATAGAAAAAGGCTTCAGCACGTACCATTGCTCAGGTAATGCTTGGCATATGCGTATGTCCTTTTTATGGACCGAAGGACTCCGCCCAACTAGAACCTGATGAATCCAGTGCTACAGCGGCTTGGTTATTCTCTAATTGTATGCAGGGCTATGCAAACTTACATTGACATTCTGGTGTCTCAGAGTGGTTCCAATCCGCCTGAACAATGCCACCAGGCATCTCAAGAAGCTGGGCACTCAAAGCATTGAGCCGGGCTTCTGAGAGAATATCTGCGTGCAGTAAGTATTTGAAGACTGACTCGGCCAAACTCCGCTGGCCGGTTTCGACTGCGCACTGAAACGCCGACAAGGCATGTGCGTGAGCGCCCTTCCTGTTCCCTCCATCGAGTTCTAGCTGCGCAAGATCACATCGGACTTGAGCTTGATATTTCAGATCACCGTGCACCTGAAGAAACGAAAGTGCCTCTACAAAGAGCTGAATAGCCTGGTTGCGAGTGTCCTCCGGGTTGTTGCTTTGTAAATCATCGAACATTGCGTTCACCATCTCCCGCACAAGGATATATTCCTGATCTGGAAGATATTCGGCTTGAGCTCTGCAGACCCCCAGTGCCGACTTGTAGTAAGCGATGACCTGCGCCGGATTTCGAGAAGCATGGAGTGCTGCGCGTGCCAGGCCCCTATTGCATCTAATTATTAACGGGTGCCTTGGGTCCAAGTTGCTTTGGGCAACGTTTAAATGCGCTTGGGCCTCTGGATAGTGACCATGCTCAAGAAGTTTCCAACCGAGTTCAATTTGAACGGACCGCGCACTTATCAAGTCTCCTTCGCAAAGATACTGGAGGGCAGAGGCGGCTAAAGCCTCTCGAGCTCGACTTATGTCTTGCTCTTTGCACCCTACGATTTCGAGAACGGAAGCTGGGTGATTATACGTCACAGAGAGGCAGCATTGTGATAAACTTCGCCACTTACCGTCATCTGCAGCCAATAAACCAGTTAGTCCGTTGCACTGACACTCGTGAATTTACTTACCGCTACCAATAACACTTGGTCGAGATTCTTCAGATGTTCTGAAACTAAAAACTGGTCCATCAAGGCAATGCGAATGCTTCAGTAAGATAGCTGACCACGTAGCATCTCTGTCAGGCCTGTGAAGCTTGGGATGTAATTGTACTCGTACATTCGCGTAGGGTTTGTACTACCCTGTTGGCTCGGGGACGAGATCGTGGGTTTGTCTTCCAGCATTCCCTCATTATCGGCCAAACCGTTGCCTGAAGCTGTGCCAATTCGTCTGTATCTGTCTGACTAGGAACCTCTGGAAAGTCGCCCCTTCGTATCTGCTCGGCTACCAATCGCGTCCAAGAGGGTTTTCTAAAATCTACATCCGGGTATGGGTATGAGCCCGTAAGTATCTATGGTCGTGTAAGCATATATTGAGTAACAGGATGTCGATCTCCTGTACCTACCAGATAGAACGTCCAACCAAGCGCCCAAATATCAGACGGCAGCGATCGCATAGGTGTGTCATTTTGAACCGAGAAAAATTCAGGACTCATGAACCGTGAGGTTCCTTCGCCGGTGTTGGAGAAGCGTGTCTCGCCAGCCTCAGCAGGAATCTTAGCAAGCCCAAAGTCGGAGAGCCGTACTTGGTAATTCGATTGTATGAAGAAGTTGTCCTGTTTAAACTCTAACGTGAATTTCTCAAGCCTTAACCGAGGCGAAAAAAGACATACAGGTTTCAAATCACCATGGACTATTGGCGGTTGGCTTGAGTGAAGGTAGTTCACGGCCGAGATAACCTGGAGTATCTACGCCCCCCGTTTGTTAACATTCGGGGTATTAATCGGTGGATTCCGGCCTCTAATGCTCACAAGTGATACGCGGTCGGCCGGGCGAGGGGAAGCGCCAACTATGTACTGGATGAATAATGGTGAATATTACAACTCGTCAAAAACAGAGGTACATGCCTTGGTGATATTCCCATGCTCACACCATGGTGAAATTAACGAAGGGAAGCTAGTTAGATGTGAGCCTTCCATGTACATGTAGCCTAACAGAGGTAGCACATTAGGGTGCTCCAGATTACGCCATATCTCAGCCTCATTGTTAAGTAGCTGTGAAGAATGATGAGTTCATGATTTCGGTATGGTCTTATTGAGCATTACTCTTCTTGCTCGGTCCCTCTCCTGGAGTGAAAGATGGCGCGTGTTTCGCATGTACTTGATCGCCACCTGTAAATCGTCAATGATAAGTAGATGATATTTGAAGACAGCTCGACTTACAATCTCTGGCGGACCTGAATACCTCCGACCAACAAGCCCGGTCAGCCATGATCCAGACCTGGGTTGCTTAGCAAGCTCTGCACTGGAATAGGGGTTATTTCCTGTAAGTAGGTACGAGCTAATTGATGCACGATACTAACGTAAATATATCCGAGCAACCTCCACCATCAATAGGGACGTGAGAGAGGTTTTTTATAGATTTAGTTAAATTATGCTCGTCCGACTCCAAGAACGCCATGGTGGGAATCAACTGGCAGAAGCGCCCAGTCACCCCTTTCTCGATAGGGCCCAGTCTATCAACAGACTAGCAACCAATCCCGACAAGCCACCTGTCAGCGATACAGCAACGCTGTGGCGGTTGCAAGACTGCATGATCTAGTGTGTAGAGCGGTCAGCTCGTCAAGCCTAAATGCTAAAGGCGTTTCCAAGGAGCCCAAGGGTTCAAATGGTTCTGCACAGCACCACCGCCAATTCGGAGCGAGTTCACGGAAGCAAATTGATTCGTTGATCTCATCCACCCTTCTCCCCGACTCATTGTAAAACATTAAGCATGAGGTATGCGCCGCCGAGCAAGAATTAATTCCCCGACTTAAACGATCTCGCGTCAACAGCAGCTCGAAGCTCTCAGTGTCAAGCGTGCGAGGCTCTATCAAGGAGTTGTTGGCCGACGCCAACGGCGAGAAGAAACGCAACTTTGTCGAGACCATTGAACTCCAAATTGGTCTCAAGAACTACGATCCCCAGCGTGACAAGCGTTTCTCGGGAACCGTCAAGTGAGTGATACCCAGGCGAGATAGCATACAAACTGACTGTTTTTACACCTAGGCTTCCTAATGTCCCTCGTCCTCGCATGTCGATCTGCATTCTTGCCGATGCTGCCGATATTGATCGTGCTAAGCAGATCGAGCTCGAGTATATGTCCGTCGACGACTTGAAGAAGTGCGTATCCTTGCTCGCGCATGTATAATTACGTACTAACGGTTATACTCTTACCTACAGGCTCAACAAGAACAAGAAGCTCGTCAAGAAGCTCGCCAAGAAGTACGATGCTTTCCTCGCCTCTGAGGCTCTCATTCGTCAGATCCCTCGTCTGCTCGGTCCCGGTCTCTCCAAGGGTGTGTTTCCATACTTTTTCGCTCAGTTGATCTCTCCTAACGACGATACGGACGACAGCTGGCAAGTTCCCCACCCCCATCTCGCACTCTGAGGACTTGAGCGACAAGCTCACCGAGGTCCGCAGCACCATCAAGTTCCAGCTCAAGAAGGTGCTTTGCTTGGGAGTCGCCGTCGGCCACGTTCAGATGACTGAGGACCAGGTACTCGGAAACGTCATGCTTAGTGCGTTGATTTCCTTTGTCCATCATTCATCATTCGTGCCTATCTTCTGGCGTTCCGAATCTATGCGTGATACTGATTTCTCTTTCCTTTACCAGGCATCAACTTCCTTGTTTCTCTCTTGAAAAAGAACTGGCAAAACGTCAAGTCTCTCCACGTCAAGACAACGATGGGGAAGCCCGTCCGTCTGTTCTAGTTTCCTTGTATTTCCACCTCTTCACCATCGCACTGGTTTCTCGCGGCGGGATCGGGGGGCAGCTCGTACAATGCACTACAAGCCTCGCACGCTTTCACCAACGCGCTACTCCTAACAGTGTGGTTGTGATTGGGAGCTGATGTACGGGTTGTTCCTTGGGTTCTTCATTCGGAAGCTATGTGTATCATTTTATCTGGTGTATGAATGGTGAATATATTATACGTGGAGATTTGAATTCCTCTTTGCTTCGTGTGTGGAAGAGAGCGAATATCGACTATGTACATGGCGGAATACGTGTATGATATGGTAGGGTTTTATGTTTATTTTCCAAGACGGCCAATCCTGTATCACTTCAGGTTTACATTTCAGTCGAAAAAACATAGCATGGAACCAACGTCAAAAACATGTACACAAGCCTCCAGGTATAAATAGCACCGCGTCCTCGGTTCCCCCACACCGATCGGAACGATCACATGATCGACCGAGTCATCTACGTATGCTCCCAGCTGCCGTCCGATCCAGATTCTGAACCGTCCTTCTCGGAATCGGTGTCGGTGCGCGATAGGCGGTGGTGCAACTGTTGTCCGCTAGTCGCCCCCGCTTCCGAGTGAACCGAGAGTTCAGTCCAGGGAGAGACTGGACGCTCAGATCGGGGAATTTCAACATAGGGAGATTGCACACGTGCTGGGACGTCAACAAACGGATCGGCAATGTTTGGTGGCGACTGCGGCAAGACAAATGGCGAAAAAGCAGCGGCGGCCGGGGGTGATTGCATGGAAGGTGGCAGACGCTGATAGTCCTCGAACGGATCCGACGAAGAGTGCGCACTAAAGGAGATCTCGGAGAGCGCATGCAGATCGGAAAACGGCGATCGAGGAGTGGCGGGAGCTTGGCGGGGAGAGTTTGTCGGGGTGCTGCGAGTGACAGGGGGAGTGGGCATCGGAGGTTGGCCTGCAATCTGTGCACAGCAATAGCGGTAAGCCCCCGGTACCAAATGGAAAGCGTGCCGCTATACGTACAGAGGGCTGCCTTGCGGCCAATCCTGCATGTTGCTGAGACGTCGATCCGGGCTGTGTATCAAGAAAAGTAAGTCAAGGCAGAATCCAAATAGAGCGCAAAGGTCCTCGTGGGATGATACTCACGCTATCGAAAGTCGTCAAGGGGAAGGAATCTCCAATTGCACCCATCTCAACCTCCTGCCAGCGGACACGAGGCGTCAGCGGGTTTGACAGCGCAAAACGGGGGCTGAAAACTCACCGACTGGTTTCGCTGGAACGGTGCCCCTCTGTGTCGCAGAGTGCCCGCCGGAACCTCGCGCATCTCGGTGCCGGTGGATGTGCCGGCGTCATTTAGGCCGTCTTCGTTTGGACGGCGCTTCTCGTTGAATGAATCCACTGATGCCGATTTCCCACGTCGGGGCGGGAAATCCAAGTGAGGTTCGACTAGCTGACGATGTCGCTGGTCCCGTTGTTCATGTAGTTCCGCTATAAAATCTTGTAGTTGAGGAGCGAGATAGGGATCGTACACAAACTGCGATATGATGAACATCAACCATGACGCATGTTGCAAAAGACTTACCTGCTTGAACGCAAACCCGGCTCCAACAGCGATGATGACACCCCCGACTATCAGCACTGGCGACGGCATAGTGGGCTACGAGACAGACACAGGGAGCCACCTGGAGGATGTGGTTCTCTGCAGGGGACGAATCCCGGTCACGCGAACGTCACCCAGATGCCGGATTACTAAGCGTTTGGGGCGTTTACGATCGTGGCGCCATTCCTGCGGCCGAACATATCCATCCTACGTATCAGACTATGAATGCGCGTCATTGGTACAAGCGTGGGCTCAGAGATGAATGGTTGTACTCTATCTGGAAGCCTCGAAGACGCGATAAATGGCATCATCGAAGCGCTGGCTCACCTCCTTGCGGCAGATTTGGATCAGTACCCTCATTATATCCAGCAACTATATTCAACTTCCGACAACACTGGTAGAAAGCCGAGTCATGTTCACCGATAAGGTCTGTGCAATGCTCTGGGCCATTCAAATTGGTAATGATTCCCTGCCTATATGTGTCCCTTCTACTTCCTGGCGCATGCCTAGCGGTGCTCCGACACACCTCTGGGGTTAGCTCTTACTCACGTTCCGAGGCATACGAGTAGCGAGAACATCAAGAGCTAAGTTGCGACGTTGACAAGGTCTCAATACCCCTAAACATAATTGACGTCTAGTGTGGCACTCATAAACTCACGGGTCCCAGTGGCTATTGGAAATGCACTATGGATGGCTGCGTAATACTTTGTGTGCGCGGTGATCGCCGAGACCCCGACAACGAGGCGGGAAAATAGATGCCTTCAAAATGCAGGCTAGTCGTTTCTCTTGGTGAAAATCCACGCGATACTCTAGTGAACGCTTGAGAAATTGGCTTGCGGGCTACATTTCGCTACGTTGGTCATCTCCATGAAGCATGTGATAACTGCAAGCTATGGACCTCGCAATGCCGAGCCTAACGTGCCTAGCTCGCGCAAATCGATATACAAGAGAAAAAATGAACAGCTTTACCTGTGATGCCACGTGTTGACAATGCAAAGAAAGCGTTGCTTCCTCGGTGCGTATCAAGCAGTATCAGATTAATGATATACAATGGACATCAACAAGTCATTTCGGACAGGGCAGGATTGACCGCACCACCCATAGTATCAAAATCCGATTCTCGTCTAGCGAACGTTGTCAATGATCGGTCAATGAAGTCACATCAAATAGTTCGGCAGTATCGCAGCCCGTACCCCCTTACCACCGAGTTACCCTCCGATTAGAAGACGGGACTGCAAAGCCAGCGACTGTCCATGCATATATATGCAATACTTTCCTGTGGCAATAACTAAATGCAGGTATCGGCCAAGGTCAAACGTATCATGCGTTTCTGACTAGCCAAATAGGGGAATGGTGGAACGGGCGCCTTGAATAGCTTACATATGCCCCTCGGCCCATATATCTTACTATGACCCGCAACTTCTTGCCAATCCCAAGAGTGCTTTCCCCGATAACTAGCTCCAGGCCCTTATATTGATATGCTTCCATTCTATTCCTTGAACCAATTCCTCGAAGGGGGACGTTACACTGTATGCGCAGTGGTCACTTGGATTGGAATACACGCTGGGTTAGTGAGATCTTGATTGTTCAGGATCATGATGTTCATTGCCGTGACGAGGCCGTTTGTAGCAAACTATCCCAAGAGTCAATCAAAGGAATATTATCGCTTGCTCGGGCTAATATTTTTCTTATTTGCATCTGGGCTGCGAAGCATCTCGGCCTCGCTGAGGTGATCTCGAATTGGCTCTGCATCCCGGCGTCGGAGCCTATCAGCGATATGATTGAAGTGGGGGTTATTGGAACGCACAAGACGTCCCTGTGAGTCGTAGTGACTTGATTTAAGTTCCCGCCCCGAGGCAACATGTCCCAATAAGCTGACTGAATTAACCGAATTAGAACCAAACTTTGTCGTGGTCGCTCGTGCGGTGTCGTGCAAGCATGAATATAGAGAAATGTACCTTACCGTGACCCACTCTAAGGATTTCATCCCCGTTTCTCCTGGTGGCTAAATGGATGCTGAACAAGGCTCTGCATATCCGGCAAGTTTCCTAACGCGGGAATGCACTACCCGGTGACAAGCTTTCAGCCGTCGTGCGAACTGAAATAGCTCTCGCCTAGCTAAGTATTGAACAGCAGAATGGGATTGGATGTTGAAATCCGAGATTACCAACAGCCCGTTAGCGGATAAGGAATATGTCAGTAGGATGGTATGAAATGCATACTTATCCAAGTCGCATGGCAGACGAGTGGGGTCTCGGAATTGCACGACATGAGTTGAATAAATTCCTGCCAGTAAGGCTGAACTGGAACATTGAAATTAGAATAAGAGCACAGCGCAACTACGAGCCATTTGGACGCACAAGAGCACTCCTGGCGAATATTCTCTCGTTGACAGATATGTCATTAGAGTGCTCTCATGCTCACTCGTAGTTGAGGTGAACTTCGAATTACCTAAGTAAAGTTCTGATTCGACCCATTACTTCAGTGTTTTCCGTAGCCTACTTGGCTGATTTTAAAGCAATTGACACAAACTGGCCTTTAACCTTGGGCTCGAAAATACTATCACTGCCCCCACTTACTCACTCACGCATATCTAAGCTAGAACTAATTCTTACACCGAGCTTATGCATGAGGAACACAAGGACTATGGCGATTTAGCTCTCGTACTCAGCTTTATAACCGAAATCACACAGCTTTAGTCCACCCTAACTTTGGTCATAAAGCTATATCCGAGGCAAGGTTTACAGTGTGTCTCACTTTGGACACTTGGCACAGCTCTGTCACCATACGAACCACACGAAGTATGGGTAGATGGTCAGTGTTACGAGTGTTAAATTGATACAGTAGACTAGGTGCAGTGTGGTGGTGGTGGGATAGGAACGCCTGAGGTAGCACATATCAAGTACCAGCGGATTCGCAGTCAACAAATGCTTTTTGGTACGATTAACAACCACAGTTACAAGACACATTCCTTGAGTAGATTGATGGCATGTATAAAATTGTTGATTGTGGACTAGCAAAGAACAGACCCAAATAATAATTTGGGGTGCGGTGATCGGGGATTCGGCCGCAATGCTTCATCATTATAAGCGCTGGAGGCTGTTCTGTCACCATCCATGCTTACATAAATAATACTGAGCCCTCAACTCACACCGCGTGGGCGACATGTATCTTGCTTGCCCAAATAGTAGCATTCATGGGCAATTAAGTTGGCGATTACCCATTTTGGATTAGTCGGCGCTGGGGTGTCTTGCCGCATGTGATTTTAACAAGTACAGAGGCCATCCATCCCATAGGCTGTTTAAGTCGGATCGATCAGCCAATGCGACGGAACCCAACGAGTTTTCCCCTCCATTTCAAGCTCTAAAAAGTGAGCCTCCATAATTCTAGCATGTGGTAAGCGCTGCAACCCTGTCTCATATCTCAATGTTCGGTCCCCTGCCAACTGCCCTCACACCAAAGATGAACTAGGACAATTCGTTGGGATCAGGCCCTAAAGTAAGAACATGCACGGGCTTGGGAGTTGGTAACGCACAGGCCGTTGGAGGATTCCGTCCCTCAATGAGAAGGGCAGCGCGTGCTTCGTGCAAGCATCTAATTTATAGAGTTGCAAATACTCACGGAGCCTGTCACTGGTAATTCATGTATCAACGGCGGACGTCACAGCAACGTCAGCTAATCCAAGAGCGCCCTTAGGTTGTGCGCGGGGATTACTACTGAAAGTACGATTTAAATCAATTCAAAGCGCCAGCTTTGGAGAAAGTATAGCCACTTACCTCCGAGTGTGGTGATTTGAAGATAGAATTCCAGTGGTCTTGCCGTAGGCGTGAAGCTTGTCGGGCGGCTTTCCCTCGAGACTAGTATATCGTACGGTTGAGAAAAAAGGTGGGTTTGAGGTTTCCTACCTCTCTTTTTGGCTCATAATAGCTTCACAACTTATTCGTATCGAGTGCAAACCAAGAATGACATTCCGGAGACAAACAAGGCCAAGGATAAAAACGTTTTTCAAGATCAGCTCACAGCAGGCAGATACAAGATTTCGCCTACATGGACTACAACGAGAGCAATCGACAGTAATTAGGGACACACATAGCGAGGATTCATGGCAACATGAGAGATAGTTGGCGTTAGGCCTGGACAACGGGCGCGCACCGACCGCGGATTCTCTGCGGCCTGCGTCTTGGAGGATGCAATTAGCACCACACGAGCTGCCGATCCAGGCCAGTGCTGACTCACTGGACATGGGTAAGGCCATCATCGATGTCCCTATTTTGGTCATTGACTCGTGGGAGTGTGTCACGTGACCTGAGCCATGCAAAAGCTCCGCGCATACCCTACATCACGATATATACAACTGCGATGCCCAGTTTCACAAGTCCGACAATATATTCCGCGGTCCGAGCAGCGTTTATTACTACGTATAGGTACGGAAGAGCAACTCTGTAATAAATCGAAGTTAAGACCAAGTTCAGATGAGAACGTAGTCTGACTTGCCTAATATACTGAAATAGGACCACGTATGCACGATCTCCCGGTCTTGGAAGGTACAAGATCAGTGCGTGAAGTAGGTCCATCGTGGAATTGTCAGTTTGCTTCAACAGTTGGAGGTCAGTCTGGTATGGACTGTAACAACGGGCTTCAGTGTCTACTCCGGGGCCTAACATAAACTACGAGTCTGGCTGTTTTATAGGTCGGTGAGCGGCGCCCATCAATCCGTCTCTTCCACCTTCCCGCTGCAACAACCTTCCCGCTGCAACAACCTTCCTGCTGCAACAACCCCCCTGCTGCAACAACCTTCCTGCTGTAACAACTTCCCTGCTGCAGCACTGCAGCACACCTGTACCTCACCCAGACCCTATGCTTATTAGCCGAGGAGGTCTGATGGGGCTTTTCGGCTAATAAGGTCGTGTTTCCTAGGATTTTCGCATCTCCAGCGATATCTCCCAGATATGTGTCGAAACCACCAATATCTTCGCATCTCCCACTCATCTCTCCATGCCCCCGGCGCTAACACCCGGCACACTCCACGGCTTTTGTCGGCATCGACCGCCTGCCCTCGGCGCCGGCTTCTTCCTTCCGTTTTCGTCGTCCGTCGACACACAGGGAGCGCTCGTCGGCGCTAAGGGCACCAGGACACCGCTTGGCCGCCGGCCAAGGCTGATCAGCGGCGCCTAACTACAGCAACGTGGCTCGGCACGTCACATGCCCCATTGTCGCTGTCCGTGCACCCGTCCCCAACGCCATTCCTGTCGCCGTCATCGTCGCCGCCGCCACCACCTCACTGCCGGTCGATAAAATTGCGATAAAATTGCGAAAAATTGCCCTAGACGACCGGATATATCATACCGGATATATCGACTGGATAACTCAACTGAATACACCTTGACAGGTGCACAATCTCGTCCCCGCACCTGCCACCAACTCTGTTACCGCCACCGCTGCCGGTACTGCCGACCGATATCCGGTCTGTTGGACATCTACCGTATGTAATCTTCCTCATCTACTGTTTCGTTGTGCTTAAATTCTCATTTGGACGTGCATTACGACACGGGCGGCAGACACGATAACATCACTCCGCACCATGCTCAACTTGAACAAGCTCGCCGATCAGTACCGAGCGCTTGTGTAGCGGATTATCGTGTGTCCTTGTACACTAGCGGGCTATCTCGGGTGCCGTCCGTCGAACAAGTAGGCAGGGGAACTATACTACTACCTACGTCATGGTGAGTAACTAGGTGAGTCTTACCTTTCCACTCCAGGGCAACCATCTAGCGTTTACAAGCTATCAGTACGTTATTGCCAAACTGGAACATCACTGTGGATGCAACCAAGACCAAACGCAACGTCCGACCGACCCCCTCAATCCTTTCCCATACAGTGCCTTTGCATCCCGCCCCATGTCCTGCCCTCTCCCTCGCGCTTGTTGAGCGTCGCCACTATACGGAAACCTTTCCAGTGTGTCCAGCGCGTTGCCGAGGTAGCTTCGATCCATCCCAGGATATAAAGCTGGAGGGTTTCATTTATATCGTCAGCCTTGTCGTTTAGAATATTATTATCTCTTCTCTTAGGCTCGGACGGCTTGTAATTTACATACGGGCCGATTTGATTTAATGTCAGTAATACTATGCCTTGGCTATACCGGCGTGTGCTGCGATATTGGACGGCTTTCTTATGGCTTGGGGCAAGTATCGCGCACGAGTCTGAATAATCTGCTAAATAGCATTTGTGTACGCGCACTAGCGAAGTTTACAGTAAACAAAAGCTACGTGGGCATCAAAATAATCGATTTTTGAGTAAGGAGGGGTAATGGTCCAAAAATTGCTCATAGGGCATACGATCAGCCTCGAGAATACTTATAAGGAACCCCCCAAATTTCCAAAACTATGTGGCGGCGTACAGGGTAATTGATAGGGGAATGATGTCCACTGTTGAGCGAGACCCCAGTCAGTTTGGCACACTTCTAACTTGGTGACAAATGACGTACACCATTTCTAACCTTTGCGCCCTACTCAGTATCTTTGTGAGGCGCCTTTTCAAAGTGGCACACTCCGGACTTGAGCTGCGCGACGAGCTTAAGAAGGTCCTTGTTACCTATGGTGCTTGGATTGCGAATCGCTCCAATATCCTCCGGCCATCCCACCAAGTTAACCCCGTACTTTCGGCACACACGTTCCTCGAAGTCGGCGTATTTCATCCTCCCAATTTGCTCATTAGGGTGGGCAGCGCCTTCTACTCCAACGAATTAGCAGCTTGACTGATTGCTATATGGAGAGGCTTACGTAGACTCTGGAGCAACAGCAAAGAAACCTGTGCCCTCAACTCAGATTGGAGGTCTTTATGGCTCTTGGCAATGCCTGTACTCATTAGGCGACAATAAACCAATAAATATGTTAGATACATACCTTTGGACCCCGTCTGTGCAAACGTCTGAAAATCCAGCAGGAAGTTGTTGATATTAAGCTTCATTGGGCCCTCTAAGAACTCAAGTCCTTTTGTCGTATAAACGGCTTGAAGGACTGGATGATCGCGATTACTTCCGTTAACATAGAAACAGAGGGCTTCAATTTTGCATGAGAAATTAAGCTCTTTGACCTATGCTTCCGTTTGAACTTTTTGAAACCCCCTCGTTGAGAGACACTCACCGCGACGTCAAATGCTCGAATGACCTTGTCCGAGTGTTGAGCGTGTGCACAAGGGTTTTTGTGAACATGCCCCTGTTTTGCCTCCTGCTCGGCCTCCATCTCCTCACGTGCGGCCTGGATGACTTCGGGATCAGCATTGCAGTAGGATATATAGTCGTTCTGCATTGCATCAAAGCTTCAAGACTGGCTAGCCTCCTCTTTGACAATCCATGTTTTAGCTTCGAGTAGTTTATGATATAACACTGTCACTTACTTCGCTGTTTACTCTGCATACGCCGGAAGGCGTTGTACGAATTGATCTTCCTCTTAGTGATACTGAACTTGTTCTTTACAAGTGCGCGCGATTGGATTTCGAGTGGCGACTTGTGGAATTCTTTTCCAAGCTTGGCGATTTCCCCCACAAATTTGTTTCTTGCTGCGAGGAGCTTCGAGTCCAAAGCCTTTCGCCTTTCGCGGAGCTTTTCGCGATGGACCGCTCGTGGTGAGCGTTTCTTGTATTTCAATAGGGGGAGCGCAGCCGAGAGTGTTGGCATTGACGAGGATTGGGATGACTGGGGCAGGGTGGTCGGTGGCACCCCAGGAGCGGACGCTGGGGTGTGCTGGGGTATTGCCGTGGCTGATGCTGGCACCACATGATGGGAAAGACTCTCGACGACCATCTGCTGACTTTAAGGGGGTACTAGGGAACGGGGAGCACACAGGGGGTGGGATGGAGCAGTAAAGGATGTCTGAACCCAGCAACACACTTAATTGAGCCTCGTAATCGAGTGAGAGTGTCCCTTCTCAGGATGCTATATCATAAACAGGACAGCGATCGAATTAGGTTGAGTATATGCTATGTTGATGACGAATGCAGATGTTTACCAGCTAAATAAGAGTAGATCGCTCTCTTTTGGATAAGCCTACAGATCTCTATACCCCGCTGGATTGTGGGGAATGATTGCATGCGGATATAACTGGTGTCAAAATTTTAAACAAACGGTGACGGTGTTCGAGCCGGTTTTGGATGTCAATGGCGGTGATGTTTACTGTGTCGTCTGGTGGGCTCCGAGTGTATTTGATTCGTGTTACAGGTAGGTTTGGGGGGTCAAAATTTTATCATTATTGCAAATGCCAGGCCAAGAAACAACTATACAACAGATGTCGTAGCCAGATCAACAAGAACACAAAAAATAAGGAAATTAAAGTGTCACAACCCTAGCCAAACCTTGGAGGCCAAGACTCCACAGGCAGTGAGGATGGGGGTTGGGACAACGACAAAGGTCAGATGTATGGCACTAAGGCCTAAGTGAGTCATGCAATGAGTGATGGGGAAAGAGACAAGAGAACAAGTCTTGTGGAGACAAGACTTGTGTTGCTGGTATATATACTAACTACTGTGGCTATGTACAATAGGAAGCAAGCAACAAAGGGAAACAGAACAAGAAAAGACAGGAGTCCAAGAGAAGCAGAGGCAAGACAAAGGAAACGTGATAAGTCCAGGGACACCAAGGAGACAAGGGAACCAGCCAGGCAGGCATGTCCCGCGGTCATGGCTTACATAAAGGCGACTATATGCGCCAAGGCGAGAAGAAGAAGACCAAGCACAAGACAAACAGGACAACAAGGAGAGAAAGAAGAAAAGGTTGTGACATTACCCCCCCTTCTAGGCTGGGGCTCCCTTCATCAGCACAAACTCCTCAGTATCGTCAATTACAATTGGGTCCTCAGCTGACCCTGTCCCTTTCCAAACCCCATAATCCTCCTTGTCATCCGTCAAATTGATTATGGCCTCCTCCCTAATCTCCAGATTGACAGTGAGGTTGACTATCTTGAATGGGTTGCCTCCAAGCCAGACCTTGCAAGACCTATCCATAATCTCAAGGGCATTGTGGATGTTGTCAGCTGCGTAGGCAATCCAGTTGCGCCAGCAGACAAGGGGGCAGCCGACAAACAACCAGGGGGCCTCTCCGGACCAATAGCAAGCAGACACAATGAAGTAAAAGTGTTGGCGCATGCCAGGATGCCAGTACATGCCTTGCTCCTGGGGGGGCACGACTTTGAGGGACTGTTTGAAGGCCGCTGAGCAGGTGTACAGGTCATGGTAGACCTGGACCATGACTGAGTTGGTGGATTGGCGTTGGGAGGACATGATGCAGTGAGTGAAGAAGGGGTAGGACATGGTTTTGGCGCAAGAGTGGAGAAGGTAAAAACTTTTTGATGAGGGACTTGGATCCCAGCAGCCTCTTTTATGCACTTAGGACACCTAATGGGCTGTTCTTCCTTGCTGTTGGCTGCCAAGTCATCCCTTGTTTCCTCATGGCAACGCTTCCTGGTCACCTTGGGGACTTCCTTGATGGCGTCTGGATGTTCCTTGTGGAATTCATTAATGAGTTCTGATGCGTTGCCAAGGTTCTTCAAGGGTTCCCAAGAGTCATGTTCCGCAGTGTAGCCCTTCCATCTGACAAAATACTTCAGGATTCCTTTTTCCACCTTGGAACTTTGGATGCGTTCCACCTCATATTCCTCTTCACCTTCTGGTGTCTTGATTGGTGGGGGAGGATAAACCTGGTGGCCCTCAATTTCATCTTCCTCATACTTGGCTAGGCGTGATACATTGACTACTGGATGCATGGTCATTGAAGGAGGGAGTTGTAGTCTGTATGCGTTCTTCCCTACTGCTTCCAGGATAGTGAAGGGCCCAAGTTGTTTATGCAATAATTTCAAAGATTGTCCATTGCTCGTGATGTGCTGATGGCTTAGCCAAACCTTATTGCCCACAATAAAGGGATCTTCCTGCCGTTGCTTGTCCACATATTCCTTGTCCCATTCTTTGCTCAGGGTCAAGCTAACCTTAGCTTCTTCCAGGTTGTCTTGGATATGTTGCACATGCGCCGCAGCTTCTGGGACGGAACCATCTTCCACTGGTGTACCATTGATTGATGGGTGGCGAGCTGTATTGGCAAAGAAAGGTGTCATACCAATGCTAGAGTGGAACAAGTTGTTATATGCAAATTTGGCAAAGGGTAAAAGTGAGGCCAAGTTGTGTTGCTTGAAGGCGCAGTATGTCCAAATGAAAGCTTTGACTGTTTGATTGATGCGCTCCGTTTGCCTGTCAGTTTCAGGGTGATATGCTGTAGAGAGCCTAGGCCGGATGTTTGGGGCCTGATAGAGCTCCTTCATGAATTTTGGATGCAAAGGTCAGTCCACAATCTGATACAACTGTTTCTGGGGTTCCATGTATTTTCCAGCAGTGTTCCATGAAGAGTTCCGCGAGCTTGGGTGACATGGTTTTTTTGGTACATGGGATGAAATGTGCCATCTTAGTCAGGGTGTCAACAATGACCAATATTGAGTCTAGACCCTTGGACAGAGGAAGTTTGACAATCATATCAACTGAAATATGTTGCCAGGGTTTGGAAGGAAGTTCAAGTGGTTGTAATTCCCCAAGAGGTCGTTGATTGATGGGTTTTGACCTCTGGCATAAATTGCATGATGACACGTATTTGTTGACATAGGCCTTCATGGATGGCCACCAATACTGCCGTTTGACCATTTCCAGTGTTTTTGCTTGGCCCATGTGTCTGACTGCTTTGCTGTCATGGTGGAGTTCTAGGATCTGGTGCTTGATCTCATTGTTGTTTGGGATGTAGATCTTTCCTTTGCGGTACAACATGTTGTTCCTGATCTTCTAGTCTTTGAATTCCTTTGTACAGAAGCAGGTGCCTTTTCTGGGTGGTTGCTAAGGAAGGCCCAGATTGATGTAAAGTAGTTGTCTCTTTGTGTCTGATCCTTGACTGCTTGCCAAATATCCGTAGTTGATGCCATACCGTGAGGTTTCTCTTCTGCCGAGTTGATGAAGAGATGCAGCAAAAGTAGGGGTTTTTGAGGGACCACTCCCCCTTCTAGGTTGTGGTTGCTTTGTTGACTGAGTGCATCTGCTTTGCCATTAAGTCTGCCAGCTCTGTACTTGATCTGGAAGTTACACTCCAAGAGGAAGACAGCCCATCTGTTCTGTCTTTTCATCAACACTTTGGAGGTCATGAAATACTCCAGGTTTTTGTGATCAGTAATGAGTAGTACCAGGATTTCAGTTCCTTCCAAAAGATGGCACCATTCCTTGAATGCTTTGATGATTGCCAAGAGTTCTTTGTCAAAGATGTTGTAGTTATGTTCTGCCGGAGATAGGCTTTTGGACATAAACGCGACAGGGTGGAGTTTGTTGTCAGGGCCATATTGATTGAGGACTGCTCCTGTAGCTTTGTCCAATGCATCACATTCAATGATGAACCCTTTGTCGTGGTCAGGTTGTAGAAGGATAGGCACCTTGATGAATTCCTTGATTAATTGTCATGAGCTGACTAAGCTCAGACATTTTATTCTGATTTTATATCTTTTTTTCCGAACACTTTCCTTTTTTGGTACAAATGTCCTCTGGCACTTAACTTGTATCATGTGATGTATTTGTCTTTCCATTTGATATTGGTGAAAGCTTCTGGAACTTCCAGAAAGTCAAGTCATACCTCTTATCTTGCTTATCATTGGTTGTACTCGGCTTTCTCCCACTGATAGATGATGACGTGGCACTGATCCCTCATGTATATAAACCCAGAGGTCAAGCCAGTTAACGACAAGGCTTGACCTCCTTTCCACTAGGACTTGTACAATCAAATCCTCTTACTAAACACTACTCCTTGGGTTCTAAGACTTGCTTAAGTCAAACCCCTTAACCTCTTATATACCTAATTGACCCAAGTCAGGACATTAGGTCAAGCCTTTTTAAGCATCAGCTTTAGGCTCCTGCTCTTCCACCAAGTAGATAGAACATACACGGGAAAACGAGCATAGTACAATGGACAACAAGCTATACTTGATATAGACCAGTAGTCCCACATTGCTGTATGCTGTCAGTGAACCCAATTGTTATCCTCTTTTGGGTCATAGCAGCTTTAGTCAGCTAAATACACCCTTACTCTGTTATACACTGTTGCTATCACACCCGCCCAAGGCTGTTGATAACTGATAAGATCAGATAAGGAGTATATTGAGCAAAAGCTTAGCGTTCAGCACCCTTCACATCCCTATCAACATCTTGAGGAAGCCAGATCCTCTCAAGTCAACCTGGAAAGTGGTCAGAGCACCACCCAAGTTAATACTCACATCCATCAAAAAACCCCATCAACTCGTTGTTTCATCAGTATGCACTAAAAAAGGGTTAATTAGTAACTGACTAATTAACCTTAAAAGTGTTCCCTGCATTTTTTAGCCTCTGCAAAGCAGTCTTTAGACTAAAAGACTTTGTACTTGATCTAGACACCAAAGTTGACAAATTAAACAGTCAAATTGAAGTACTAGAAGAAGATCAAGTTGAACAAGCAGAGGAGCTAAGGGTCAAGCGTATAAGGAACAATGAAA
Source organism: Ceratobasidium sp. AG-K (assembly GCA_037039685.1). Taxonomy (NCBI): domain Eukaryota; kingdom Fungi; phylum Basidiomycota; class Agaricomycetes; order Cantharellales; family Ceratobasidiaceae; genus Ceratobasidium; species Ceratobasidium sp. AG-K. The sequence continues at coordinate 2,190,224 of JAWNGF010000009.1, read as the reverse complement.
ACCACAACCAACTTGAAGCTGATTATCAAACACTCCACTCAAGGCTTGAGTTCATCAAAATCAGCATTGATAACACAAACAAACTACAAGCCAATCAAGATTGTGTCCAAAGCATAAACCTAACTGACACCAACATTGAAGTCAAGCGCCTACAAGAGCAAACCCGTGTCCTGATCAAAAACTGCAACCAACTCATAAAAGTCCAAGAAAAACATACTTGAAAGGTCAAAAACCTCATCAACAACAACAAACATCAGTGGCGCACCATTGAGACTCTCAAAGACAAAATCAAGAGCAGATACTGCCCTCTTGCAGCAGAAGTGTGTATTCCTATTAACCAGGATTACCGCCTTCTAAATCATCTAAATACCATTGCACCCAACCCTTTTCAGTGGGACCAAGACCTCAACTCACACAGGAACAACACAGGGAACAGCTTAGACTAGAATCCCTATCACTCTTCATTGAAGATGTTCATCATAACTACATATACAAACAGTACGACAAACTAGGAGTGATCAACGCATTGTTTCTGGAAGATGAGAATCTTGAATTGGTGTTTTTAAGAAGTCTGCGGGTCATTAAAGATAGAAGAGTTTGCAGAAGGATTTGCAATATTTTGTACAGTCTTGGCTCCCAATAAATTCACACTTCTCCCTGCTCCAATATGTCAAGAGCCCCATCACCAAGTCAAGGGGGGTTTACCCAAATATCTGAAACATCTCCACCCGACATAGTAGCACACGCAATCAATGCCCTAATAGATGAGGTGCAAAAGATAAATGGCCACATCAATGCCTTAAATAGCATCACCACCACTCTAGAACAAGGGATTGACAACACTGTTGTGGACGTCATGGCAATCCAAAACCAGACCTCACAAATTGCACCTCTTCACCAATTAATGAACGCGGTATCTCAATCACTAGCAAACCTAGGAGCAACACCCTCCACAACCGCATCAACAACTACGCCAGGGTATAAACTCAAAATGCACCCCCCAGAAGAATTTTCTGGAGAGGTAGATAAATTTGATGAGTTTAAATCACAATGTACCCTGTACATAAACCATACATCCCACAAGCAACCACAGAACAAAAAATCACTTACATTATGGGTTATTGCAAGGGACCTGCCTATGTATGGATGCAACCCAGAATCGATGTAGATACGGCAAGAAGAGGAGCAACCAATTGGCTACATGACATAGACAAATTTTGGAACAAAATGCAAGCTAGGTTTGGCAATGTCCACAAAATTGACTGATATAGACAACTATACAAGAAGTTGATCCAGAAGAACTCTGTCCAAGATGACCTACAAGACTTTGTCACCTATTCATTGGTACTTGGGTACACTGATCAAGTACTTCATGATGATTTCTATGATGGTCTTAAAGATGAAATCAAGATGGCCATGGTGTCACAGAACTTTAAACCCCATGAAGCAACAAGGACATTCAACCAAGTTTGCAAAAGAGCCCTAGAAATTGATTCCACAATGAACACCATTAATGCACCCAAAAAGGTCCAAGGCCTACAAACCAGTACCTTGAAACAAACCACATCCAAGGCAGCTACAAGCACTCCAAACACCCTGCTGGGTCAAAGGTTCAACATAAACAATTGCGTCTTTATGTCAAAACCTACAGGTGGAGTGCAATACAGCAGAATCTCAAGTATAACCAGGAACGCCAAGGGTTGTCCAGTTCCACAGATCTCCTGGGACAACGGAACAAAGGGAAATGTCCTGTTTGGAGCTATTCAAAAAGACACCTGGACCAGTACTTTCAGCACTCCTACTGTTCAAACACCCAAACCCTCCATTCCTGCCAAAGACCCCAATGCAATGGATCTTGATGGAAAAGGAAAAGGACCCATGATTTGCTTCACATGCGGCGGCAAGGGACACTCAGCAAGGGTCTGTCCTTCCAAGAATACAGCATCAGGTTTCGAAGCCTAGATTGGAGAAATCTCTTCAGACATTGAATTGGGAAAAGACATCACCAAGGCTTATTAAGGAGCCAAGTACTTGGTGATATATTAGCTAGAAACATGGATGAACTTGAAATCATGTCAATATCAAATGAGAACCAATTATACATTGATTTCACCGCTCATCTGCCAGCTACAGCTCCCAATTCTAAGTCAGTCAACAAATCAAAGAAATTTTCTGGGCAAGCACTCCTAGATTGCGGTGCAACATCCTGCTTCATTAACCCTTCCCTAGCAAAAGAAGCAGACCTTCCCCTTTTTCAACATGAAAAACCAAAAACCTTACAAGTTATAGATGGACAAGAAGTTTCATCTGGAAAAGTCACCCACTATACTAAATTTAAACTTAATATGGGCACACATTCCAGCAAAATAGAATGTCATGTCACAAACATTGGAAGACACCCTATTGTACTTGGGATGTCATGGCTCAAAAAAACATAATCCTCAAATTCATTGGAAAAATAGGACAATCACATACATGAGCAAATTCTGTTCAAAGAACTGCCTTGAAGTCCCGTCTATGCTTCAAATTGCAGCCAAAACTACTTTACCAGAGGAATACAAGGATTTTGTAGGTGTGTTTGACAAGTCCAGATTGGAAGAACTCCCACCTCACAGACCAACAGACATTACACTTGACCTCCTACCAGAAGCCAAATTAAAGCACGGCCCTATTTACAAAACATCCCCAGCTGAAAACAAAGAAATGAAGAAGGTACTAGAAACCCTCATCCAAAGGGGACACATTCAAATTTGTAAGTCTCCTTTGGCATTGCCGGTCCTGTTTGTAAAAAAAACCCCATCCAGAAGATCCAAACAACCCAGAGTTATGCTTTTGCGTCAACTATAGATATGTAAATTTGCTGTGCAAATTCAATGCAAACGGAATACCTCTACTGGATCAATGGTTAAGGGCCCTGGAAGGGTTTGTCATTGGTACCACTCTGGACTTGGCACAGGGATTTCATCAAACCTGAATAGTGGCAGGGCACAAATGGAAAACAGCCTTCAAAACTCAGTATGGCATGTACGAATGGAAAGTCATGCCCTTTGGTCTCAAAAACGCCCCATCAAGCTTCCAGTCCCTAATGAACTTTATATTCAGGGATATTATGGGGGTTTTCATACTTGTATACATTGATGATATCTTCATTTTCTCCAAATGAGTCAAAGATCATCTGGGACACGTCAAAGAGGTGCTAAAAAGACTAAGGGAACACAAGTTGATTGCGAAACTGAGGAAGTGCAAGTTCCATCAAACCAAACTGGATTGGGTAGGACTGGTTATTTCAAATAAAGGGATCAAAACGGACCAGGAAAAAGTCACAGCAGCTATGAATTGGAAAGCACCCAAGAATGTCAAACAAGTCCAAGAGTTCCTAGGATTTGCCAATTTCTATCAAAGATTCATCCAAGACTTTGCTGGCAAAGCTAGACCCCTGTACAACCTACTCAAAAAGGATCAAAAGTGGCAATGGACAAGCAAAGAGCAGGATGCCATGAATGCACTAAAGGAAGCTCTTAAGGTTGCACCCATAATGATGCAACCTGATCAAAATAAGGAGTTTTTCCTTGAAACAGATGCATCAGGATTTGCCACAGGAGCAGTTGTCATGAGCTGACTAAGCTCAGACATTTTATTCTGATTTTATATCTTTTGTTCCGAACACTTTCCTTTTTTGGTACAAATGTCCTCTGGCGCTTAAACTTGTATCATGTGATGTATTTGTCCTTCCATTTGATATCAGTGTCGCTTCCAGAACTTCCAGAAAGTCAAGTCATACCTCTTATCTCGCTTATCATTGGTTGTACTCGGCTTTCTCCCACTGATAGATGATGACGTGGCACTGATCCCTCATGTATATAAACCCAGAGGTCAAGCCGGTTAACGACAAGGCTTGACCTCCTTTCCACTAGGACTTGTACAATCAAATCCTCTTACTACACACTACTCCTTGGGTTCTAAGACTTGCTTAAGTCAAACCCCTTAACCTTCTATATACCTAATCGACCCAAGTCGGGACATTAGGTCAAGCCTTCCTAGCATCGGCCTCAAAAAGCCCCTGCTCTTCCACCAAGTAGATAGAATGTACACGGGAAAACGGGCATAGTACAACGGACAAAGAGCTATACTTGATATAGACCAGTAGTCCCACGTCGCTATACGCTGTCAGTGAACCCAATTGTTATCCTCTTTCGGGTCATAACGGCTTTAGTCAGCTAAATACACCCTTACTCTGTTATACACTGTCGTTATCATGCTTGCCCAAGGCTGTTGATAACTGATAAGATCAGATAAGGAGTATATAGAGCAAAAGCTTAGCGTTCAGCACCCTTCACATCCCTATCAACATCTTGAGGAAGCCAGCTCCTCTCAAGTCAATCTGGAAAGTGGTCGGAGCACCACCCAAGTTAACACTTATACCCATCAAGAACCCCACCAATTTGTCATTTCCATCAGTACACACTAAAAAGGGATTAATTAGTAACTAACTGATTAACCTTAAAATTGTTCCCCGCATTTTTTAGCCTCTGCAAAGCAGTCTTCAGATTAAAAGACTTTGTACTTGATCTAGACACCAAGGTCAACAAGTTAAATAGTCGAATTGAAGTACTAGAAGAAGATCAGGTTGAGCAAGCAGAGGAACTAAGGGTTGAACATACAAGGAACGACAAAAACTACAACTAATTCAAAGCCAACTATCAAGCACTGCACTCAAGACTTGAGTTTATCAAAATCAACATCAAAGAATACAAACAAGCAACAAGCCAATCAAGACTGCGTGCAAAGCATAAACCTTGCTGACACCAACATTGAAGTCGAGCACCTACAAGGACATATCCATGTCCTGATTGAAAACTGCAACCAGCTCATTAAAATTCAAGAAAAACATACTTGAAAGATCGAAAATCTCATCAACAACAATAAATGTCAGTGGCGCACCATTGAGACTCTCAAAGACAAAATCAAGAGCAGATACTGCCCCGTTGCATCAGAAGTGTGTATTCCTATCAATCAGGATTACCGCCTTCTAAACCATCTTAACACCATTGCTCCCAATCCTTTTCAGTGGGACCAAGACCTTGACTCACACAGGAACAACACAGGGAACAGCTCAGGCTAGAATCCCTATCACTCTTTATTGAAGACGTTCATCGTAACTATATATACAAACAGTAAGACAAACTAGGAGTGATCAACGCATTGTTTTTGGAAGACGAAAATCTTGAATTGGTGTTTCTAAGAAGTTTACATGTTATCAAAGATAGACGAGTGCGCAGAAGGATTTGCAACATTCTGTACGGTCTGGGCTCCCAATAAATTCACACTTCTCCCTTCTTCAAAATGTCTAGAGCCCCATCACCAAGTCAAGGAGGGTTCACCCAGATATCCAAAACATCCCCACCTGATGTAGTAGCACACACCATCAACACTCTGATAGATGAAGTGTGAAAGAGAAATGGTCACATCAATGCCTTAAATAGTATCACTACCATGCTAGAACAAGGAATTGACAACACTGTTGCGGATGTCATGGCAATTCAAAACCAAACCTCACAGATTGTGCCTCTTCACCAACTAATAACTGCAGTATCCCAATCACTAACAAACCTGGGAGCAACACCCTCCACGACCGCATTGACAACCACTCCAGGATACAAACTCAAGATGCATCCTCCAGAAGAATTCTCTGGATATGTAGACAAATTCGACGAGTTTAAATTGCAATGTACTCTGTACATAAACCATACATCCCTGCAGGCAACTGCAGAACAAAAGATTACTCATATCATGGGTTATTGCAAAGGGCCCACCTACGTGTGGATGCAACCTGGGATTGACGTAGATACGGCAAGAAGAGGAGCAACCAATTGGCTGCATGACATAGATGAATGCTGGAATGAAATGCAAGCTAGGTTCGGCGACATTCACAAAATTGACCGATATAGACAACTATACAAAAAATTGGTCCAGAAGAATTCTGTTCAAGATTATCTACGGGATTTTGTCACTTATTCATTGGTACTCGGGTACACTGATCGAGTACTTCGTGACGATTTCTATGACAGTCTTAAAGATGAAATCAAAATGGCCATGGTGTCACAGAACTTCAAACCCCATGAAGCAACAAGGACATTTAACCAAGTTTGCAAACGAGCCCTGGAAGTTGATTCCACAACGAATGCCATTAATGCACCAAAAAGGGTTCAAAGTCTACAAGCAAGCACCTCAAAACAAACTACATCCAAGATGGCCACAAACACTGCAACCACCTCACTAGGCCAAAGGTTCAACATAAACAATTGTGTCTTCATGTCAAAACCTACAGGGGGGGTGCAAAATGGAAAAATCTCAAGTATTTCCAGGAACGCAAAGGGCTGTGCAGTTCCACAAATCTCCTGGGATGACGGAACTAAAGGAAATGTTCCGTTTGGGGCAATCCAGAAAGACACCAGAACCACCACGTTCACCACTCCCACAACCCAAATGCCTAAGACACCCACTCTTGCTAAAGACCCCAATGCAATGGATCTTGATGGCAAAGGAAAAGCACCCATGATTTGCGTCACCTGCGGCAGCAAGGGACATTCAGCAAGAGTCTGTCCTTCCAAGAACACAGCCTCAGGGTTTGAAGCCCAGGTTAAAGAAATCTCTTCAGACATTGAATCGGGAAAAGACGTCACCAATGTCACAACCCTAGCCGAACCTTGGAGGCCGAGACTCCACAGGTAGTGATGATGGGGGTTGGGGCGGCAACTAAGGCCTAAGTGAGTCACGCGATTGTGTGAGGGGAAAACAACAAGAGAACAAGTCTTGTGGGGGCAAGACTTGTGTCGCTGGTATATATACTAACTACTGTGGCTATGTACAATAGAGAGCAGGCGACAAGGGAAGACAAAAGGAGAAAAGGCAAGAGTCCGAGGGAAGCGAGGACAGAACAAAGGGAACGTGATAAGTCCATGGGCGCCAAGGGAAAACTGGGACTAGCCAGGCAGGCATGTCCCGCGGTCATGGCTTACATAAAGGCGACTATATGCGCCAAGGCGAGGAGAACGAGACCAAACACGAGCCAAACAGAACACAGAAGAGAGAAAAGGAAAAGGTCGTGACACTACCCCCCCTTTTAGGCCGGGGCATCGACATCAGAAGAAACAGGGGAAACCAAGACAAACTCCTCCCCATCGTCCAGCACCAATGGGTCCTCTGCTGACCCAACCCCTTTCCAGACCCCATAATCCTCCTCCTCATCCGTCAAGTCGACGATGGCGTCCTGTTGATCGGGCTCCTCCTCGGTGAGGTCGATGTATTCGGTGCATGCCCGTGCCCTGGCTTTGCGGTAGGCGTTGACGATCTCGACGTGATCGTGGATGTCGGCCATGTCGTGGGCCAGCCAGTTGCGCCAGTGGACGAGGGGCATACCGCAGAAGGAGCGGCGGGGGCGAGAGCGCTCATAGCGTGCAGAAGTGATGAAGTAGAATGACTGGCGGAGTCCGTCGTGCCAGTACAATCCTTCCTCGAGGTTGACGCAAGTGAGGGACCTCTTGAAAGAGGCTGAGCAGGTGAAGGCGTCGTTGTAGACGCGGACAGTGGTGTTGGCGAAGCGAGACATGGCGCCAAAGTGGATGTACGAGTAGGTGGTTTAAGCGCAAGAGGAACCGAAGTAAGAACTTGTTGATGAGGGACTTGGACTCCCGCTGCCTCTTTTATACGCTTTGCACGACGGCTGGGCTGTTCCTCTTTTTCTTCGGCGGCCGAATTACCCTTTGTTTCCTCATGGCGGCGCTTCCTCGTAACTTTGGGAACTTCCTTGATGGCTTCTGGATGTTCCCTGTGGAATTCGCTAATGAGTTCTGATGCGTTACCAAGGTTTCCCAAGGGTTCCCACGAATCGTGTTCCGTTGTGTAGCCTTTCCATTTGACAAGATACTTCAGGATGCCTTTCTCTATTTTGGAACTTTGAATGGTTTCAACCTCGTATTCCTCTTCTCCTTCAGGTGTCTCAATTGATGGTGGTGGCTTGACAACACGTCCCTCAATCTCATCTTTCTTCGTACTTGGCAAGGCGAGATACATTGACTACTGGGTGTATGGTCATGGATGGAGGAAGTTCCAGTTTGTACGCGTTTTTTCCGATTGCTTCCAAGATTGTGAAGGGGCCCAAACGCTTATGAGAGAGTTTGATTGATGGCCGGTTTGAAGGAATGTGATTGTGACTGAGCCAAACTTTATCTCCAATGATGAAAGGATCCCCACGGCGCCGTTGATCCGCGTATTCCTTATCTTGTTCCTTGCTCAAGGTCAGGCTTGCCTTAGCTTCTTCCAGATTGTCATGGATGCGTTGAGCATGAGCCGAGGCTTCCGGAACTGAGCCATCTTCCACTGGTGTACCATCTATGGAAGGATGTCGTGCCGTGTTGGCAAAGAAAGGGGTCATGCCAATACTTGAGTGGAAGGAATTGTTGTAAGCAAATTCGGCAAAGGGAAGCAGAGAAGCCCAGTCATGCTGCCTGAACGACACATAGGTTCTCAAAAAGGCTTCTATCATCTGATTGATTCGTTCCGTTTGGCCATCCGTCTCAGGGTGATAGGCTGTGGAGAGTCTGGGTCTAATCTTCAGGGCCTGATAGAGCTCCTTCATGAATTTTGACGCGAAGGTGGGGCCTCGATCTGATACAACAGTCTCTGGAGTACCGTGCAACTTCCAACAATGTTCCATGAAGAGTTCTGCTAGCTTTGGGGACGTGGTCTTCTCGGTACAGGGGATGAAATGTGCCATTTAAGTGAGCGTATTGACAATGACCAAAATGGAGTCTAGGCTCCTTGATAGGGGTAGTTTGACAATCATGTCAACCAAGATGTGTTGCCAAGGTTTAGAGGGAAGTTCCAGAGGTTGCAATTCTCCTAGGGGGCGCTGATTGATCGGTTTGCTTCGTTGGCACAAATCACAAGATGACACGTATTTGTTAATGAATGCCTTCATTGATGGCCACCAATATTCCCGCTTGATTAATTCCAAAGTCTTGGCTTGTCCCATGTGACCGGCTGCCTTGTTGTCGTGGTGTAGCTCTAGGATTTGTCGTTTCGTCTTGTTGTTGTTGGGAACATAGATCCGCCCCTTCCTATACAGCATGTTATTCCGAATTGTCCAATCTTCGAATTCCTTTTGAACTGTAGCAGGTGCTTTCTCGGGTCGATTGCTGAGGAAGGCCCAAATGGACTGGGTGTATTCGTCACTTGGCAGTTGCTTCTGAATGGAAGAATGAATTTCCGCTGTTGATGCCATGCCAGTAGGTGATTCTTCTGCCGAATTGATGAAGATGTGGGGAGCGAGCAAAGGTTTTTGAGGGACTACTCCCCCTTCTAGGTCATGGTCGCTTCGTCGGCTGAGTGCATCGGCTTTTCCATTAAGTCCGCCAGCCCGATACTTGATCTGGAAATTGAATTCTGACAGGAAGACGGCCCATCTGTTCTGTCGTTTGGTAAGGACTTTCGATGTCATAAAATATTCCAGATTCTTGTGATCGGTAATAAGTAGTACCGGAATTTCAGTTCCTTCCAATAGATGGCGCCATTCTTTAAAGGCCTTAATGATTGCCAAAAGTTCCTTATCAAAAATATCGTAGTTCCGCTCCGCTGGTGACAGGCTTTTGGACATGAAGGCGACAGGGTGAAGTTTGTTATCCGTCCCATATTGGCTGAGGACTGCTCCTGTGGCCTTGTCTGATGCATCGCACTCAATGATGAATCCCTTTTCTTGATCCGGTTGCAGTAGTATTGGTGCTTGTTGGAATTCTTGAATTATTCGCTCAAAGCTGGCCTGTGTTTCCTTGGTCCATTCCCAGGGTTTCCCTTTCATTGTTAAGTCATAGAGAGGTCGCGCTATGTGGGTATAGCCTTGGATAAATCGCCGATAGAAGTTTGCAAACCCTAGGAATGTTTGTACATCTGTAACGTTTTTGGGAACGGGCCACCTCTTGATCGCTGACACCTTTTCTTCTTGCATTTCAACAACTTCTCCCGAGATTACCAGACCCAGATAGTCAACCTTTGAAACATGGAACAAACACTTCTTGAGGGAGCAATATAGACCCAGGCGTTGTAGTCGACGAAGTACTTCTTTCACATGAGATGGATGTTCTTCAGGTTCTTTGGAGAAGATTAAGATGTCATCAATGTAGATTTCCACGTAGACTCCTTTAATGTCCCTGAACTCCATGTCCATCATATTCTGGAACGTTGCTGGAGCATTGGTCAGGCCAAACGGCATGACTTTGGTTTCAAACAGGCCATATTTAGTTCTAAAGGCCGTTTTGTATACGTCTTCTTCTGCGACCCTGACTAGGTTGTAGCCCGATTTCAGATCTAATTTGGTAAAGATCTTGGCCCCTTTGACTCGCTCAATTAGGTCATCCGTTCGGGGTAGGGGGTATCGGTTCTTCTTTGTCCACCTGTTAAGGTACCGATAATCCATGCATAATCTTGGTGGTTGGGGTACGCCATCGATGTCGTGACGGCGGACAAACATAACTGGTGATGCCCATTGAGAAGTTGAGGGAACGATGAAGCCTTTTTCCAGGTTCTCGTCGATCCAGGCCTTTAGGATTCTATCTTCCTCCTTGGTTAATGAGTAAACAACCCCAATTTTGGGTTTTGCACCAGATTCGAGTTCAATTTTGAGATCATAGGGCCGGTGAGGGGGAAGCTTATCAACCTCCTTGGCGACAAAGACATCCTGGAATTCAAGGTATTCGTTGGGAAGTTTTCCCACTATTCCCCCTTCTATGGCGTTGAGATCTTCACACAGGCATTCCGACACGCAGAACTCCGAGTTGAACTCCAATGTCCCTTTTGACCAATTGATTTGAGGGTTATGCTTCTTCAACCAAGGGATTCCCAAGACCACAGTGTGCCGTCCTAAGGGTGCCACGTCGCATGTGATTTCTTCGACGTGATCATTCATGATGACATGGAAAGTTGCTTCCCGCTCGATTAGTCCATTTGCAATTGGGCGTCCATCTATAACTTGTACCCGTCGTGCCACTTTTTTCTTTTTCGTAGGGATTTTGTGTTTAGAGATATATTCAGAATTGATGAAGTTCCCGGAGGCGCCGGAATCAATCATAGCAACGGTGATAAGGTTTTTCAGGCTTTCGATCGTTATCGGCACACGGAGTTGGTCTGCGTATTCGGTGGAACATAGATATAATTCGTTTACAGACTGATTACAATTCTCCATGGCAACACGATCTAATTCTGTCTTCAGGGCGCCTGATGCTCCCTTCAGACACTGCCTTTTCCCGACTCCTCATCAGAGACTTCTTCCAGAGCGGCTATCTTGACAACGCAATTTTTCGCAATGTGGCCCTTCTTCTGGCAGCGGTAACAAGTGAGTTCTGAACTACTGGTTGCTGCCATTTCAATTCCTGCGACCGTGCGGGTGTTTAGGCGAAGGTAGGGGAATGGGAGTTCGCTCTCAGAGCCATCTTCCCATTTGATGGTGGGAATCTTGAAGCCCTTCTTGTTGTTCCCAATTTTTGTAATTTGTCCCCTGGTTGCGCCCTTTGGTCCCATGGTATACACCCTGTCTCCCTCCTTGAATTGTGTCTTCTGCGCTGTTGCGCTCGTGGTCACCTTCTTGAAGGTTCCGCTCGATGTCGCCTTCTCCAGGCCCTTGGCCTTTTTCTCCAGATTTCGTGCAATAAGGCTTGCATCAATCCTAGACGCGTGGTTCATCAACTGTGTGAGGGAAATGATGTGGCGATCAATGCTCTGAATTGACATGATGTCCTGGATTTCGTCTTTGAGCCCTGAGTAAAAATCGTCTTTGAGGGTGGCCTCATTGTAACCCAAGGCGCTGGAATAGGTTCGGAAATTCGAAATGTAGTCGACCACTGACTTGGTTTGTTTCAGATTTCGATATTTTTGCCGATAAACTTCCGCTTGCTCTACTTCGCCAAAGGCTTCCTCGAAGGCTTCCTCGAAAAGGGTCATGTCGTTAAGGATAGGTTGAGGGATGCCAGACATTTCTTTCTCAAGGAATGGGCGAATCCATTCCCTGGCTTCCCCCCTCAGGTACGAGACAACAAAGAGGATCTGCTGATCTACTGTATCGTAACGCAACTCCGAAGTACTGATGTAGAGGTTGCAGGCGAAGGTAAAGTCCCTAGCCTTCTGACCGCGTTCGCCATTGTATTCGGGAGGTTTGCTGGCTGAACTCTTTTTAGCAGTTCGAGGAGCAGTGGGGGTTATACCCTGAGTGGCGACGGGAGCTGAACCAAGTGTGAATCGTCCAGTGGACCTTCCTAGTGCTTGTTGATTGAGGGGAGTCCCGCCCGGGGGTTGCGATACGCCAGGATTTGCTCCTGTTCCTTGGTTACAAGGTTGGTAAGCGCGCCCTCCTGCTTGAAGAATTAGAATGTCCATGTCGTTCTGCATGGTATTGAGGAGCGCTTGATTTGTTTGAACATCGGCTTGAGTGGCCTGAATACTTTGTAGGTTGAGGTCGCCATCTCCTGCATTCCAGAGTACCCATTGATGAATGTTGTCAACGCGTCTGTTCGTGATTTCGACCCGTCGTGCTATTTCGAGTAGGAACGCGGCAATGTCTTCATTAGTGGTTCCGCAATTGTTGTACCATTGACCATTTTCCAACTGGTCTTCGATATATTGGTCCGATGGTATCGTCTCCACTCGTCCACTAGCTTCTGGGGGGTGAAGATCCCCAGTGCGCATGGAGGCGTTATCGCGATTTGCATTGGGCGGAGATGATGTAGCCGCTGGGGCTCCAACACCAAAGGAAACTTGATGTGACTCCGTTCCCTGGACCGTAGGATCCGATCGACTGGTCCCTGCGTCACCGGACATGATGTTGGTTGCACTTGGAACTTGGGATGTAGATCGGCCTAGACCAAAGGTTGTTCTGATGCGCCCTGCCACTGATCCCTCTCCTGGGTAGATTGACATGAGCTATAATAAATGCGCTTCCTGGTGCGCTGCGACCAAATATGGCTAGTACTTGTTGGTGAAGAGAAAATCCCCTGGGTAGAGATGGATAAGTAGGGGGAACCTAGTCGACGGTAGGTTCAAGGCGAGGGTCTCAGAGGTCCTTGTTCCAATAGAATATGTAAGCGGCGCTTCCTGATTAGGTGGCAACGGCTCAGTGATATCAGAGGATAGGGGACGTCTTCAACAGGCTAATGGATGCGAGCTGCAATATGCCTCAACGTGTAAATGATGCAGGGGAGATATAGGGGTATTAGCTATCAATGGTGAAGGGTATGCAATTGCTCAGAGATATCCCGGTGATGATAAACCTGGTTCCGACAGCGACGAGGGCTGTATCCGCGGCGAAGGCGACAAGACTTGTTCTAGTGTCACAACCCTAGCCGAACCTTGGAGGCCGAGACTCCACAGGTAGTGATGATGGGGGTTGGGGCGGCAACTAAGGCCTAAGTGAGTCACGCGATTGTGTGAGGGGAAAACAACAAGAGAACAAGTCTTGTGGGGGCAAGACTTGTGTCGCTGGTATATATACTAACTACTGTGGCTATGTACAATAGAGAGCAGGCGACAAGGGAAGACAAAAGGAGAAAAGGCAAGAGTCCGAGGGAAGCGAGGACAGAACAAAGGGAACGTGATAAGTCCATGGGCGCCAAGGGAAAACTGGGACTAGCCAGGCAGGCATGTCCCGCGGTCATGGCTTACATAAAGGCGACTATATGCGCCAAGGCGAGGAGAACGAGACCAAACACGAGCCAAACAGAACACAGAAGAGAGAAAAGGAAAAGGTCGTGACAACCAAGGCTTATTGAGGAGCCAAGTACTTGGTGATATATTAGCCAGTAATATGGATGAACTAGAAATCATGTCAATATCAAATGAAAACCAATTATACCTTGATTTCACCGCTCATCCATTAGCTACGGCTCCTGATTCTAAGTCCGTTAACAAATCAAAAAAGTTTTCTGGACAAGCACTACTTGATTGTGGTGCAACCTCCTGCTTCATCAACCCTTCCCTTACAAAAGAAGCAAACCTTCCCCTTTTTCAACACGAAAAACCAAAGACCCTGCAAGTTATAGACAGGTGAGAAGTTTTGTCTGGAAAGGTCACCCATTATACCAAATTTAAACTTGTCATGGGAACACATTCCAGCAAAATAGAATGTCACATCACAAACATTGGAAGACACCCCATCGTACTTGGGATGTCATGGCTCAAGAAACATAACCCACAAATTAATTGGAAAAATAGGACAATCGCATACACAAGTGAGTTTTGCTCAAAAAACTGCCTAGAAGTCCCGTCTACACACCACATTGCAGCTGAAACCCTGTTACCCAAAGAATATAAGGAGTTTGCAGATGTATTTGATGAATCCAGATTGGAAGAACTCCCACCTCACAGACCAACCAACATCACATTGGATCTTCTACCAGAGGCCAAACTAAAGCATGGTCCTATTTACAAAACATCCCCAGCTGAAGACAAAGAAATGAAGAAAGTACTAGAAACACTCATCCGGAGGGGACACATTCAAATTTCCAAGTCTCCTTTAGCATCGCCAGTACTATTCGTCAAAAAGCCCCATCCAGAAGATCCAAACAACCCAGAATTACGCTTTTGCGTTGACTATAGATATGTGAATTTGCTGTGTAAATTCAATGCGAGCGGAATTCCTCTACTGGATCAATGGTTAAGAGCCCTGGAAGGATTTGTCATTGGTACCACTCTGGACTTAGCACAAGGATTCCATCAAACCCGAATAGCAAGAGGGCATGAATGGAAAACAGCCTTCAAAACTCAGTACAGCATGTATGAATGGAAAGTCATGCCCTGTGGTCTCAAAAACGCCCCATCAAGCTTCCAGTCTCTGATGAACTCTATATTCAGAGACATTATGGGGGTTTTTGTACTCGTATACATCAATGACATTTTCATTTTTTCCAAACAAGTCAAAGACCATCCAGGACACGTAAAAGAGGTGCTGAGAAGACTAAGGGAACACAAGCTAATTGCAAAACTGAGGAAATGCAAGTTCCACCAAACCAAACTGGATTGGGTAGGACTAGTCATTTCCAATAAAGGAATCAAAATGGATCAAGAAAAGGTCACGGCGGCTATGAATTGGAAAGCTCCAAAGAACGTCAAACAAGTTCAAGAGTTCCTAGGATTTGTCAATTTCTATTGAAGATTCATTCAAGACTTTGCCAGCAAAGCCAGACCCCTATACAACCTACTCAAGAAGGATCAAAAATGGCAGTGGACAAGCAAAGAACAAGACACCATGAATGCACTAAAGGAAGCTCTTAAGGTGGCACCTGTAATGATGCAGCCCAATCAAAATAAAGAGTTTTTCCTTGAGACAGACGCGTCAGGGTTTGCCACAGGAGCAGTTTCATCTCAAAAGGATGGGGAAGGAAAATTACACCCAGTGGCTTTCCTTTCTAAATCACTAAATCCGGCTGAGCGAAACTACAATATTTTTGACAAAGAACTATTGGCAATTATTAGAGCCTTCAAGGAATGGCGGCACTTACTTCAAGGCACAGAAAAAGCCATTCAAGTCATAACAGATCACAAAAACTTGGAATACTTCTCATCATCCAAACAACTGAACCAACGCCAAATTTGATGGATGAACTTTTTGGTAGACTTCAATTTCCAAATCATGTATAGGCCAGGAAGCCAGAATAAAAAAGCAGACAACCTCTCGAGGCGATACAACTTAGAACCTTTGGGGGGGGTAGAGAACCAAGTTCTCCTCAAACCAGACATTTTTATTTCTGCTATTACCCCTGACCAGGAGATCAACAATCTAATTAGAGAAGCAATCCTCAAAGACCCCAGATTAGAAGAAGCTCACAACAAGCTAAGAAATGGAGAAAAAGTCAAAGATTGGGAATACAGAGAAGGACTCTTAATGTTCAAAGGAAAAATCTTTGTCCCCAAGGATGAAACCATGAGAAACCTGATATTGGAATTGCGCCATGACAATATTACAGCTGGGCATCCTGGACAAGCAAGAACATTGGAATTGGTCTCAAGAACTTACTACTGGCCAACCATGAAGAAATTTGTCAACTCTTATGTGTCACACTGCGAAACGTGCATTTGAGTTAAACCATTGAATCAACTCCCCACAGGACTACTGCATCCTTTACACATTCCAGAGAGACCTTGGGAAGAGATCTCCTATGACATGATTGTAGGGCTCCCAGAGTCAGAAGGATATGATGCAATCTTGACAGTGGTAGATCGGTTCTCCAAGATGGCACATTATCTCCCTTGCAAATCAACTGCCACAGCAGTAGACATAGCTAATATTTTTGTTGCAAACATTTGGAAACTTCACAGCACCCCAAAAGCAACAGTCTTGGATAGAGGGTCCACATTCAACTCAAAGTTCATTAGGCATCTGTACAAACAGTTGGACGTAAAACCCACCTTCAGCACAGCCTATCATCCAAGGACAGACGGACAGTCAGAACAAGCAAACCAAGTTGTGGAAATCTTTATCAGAGCTTTTGTCAACCATAGGCAAAACGACTGGGTAGCCTTACTCCCTATGGTAGAATTTGCTTACAATAATGGAATCCAAGCATCCACTGGCAAAACCCCTTTCCAAATCTGTCAAGGTTTCAATCCTAGAATGAACATTGGGGAAGAATCAGACTATACTGTTCCTGAAGCTGATGCCCATGCGGAATTCCTGTTGAAAGGATACAATGAAGTCAAAGCCGCTCTCATCCTAGCAAATCAATCCTACAAACACTACTTTGATAAGGGAGCCAAAGAACCAGAAGAGATAAACCCCGGAGATAAAGTCTGGCTTAATCATCAAAACATATCCACAGACAGACCTTCAGTAAAACTCTCCCACAAAGTCTTAGGCCCCTACAAAGTACTGGAAAAAATAGGGACTCATGCCTTTAAACTGGAACTACCAAAGCCCTTGAAGATCCATCCTGTCTTCCATATAATGTTGCTCAAGAAGTTTCACTCTGATCCCCATGGTCGCGAACCCACTCAACCACCCCCTATTGTCACGCAAGAAGGAGAAGAAGAGTGGGAAGTTGAAGAAATCCTCAATTCCAAGAAAATTTGCCGTCAACTTCACTATTACGTCAAATGGAAGGGATACTCTCATGCAGACAATTCTTGGCAAACAAAGGAAGACCTCAAGAATGCTCCTGAGCTAGTTGATAAATTCCACAAACTCCACCCCACCGCGCCAGGCCCTTAAAAGGGGGGTAATGTCATGAGCTGACTAAGCTCAGACATTTTATTCTGATTTTATATCTTTTTTTCCGAACACTTTCCTTTTTTGGTACAAGTGTCCTCTAGCGCTTAAACTTGTATCATGTGATGTATTTGTCTTTCCATTTGATATCAGTGTCGCTTCCGGAACTTCCAGAAAGTCAAGTCATACCTCTTATCTTGCTTATCATTGGTTGTACTCGGCTTTCTCACACTGATAGATGATGACGCGGCACCAATCCCTCATGTATATAAACCCAGAGGTCAAGCCGGTTAACGACAAGGCTTGACCTCCTTTCCACTAGGACTTGTACAATCAAATCCTCTTACTAAACACTACTCCTTGGGTTCTAAGACTTGCTTAAGTCGAACCCCTTAACCTTCTATATACCTAATCAACCCAAGTTGGGACAGCAGTCTTATCTCAAAAAGATGGAGAAGGGAAATTACACCCATTAGCTTTCCTCTCTAAATCACTAAATCCAGCTGAACAAAACTACAACATTTTCGATAAAGAACTATTGGCAATTATTAGGGCCTTCAAGGAATGGTGGCACTTACTTCAAGGTACAGAAAAAGCGGTTCAAGTCATAACAGATCACAAGAATTTGGAATACTTCTCCTCATCCAAACAACTGAACCAATGCCAAATCCATTGGATGAACTTCCTAGTAGACTTAAACTTCCAAATCATATACAGGCCAGGAAACCAGAACAAAAAAGCAGATATTCTCTCCAGGCAATATGATCTAGAACCTTTGGGAGGGGTAGAGAACCAGGTTCTCCTTAAACCAGACATTTTTATTTTGGCTATCACCCCTGACCAAGAGATCAACAACCTAATCAGAGAAGCAATCCTTGAAGACCCCAGATTAGACAAAGCTCATAGCAAGCTAAGAAACGGCAAAAAAGTCAAAGACTGGCAATACAAAGAAGGACTCCTAATGTTCAAAGGAAGGATCTTTGTCCCCAAAGATGAAACCATGAGAAATCTGATATTGGAGTCGCGCCATGACAATGTCACAGCTGGTCACCCTGGACAAGCAAGAACGTTGGAATTAGTCTCAAGAACTTACTACTGGCCAACCATGAAGAAATTTGTCAACTCTTACGTGTCACACTGCGCAACATGCATTCAAGTTAAACCGTCTAACCAACTCCCCACGGGACTACTGCGTCCTTTACATATTCCTGAGAGACCTTGGGAGGAGATCTCCTATGACATGATTATAGGGCTCCCAGAGTCAGAAGGATATGACGCAATCTTGACAGTTGTAGATTGGTTCTCCAAGATGGCACACTATCTCCCTTGCAAATCAACAGCCACAGCAGTAGACATAGCCAATATCTTTGTTGCAAACATTTGGAAACTTCACAGCACCCCAAAAGCAACAGTCTTGGACAGAGGATCCACTTTCAATTCAAAATTGATCCAGCATCTGTACAAACGGTTGGATGTAAAACCCACCTTCAGCACAGCCTACCATCCAAGGACAGATGGACAGTCAGAACAAGCAAACCAAGTTGTTGAGATCTTTATCTGGGCTTTTGTCAACCATTGTTGTAAGCTACTTCTTGGGTGGCTATGAGACAAGCCGCAAGGGAGAGTGGACGGCACTAAGACCTAAGTGACCTCTTGAACTGCAACACACTTAAGTGTCTGTAGGCTCTAAAGGGTAGGGGTGGTTCTAAGCGTCACCCGAAAGGGATGTTTTGACAAGACAAAACAAGCTGGGGATCCCAGGCTTGTTGGTCCTCTATATATATTCAGAAGGCAGCTGAGTCATACAGAACGCAGCCACATGAGTCAAAGCAGTCAACCAGTCAGGAGTGTCCATGTGAGTCATGCTGTATGAACAGACATGACTCATACAATAGCACAGCCGTGTTACACAATGTAACAGAACAACCACAAGAACGTGGCAAAGCAGCACAGGGAACAGAAAGATAATACAAGACAAGTTACAGACAGGGGAGGCAACAGACAAGTCCAATGGAGGGAGCTGGCTCATGACATTACTCCCCCTCAAGAGTCCATCTAGGGGACCTGGATGGGCTTCATTGGATCTCACAATTCTTGATTTTGGAGAGCATGTGCTCTTCCAGCCCTTCATCCTCCTCAATGGTTAAGTCAATCGGGTTGAACACGGTGTTGCTGGGTTTGTCCAAGAACTTTTCCCACTCTTCCCAGGTCTCCTCCTTGGCCCAGTCCACTTTTGACCAGTCCAAAACCCTTTTCTGCTCCTCCACAAAGTCCTTATCCCATGTGCGCACATCACCCTCCACCTCCTTCCACTGCGACACATCTGCATCCTTCTCCTGCCACCAGTACGGCTTCCACTCAAATTTCTCCCTTTGGTAGTGCCCCCTCTCCATCCTCCAGTCTGCCAGGTCCTTCTCAAAGTTTGTGTCCCAGGCGTTGTTCCATTTGGGTCTCAGAGATGGTGGTCTCCCTTTGTATCCTGGGACCCATTTGCTGCTGTAGGCCCCTTCTTGGCCCCATTCCACCACCCCAAGCATGTGGGTGGACAACAGTACGACTTTGGAGACTTGAAAGGCAGCACATCCTCTGCATACAAATATGTCTTTTTGTTGCAACCCTCTATGGCGGTTGACCGACAACAGTGACCGTTCTTGCCTTAGTCATAGAGACTGGCCTCAATATGCCTTATAGGCTCCTTAGACCATTTGCTAAGTTGCTAGTGCAGCCTTAGCGTCGATACTGATGATGGCCAAAGGCCCACTTAGATGAGAGACAAAGGCTGTAAGGCCTTTGGGACTTAGAGTGCACTCTGAGGGGAGAGATGACAAGGCAAAGCAAGCTGGAGTGAGTCCATGCTTGCGAGCCAGTATATATAGACAGAGGCTAAATAGCCTCAAAGTGGTACAATACATAAACTGGCCAATCAGGCGCCAGTATCAGTCAGCAATCAAAAAGTCCTTCTAGATAGAACATCTAGAAGGACAATGCTTCCAAGAGAAACATCCAGAAGACAGCAAGGCCATATGGGCCAAGGTGACACGTCATCCATACACCGCACTAAACACAGGAGAGGGTGCTACATTGTACATAGGGTGCTAAAGGCACCAGAGTCTGAGCCATGCAGCCAGAGTCCAAGGATGTTGTACATGGGTCACAACACTTTTTGCTGCAGCTGCATCCGTGTTGGCTATTTTTTTCCCACCCACCGGAATTCCCCCAGGTCTGAGTGGAGCACATTGTCTGACGCGCGGAATTGCATATGCCCAGGGCCTTGTTGGGAGCACCTGAAGACGTAGAGGGCCACCCCTGAGTCCAGGATGCATGCGGTTTGGAATGCGGGTCCCTCAAGGACGTGGATGAGGTTGTTGGCAATTGTGGAGCAGGTGATGGCAGGCATTGTGGGTTGCAGAAAATGTTTAGAGCAAATAAGTTGTGGTTGGAGGATGAGTATGAGCAAGTTTTGCAGATGTCACTTTGGATTGTGCCCCTCCTTCCTTTTATCTTTCCTGGAGCGTAGTTAGATGGTGTTGGAGCCTTGGGGTGTCAGCGTAGAAAGTCCTTGATGATCTTTGACAGGTGACCAAAATCCTCTGCCCTTTGTTCCATGTCTTCTTTGTCTCTGTAACCCTTCCATCTGACCCTGTAAAAGAGTCCATGCTTTGTTTCCTTCCAGTCCAGGATCTTTTCTACTTCATATTCTTCTTCACCTTCTTCTGTTATGATTGGTGGTGGTTGGGCTTGGTTTGGTCTGAACTCCGTATCTTATTTGTAAGGGCTGAGCAAGTCAATGCTTCATTGTGGATGCTACGCCATTTTTCCGTAATTTTGTTTGCGTCGGGAACCGTTGCTTCTTGTGACAAAATGTTCCATAGTGGCTCCCTGCCGTAGACTATTTTGAAAGGTGAATTACCTGTCACATGGTGCTTCTGCAGATTATAGCTAAACTCTGCCATTGGTAGCAAGTCTGCCCAATCGTCCTGCTGGTAGTTGACAAAGGATCGTAGCCAGCCTTCCATCCATTGGTTAATTCTCTCCGTTATCCCATCTGTTTGGGGGTGGTAGGCAGTGCTGAAACTTGGGCTAGTTCCAATTCTCTTGTAGATGGCCTTCATTAGTCTTGAATTGAAAGTAGTCCCCTGGTCAGAGATAGTGCTTTTTGGGAAACCATGTAACTTCCAAACATTTGTGACAAAGAGATTTGCAAGGTCGCTTGCTGTGTGAGATTCCTTGCAGGGTATGAAATGTGCCATTCTTGAGAATCAATCAACTACCACCATGATGCTATCCAGCCCTTTGGACTTTGGTAATTTTACCACGAAGTCAAATGCTATATCTTCCCAGGGTCCTCTTGGAACATCCAGTGGCTTGATTGGAACTATAGATTTTGATCCCTTTGTTTGTTGGCAGGTTTTGCAGGATTCCATGTATCTGTTTACGCTTTGCTTCATCCCTGGCCAGAAGTACCTTCTTGATATCAGTTCCAAGGTCCTAGCTTGTCCTTGATGACCTGCAATTTTAAAGTTGTGGTGTAAGCGCATGATGGACAGTCTGGCTTCCTTATCTTCCAGGATGTAAATCTTTCCTTTGAACCATATTAGTCCCTCCTTGAAGTCGTAATCCTTTGCACTATGTTGCATGGATTTTGGTAACATTTCCCTTGATTTGCAGATTTCTTTGATTTTTGCCAGTCCTTCATCAGTTTCCTGCCCTTCCTTGATGGTTGCTATAATATCCGTGTCCATCTGCCCCATAAATCCTTTAAATTTTTTGGTGGATATCATAACTTGTTCTGGTGTGGGGATATCCTTGTGGTCTGATCGCCTAGACAAAAGGTCCAGTTTAGATGAAAGGATACCAGGGCGTTATATGATATCAAAGCTGTAGGAAGCCAGTAGTTGATGCCATCTTGCATGCCGACAGTTGAACGTTCTTGCCTCTTTCCAGAACTGTAGGTTCTTATGATCGCTGTAGATAGTGATAGGATCCTTTGTTCCCTCAAGGTATAGCCTCCAATGTGTCAACGATTCTATGATTGCCATAAGTTCTTTGTCATGGACGTCATAGTTGAGTTGGGCCTTGTTGAAGGATTTTGACATGAACGCTATAGGGTGTAGGTATCCATTGTCTTGCCTTTGAGACAGAATTGCCCCCATTGCCACTCCACTTGCATCCGTTTCCAGGAAGAAAGGTTTGTCAGGATTAGGGTGGCGTAGTGTGGGTTTCTTGCTAATTTCTGCTTTCAAGGCATCAAAAGCTTCCTGTTGATCCTTCTCCCATTCCCATTTGTTGTCCTTTCTTGTCAGAGTTGTCAAGGGCTTCACTAATCAACTGAAATTTGGTACAAATCTTTGGTAGAAGTTTGCAAATCCTAGGAATGCTTGAACCTGTTTGACTGTTTTAGGTTCTTTCCATTCCTTTATTGCCTTGATCTTTTCTTTGTCCATTGAGATGCCTAAATCACTGATTCCAAGTCCGGTGTATGTTAGCTTGGTGACAAAAAATTCGCATTTTGGGAGTTTTGCAAAAAGGGTTTTCATCTAGTAAGATCTTCAACACCTTCCTGACATCCACAGTATGTTGACTTCTGTCCTTAGAGAAGACCAGGATGTCGTTGATGTTCACAATGACACATACATCAATAAGGTTGTGGAAGATGTGGTTCATGTATCTTTGAGATATGGCGGGTGCGTTTTTTAGTCCAAATGGCATGACGACATATTCAAACAGGCCTTCCTTGGTTCTGAAGGCTGTCTTCCATTTGGCACCTTCCCTGATTCTGATGTTGTTGAACCCCATCCACAGACCAATCTTGGAGAAAATCTTTGCGTCCTTGATTTTGTCCAAAAGATCTTCCATTAAGGGCATTGCAAATCTGTGGTCCTTTGTAATGGCGTTTACTCCTCTGAGATCTTGGACAAGCTGTAACTGGCGTACTGCTTCTGGGTTTTTTGGATCAATAGGCTTTTTAACAAAGAAACAAGGTGAAGCAATGGGTGATTTGCTAGGTCGGATTTTCCCGGCTGTGATTTCCTCGTCCAGGTATTCCCTTAGTGCAATTGATTCAGCTGGTGAGAGTGGGATTGGTCTGGCCAGTTTTGGAAGTTCAGCCCCTTCCTTGAAGTCAGTAGCACAGTCATATGGGCAATGGTCCAGAATCCTCTTGAATTCTTCCTTGCTGAACACATCAGCAAATTCCTTGAATTCCTCCGTTAGGTTGTCTATTGAGGCCGTTCTTGCCTGTATGGGTTCTGGTTGCCATGATATGTGCTTTGTTCTCCAGTCAATAATGGGATTTGCTTTTTCCAACCATTCTAGACCTAGGATGAGCCTGGTTTCCCCAGTAGGCATAGCAAAGAAGACTTGTTTGAAGGTTCTTCCTTCTATGTCCAGTTTTAGCTTGACCTTAAAACGTATTTGGTGCAAGAGCTCCTTTCCTTGGATGCCAATTACTCTCTGCAGAGTAGAAAGTTCAATGAGTGGGAATTTGTTGGAGCAAGCCCAGGAGATGTCTATGAAGTTTTTGGTGCTCCCAAATCTACAAGGGTAGGGATTGGTTCTGTGATTCTGGCAATGCTAGTGTAGACAATGGTTGATTTGTTTGTTGCTCTAAAGTACATTGTTTCCACTGCCGGTTCTTTGGTCTCTCCACACACAGTTAGAGGGAGACCCCTTCTTTTCCCGATTCCTCTATGATTGTTGCTTCTCTTCCTTTTACGTTGGGTTTGGTTGTTATCCACTCCTGGGACAAGCATTTGAGCAAACAGTGGCCTTCTTGTCCGCACTTCAGGCATTGGTTTGATGATATCATTGCTTTGTATACTTCATCTGGTAATCGCTTTGTAGAGGTTTGTCCATTAGTGGTTGCTTGAGGTGTCCTCTTTCCAGTAGAGGCCTTGATCTGTTGCAATTTCTGATCAATGGAAATTGCAAGAGTGATCCATTGATTAAGGTTAAGCCGCCTTTTGGTTCTGTCCTTGTTGATAAGGGAGAGTTCAAATCAAGCCAACTCAGTTTTGATTTCCGGCTTGAGTCCTTCCTTGAATTGGTTGATAAGGGCTTCTTCCCCCCAATTCACATTGACCA
The DNA here is from genome assembly GCA_037039685.1 of Ceratobasidium sp. AG-K. Taxonomy (NCBI): domain Eukaryota; kingdom Fungi; phylum Basidiomycota; class Agaricomycetes; order Cantharellales; family Ceratobasidiaceae; genus Ceratobasidium; species Ceratobasidium sp. AG-K. Next base: position 2,165,899 of record JAWNGF010000009.1, on the reverse strand, counting down.
TGTGAAAGCGGAATTCCATTGCGTAATTTGCTACTGAGTTGGTCTGTTTGCTTTTTCAGATATTGGCTTCCACCTTGGCCTTCTTGTTAGGGTTGCTAAATTGTTCCATGAAGTGTGTTTTGAATGCTTCCCATGACGTTAGGTTTTGGTCTGGAATTCTGTTGTTCATAGATCTGAGTAACACTTGCGCCCAGTGTGTAGTGGACCTGTTATCTGATTTGAAATTTGCTAATGCTTCTCTAATTTGTTCTTGTCCCAAGCTGTATTGGTTGCCCAACTCAACAAAGTAGCTTTCCATCTTGGTGATGAACATTTCTGCTCCTTCTCCTTTCTTCCCATCAAAAGCTTCTGGTCTAGTTACTTTTGGATGCCTAGTTTCCCTTCTGTTATTGGGATTTTCTGTGAGTTGACACAACCTTTGTTCCAGTTTGTCAATTCTGGTGGATTCTGCTTCTGGGTGGGGAGGTGATACAGCATGTAGGGAGGCTTCATCCATCTGTTTGCGCATGTTGTTGATGGCCTCTTGTATGGTGTTGATTTGTTTGATTGCAATCCTTCCGTCTCCCTTTAGTTCTTCTAGTCCTTGGGTGACTGCTTCATTCCATGCTAACTGTCCCTGCCTTGTGGTGTTAAGATCTTCCTGCACATTGTTCACTAGTCCTTGTGTGTTTGTGACTTTGTTTCTTAGTTGGATTACGTCTTGTCCAACTAGGAAGCTGTTGTGTTCACTTGTCGCAACCCTCTATACCGGTTGACCAACAACAGTGACCATTCTTGCCTTAGTTGTAGAGACTGGCCTCAATATGCCTTATAGGCTCCTTAGACCGTTTGCTAAGTTGCTAGTGCAGCCTTAGCGTCGATACTGATGATGGCCAAAGGCCCACTTAGATGAGAGACAAAGGCTGTAAGGCCTTTGGGACTTAGAGTGCACTCTGAGGGGAGAGATGACAAGGCAAATCAAGCTGGAGTGAGTCCATGCTTGCAAGCCAGTATATATAGCATGAGGCAAAAATGCCTCAAAGTGGTACAATACATAAACTGGCCAATCAGGCGCCAGTATCAGTCAGCAAACTCAAAGTACTTCTGGAAGAACATTCCAGAAGCACAATCCTTCCAAGGGAAAGATCCCAAAGACAGCAAGGCCATATGGGCCAAGGTGACACGTCATCCATACACTGCACTAAACACAGGAGAGGGCCATACATTGTACATTGGGTGACTAGGGCGCCAGAGTCCGAGCCACACAGCCAGAGTCCAAGGATGTTGTACATGGGTCACGACATTGCCCCCCTTTTAGGTTGGGCATAGGGGACCGCGCACGCCTACTTTTGGGCAATCCATTCCTTGATCGCCACCCATCCTTCTTGTTCCGCTAGGGCCCACATGTCCTCCTCCAGACACGTGTTCATTGCGTCCCATTTGGCCTGCTCAAAGTCCTGCTCCCGCTGCAGCAGTTGGGAGAGAGCCTGGGAGCATTGTCATTCCCGTTCAAGCAGGGACTGGCGCTCCCTGTTGACCCAGGCCTCCTGGCATGCATTGCACCAACGCTCAAGTGCGGAGGGGGAGAGTTCCCCCCACTGGACCATTCCGTAGGCCTCAAGGACCTCAGTGTTGCATGGTATCCTATTGTGGGCAGGGGCTGGGGGTGTGTCATTGAGTTCCCGCTTGACCTTGGCCATGAGGCGCTCAATTTGAGCCCGAGCCCGCTCCATTGCTTCATTGAATTGCTGCTCAAGCAGCAAGGGATTGGCGGGGATTTTGGGAGGGGTGGGCAGCTCATTGGCTGCAAGGGAGGGAGCAGGGACTGTGGGTGCAGGGGGGGTCCCGGAGGACCGCCGCATAGGAGGGTCGTCTTCGGGGCGCTCCCCAAAAGGGGGCTCGGTGGCAGTGGGAGCAGGGCTCGGTCCCCAGGTTGCTCAACTACTTTTGGCCTGCTCCAGTGCAGGCCAATTGTTGTCGGCTTCTGTTGTGGTAGGCAGGTATGAGTAGTTGCTAGATGTGAGGGGGTTTGGCATACTGGGTTTGGCCTTGGGGATGTTGACGTCCCATCCAGACTCAGTGTCCGACTTGGCCCGCATCCAGGCCACTCCGGCTTCCCATTGCTTGGCTTTGATATGGAGGCGGGGGTTGTTGCTTTGCTTCCACCATCCGTCCTCTTGCCACTCATACCCAGTGTTGACATCCCAGGTGTCCCCACTTTTGAGCACCACGTTGTGCACTGTGTGACCAATGCATCCTTGGCAGGTATAGAGCTTGTGCCGCTTAAGGGCGGCATGGTTGAGGGGCTTTGCATCAGGTTGCCCCACCCACAACATTTTGCCATAGTCGTCCTGCTAGAGAGACTTGAGGTCAGCCATCCAGCTGAGCCCGTCGCGCTTCTTGATAGGGATATACCCCAGTCCACATCCTGGGTCCAGGATCTTGGCCAATTCCTTGGCCTTGATGAAGGACCAAGGGGCAGTCCCCCAGTTGATGACGGCGTATTTGCCCTGTCCGGCGAGTCGGAGGGCCCTGCCAAAGGCGGTGGTGGGGCGTTGGCCCGGCGGGCAGTGCGGATGGCAGCCTTTGAGATGCGGACAGCAGGTATGTTTTAGTTAAAAAAGGTTGTTGGTGTTGGGCTTGGAAGAGTGAGTTCGGTTGAGTGAGTTGAGTAGCTGGAGTGATGATTTCTGCTGCTCTGGCTCTTGTCTTTTTATCCTTCAACAATTTCATGTGTGGTTTGATATTCAGCAGAATTGGTGCCAATGGGAAGTCCTTCTGGAATCTCCTTAGCAGTTCTGTCATTTTGGCAAATTTTTCCACTTGTTCTTCTGTGTCTTCCTGGGCGCTATATCCCTTCCATTGGATGCGGTATTTTAGCCCATCAGGATCTTGATACCATCCAACAATCTTCTTGACTTTGTATTCTTCCTCCCCTTCTTCCGTTGTTATTGGCGGTGGTTGGGGTTGGTTTCTTCCGAAGTCCTTATCTTCCTTGTAGGGAGAAAGGAAGGTACCATTGAAGACATTGTGTTTTTGCACACTCTTTGGGAGGTCCAGCTGATAAGTGTGTGTTCCCATGACCTTTGTTATCTTGAAAGGACCAGTTTTCTTATCGTCCAACTTCTTAGTGGGACGTGTGGTCTTGAAGTCCTTGGTAAGGAGCCATACGTGATTGCCTTCCTTGTATTGTTGTTTAGGAGTTTCTTCAGTGATTGTGTGGTATTCCATCATTGCTTTTGTTTCTTCCCATACAGCGTTCAGATTTTCCGTCCACTGGTTCCCTTCTGGTGATTCAGTGACATATTCCTCTATGGACCATTTGGGGTTCTTTCCAAAGACCACTTTGAAAGGAGTTTTGCCAGTTGTCCTATTGATGTGATTGTTGTGACAAAATTCCGCAATAGGTAGCCATTTAGCCCAGTCGTCTTGGTTATAGTTGCAAAAGATTCTTAGGAATCCTTCTAGCCACTTGTTTGTGTTTTTGGCTAGCCCATCAGTTTGCAGATGAAAGGCCGTGCTAAAAGTGGGGTGTATTCCTAGTTGCTTATACACTGCCTCCAGGAAGTGTGATTTGAAGGTAGTTCCCCTATCAGAGACTGTTGTTTTGGGGAGCCCATGGATACGCCACATGTTCTGCACAAAGATCTCAGCTAGCTGTTCCAAGTTGGTGCTTTCATTGCATGCAATGAAATGTGCCATCCTTGAGAAGCGATCCACTACCACAAGGATGCTATCCTTCCCTTCTGACTTGGGTAGTTTGATGATGAAGTCATATGCAATATCTTCCCAAGGCTTCTCTGGTATCAGCAAGGGTTTGAGTGGGACTGGTTGTTTGTGTCCCTTCCCCCTTTGGCATACTTCACCTGTGTCCACATATCTATTGATTTGTGCCTTCATGCCAGGCCAGTAGTATTTTCTTGCTACAAGCTCAAGTGTCCTTGCTTGTCCTTGATGTCCCGCTATTGGACTATCATGGTGTAGTTGTAGGATGTTTAGGTGCACATCCTTATCTTCAGGGACGACAATCTTCCCCTGGTACCAGAGGAGATCTTTGTTGTACTCATAGTCCTTGAATTGCTTTTTGACTGTGGGAGGCAGATCCTCCTTTCCCTTGACTGTTGTGATAAGGGTTCTGAGATTTTCATCTTCTTCCTGCCCTTCCTTGATGTCTGATATGATATCCACCCCTAGGTCTGCTGAAAAACCTTTGAAGGTTTTGGCGGCAATCATTACTTGTTCTGCATTGGGAATATCATCATGGTTGCTTCTTCTAGACAGGATATCGGGTTTTGTTCCCATTTTTCTGGGTTGGTAGTGTATCTCATAATTATATGAGCTAAGGAGCAGGTACCATCATGCATGTCTTCTGTTGAAGTTCCTATTACTTCCCCAATATATGAGATTCCGGTGATTGGTGTATATGTTTACCGGTAGACTAGTTCCTTCCAGGTGTATGCACCAATGAGTAAGTGCTTCTATGATAGCTAGGAGCTCCTTATGATGTGTATCATAGTTAAGCTCCGCTGGTTTGAAGCTTTTTGATAAGAAGCCAATGGGATGCAAATACCCATCTGATTGTCATTGAGACAATATTGCTCCCATTGCCACCCCTGAGGCGTTGGTTTCTAGGTAGTATTGCTTCAACTTGTCAGGGTGCGCAAGGACAGGTTCTTCCGAAATTAGTCGCTTGAGTTCCTCAAATGCCTTATGATGCTCTTCTCCCCATTCCCACTTCTTATCCTTATGAGTGAGCTGAGTCAAGGGTTTTACAACAGAGGAGAAGGATACAACAAATCTTTGGTAGAAGTTTGCAAATCCGATGAAGGATTGGAGTTGTTTTACTGTTTTTGGTGTGGGCCATTCTTGGATAGTTTTGACTTTGTCCTTGTGCATGGAGATACCATGTTTGTCCACAACAAATCCCACCCAGTCAGCTTTCTTCTGGTAGAAGTAGCATTTTTTGATGTTCCCATAGAGATGATGTTCTTGCAAGAGTTCCAATACTTCTTGGAGATCTTGTGTGTGTTTCTTGCGACCTCTGGAAATGACTAGGATGTTGTCAATGTATACAACTACAGACACCCCTTTCTTGTATCTAAAAGTGTGGTCCATGTATTGTTGGAAGGTAGATGGGGTGTTCTTTAGTCCCATGCCCATTACTGTGTATTTGAAGAGACCTTCCACTGTTCTAAATGCTGTTTTCCATTTGTCTCCTTCCTTGATTCTGATGTTCCAGAATCCATTCTTCAAATCTAGGGTAGAAATGAAAAGTTCTTTGTCATGTTCTTCCCCAGTTTTCTTGAAGATATCAAGTAGTTCTTCCAGAAGCGGCACAGGGTATCAATCAGCTATTGTTATAGCATTTATTCTGGTGTAGTCTATCACTGTTTGGAGGTCGGGTATAGCTTGTCCCGGTTTTAGTGCCTTTTCCACAAAGAAGGCTCCGGCAGCAATAGGGGATTTACTTGGCCTTATTCCCCCTGAAGCCAATTCCTCTTTCACATATTGCTTCTGTGCTTCTCTTTCTCTTGGGGAAAGAGGGTATGCCTTTCTGGATTTGGGCAGTGCTGCTCCCTCGATGAGGTCTATTGTGCAATCCCATTCCCTATGTTCTGGCAGCTGGTCATATTTTTCTTCATCAAAGACGTCCTGGTAGTCCTGTAGTTCTTCTGGTAGGCCTTCCAATTTAGCTGCCTTAGCTTGGATAAGATTGTCACGCCAATTGATTTCAAAGGGTGCCCATGTGATATCCGGGTTGACTTCTTTTAGCCACATCATTCCCAGTATCATAGGTTGTGTTCCTGTTGGCATGCAGTAGAGTTTTTGCATGAAGGTTCTTCCTTGAAGCTCAAAGGTGACCTTAGTTCAGAAGCGTATAGTTTCCTTCTCCATTTTTCCATTGATCATTTTGACACTTCTGGGAGTTTGAAGTTCAATGAGAGGGAGATTATTTCTCCTAGCATACTTGATATCCATGAAGTTTCTTGTAGATCCTGAGTCAATGAGTGTTGGTGTTTTATCCATGGTTCCCTCTATCTTTGTATATACCATGGGTGATTCATTCAATGCTTTGCAGTAATATACATTTGATAGAGGTTTGTTCAAGGTATCACTAGACACGGTGCAAGGACACCTATCTAGTTTTCCGACTCTGAGGCAGTTGAGACTACCTCTTCAATGGTAGCGGAGACTTCTGCCGCTTTTCCTTTGATTGGTTGTTTCCCTTTGTCAATGTAGGTCCATCCTGTGCAGCAATCCTTCATCATATGGTTAGGTTTGCCACATTTGATGCACAGGTTCTCCTTCTTGCGGTGTTCCTTTTCTTCATTGGGGACTTGGATGGTGGTAGTATTTCTGCTGGTATTTGGGCCTTGAGGTTTCCTTTGATCCTTCTGTTTTCCTTTGTCTGATTTTGTCAGATTCAGTTGCTTGGCCTGGAGTGCAAGCTGCATCCAATTGTGCAAGGTCCTTGCATTGTGGCGGTTGTAGTCACACATTTCTTCCCTTATGAGTTCTTGTTTGATGGTGTGTTGCAGGCCATGTCGGAAGCATGCAATGAGAGCGTCTTCGTTCCATTCTACGTCTTGCTGTAGAAGGCGGAAGTCTGTGATGTATTCTGACACACTCTTGTTTTGGTAGAGCTTCTGTAGTTTGGTTTTGGCATCTAGTTGTTTAGCTGGATCTGTCCATTGTTCAATAAAAGCTGTTTGTAGTTCATCCCAGCTGGTGAGCCAAAGATGGGGACGTCAATCGTTATAGGTGTTCAGGGCAGGTTGTGCCCAATTTGCTGGTTGCCCTTCTTTCATGTTGATCAAGAAGGCGGCAATTTTGCTAAGATCAGTGTTGTAGTAGTTCTCATTGATGTGGAAGTAGGCCTTCATTTGTGAGAGAAAAGTTTCAGCAGCCGTTCCTCTTGTTCCATCAAAGGGTTTTGGCATTTTCTGTTTAGATGATGGTCTGCCTCCATTTCCTCCCTGAGTCTGGATGATGATAGTTTGGTCTCTTTGTTGTACTTGATGTCCTGATTGATTTCCCACATGGAAGGATAGAGTGGGTGGGGATGGTGATGGACTGGGCATTCTTCCTGGTCCACCCCGTCCATGATCCGGGGACAATGCTGGAGGAGATGGAGGATTGGGAGGAGGTGGTGTTCTCCTACTTTCCTGTGAGCGTTGCTCATCTCTATCATCCATCTGCTGCTCGCCAATGTTTTGGATGTCAAGCACAATTTGGTCTACAGTTGTTTCTGTCCTTTCAATGTGTGTAGCCATGGCAAGTAGTGCTAGTCGTTGAGCTTCTGTAGTAGTTTGGTATCCCCTTTGCAGGGCTTGGATTGTTGCCTCCATTGTTTCTAGTTGGGTATTTTGTCCGTTGATGGACAGATTGATACCTGCTTGATGGCGACCAGTTGTTTGGTCAATTTGTTCCATAGTGTTTGTTGCTGTGACTATTTGGTTCTGGACTTGCTGCATGACAGTTTCCACAGTTCCAATCCTTTCTAAGAAGATATTGACTGTATCTTTGGTTTGTCGCCCAATACGTTCAAGTATCTGTAAGGAGTTAGTTGTGTCAGCGATTTGAGTGTCCCACCTTTGTTCCAGGGTCTCAATTCTTGCTGCCATGATTGTGTTGTTTTCCATGTATTCTCTCTGTATTCTGTCATAGATGGCCTGGAAGACTTCCACTTCTCTGCCTTCTGTGTTGACAATTTGCTGGTTCCTTTGGATGATTCTATCAATTGATGTTGTTTCAATTGACCCACTTGCGCTGGTGCACAATACCGATCTAGATGGTACTGAAGAAGCGTTGTCTCCCTTTACATAGTCAAGTCTTGGCATAGGGTTTCCTATGTTGTTGCTATTGGATTTGTGATGGATAGCTGAGAAAGTCAGTGGTGACCTTTGTACAGTTATCCTGGGATGTGAAGGGCCTGGTGCGGCATTTCTTGGTTGGTCACCAACAATCTGTATCCTTTGTTCAGCCCATGGTGATTCAATGATTGGGACGGTTATTGTTATTGGCGCCGGTGGCTCAGTTCCCGTTGTGTTGGGTATTGTTATTGTTCCCAGTGTAGTGTCTTCTACTTCGGCCGAGTTTTCCCCAATATTTCCCAAGCCTCCTGGGACAGTTCCAGCACTGGGTGGTCTAGACTGTTGTTGTGGTCTCAATGATTCTGTAAATTTGGGTGAAGGTCTAGCCCTTTGTGTTGGGTTCATTTGTACCTCCTGTATCCGTGAGTGTAGCTGTTCCATTTCCGCTCTTGAGGAGGGTCTTGTAGAGTCCATGGTAGTCACGTGACTATATTGTGTTTTCTTGTGGCTTGCAGTTGAAGCTTGCTTTGCAATGTTGCAACCCTCTATACTGGTTGACCAACAACAGTGACCGTTCTTGCCTTAGTTGTAGAGACTGGCCTTGATATGCCTTATAGGCTCCTTAGACCGTTTGCTAAGTTGCTAGTGCAACCTTAGCATCAATACTGATGATGGCCAAAGGCCCACTTAGATGAGAGACAAAGGCTGTAAGGCCTTTGGGACTTAGAGTGCACTCTGAGGGGAGAGATGACAAGGCAAAGCAAGCTGGAGTGAGTCCATGCTTGCAAGCCAGTATATATAGCATGAGGCAAAAATGCCTCAAAGTGGTATGATACATAAACTGGCCAATCAGGCGCCAGTATCAGTCAGCAAACTCAAAGTACTTCTGGAAGAACATTCCAGAAGCACAATCCTTCCAAGGGAAAGATCCCGAAGACAGCAAGGCCATATGGGCCAAGGTGACACATCATCCATACACTGCACTAAACGCAGGAGAGGGCCATACATTGTACATTGGGTGCTTAGGGCGCCAGAGTCCGAGCCACACAGCCAGAGTCCAAGGATGTCGTACATGGGTCACGACATCACTGTTTTGTGCGGTGTTAAGGATGTCTGTGAGGGTTCCTTGTAGGTTGTTGATGGAATCATTGAAGATTTGTTGGTTGTTAGCCAACACTTGAGTGGATTGTTCTAAACCGTTGAGTCTTCTATCGATTGTTATTCTCATTCCATCAATAATCCTTAAGAGTGCATTGTGTCTTCCAAGGTGAAGATTGTTGAGGTCATCAAGATTGCTAATCACGGTTCTACTACTGGAACTAGAACTTGAGCTGGGAATCACAGGGGCGCCTTGTCCTTCAGTTGCTGTGGTTTGCTGGGAATACCCTTGTGGTACGTATGGCAGTGCTGGGTTAACTGGTGTCATGGCCTGAGAGCTTATTGGGACTGGGCCAGCATTGGTAATAGTTCCCCCAATCTGGGGCACTTGAGGAGTGAGGGAAATGTGTGGCGTGGGTGGCGGTCTGATAGGAACCAGAGATACACCTCCGAGAGCTTCAGGTTGGGGGGAAAAAAACTGTCTTCTGGATCCTATAGGCCATAGTGGTCGTGAGGGGCCTGGACTTGCGTTAGAGATTGGGATTTGAATTGTGATTGGTGTGGGATCGTTGGTAATATCCCCTGGTTCCCTGGTACCAATGGTAGGTTCTTCCTGAATGACTGACACGTTCTTGGTGTTGAATGTTCCAGGCATAGAAGCTTGGCTTTGTGGGCAAGACCTAGCTGGTCCTCTGGCCCGTGCTTGTGCAATATCTTGTTTGTTGAGGGAACTCATGGGTCTTGCAGCCCTACTTGGTCCTCTCCTTGTTGATAATGGTGTTGAGAGGCGTGATCCCGTGTCCTCCTGAATGGACATGATTGTTTTTTTTTTAAGCTTGTTTTGTAATGTTGTAAGCTACTTCTTGGGTGGCTATGAGACAAGCTGTGAGGGAGAGTGGATGGCACTAAGACCTAAGTGACCTCTTGAACCGCAACACACTTAAGTGTCTGTAGGCTCTAAAGGGTAGGGGTGGTTCTAAGCATCACTCAAAAGGGATGTTTTGACAAGACAAAACAAGCTGGGGATCCCAGGCTTGTTGGTCCTCTATATATATTCAAAAGGCAGCCAAGTCATACAGAACACAGCCACATGAGTCAAAGCAGTCAACCAGTCAGGAGTGTCCATGTGAGTCATGCTGTATGAACAGACATGACTCATACAATAGCACAGCTGCGTTACACAATGTAACAGAACAACCACAAGAACGTGGCAACGCAGCACAGGGAACAGAAAGACAATACAAGACAAGTTACAGACAGGGGAGCAACAGACGAGTCTGATGGAGGGAGCTGGCTCACAACAACCATAGGCAAAATGACTGGGTGGCCCTGCTCCCTATGGCAGAATTTGCTTACAACAATGGAATCCAAGCATCTACTGGCAAAACCCCCTTCCAAATCTGCCAAGGTTTCAACCCTAGAATGAACATTGGGGAAGAATCAGACTATGCTGTCCCTGAAGCTGATGTCCATGCAGAATTCCTGTTGAAAGGATATGATGAAGTCAAAGCTGCCCTTATTCTAGCAAACCAGTCCTTCAAACACTACTTTGATAAAGGAGCCAAAGAACCAGAAGAGATAAACCCTGGAGATAAAGTCTGGCTTAATCATCAAAACATATCCACAGACAGACCTTCAGCAAAACTCTCCCACAAATTTTTAGGCCCTTACAATGTACTGGAAAAAGTAGGGACTCATGCCTTTAGACTGGAACTACCAGAATCAATGAAGATTCATCCTGTCTTCCACATCATGCTGCTTAAAAAATTCCACCCTGATCCCCATGGTTGCAAACCTGCTCAACCACCCCCTATTGTCACACAAGAAGGAGAAGAAGAGTGGGAAGTGGAGGAGATCCTTAACTCCAAGAAAATTTGTTGTCAACTCCACTATTACGTCAAATGGAAAGGATACTCTCATGCAGACAATTCTTGGCAATCAAAGGAAGACCTCAAGAATGCTCCTGAACTAGTTGATAAATTCCACAGACTCCATCCCACTGCGCCAGGCCCTTAGGAGGGGGTAATGTCATGAGCTGACTAAGCTCAGACATTTTATTCTGATTTTATATCTTTTTTTCCGAACACTTTCCTTTTTTGGTACAAATGTCCTCTGGCGCTTAACTTGTATCATGTGATGTATTTGTCTTTTCATTTGATATTGGTGAAAGCTTCCGGAACTTCCAGAATGTCGAGTCATATCTCTTATCTTGCTTATCATTGGTTGTACTCAGCTTTCCCACACTGATATGTAATGACGTGGCATGGATCCCTCATGTATATAAACCCAGAGGTCAAGCCGGTTAACAACAAGGCTTGACCTCCTCTCCACTAGGACTTGTTCAATCAATCCTCTTAACTATCACTAATCCTTGGGTTCTAAGACTTGTCTAAGTCAAACCCCTTAACCTCTTATATACCTAATTGACCCAAGTCAGGACATTAATCCCTGGAAGGCAAGTTCCACTTCCATCCCCCATTCCCATTGCTTTGTTTTCATAGTCAAATTATACAGGGGTCATACTATGTGGGTATAATTTCGAATAAAATGCCAGTAGAAGTTTGCAAATCCTAGGAACGTCTGCACATCTGTAACGTTCTTGGGTGTTGGCCACTTTTTGATTGTTGCAATTTTCTCCTCTGGCATCTCAACCAGCTCTCCTGATATGACTAGCCCTAGGTAGTCAACCTTAAGGACATGAAAAGAGCACTTCTTGAGGGAACAATAGAGACCCAGGCGTTGTAGGCGGCGCAGGACCTCCATCACATGCATGGGATGTTCTTCAGGATTTTTGGAGAAGATTAAGATATCATCAATGTAGATTTCCATGTACACCCCTTTGATGTCCCTGAACTTGGTGTCCATCATATTTTGGAAAGTGGCTGGTGCATTAGTGAGACCAAAAGGCATGACTTTTGTTTCAAATAGCCCATATTTGGTTCTGAACACTGTTTTGTGAACATCTTTGTCTGCTACCCTGACCAGGTTGTACCCAGATTTCAGATCAAGTTTTGTGAAGATCTTGGCGCCTTTGACACGTTCAATAAGATCATCAGTTCTAGGCAGTGGATAGTGGTTTTTCTTGGTTTGGCTGTTTAGGTATTGGTAATCCATGCACAATATTGGGGGTCGGGGAACGTCTTCTATGTTGTGCCATTTGACAAACATTACTGGTGATGCCCATTGGGATGTGGAAGGAACAATAAATCCCTTATCCAAATTTTTGTCAATCCATTTTCTCAAGATTTGATCTTCTTCCTTTGTGAGGGAATATACCACACCAATCTTGGGTTTTGCACTGGGTTCCAACTCAATTTTGAGGTCATATGGTTGGTGTGGTGGTAGTTTGTCCACTTCTTTGGAAACAAAAACATCCTTGAATTCCATGTATTTGTCAGGAAGCTGACCAACTACCCCCCCTTCTATGGCATTGCAGTCCTCATATAGGCATTCTGTCTTGCAGTAATCTGAGTCAAATTCCAACGTCCCCACTGCCCAATCAATTTTTGGGTTATGCTTTTTCAGCCAGGGAATACCAAGAACCACAGTGTGTCGGCCTAACAGTGCGATATTGCAAGTAATTTCTTCTACATGATTGTTCATAATGACTTGGAAGGTGCATTCCCTGTTGATTAAACCATTTGCTATTGGTTGTCCATCTATCACCTGGACCCTTCTTGCTGTCTTTTTCTTTTTTGTTGGGATTTTGTGTTTCTTTACATATTCGGAGTTAATGAAGTTTCCCAATGCCCCTGAGTCAATCATGGCCACAGTAATAAGGTTTTTCAGGCTTTCAATCATGATGGGGACACGAAGCTGGTCTACATATTTGGTGGAAAAAAGATATATTTTGTTTACAGACTGCTTCCAATTTCCCAAGACTACACAATCTAATTCTGACTTTAGGGCACCTGATGCTCCCCTCAGTTGCTGCCTTTTCCCGACTCCAAATCACTGGTATCAATTTCTTCCAGGGCCGCTATCTGCGTTTGGCAACCCTTAGCAATATGTCCCTTTTTCGGACAACAATAACAGGTGGTTTTGCTTGTGACCACTGCTACTTCCACCTTAGCCTGGCAAACATCTGGTTTGATGAAACTAAAGGGGATTTCCAACATTGTTCCATCAGTCCATTTGACTTTGGGGGTAAGGAAACCGCGTTTGTTCTTGCTAATTGACTTGATTGTGCCCTTCTTGCTGCCCTGGGGAGTCACCATGTAGATCACCTCTCCCTTCTGGTATCTATGTGCTGTTGCGCTTGTGGTTACCTGCTTCTGGGTGCTGCTCAGTGTCACCCTCTCCAGAACTTGGTTCCCTTTTTCTCCATGTTCCTTGCAATGAGGGTGGCATCAATTTCCTGGGTCCTGGTAAACAGCTCCTGTAGTGTTGCATTGTGACGATATAGGCCTGAGAGGTTAGCATATCCTTGATGTTGTCCTTGAGTCCTGCATGGAAGTTGTCTTTCAGGGTCTGCTTGTTGTAGTCTAGCAGTGCCAACAGAATCCTGAATTGGGTGAGGTATTCAACCACTGTTTTGGTCTGGGAAAGTGCCTTGTACTTCTGTCTGTAGACCTCCACTTGCTCTATTTTGCCAAAAGCTAATTCCCACTCCTGCTGAAAGACGTCTAGACTCATGAAAATGGCTTGGGGTATGCCTGCATTGTGTAGGTCTTGGAAAGGGCAAATCCAGTCGATAGCAGGGCCGCGTAGGTACAAAATGATAAGACAGATTTCCTTTTCATCCAAGGCAGTGGCGTAGTGGGAGTTGGCAATGTAATTTGCGCAGGAGTAAGTAAAATCCCTAGCTTTGGCTCCTTGCTTGCCATGGAATTCAGTTGGTTTGGACGCCACTGATTTTTCCGTTCTCCCACTCCCAAAGATCAAAGATGTTGAGGCTGCTGTTGCTCCCAATGAGGGTGGTGCAAATTGCATCATGGAGCCCCTTAGTCCTCATGTTGCTGTTCCTCCTCCTAGCAACTACCCTAGTTGACTGGTTGTTAGGGTGTTGATTTGAGTTGCAGTTGCTCCACTACCTCCTGTTGGTCTCCCGCTTGATACAATTCCTTGTGCCTGAACTGCGTCCCTTGTTATTCTATGTTGATCCATCATTTTGTTGTATAGTTCGCAATTCTGGTCTGCGATTTCCGTCAATTGGTCAATGCAGATATTTCCATCATCCCTATTATGTAGGATCCATTGTTTGACATGTTCCAACCTCTCTGCCATGAGACTATGGTGCAACAATAATTCTCTGAGAATGAAAAGGACTTCTTTTTGAAAATTGCCTTCATGGGTTTCCCACCAGGAGTCACCCTTGTATTCCCTAATGGCAGGAGACAGTGGTCTTGATTCTGCGTCAAAGGATTTGTAGGGGGCTGGTTGGGAACAAATGGTTGTATCCCCCACTGATCCTTCCTTGTTGCCTTCTTTCCTTGATGGGGGGGTTCTGAGAAGCAAGTTTGATGGAGGGGGGTTTCCAGTGGAGGCAGCGTGATGGGGCTTTTGCCCTTAGAGAAGGAGGGCATCATTGTCATGAGCTGACTAAGCTCAGACATTTTATTCTGATTTTATATCTTTTTTTCCGAACACTTTCCTTTTTTGGTACAAATGTCCTCTGGCGCTTAACTTGTATCATGTGATGTATTTGTCTTTTCATTTGATATTGGTGAAAGCTTCCGGAACTTCCAGAATGTCGAGTCATATCTCTTATCTTGCTTATCATCGGTTGTACTCGGCTTTCCCACACTGATAGATGATGACGTGGCCTTGATCCCTCATGTATATAAACCCAGAGGTCAAGCCGGTTAACAACAAGGCTTGACCTCCTCTCCACTAGGACTTGCTCAATCAAATCCTCTTACTATCACTACTCCTTGGGTTCTAAGACTTGTCTAAGTCAAACCCCTTAACCTTTATATACCTAATTGACCCAAGTCGGGACATTAGGTCAAGCCTTTAAAAAGCATCAGCCTTAAAGCTCCTGCTTTTCCACCAAGTAGATAGAACGTACACGGGAAAACGGGCATAGTTGTCATGAGCTGACTAAGCTCAGACATTTTGTTCTGATTTTATATCTTTTTTTCCGAACACTTTCCTTTTTTGGTACAAATGTCCTCTGGCGCTTAACTTGTATCATGTGATGTATTTGTCTTTTCATTTGATATTGGTGATGCTTCCGGAACTTCCAGAATATCGAGTCATGTCTCTTATCTCGCTTATCATCGGTTGTACTCGGCTTTCCCACACTGATAGATGATGACGTGGCATTGATCCCTCATGTATATAAACCCAGAGGTCAAGCCAGTTAAACGACAAGGCTTGACCTCCTCTCCATTAGGACTTGCTTAAATCAAATCCTCTTAACTATCACTATTCCTTGGGTTCTAGGACTTCCTACAGTCGAACCCCTCAACTCTTACACACCTAATTGACCCAAGTCGGGACATTAGGTCAAGCCTTTTTAAAAAAGCATCAGCCCTAAAGCTCCTGCTTTTCCACCAAGTAGATAGAACGTACACGGGAAAACGGGCATAGTACAACGGACAAAGAGCTATACTTGATATAGACCAGTAGTCCCACATCGCTATACGCTGTCAGTGAACCCAATCGTTATCCTCTTTCAGGTCATAGCGGCTTTAGTCAGCTAAATACACCCTTACTCTGTTATACACTGTCGCTATCACGCCCGCCCAAGGCTGTTGATAACTGATAAGATCAGATAAGGAGTATATAAAGCAAAAGCTTAGTGTCTAGCACCCTTCACATCCAAATCAACATCTCGGGGAAGCCAGGTCCTCTCAAGCAAAACTGGAAAGTGGTCGGAGCACCACCCAAGTTAACACTCTCATCCATCAAGAACCACATCTACTCGTTGTTTCCACCAGTACGCACTAAAAAGGAACTATTTAGTAACTAACTAATTAACCTTAAAAGTGTTCCCCGCATTTTTTAGCCTCTGCGAAGCAGTCTTTAGACTAAAAGATTTCGTACTTGATCTAGACACCAAAGTCGACGAATTAAACAGTCGAATTGAAGTACTAGAAGAAGATCAAGTCGAACAAGCAGAGGATTTAAGGGTTGAACGTACCAGAAACGACGAAAACCACAATCAACTCGAAGCCAATTATCAAGCTCTTCATTCAAGGCTTGAGTTCATCGAAATAAACCTCGATAACACAAACAAGCAACAAGCCAATCAAGATCGTGTCCAAAGCATAAATCTAGCTGACACCAATATCGAAGTCGAGCGCTTGCAAGAACAAACCCGCGTCTTATACAAAAATTGCGACCAACTTATTAAAATCCAAGAAAAACACACTCGAAAGGTCGAAAACCTCATCAACAACAACAAACGTCAGTGGCGCACTATCGAAACCCTTAAAGACAAAATCAAGGGCAAATACTGCCATCTCGCAGCAGAAGTGCGTATTCCTATTAACCAGGATTACCGCCTTCTAAATCACCTTAATACCATCGCACCCAACCCTTTTCAGTGGGACCAAGACCTCAACTCACACAGGAACAACACAGGGAACAACTCAGACTAGAGTCCCTAAAACTCTTTATTGAAGACGTTCATCGCAACTACATATACAAACAGTACAACGAACTAGGAGTAATCAATGCGTTGTTCTTGGAAGACAAAAATCTTGAATTGGTATTTTTGAGAAGTTTGCGCATCATTAAAGACAGAAGGGTTTGAAGAAGAATCCGTGATATTTTGTACGGCCTTGGATCCCAATAAATCTACCTTTCTCCCCGCTCCAATATGTGGAGAGCCCCATCACCTAGTCAAGAGGGATTTACCCAAATTTCAGCAACATCCGGACCCGATGTAGTTGCACATGCAATCAATGCCTTAATAGACGAAGTGCGAAAAATTAACGGTCATATTAATGCCTTAAATGGTATCACCTCTACCCTAGAACAGGGAATCGACAATAACGTTGCAGATATCCTTGCAGTTCAAAATCAAACTGCACAAATTGCACCCCTTCACCAATTAATGAATGCGGTGTCTCAGTCACTTGCAAACCTGGGTGCAACACCCTCCACCACCGCGTCAACAACCACCCCAGGATACAAACTCAAAATGCATCCCCCAGAAGAATTTTCTGGAGATGTAGACAAATTTGATGAGTTTAAGTCGCAATGTACTTTGTACATAAATCATACATCCCCACAAGCAACCACAGAACAAAAAATCACTTATATCATGGGTTATTGCAAGGGGCCTGCCTATGTATGGATGCAACCTGGAATTGATGTAGACACAGCAAGAAGGGGAGCAACAAATTGGCTACACGACATGGATGAGTTCTGGAACGAAATGCAAGCTAGGTTTGGCGACGTTCACAAGATCGACCGATATAGACAACTATACAAGAAATTGATCCAGAAGAACTCTGTTCAAGATTATCTACGAGACTTTGTTACTTATTCATCGGTACTCGGATACACTGATCGAGTACTTCGTGATGATTTCTATGACGGTCTTAAAGATGAAATCAAGATGGCCATGGTGTCACAGAACTGTAAACCCCATGAAGCAACAAGGACATTCAACCAAGTTTGCGAAAGAGCCCTGGAAATTGACTCCACAATGAATGCCATTAATGCACCAAAGAAATTGCAAAGCCCACAAACCAGCACTTCGAAACAAACTACTTCCAAGACAACCACAAGCACTCCAAACGCTTCACTGGGTCAAAGATTCAATGTAAACGATCGTGTCTTTATGTCAAAACCTACAGGGGGGGTGCAATACGGCAAAATCTCAAGCATTACCAGAAACGCCAAGGGCCGTTCAGTTCCACAGATCTCCTGGGACGATGGGACAAAAGGAAACGTCCCTTTTGGAGGGATTCAAAAAGACACCCAAACCAGTACCTTCAACGCCCCTATCATTCAAACACCCAAATCATCCACTCCTGCTAAAGACCCTAATGCAATGGATCTTGATGGAAAAGGAAAGGGACCAATGATATGCTTCACCTGCGGCGGCAAGGGACACTCAGCAAGAGTCTGTCCTTCCAAGAACACAGCCTCAGGGTTTGAAGCTCAGATTGAAGAAATCTCTTCAGACATCAAATCGGGAAAAGACGTCACCGAGGCTTATTAAGGAGCCAAGTACTCGGTGATATATTAGCTAGTAATATGGATGAACTAGAAATCATGTCAATATCAAATGAAAACCAATTATACCTTGATTTCACCGCTCATCCACTAGCTACGGCTCCTGGTTCTAAGTCAGTTAACAGATCAAAAAAATTCTCTGGACAAGCACTCCTTGATTGCGGCGCAACCTCCTGTTTCATCAACCCTTCCCTAGCAAAAGGGGCAAACCTTCCCCTTTTCCAACACAATAAACCAAAGACCCTGCGAGTTATAGACGGGCGAGAAGTTTCGTCTGGAAAAGTCACCCACTATACCAAATTTAAACTTGTCATGGGAACACATTCCAGCGAAATAGAATGTCATGTCACAAACATTGGAAGACACCCCATCGTACTTGGGATGTCATGGCTCAAGAAACATAACCCACAAATTAATTGGAAAAATAGGACAATTGCATACACAAGCGAATTCTGCTCAAAAAACTGCCTAGAAGTCCCATCTACACTCCAAATTGCAGCCGAAACTACTTTACCAGAGGAATACAAAGAATTTGCAGATGTATTCGACGAGTCCAGATTAGAAGAACTCCCACCACACAGGCCAACTGACATTACGCTTGATCTCCTGCCAGAAGCTAAACTAAAGCACGGCCCTATTTACAAAACATCCCCAGCTGAAGACAAAGAAATGAAGAAAGTACTAGAAACCCTTATCCGAAGGGGACACATTCAGATTTCTAAGTCTCCTTTGGCTTCCCCGGTTCTATTTGTCAAAAAACCACATCCAGAAGATCCAAACAACCCAGAGTTACGCTTTTGCGTTGACTACAGATATGTGAATTCGCTATGCAAATTCAACGCAAGTGGGATACCTCTACTGGACCAATGGTTAAGGGCCCTGGAAGGATTTGTCATTGGCACCACTCTGGACTTGGCACAGGGATTCCATCAAACTCGAATAGCAGCAGGCCATGAATGGAAAACAGCATTCAAAACTCAATATGGCATGTATGAGTGGAAAGTCATGCCCTTCGGACTCAAAAACGCTCCATCAAGCTTCCAGTCCCTAATGAACTCTATATTCAGGGACATTATGGGGGTTTTCGTACTCGTATACATTGATGATACCTTCGTTTTTTCTAAACGAGTCGAAGATCACCCAGGACACGTGAAAGAGGTGCTAAGAAGACTGAGGGAGCACAAGTTGATTGCAAAATTGAGGAAATGCAAGTTCCACCAAACCAAACTGGACTGGGTAGGATTGGTCATTTCCAATAAAGGAATCGAAACGGATCAGGAAAAGGTCACGGCGGCTATGAATTGGAAAGCACCCAAGAATGTCAAACAAGTTCAAGAGTTCCTAGGATTCGTCAATTTCTATCGAAGATTCATTCAAGACTTTGCCGGCAAGGCCAGACCTCTATATAACCTACTTAAGAAGGATCAAAAATGGCAGTGGACAAGCAAAGAACAAGAGGCCATGAATGGGTTAAAAGAAGCTCTGAAGGTGGCACCTGTAATGATGCAGCCCGATCAAAATAAGGAATTTTTCCTGGAGACAGATGCGTCGGGATTTGCCACAGGAGCGGTTTTATCTCAGAAAGATGAAGAAGGGAAATTACACCCTGTAGCCTTTCTTTCCAAATCACTAAATCCGGCTGAACAAAACTACAACATTTTTGACAAAGAATTATTGGCAATCATTAGAGCCTTCAAAGAATGGCAGCACTTACTTCAAGGCACAGAAAAAGCCATCCAAGTGATAACAGATCACAAAAATTTGGAATATTTCTCATCATCCAAGCAATTGAACCAACGCCAAATCCGCTGGATGAATTTCTTAGTGGACTTCAACTTCCAAATCTTGTACAGGCCAGGGAACCAAAACAAAAAAGCAGACATTCTCTCAAGGCGATATGACCTAGAACCTTTGGGGGGGGTAGAGAACCAAGTTCTCCTTAAACCAGACATTTTTATTTTGGCTATTACCCCTGACCAGGAGATTAACAATCTAATCAGAGAAGCAATCATCGAAGATCCCAGATTAAAGGAAGCCCACAATAAGCTGAGAAACGGAGAAAAAGTCAAAGATTGGGAATACAGAGAAGGACTCCTAATGTTCAAAGGAAAGATCTTTGTCCCCAAGGATGAAACCGTCAGAAACCTGATATTGGAATCGCGCCATGACAATATTACAGCTGGGCATCCTGGACAAGCAAGAACATTGGAATTGGTCTCAAGAACTTACTACTGGCCAACCATGAAGAAATTTGTCAACTCTTATGTGTCACACTGCGAAACATGCATTCGAGTTAAACCATCGAACCAACTCCCCACAGGACTACTGCGTCCTTTACATATTCCTGAGAGACCTTGGGAAGAGATCTCCTATGACATGATTGTAGGGCTCCCAGAATCAGAAGGATATGACGCAATCTTGACAGTGGTAGATTGGTTCTCCAAGATGGCACACTATCTACCTTGCAAATCAACGGCCACGGCAATAGACATAGCCAATATCTTCGTTGCAAACATTTGGAAACTTCACAGCACCCCAAAAGCAACAGTCTCAGATAGAGGATCCACTTTCAACTCAAAGTTCATTAGACATCTGTACAAACGGTTGGACGTAAAACCTACCTTCAGCACAGCCTACCATCCAAGGACAGACAGACAGTCAGAACGGGCAAACCAAGTCGTTGAAATCTTTATCAGGGCTTTTGTCAACCATAGGCAAAATGACTGGGTGGCCCTGCTCCCTATGGCAGAATTTGCTTACAACAATGGAATCCAAGCATCCACTGGCAAAACCCCTTTCCAAATCTGCCAGGGTTTCAACCCTAGAATGAACATCGGGGAAGAATCAGACTACACTGTTCCTGAAGCTGATGCCCATGCGGAATTCCTGTTGAAAGGATACGACGAAGTCAAAGCCGCCCTCATTCTAGCAAATCAGTCCTATAAACACTACTTTGATAAAGGAGCCAAAGAACCAGAAGAGATAAACGTGGGAGATAAAGTCTGGCTTAATCATCAGAACATTTCCACAGACAGACCCTCAGTAAAACTCTCCCACAAAATTTTAGGCCCTTACAAAGTAATGGAAAAAGTAGGGACTCATGCCTTTAGACTGGAATTACCAAAATCAATGAAGATTCATCCGGTCTTCCACGTCATGCTGCTCAAGAAATTCCACTCTGATCCCCACGGCCGCGAACCCGCTCAACCACCCCCTATTGTCACACAAGAAGGAGAAGAAGAGTGGGAAGTCGAAGAGATCCTTAATTCCAAGAAAATTTGCCGTCAACTCCACTATTACGTCAAGTGGAAAGGATACTCTCATGCAGACAATTCTTGGCAATCAAAGGAAGACCTCAAGAACGCTCCTGAAATGGTTGATAAATTTCACAAACTTCACCCCACCGTGCCAGGCCCTTAGGAGGGGGTGATGTCATGAGCTGACTAAGCTCAGACATTTTGTTCTGATTTTATATCTTTTTTTCCGAACACTTTCCTTTTTTGGTACAAATGTCCTCTGGCGCTTAACTTGTATCATGTGATGTATTTGTCTTTTCATTTGATATTGGTGATGCTTCCGGAACTTCCAGAATATCGAGTCATGTCTCTTATCTCGCTTATCATTGGTTGTACTCGGCTTTCCCACACTGATAGATGATGACGTGGCATTGATCCCTCATGTATATAAACCCAGAGGTCAAGCCGGTTAAACGACAAGGCTTGACCTCCTCTCCATTAGGACTTGCTTAAATCAAATCCTCTTAACTATCACTATTCCGTGGGTTCTAGGACTTCCTACAGTCGAACCCCTCAACTCTTACACACCTAATTGACCCAAGTCGGGACAATAGTACAACGGACGAAGAGCTATACTTGATATAGACCAGTAGTCCCACGTCGCTATACGCTGTCAGTGAACCCAATCGTTATCCTCTTTTGGGTCATAGCGGCTTTAGTCAGCTAAATACACCCTTACTCTGTTATACACTGTCGCTATCACGCCCGCCCAAGGCTGTTGATAACTGATAAGATCAGATAAGGAGTATATAAAGCAAAAGCTTAGCGTCTAGCACCCTTCACATCCAAATCAACATCTCGAGGAAGCCAGATCCTCTCAAGCAAAACTGGAAAGTGGTCGGAGCACCACCCAAGTTAACACTCTCATCCATCAAGAACCACAGCAACTTGTTGTTTCCATCAGTACGCACTAAAAAGGAACTAATTAGTAACTAACTAATTAACCTTAAAAGTGTTCCCCGCATTTTTTAGCCTCTGCAAAGCAGTCTTTAGACTAAAAGATTTTGTACTTGATCTAGACACCAAAGTCGACGAATTAAACAGTTGAATTGAAGTACTAGAAGAAGATCAAGTCAAACAAGCAGAGGATTTAAGGGTCGAACGTACCAGAAATGACGAAAACCACAATCAACTCGAAGCTGATTATCAATCTCTTCATTCAAGGCTTGAGTTCATCAAAATTAACCTCGACAACACAAACAAGCAACAAGCCAATCAAGATCGTGTCCAAAGCATAAATCTAGCTGACACCAATATTGAAGTCGAGCGCTTGCAAGAACAAACCCACATCTTAATCAAAAATTGCGACCAACTTATTAAAATCCAAGAAAAACACACTCAAAAGGTCGAAAACCTCATCAACAACAACAAACATCAGTGGCATACTATCGAAACCCTTAAAGACAAAATCAAGGGCAAATACTGTCATCTCGCAGCAGAAGTGCGTATTCCTATTAACCAGGATTACCGCCTTCTAAATCACCTTAATACCATTGCACCCAACCCTTTTCAGTGGGACCAAGACCTCAACTCACACAGGAACAACACAGGGAACAGCTTAGACTAGAGTCCCTAAAACTCTTTATTGAAGACGTTCATTGCAACTACATATACGAACAGTACAACGAACTAGGAGTAATCAATGCGTTGTTCTTGGAAGACGAAAATCTTGAATTGGTATTTTTGAAAAGTTTGCGCATCATTAAAGACAGAAGGGTTCAAAGAAGAATCCGTGATATTTTGTACGGCCTTGGATCCCAATAAATCTACCTTTTTCCCCGCTCCAATATGTCGAGAGCCCCATCACCTAGTCAAGGGGGATTTACCCAAATTTCAGCAACATCCGGACCCAATGTAGTTGCACATGCAATCAATGCCTTAATAGACGAAGTGCAAAAAATTAACGGTCATATTAATGCCTTAAATGGTATCACCTCTACCCTAGAACAGGGAATCGACAATAACGTTGCAGACATCCTTGCAGTCCAAAATCAAACTGCACAAATTGCACCCCTTCACCAATTATTGAATGCGGTGTCTCAGTCACTTGCAAACCTGGGTGCAACACCCTCCACCACTGCGTCAACAACCACCCCAGGATACAAACTTAAAATGCATCCCCCAGAAGAATTTTCTGGAGATGTAGATAAATTTGATGAGTTTAAGTCGCAATGTACTTTGTACATAAATCATACATCCCCACAAGCAACCACAGAACAAAAAATCACTTATATCATGGGTTATTGCAAGGGGCCTGCCTATGTATGGATGCAACCTGGAATTGATGTAGACACAGCAAGAAGGGGAGCAACAAATTGGCTACATGACATGGATGAGTTCTGGAACGAAATGCAAGCTAGGTTCGGCGATGTTCACAAAATTGACCGATATAGACAACTATACAAGAAATTGATCCAGAAGAACTCTGTCCAAGATTATCTACGAGACTTCGTTACTTATTCATTGGTACTCAGGTACACTGATTGAGTACTTCGTGATGATTTCTATGATGGTCTTAAGGATGAAATCAAGATGGCCATGGTGTCACAGAACTTTAAACCCCATGAAGCAACAAGGACATTCAACCAAGTTCGCGAAAGAGCCCTGGAAATTGACTCCACAATGAATGCCATTAATGCACCAAAGAAATTGCAAAGCCCACAAACCAGCACTTCGAAACAAACTACTTCCAAGACAACCACAAGCACTCCAAACACCTCACTGGGTCAAAGATTCAATGTAAACGATCGTGTCTTTATGTCAAAACCTACAGGGGGGGTGCAATACGGCAAAATCTCAAGCATTACCAGAAACGCCAAGGGCCGTCCAGTTCCACAGATCTCCTGGGACGATGGGACAAAAGGAAATGTCCCTTTTGGAGGGATTCAAAAAGACACCCAAACCAGTACCTTCAACGCTCCTATCATTCAAACACCCAAATTGTCCACTCCTGCTAAAGACCCTAATGCAATGGATCTTGATGGAAAAGGAAAGGGACCAATGATTTGCTTCACCTGCGGCGGCAAGGGACACTCAGCAAGAGTCTGTCCTTCCAAGAACACAGCCTCAGGGTTTGAAGCTCAGATTGAAGAAATCTCTTCAGACATCGAATCGGGAAAAGACGTCACCGAGGCTTATTAAGGAGCCAAGTACTCGGTGATATATTAGCTAGTAATATGGATGAACTAGAAATCATGTCAATATCAAATGAAAACCAATTATACCTTGATTTCACCGCTCATCCACTAGCTACGGCTCCTGATTCTAAGTCAGTTAACAGATCAAAAACATTTTCTGGACAAGCACTCCTTGATTGCGGCGCAACCTCCTGTTTCATCAACCCTTCCCTAGCAAAAGGGGCAAACCTTCCCCTTTTCCAACACGAAAAACCAAAGACTCTGCGAGTTATAGACGGGCGAGAAGTTTCGTCTGGAAAAGTCACCCACTGTACCAAATTTAAACTTGTCATGGGAACACATTCCAGCGAAATAGAATGTCATGTCACAAACATTGGAAGACACCCCATCGTACTCGGGATGTCATGGCTCAAGAAACATAACCCACAAATTAATTGGAAAAATAGGACAATTGCATACACAAGCGAATTCTGCTCAAAAAACTGACTAGAAATCCCATCTACACTCCAAATTGCAGCCGAAACTACATTACCAGAGGAATACAAAGAATTCGCAGATGTATTTGACAAGTCCAGATTAGAAGAACTCCCACCTCACAGGCCAACTGACATTACGCTCGACCTCCTGCCAGAAGCTAAACTAAAGCACGGCCCTATTTACAAAACATCCCCAGCTGAAGACAAAGAAATGGAGAAAGTACTAGAAACCCTTATCTGAAGGGGACACATTCAGATTTCTAAGTCTCCTTTGGCTTCCCCGGTTCTATTTGTCAAAAAACCACATCCAGAAGATCCAAACAACCCAGAGTTACGCTTTTGCGTTGACTACAGATATGTGAATTCGCTATGCAAATTCAACGCAAGTGGAATACCTCTACTGGACCAATGGTTAAGGGCCCTGGAAGGATTTGTCATTGGCACCACTCTAGACTTGGCACAGGGATTCCATCAAACCCAAATAGCAGCAGGCCATGAATGGAAAACAGCATTCAAAACTCAATATGGCATGTATGAATGGAAAGTCATGCCCTTTGGTCTCAAAAACGCTCCATCAAGCTTCCAGTCCCTAATGAACTCTATATTCAGGGACATTATGGGGGTTTTCGTACTCGTATACATTGATGATATCTTCGTTTTTTCCAAACGAGTCGAAGATCATCCAGGACACGTGAGAGAGGTGCTAAGAAGACTAAGGGAACACAAGTTGATTGCAAAATTGAGGAAATGCAAGTTCCACCAAACCAAACTGGACTGGGTAGGATTGGTCATTTCCAATAAAGGAATCGAAACGGATCAGGAAAAGGTCACAGCGGCTATGAATTGGAAAGCACCCAAGAATGTCAGACAAGTTCAAGAGTTCCTAGGATTCGTCAATTTCTATCGAAGATTCATTCAAGACTTTGCCGGCAAAGCCAGACCTCTATATAACCTACTTAAGAAGGACCAAAAGTGGCAGTGGACAAGCAAAGAACAAGAGGCCATGAATGCACTAAAAGGAGCTCTTAAGGTGGCACCTGTAATGATGCAGCCCGATCAAAATAAGGAATTTTTCCTCGAGACAGATGCATCGGGATTTGCCACAGGAGCAGTTTTATCTCAGAAGGATGACGAAGGGAAATTACACCCTGTAGCTTTTCTTTCTAAATCGCTAAATCTGGCTGAACAAAACTACGACATTTTCGACAAAGAACTATTGGCAATCATTAGAGCCTTCAAAGAATGGCGGCACTTACTTCAAGGCACAGAAAAAGCCATTCAAGTGATAACAGATCACAAAAATTTGGAATACTTCTCATCATCCAAACAATTGAACCAACGCCAAATCCGCTGGATGAATTTCTTGGTGGACTTCAACTTCCAAATCTTGTACAGGCCAGGAAACCAAAACAAAAAAGCAGACATTCTCTCGAGGCGATATGACCTAGAACCTTTGGGGGGGGTAGAGAACCAAGTTCTCCTCAAACCAGACATTTTTATTTCGGCTATTACCCCTGACCAGGAGATTAACAATCTAATCAGAGAAGCAATCCTCAAAGATCCCAGATTAGAGGAAGCCCACAATAAGCTGAGAAATGGAGAAAAAGTCAAAGATTGGGAATACAGAGAAGGACTCCTAATGTTCAAAGGAAAGATCTTTGTCCCCAAGGATGAAACCGTCAGAAACCTGATATTGGAATCGCGCCATGACAATATTACAGCTGGGCATCCTGGACAAGCAAGAACATTGGAATTGGTCTCAAGAACTTACTACTGGCCAACCATGAAGAAATTTGTCAACTCTTACGTGTCACACTGCGCAACATGCATTCGAGTTAAACCATCAAACCAACTCCCCACAGGACTACTGCATCCTTTACATATTCCTGAGAGACGTTGGGAAGAGATCTCCTATGACATGATTGTAGGGCTCCCAGAGTCAGAAGGATATGACGCAATCTTGACAGTGGTAGATTGGTTCTCCAAGATGGCACACTATCTCCCTTGCAAATCAACGGCCACAGCAGTAGACATAGCCAATATCTTTGTTGCAAACATTTGGAAACTTCACAGCACCCCAAAAGCAACAGTCTCGGATAGAGGATCCACTTTCAACTCAAAGTTCATTAGACATCTGTACAAATGGTTGGACGTAAAACCTACCTTCAGCACAGCCTATCATCCAAGGACAGACGGACAGTCAGAATGGGCAAACCAAGTCGTTGAAATCTTTATCAGGGCTTTTGTCAACCATAGGCAAAACGACTGGGTGGCCCTGCTCCCTATGGCAGAATTTGCTTACAACAATGGAATCCAAGCATCCACTGGCAAAACCCCTTTCCAAATCTGCCAGGGTTTCAACCCTAGAATGAACATCGGGGAAGAATCAGACTATACTGTTCCTGAAGCTGATGCCCATGCGGAATTCCTGTTGAAAGGATACGACAAAGTCAAAGCCACCCTCATTCTAGCAAATCAGTCCTATAAACACTACTTTGATAAAGGAGCCAAAGAACCAGAAGAGATAAACCCGGGAGATAAAGTCTGGCTTAATCATCAGAACATTTCCACAGACAGACCCTCAGTAAAACTCTCCCACAAAGTTTTAGGACCTTACAAAGTAATGGAAAAAGTAGGGACTCATGCCTTTAGACTGGAATTACCAAAATCAATGAAGATTCATCCTGTCTTCCACGTCATGTTGCTCAAGAAATTCCACTCTGATCCCCACGGCCGCAAACCCGCTCAACCACCCCCTATTGTCACACAAGAAGGAGAAGAAGAGTGGGAAGTCAAAGAGATCCTTAATTCCAAGAAAATCCGCCGTCAACTCCACTATTACGTCAAGTGGAAAGGATACTCTCATGCAGACAACTCTTGGCAATCAAAGGAAGATCTCAAGAACGCCCCTGAACTGGTTGATAAATTTCACAAACTTCACCCCACCGTGCCAGGCCCTTAGGAGGGGGTAATGTCATGAGCTGACTAAGCTCAGACATTTTATTCTGATTTTACATCTTTTTTTCCAAACACTTTCCTTTTTTGGTACAAATGTCCTCTGGCGCTTAACTTGTATCATGTGATGTATTTGTCTTTTCATATGATATTGGTGATGCTTCCGGAACTTCCAGAATGTCAAGTCATATCTCTTATCTCGCTTATCATCGGTTGTACTCGGCTTTCCCACACTGATAGATGATGACGTGGCCTTGATCCCTCATGTATATAAACCCAGAGGTCAAGCCGGTTAACGACAAGGCTTGACCTCCTCTCCACTAGGACTTGCTCAATCAAATCCTCTTACTATCACTACTCCTTGGGTTCTAAGACTTGTCTAAGTTGAACCCCTTAACCTTTATACACCTAATTGACCCAAGTCGGGACAGTGACATAAAGTGACTCTGACGACAAGTTATTGTCAGAACTGACAAGTTTGATATGGTCACCTGGAATGACCATGTTCCTGTTGGTTAGCTTAGCAATATAGTGTGACAACTCAGAGTTACTGCTCAATGACATATGCCTGCTTGGTGGACTAGCAGGTTGGACTTGGTCATGGTCAGGGCTGGGAGAGCAAGATGGTGCTGGATGGTTGGACGCATCCAGCTTGGAGTCACCAATTGACTTGGCAAGCTGAACAAAGTAGCACCTGGTCAAAGGCATTGGCAGCAAGAAACAAGCAAATTCTACTGAAACTTACCATTCACCACCAGGTCAAAGCATCCTATGATATGACTCCAGCTCTGTGACAAGTTTGGCAACCTGTGCTGGCTTGCCAGCTTGCAAATCCCTAATTTTGTCAAAGAAGCCTGGGGGGAATATGAGGCTGTCCCTCCTGTGGCCAATGTGGTCGGGTCTTGCATAAAAAAACATTCAGAGTGAGGGTGCAGCAGCAAAGGAACCACTTACATTGGCTCCTCATATATCCAAGCAAGTTGCTGTCGCTCCGCAAGGGAGGCAACTGGTTCAACCTCCTTGCTCTTCATGAATAATATTGGTTGGTTTCCTTCAAGACACCCACGTTGGCTAGTAAGGTAGTGTGTGTTAGCTCGTTACATTTTCCAATGCCAACGCAATATGTACATGGTACCATAGATATCTTCATACCTTTGGCAACACAAGTAGGCTTCATGTGCAATCTTATTGATATCTTCCTTGAGCTGGCGGAGCCTGTGGAGGTCGTCAAAATGATCAGTGGTAAATACAACTCCACTGGGGATATAAGAAATAATCTTAAGATACTGTTTGTTAAGCGGAGAACAATGCAGTTGCTGCCAGAACTCACGTCAAATAACGGCTGTTTTGCAAGTGGGACCTCAGGCAAGTTTCCTGGCTTGGTTAACCGATCCATGATGGAGTGGAGCATTGAGGGGGCGTGTAGTGACCCGCCACACAACAAGTGCTGGTTTATTGTTGTGTAGAGGATATCCACGTGGCCATCAAAAGAATATATTGAGTCACTTGTAGTTTTGGTGTGTGGGTTTTGCGTGCGCACGCCAGCCACAGCTTATTTAGGACATTAGCCACCCAAACTCAGTGACAGGATAATTGCAAACTGTATGGCAGAAATGAAGCCTGTGTTTCCATCTGTCAAATTTCCATACATGTACCGTTGTGATAGATCCATGCAGGCCGATTGGGCGGTGTGCGATTCTTGGATGTCAACCCCCGCACTTCAGGTGGTCAGTCTATCTGTTGCCTACGCCTTGCACCCTCGCACAGTAAGTATGCGGCTTGGCCTCATATCGAGTGAAAGCGTGCTGATTCACTCAAACACGCCCTTAGTATCAGCAAGAGCCCTCGGGCGTCGTTCAAAAGAACCTATTGTGCTTACAGAGAACAGTGTATTGTGACATACTTGGCCAACATGTCCATCCACACCTTGCACATTCCATCCATCACGATTCCACATGTATTTACATCCCTAGAGTCGTTTCCCTCACACACCCATCTGGACCTTCATAGACGAACATTTTGGACTACATTTGAGGTACAATCCTAACTATATGCATGTCATGTACATACAGCAAGTGCGATTTGGTTGTACCCTTCAGTCAAGTTAGCTATATCCTCCTCAATATCATCCTCGCTCTCTTCCTCTTGCGTGTATGCATTACAACCAGTCTTGAAGTTAGCCTCCACCGATGGCAAAACCGGAGTGAAACCGATCGGATTGGCACCCGTCAGCCATGATCCACATCCCGATTGCCCATTGAAATATGGGCTGGCTTTGATTTGTCAGATATAGGAATGGGTTACTTGATTGACACTGGTTAGATAGGTGATTCGATCACAAAGTACGTGGGCAAGATTGGATTGCTGTAACTCAAGATGTGTTAGCATTTCAGACATGTGGTGGACTTTGTTGCGCATCCATGTTTTTAGGTGTCGGGCTTCCACTTGAACACGCACAAGCTCCTCTCGAGCTCAATCGACACAAAGCGAATGCATTGTCGCATCTCTAATTTCTGGGAGAGCCCATTTCTGGGATAGAATGTCTTGACAGTATTTGCGCAGAAGTTTGAAGTCCGAGAGCTTGCTCATTTCCATTGCCTCTTTGGTAGTGATTAGCCTGCGTGGTGGGTTCGAGTTCTGAGCAAGTTTGTTGTACTTTGAAACAGCTGATTTGAGCGCTTTTGAGCACACGGACAAGCTCTTTGAAATAAGTTCTTGAAGTTTGTATCCTGTAGAGAGGGAAAAAGATCGTAAATACTCATATAATAGTTGTCAAGCATTGTGTACTATGTTTCCTTACCTGTGTTCCCGTGTATGTATTTTTCCATCTCAAGTATTCACTCTAAGCATAGTCGTTCTAAGTTATCAGCTGCACGTTGTAGTTCTAGGTTGTTGTGGTCAGCTACAGCCTGCTTCCATTCCCCGCAATTGGTGGTCCAACGCGCATCTACGTCCAACCTTGATTCAAGTCGTGAAATTTCCTGGTAGAGTAGATTTAGCCGGGAATTTAGATTCCGCTGCTCTGCTGCAATAGCTTTGTCAACGAGAACATGAGGCTCCTGGCTTCTCAGTGCCGAAGTAGGATCTGATAAGAACTTGTTGAGCTGCTTCCTACAGAAACTAAGCCTATAAAGGTTGTTTTCCTATAGGAGACACTTACTCTAGCACACCCATGCTCTCAAGTGCTGAGATATAGTCGATTGCGTCGTTGTTCTGAGGCAGTTTGGATGAGAGTGAAGCCAGGTAGTCTCGTTCAGCATTGACAAATCCAGGAAACTCTTCCTTGCAAATACCAAAAGCTTTCATGACTTGGTCTTGACGAGCAAGCAACTCTTCAAGTTGGTTGATTGCACTATTAAAATTATTGAATACCATGGGTCACGTGGAAGCGGAATCCGACCGTGAAGCGGAAATTTTGTTCCTGTGTGTCCGGTCGCCATTTTTTCTGCCCCAAAACTACGTGTATTATAGCGCTACAATAGCTGCTCTAATATACTGTGCTTAAACCGCCAAAAAATATGTAAATAATTGCAAGAGGGACGCTTCAACGGGGTCCCGTGATCAATCCTCAGCCTTTAAATTCAAATCCGCCAAAGCAGACTCGATTTCAGGCTCGATGGATGTATGTGGCAACTCCCTCTGGGTCGCACCTGTCTGGCAACCTCTCGCTCAACTGTGTGCCTGCGTGCCACGCCCACAAGACGATCTGGTTTGACTGGTTGTTGTCTGTGACTCTTTTGTGTGCCGAATCAACTCAATCTCCCGTTGCTCGTACACACGTGCATGTCCAACCCGCCCTCTCCTGGGATTTGGTTTCTTGCTCTCGTTGTGAGCATGTTGGAGCTGTCGGATCTCCTCCTCAAGAATGACGTTCCGTGCCTTGGATCCGTCATACATCTCGAGGATGTTGTCTAGTGCCTCCCAAAGAGTGCTCAGGCTGGCCGTATCATCACGAGCGATTGCCCTACATTGCTCCACAACTGAAATTTGGTGAAGGTGCGTGCTATCCTAATTTGCTAAGACTTTGGAGCCACAGTCAGACTGGCTCTTGTCCCCTTCGTGTTGCTGTTGCGCATGTGCCTGAGACTCACGCATGACAACGCTCTGATATGGGTTGTAAGGGTGTATGCCAGTTGACTCGAATGACGATTTGATGAGCTCCGGGGTGTACACACGAGTTTGAGCCTTGTGTAGCAGTCTACGAGTGATAATTTAACTAGACATCCCTCACCTAATGACCCAACTCACTCAGCAAAATTAGACTTGGTTACAGTCAAGTGTTGACAAAGCTTTTCATCCACTGCTTGCCCATAGTATCTTTGAAGGACCCGGAATACTACCCAATCCAAAGGTTGCAAAAAATTGGTTGTGTGGCTCGGTAACCCAATGACAATGATCTGGGCCTTGAATGCATAGTCAAGGAATTCATGTGTCAAGTGGGACCCATGCCCGTCCAGAATCAAGCATCTCCACTCCCCATTAAGCCTAGGGCTGTAGCGTAAGTGTGATTTTGTTTGGTGAATATATGCACTCACGCTTTGTCAGCGGTCCACTGGTCAAATGCCTTGATGTACTCTGCTCCCAGCTCATTATCAGTCCAACCACTCTCCGACACAGCCCACAATGTGTCAGCCGGGAGTGGGCTATTCTCAGACCATGATGAGAGTACATATTTGCCTTTCATTATGATCATTGGGGGGAGAACCATGCCATCAGCACAAATGCACTTGATTGTGGTGATGGTCTCTCGGCTGCCATCTTACCAATTATTTAGCAATATCCTATGTAATTGGTTGAACTTACAATCCTTAGAACCTCCCGCATAGCCATCACAGTGATTGCGGGTCAGAATGACCACCATTTCCAGCCCTGTTATCCCAAGCATGAAACCCTTCTCATCCATGTTAAATATATTTGCTATGCAGATCCTGTACTTCTGCAGTGTATCGTGTAGCTATAATACATCAATAATTTTTAAGTGTTCAGACCTTTGCTGCACTCACCATGATATAAAACTCCATAATATATTCAGGGTTTCTTGCCATCACCCGCTGTTGAGCAATCCTCTTTTTTGTAGTCAATTTAAAGTCGGGATGCCAAATGAGGAACCTCCGATACCAGTTTTCTCCAATCTCGGAGTCACTAGTGCCACGCCGGTGGTCCAGAATTGATTTAGCATGTGCAACTACCTGTGGTATTTGGGCTGGGAGGAAGCGGCGCTCCATCTCATGGCACCAGACAAGTATCTTGAATTCCTCGGAGTCGGACAGCAGCTGTTCACTTTTATGAGCCTCCTGACGTGTTTTTTGCCCGTTCATTTGATACCACAGTGTCGTGTAAGGGACTCCCTGGTGTTTTGCTGCTTCGTTGATCTTGTAGCGGCCAGACATGATGTCTTCAACAGCTAGTTTCATTGCCTCTTCCTTCAACTGCATTTCCTTGTGCTTTCTATGGTATGTTAGATCATTTTATCAACATAAGGGACCAGCCCGAACTCACTTCTTTGACATTTTGGGGAGGTGCGAAGACAAAGAGTGGGCCGGATCACGTGTTTCCGCTTCCCGGTCAAATTGATCAAACCCTCCTCCTTGACCAAACAGCTGCTTTCTTAGCGAGGAGAGCAAACCAAAGAAAATGGATTTGTACAAATATTAAGTAGCAGATAAGGATTGTACATGTTAATTTTTAGACCACGGCGTGAGCTACTTCGCCTCTACAGGGCAAACACTTGAATTCTTATCCGCTTCCACGTGACCCACGGTATGAACTTTCCTGATTGTGAAATTAGCCCCGAGAGTGAGCAAGTACAATAAATCCTGCTATCCAAGCAGTGACATACCCAAGTTAGCCAACGCATCCTTATCTGAAATGTCTATATGTTGCTGAATTTGCTGTCGTCGGTTATATTTCGACGCATGTTGGGTACACCTCGCAACGCCGTTTGAGTGACTGAAAAAGCGTTTGCAGCCCTCGAAATCCTCGATACCAGCGCCAGTACGCCATAGTGGGTGCCAATCCAGCTGGCATGGGCGCTCATGCGCATATCCATGAAACGAACCCACTACATAACTTGTATTGTTCTCACGGACTAGATCACTAGTCAACGGGTGGTTATGGGCAGTGACTGAATGCTGGCAGCCGATATCGTATCCAATCAATATATCTTTTCCATGAGCAGTAATGACCTTTGAGAAAGCAGCAAGTGGGTACTTTGCCCTAATGGACAATATTCAACAATGTATCAAGTAACTGAATTACCAATGTTCACTTACCGTTCCCCAGTACGAATCATGTTGGCTGTCATCAGGACGATTCCATGGCGGCACAAAACCGTAAATATACCTGTCTCATCCAAGGCATTGAAGGTATCCTTTGAATTTTCATTTCGTGCGTTTTTCCAACGGGGAGCACATGCTGACGGCAACACGGATTCACTGTCTATTTCATCTCCGTGCTTTGTTCGGCATGCAAGAGTAAGTTTGGCACAAACGGACGACAAACCACAGCCATACCTCTGTTCTAGTTTGATTTCTCTTTGCAGTTGGTCTATTGTGAGCCGAGCCCTCGATTTGATATCGGTCAACGTCTTCCGGCTCCAGCATATGCAAACTAGAGAACGTGCGTGGGTCATTTTCGCCAGACCGTACATATCGCTTAAGCGACGTGTTTCCGTCCCCAGTCGCCATCATTGAGTATATAAGTCTAGACTCGTGATTCAGCTGATTCGATTGTTCAGAAATCAATGTGCTTTACTCTGGAAAAACCTCAGGTGTAATGAGAGTGGGGGAATGTTTACGGAGAAATCACATCTCATTACCCCTCATTTATCAATGTGTGTAAAATTAGTGCTAATATCACCTTTAGGATATGAGATTCCCGACACAGTCATTTGGTGTCATTATACCATTATAACCGATTAGAGATACACACAAAATGAGCTCCAATCTCTAAATATACAACACGAGTGGTATCACAGTAGGAATACAATGCATCATGTAACAATTATAGTAGATACATAGATTACACAGCACAGGAAACTGGTCTGAAGGGTGACATCGAGCTGAGAGTATCACGGTGAGTCAAGGGAACGAAAATTAAGTATATGATGCTCACGTTATAGCGTGTAGGAGTTAGGTCTACCCTTGTTTCCGCCAATATGTTGTCCAGAGATATGTGAAATGGTTATAAAAGTCGTTGAAAACAAAGTGGTTGATGGTGGAAAGTGTTTCAAACACACCCCGAGTTGGATGAGAATATTTCGGCGATGGGTAGGTAAAGTTGGGGGCAAGGTGGCAGGCCATTGACAAGGTTGTAAGAGGGAGGACAAGCGCTGCAGGTGCGCCCTCAAAAGTGGCCCGAGTCGCTTTCAACAAGAGGTGCGAATCCGTGGTGTCGGGCTGAAATGGGAGGAACACCTCAAGATAGACAAGTGGGCCGGAATATAGACACTGAAGGCAGGGTGGGAGTGAGAAAATGGTACGAACACGACCAGCGCGAAGTCCTTCGCAAGGGTTAGCCAATGCAATCGCAGAGATCTTTTAGCCCTTCTAAACACTTACGGTTAAGTCCCAAACCATCCTTATTGAAGGGAAAGAGCGCCGTATCGAACAGTCCCGGCCCCACAACACGGCCAGCACCATCTCGAACCCGTGGTTGCACTCGAATCACATCGCGATGACAAGGACGATTCGGAGCGAACGGAACTGGTGAGTGTTGGAGGGTAGCCTTGTGCCAGACGTCGAAGAGGTCAGAGGGGAGGACAAAGAAGTCCTCACCGAGCTGGTGTGCCTTGTACGAAAGGAACCGGTGTAGTGCCCGGATCAGATCGGTAGCACCATATGAGGCGATCAGCTCACTCCCGGGCACTCGCGAGACCGTCGGCTGCCGAGCAATGGAAATGGTTGGCCGTGGATAGCGGAGCTCATAGAAGGTCTCTTGATCTTCCGAGGGTTCGCAGACAGCGCTGTCGCCATCATCATCTTCGTTGTTCTCATTGTCATTGGAACCCGGCTCAATGCCCCCCTCATCGTCCTCTTCGCCCTCCCCATATAGCTCTGCCTGTTCAGCGTCAGTGCCCAGGTGCTCACCATAGTACTCGTCGATGAAAGTGCGCTGAATATGGATTGCCTCGAGTCGCCGAACGTACTTGACGATTTGAGGCATGGGATTCCGGCGATTGGATAACCGCCAGCCGTTTTTGACATACAAAATATGTAGATGTTCCGGTGTCTCCGTACTGTACCCGTCTGGCGTCCCAAGCTCTCGAATCGATTGTGTATAGTGGCTGAGCATATGAAGCTTTGGTAATCGATCAAACGCGCCCATTCCTGTGACAATATTGAGTGGCGGTGAGACCAAAACCTTTTTGACTCGATGAAATAAAGCCAGCAGTCGGTCCATCTCAATGAGGTCGGCATCGGTCAGCTGCTCGCAATGGGCGAGGTAAGAGAAATCGAGTAGTGAGCGAATGAGCCGGATGAAATCCGGAGGGGCTTGAGCATCGATCACCACTGGAAGGAATTGGCGCATCATCTCCCTCGACTCGCGCCCCGCCCACACTTTGACCTTTGTAACACCTTTGTGGAAGTGGCGTAAGTCATGAGCTGGTGGCATTGCTTTGAACCGTCGGTTAAACTCCTCTGTGCCCAATAGGTCTTCAACCCAGCCGCGTGCGTGCTCGAACATCCCTTTGTATAGCTGGTGAAGAAGATCGGGAGTCAAACACATCCCGATGTCGACATGCTCGATACCTGCCCAGAACGGTATGCACGGCTTCAGGCGAAGTGCCTTCAATTCTGCTGTCTGTTGGGTACGTGCGTAGTCCTGAAATGCATTGATCGTGACGCCTGGATCGCGGAGCGGTGCACGCATCCCCCCTTGACCTCGACCATGCCATTTCTGTAAACATTTTGGGCATCCATTCCGAAATGTGCAAGCAATATCGTTTTGCTCAGGCCAGTCAGCCACCCAGGCAGCAATGATCGGGTAAATGTGCCGAAGGTGACCATCAGCACACCAGGCGAGGATGCCGTTCGACGAAGCCGACTTCAGCGGCTCGAAAACCTTCTCCAGGGATCGGTGGAGTAGCTCTCCCCGGTAGCGCTTGCGCAAATCCTCATCGCATACATCGTTGAATGAATCAACAGGTAAGTACCCGACAATAATCATTGCTCTTTTGGTGGGGCGACGTCGAAGGCTCTTACTGATGTTGCCAATGGATAGGTACACAGGGTAGCCTTTGGGGCCTTGCGGGTTGTTTGTCAGAGTGGTCTCGTCGGTGGCCACAATCAACGGCACAACAGTCCCGTTTTTATTGCGAATCAGATACTGAAACAGGTAAGTCCCCAATATCTGCCCTCAAAACGGTCTATCCTCACCTGCATCCGCCACCACCAGTCTCCACTCCACATTTCGTCGTATACCCGGCGTCTCCGCTGCCTTGAAGTCCAGCGTCGCTCTGGAGCATACCGGAGGCAGTGTTTAAACCGACTCGCTCCAATAAGCTCACGAACCACCTCGAGAATGTCCCGCAAGTGAATGATATGCCGGCGCTTGAACGAGCCCTCGCCAGCGGACACTTCAGAGGTCGTCCACTTTGGGCCTTTGGGAAGCCGGTCAAGATCCCTAAGTAGGCCAGCGTTGTCTCTCCAGGGGGTTTTCCCCTTGTACTATCCGGTATGTGAACGATCTGAATGGAATTGGATTTTGTCGCTCACCATTGGGCCCTTCAGATGCCTAGTCCTTCCTCGACCAGTCAACCCAGTTGTCATCAAGATCTCGGCGGTTCCGAATAAATCGCGATCGCCTAGCGGCCCACACGAGCTCAGGTACTCTTGTAGGTTGGGCTCGTCTTTATGTGCAAACCCAATTGGTGCACCTGCAGTACCAACCGGAAATCTCTCGACAAATATACCCTCGCTAGTACACCCATCGTCCCCCAGGTTCGCATTGTCAGGGGCAAGTGTCGTTGCGGGTAGCCTGGATGGTCCAGCAACTGGTGGCTCGTACTCGTCCGAGTCTATCTGTGGCCGATTTGGGAGCGGTTGGCGTTGAGATGACTGGGAAGATGGTGGGTTCGCCCGTTTGCGTTTGTGTTTTCTCTTCTTATTGGCTTGTAGGTGTTGAGTACAGCAATGTGGTCGCAGGAGGATATGGCGATTGCGACCAGCGTCGGACTTGAAGGATTTTCGACAATAGGGGCAATAGAAACAATCGTCGCCAGGGCTGACTAGCTCCAGCCCACTCCCTCGAGGTAGACCAGGGAGTGTCAAGGCTGCACGGCGTGCAGCACGTGCATACATCGTTTGTCCTCGCGCCATCTGCGTGTACAGTTGGTTGAAAAAGGTGAGGGTGTGATTGCGAACAAGATGAGTTCATTGTCCACGTTTTGGATAGTCTCACTCAATGCTCGCGTATCGCGCTGTATTATTTGCATTGGCTTACTCCTGAGGTTGACCCCACACCGCACTGGTCCGTCTGCCCAAGCTTGTGCCTGGCAACCCGAGATGCCGACACCGGTCTCGCAATACAACCGGCTTGCTTGTCACTCTACGGAAGGCCAATCCACGACTGTGAGTCCCCTGTCCCCGCTTCCTGCCATGCACCAACACCACGACTTAGTGTAGGCGTTTGTATTTTTGACTATTTCCAACATCAGCGACCAGTGCATTGCTTTGGGCCCACCAGACGCCACCGGCGCCTTTCCCTCTTTCAACTCAACTGGCAGTCCTCCCTCATGCCACTTGATACCCGATGCGACGAGGGCCCAGGGAGTTGTGTCACCGAAAAGAATCCACATGAGTGTCCCAGCAGCATGCATATATTCGCAAATATGTATTCTATTTAAGGAAGTCAGCGCAGGTAAATCGATATCAAGCTACTGAATGCCCTCCATTCTTGCTGAACCTGTTTCAAGACCCACAGACCCGTATCTTTTGGCATCTGACCACCTGTACCTGCCTGCTACGCAACCCGTAAGTCCATCCAGCACCACAAGTTATACAACTCATCCTCTTGCGCACTGGATAGGATACAGAACTTGCGGGTGGCGAACTGAAACGCTCCCAGCGTTCACGCCGACCTTCTATTCGGAAACTCGAATCCGGTATGTCGAATTTGCTTCTGTCGCGCTCCAGCGTCACTGACTTGTTGCCAGACGAGTACCAGGCCAGCTCGAGAGGGTCAAGTCACCCTCCGACTCCTGTGAAGCCAAACCAACCCCCCAAATTGAAGAAGCGCCAACACGGCAAACGAGGTGACCGCCCCGGACGCATTGTCCAGCCCAATACTCGGACAACAGGCAACAATAGTTCGTTGGGTAAGTTTTCTTTCCCACCACAATCAGTACTTCTGACTCACGTTATGGCAGAACCGTTTACCACACCAGGACCCAAACCTGGCAATTTGTTTATGGAGAGCCAGGGTCCAACCGCTGGTGGTCGAAAGACCGACAACCGCAAAGAGGCCATCCATCGTGCAACAGACTTCCTCGGGGTCGATGCCTCGTCGTTACCACCAAGGACACTTGAAAAGGTCCTTGCAGCGATCGCTGACCAAGCGGAAGGTCCTGAAGCGACTCCCATGGATGTTGAGGGGGGGAGTGCTCCGGTAGGTGTCTCACATCCCTCTCGGGCAGTACTAACCTCCTCATAGGCCGTCATGCAGTCAGCCCATGAAGTGGTCCTGGCGGGCGGATACCCACCCCAGGCCAACGCGCCCTCTGGTAAGTTGTGTTGCAAAACACTACCACCCCATTAACCTTGTCTCTGTTACTCGACAGGACGAGGCAACCTTACGTCAAAACCAATGGAGCAACTTGCATCAGGTCACTTGGAGACGCGCATAGAGATTGCCACAAACATTGATGAGGATACGGCGACCGAATCCAAGACCAAGTCTTCAATTGTCGAACTCGGACCTGGCGACTCAGTGTCACAACGCCTCGCACCAGCGGCAACAATCCCTCAACCCACTCCCTCAGCTGTCTTCATTTACCAACCAGAAGCCCCCAATTTACCAGGTGACATGTGTGCAAACACCAATACCGCGACAACCAATGGGTTTGAGATGGAGTCCAATGACTTGGACACAAGCTCAGACTCCGACTCTGACAGTTTACTGGTCAGTAAACGCCCTCGCCTTGCCCACCCAGCCTATTCTCAAGCGGGCGAAATTTGGCCTCATGCAACCGCCCAATCTAAGCCACAACCAACTCGAGGACGGTCTGCAATCGCCAGGGACCTTGTGCTAGAGTCTCAGCCCAATTCCCTGGGAATTCCTGCTTCTCCTATTGTGCCAATCGAGACCCAGGTCACAACAAGCGATCAAGCCCCACCTCCCAGGTCGCTTAGCACTCTGCAACCCCCATCCTCGTCTGACCTTGACACTGCAATTGCGTGGGTTGCGCATATGGCGAATCAGGGTGCTGAGTCGGCAAGCCAAGCCACTCAGAGCGGGTATCCACTCAACGCATTTGGGGCGATTCTCAAGGCGCTCGGTGATTTGAGGTCGCACTTAGGCACCAGAGCGACAGGTGCCATATCTAGGCTTGGCGCCAGCCCATCACAATCAACGTTGGCTTTGGGCCACATGGACTTTGTTGAGGATAATG
Organism: Ceratobasidium sp. AG-K; assembly: GCA_037039685.1. Lineage (NCBI taxonomy): Eukaryota > Fungi > Basidiomycota > Agaricomycetes > Cantharellales > Ceratobasidiaceae > Ceratobasidium > Ceratobasidium sp. AG-K. The sequence continues at coordinate 2,125,399 of JAWNGF010000009.1, read as the reverse complement.
CCGAGGCGCTTGATGCTCACTCAGCCCAAGTGTCCGGTAAACACCTTGTAAGTGCCCATAATCACTCGTTGTGGCATGTATGTTAATGCTAACCTACAGCCTTCCTGTCGGAAGGCCACGCTCAATGATTTCCCCGGCTTGCCTCGGCGCATTGCTCGATTGGCTATGCCAGAACTACTGGCAACTGCTTTCACTCGTGGCCCTTACGAGACCTTTGGTACACTGTGTGAGTGGGCGGAGGAGGTGTTTGAAGTTGTCTGGCACCGGGAGGCACCCAATGAACCATACCAGAAGCCGCTGCTAGGGCTTGTTTGCATTGTAAGCACTATTTCATGCTCACATGTGTTTGGATACCTGACTGCCTTCAGATGGTCCACCGCATTTCCTGGTTTTGTAGCGAGCTCAAAACTCAATTGCGTCCGAAAATCGAATTCGAGTATGGGTTTTTCAATCCACCTTGCTCGAGCAAGGAACTACGGCATAATCAAAAACTTGTCAAGAAACTTGCCTCAAACATATTTTACTGCAAGGTGCATTATGAACTGTGCACAATCATGAGGTAACTAATCTCAGCTGTAGGGTCTTCAAGCTGACATCGACGCCTATGAACACCCGGCGGTCGAGAAATGTATTGCTGTTGGCTATTTCTCCGGGCCTGATGCCATTGGCATACACTACCATGAGAAATTCCGTCCAATACCTCTCCCGGCCATTGCAACAATTCTCACAACAATGCAACATTGTATCAAGGAGTGGCAGACCGGGCAGCACACCAAGTTGGACCTCAATGCAGGAAGGCAAATCAAGGTCTACGATGCACAACTCAAGGGTCTACTTGCATACGCAACACCTGCCCCGAAGTGTTTACGGGATTTCCGACTGGAGTGGTTTTGGTTTGGTATGTGAGTATCAGATGTTTTGATTGAAGGACAGGAAACCGACGTTCTTTTGAAGTGCACACGCTGGCACCACTCCAAATGAGGAGCCACCCATTCAGCCAATTACTCGAGCTGACCGGGTACAGCCAGATACACCAGTCCGCAACCCCAAGCACCAAGTGCCTGAGGGCTCCCGTGCCCTGGCCAAGGGGAAACGGCGTGCCAAGGACTAAGGTGAAACTCTCTGACCAAAGATCTTTGGTCTTGTTGTGTGTTTACATTTGGCTGGCTCTGTTCTATATAAACCGACTGTGCCCAACCTCTCACTCATGCTCTGTCCTGCCCCTCTTCTCGACACCACTCCTGACTCTTGCTTCGTGACTTGGCTGTGTACATTGACCACTGTTTGCCCCTGCTGACCCGGCTACTTTGCTCCCAACTCTCCCTTCTGGTGAGTTTCTTTCAGGTCTTTGTCATGCAGTACTAATGATGATGACCATAAACAGGCATCAAATTGACCGATTGGGCCATCTGTGTCATACTCCCCCCTCTGTATTGAGTCCTGCCATCTGTAAAAACATGTACTATAGCTGCTCCTTAGTGAATAACAACCCAACTTCCCAATTGTGTGATAGCTTCCAATTGGTAAAATGTTTGCGACTAGATTGCGGCATTTCTTCCATTGGTTGATTGATTGGTTGGATCAAATTGACTAATTTGTTTAAAAGTTTGATGTGGTCCGATGGCGCCAATAATTCTCTCATTTGCATGAATATATTTACTAGCCCCATGCTGGTGCAACCATGACTCATTACATGCAATCTGGTTGTGTAATACAGCTTTATATGTTTAGGTTATTGAGTCATATGACTGGATGTAATGAGGATGGATTACCGTGTGTAAAGAGAGCTATGACACAGTAAAATGAGGATAGATAATGCTTTGTAATGAGGGTATATAACAGGTTGTAATGGGAGCATATATTAGTTTGTAATGAGGGTATATGACCACATGTAATGTCATGGTGTTATAAGGGCATATATTGTGGGAGGGTAGGTTATATCATGATATGATAGTGGGGGGAATGTTTAAGGGGTAATCAGTATATTAGGTGTTATAAGATGTTATTTTGCCCCTAGCTTTTTGCAGAGTAACATATCGGAGATATATACCTTGTAAGTACACGGAGGGCATGCATTTTTCAGCCTCCAGTCAGATCCATCCCGTTTCAACTTTTGTAACAATCGGAAATCGACAATTCTAAGGAGTGTAAAATATACATCAAGCGCAGCTGATAGTTGATCACGAAGATAACGCTGATATGGGATCTGTGGGAGCAAATTAATCCACACAGAAGAACCACACACAACCGAGATGCTCACAAAGTGCAAGTCGCAAAGTACTTTGGCAAAAGCTTGTACACTAAATTGTGGCATGCGTTGTCGAATACCTAAGAACACTTTTAGTGTGCGAATGCTAATTGCAGCGGTGGGATGCGTTGGACTAGCGGAGATAAACCCCGCTCGAACGAGTGCCACATTACGGTGTTCATCTTGCGAATGAGTGAGAGAAAAACTGCGCCGTCGGACTACAAGAGCGATTGTTAGTAGGCCCACTCTGTAGCTATAGAGTAGACATTACAGCCTTACGAAATATATCCAAAATTTCCACCGCAAAAGTTTCTATCTTGCTGGAAGCGTCTTCATCCAGTGACCGATCAGCTGGAGGGTCAAGATTGGCTTGTGGCGAAGCGTTGTAATCAAGTAATGCATCAGCAAGATCTTCGTAGAGGCAACCCCACGCCGCGCTCAAGTTATGTGTCCTCTCGGTCCAGGACCGATACCTTGATCTGCAATATGTATGCTTTGTCAATGTCAAAAATGAACAATATTGGTGTACTTACATCGGGAGGATACTTGTCGGTATTACATCTCTCTCGGTCTCCTCTTCACTTTCTACGTCTTCAACAAAAGGATCGACATCCAGCATCTCATTGTGGTTGATATCGCCCGGTGGCTCCGTTCCAGATTGACCAGAATCCGCCCAGTCAGTGAGGATGGTCTGCTCATATGTGGAAAGCTCTGAACCTCCGTCAACAAACTCGAAGAAAAGTAGTATAATGAAAGCACTCAACTGGAGAACTCCTTAGATACTAATCGTCGGCTAGTCTCTGCTCGTTTTTGTGACGCTGTGAGATACAGCTTATGTGTCGGCAATAATGTGTCCTGTGAACCAGGATCGTCTGCAGCAAATCCTTTGTTGAACGGGAATTGTGGACCCCGTAGTTTTATTGCCTTGCGAGCTCTTACACGGTGAGGACCAGTCATGGTTGGGAGGAAAGATAGCTTGACGGTTACGTTCTCCCCAGGAGCAATCACAGTATTGCCATGTGTTGAAGGCTGAAATGCGATATGGCAACCAAAGCTCCCAATATAGTAATATCCGTTAGGAATTGTTTCCGGAGCTCACACGCTTTCGAGGAAGCAAATCTATCTATTACGCGTGGTTACAAGACAGAGGTCTGATAGGAGAGACGGAGGGGTAATTCTATACAAGATTATTTGTACATTCAACCGTGAACCTACAGGGGATCGCGTTGATTGGATGCAATCTGCCAATGGGAAAACTTTCGATAGTGACGAGACCATTACTTTGAGTAGTCGAGACACATACCTTGTGATTACTAAGACTCACGAGCGCACTGAAGTCGTGAGGAGCAAGTGAGCCCGCACGGCCGTCTCATTGTGCCAGGATGTAAGCAGCTCACCCCTCGCTATGTGAGAATGGACAAGCGATAGTTAGACGAGCTGAGGTAGATACCTGGAGTGATTTGGGGGTGAATTCATAATGAGTCGGCGAAGAATTGCGAAAAAGATGGCTAGGGATGATAGGGGGTCGTTGGAGTTCTTAGACAGAAGCTACGGTGTAATGGCGCCGATGGTCGCGCAGTTACGAGGTCTACTTGAGGATAAATCTAAACTACGGCCAGTTCTCGTCAGCTGACAAGCTACCAAGCCAAAGCGCTCACCTTGACCGAGTGATAATACCAGTTATGGGTAATCGGTTCGATGCCCGACACATCTACCAAGCCAGTATCGTCGAACGAGAAGAGAACTTTTCATGCCACAAGGGGTCGGCAATTGCGTGTCGGACACATCGAGCGTGCGTAAATAACCGCACGCAATCACTTGATCCAGTGGCTTGACGGCATCTGAGAGAAAAAAACACCAGCGTGTAAAGCTCTCAAATCACAGTATTACGCACCGGTGGCAGTAGATATTAATTGACGGTCGGTTTCGAGCTGTGGCGGCGATAAAAATCACCCGCGGCGGCGTCAAGGAACATGTCGGCAAGACATGTGCTGTCGATTCATTCAGTCGATATTTCCGGTATGATATATCCGGTCGTCTAGGGCAATTTTTCGCAATTTTATCGCAATTTTATCGACCGGCAGTGAGGTGGTGGCGGCGGCGACGATGACGGCGACAGGAATGGCGTTGGGGACGGGCGCACGGACAGCGACAATGGGGCATGTGACGTGCCGAGCCACGTTGCTGTAGTTAGGCGCCGCTGATCAGCCTTGGCCGGCGGCCAAGCGGTGTCCTGGTGCCCTTAGCGCCGACGAGCGCTCCCTGTGTGTCGACGGACGACGAAAACGGAAGGAAGAAGCCGGCGCCGAGGGCAGGCGGTCGATGCCGACAAAAGCCGTGGAGTGTGCCGGGTGTTAGCGCCGGGGGCATGGAGAGATGAGTGGGAGATGCGAAGATATTGGTGGTTTCGACACATATCTGGGAGATATCGCTGGAGATGCGAAAATCCTAGGAAACACGACCTTATTAGCCGAAAAGCCCCATCAGACCTCCTCGGCTAATAAGCATAGGGTCTGGGTGAGGTACAGGTGTACTGCAGTGCTGAAGCAGGGAAGTTGTTACAGCAGGAAGGTTGTTGCAGCAGGGGGGTTGTTGCAGCAGGAAGGTTGTTACAGCGGGAAGGTTGTTGCAGCGGGAAGGTGGAAGAGACGGATTGATGGGCGCCGCTCACCGACCTATAAAACAGCCAGACTCGTAGTTTATGTTAAGCCCCGGAGTAGACACTGAAGCCCGTTGTTACAGTCCATACCAGACTGACCTCCAACTGTTGAAGCAAACTGACAATTCCACGATGGACCTACTTCACGCACTGATTTTGTACCTTCCAAGACCGGGAGATCATGCATACGTGGTCCTATTTCAGTATATTAGGCAAGTCAGACTACGTTCTCATCTGAACTTGGTCTTAACTTCGATTTATTACAGAGTTGCTCTTCCGTACCTATACGTAGTAATAAACGCTGCTCGGACCGCGGAATATATGGTCGGGCTTGTAAAACTGGGCATCGCAGTCGTATATATCGTGATGTGGGGTATGCGCGGAGCTTTTGCATGGCTCAGGTCACGTGAGGTACTCCCACGGGTTAATGACCAAAATAGGGACATCGATGCTGACCTTACCCATGTCCAGTGAGTCAGCACTGGCCTAGATCGGCAGCTCGTGTGGTGCTAATTGCATCCTCCAAGACGCAGGCCGCAGAGAATCCGCGGTCGGTGCGCACCCGTTGTCCAGGCCTAACACCAACTATCTCTCATGTTGCCATGAATCCTTGCTATGTGTGTCCCTAATTACTGTCGATTGCTCTCGTTGTAGCCCATGTAGGCGAAATCTTGTATCTGCCTGCTGTGACCTGATCTTGAAAAACGTTTTTATCCTTGGCCTCGTTTGTCTCTGGAATGTCATTCTTGGTTTGCACTCGATACGAATAGGTTGTGAAGCTATTTTTTGACGCGAGGAGAACGTGCAACGAACCAAGCGCTCGTATAGATGAGGGGATAGTTCGCCAAGAGCTGTTAGAGTGTCAATTGGAGTCGCTCGGGTAACATGACACAGGAGCTCAGTTAGGCTCCCCAATCCACACAAATTGTTCCCAATCAACCCGCTCCGCTCCTGTTGCTATCCTGTCTCGTTTTCTGGGCTGGTCTCTATTTCTATTTGGCCTGTTTGAGATTTTTGCTATTGAATGGTTGTGATTGATCTGATCTGATTGTTATTTGTCACGTTACCCGAACATAGAGATGAGTGTTGCTTTCATTTCAATGAAGTGCTTAGTTCACACGGAGATTGGCGAGTTTCAAGTCAGCCGCTTGGCCGTGAGTACGGGAACAGGAACACGAGGCCCAGAGCTAAGCCGTTAGTGCATCATCGCCCAGCGATCATCAATACTCACGGCCTCTACCGTGGCAAAGTTGCCATACTGTGCTATGGGAGATACTGCGAATTCCGCAATCCCATAACGCCTAGATGCTTTACACAGAAGGCTTTGTTGCGTATGTGCTTCCTTTCATTCAGTGGAAACACCTTCCCTCAACCAAGCCCCCCAAATCACTGCCGATCGCCCATATAGAAGGCGCGGTCAAGTAGATAGCTCTATAAGTCCAATAGAACTGGGCTGCCAATTAGATCATCGTACCATGTTCAAACAATTGGGGTCTGTTTCGAGAGTGCAAGGCAAAAAACTTCAATAGAGTTTTGCCGAAGCGTGCCCATGGGGATCTTTAGGGTGGGTGGCTATGGCCCTCCAATTGAACTGTAGACCACCACAACCACCCAAGTCACCTTACCCCACGGCGTCATATCTTTAGGAACGAACGCGCCGACCCTGACACCATCACGTAATTGGAGGTACCCGGCACGTGAGTTCCTCTTTCGGAAGGCTTGGGTCCAGGTAACCCTTCTCCTTCCTGGCGCATGCCTAGCGGTGCTCCGACACACCTCTGGGGTTAGCTCTCACTCATGTTCCGAGGCATAAGAGTAGCGAGAACATCAAGAGCCAAGTTACGACGTTAACAAGGTCTCAATACCCCTAAACATAATTGATGTCTAGTGTGGCACTCATAAACTCACGGGTCCCAGTAGCTATTGGAAATGCACTACAGATGGCTGCGTAATACTCTGTTGCGGGGTGATTGCCGAGACCCCGACAATGAGGCAGGAGAATAGATGCCTTCACAATGCAGGCCAGTCATTTCTCTTGGTGAAAATCCACGCAATGCTCTAGCGAATGCTTGAGAAATTGGCTTGCGGGCTACAGTTCGCTATGTTGGTCATCTCAAAGAAGCATGTGATAACTGCAAGTTATGAACCTCGCAATGTCGGGTCTAACGTGCCTAGCTCGCGCATGCCGATATATAGGAGAAAGATGAACAGCTTTACCTGTGATGCCCCATGTTGGCAATGCAAAGAAAGCGTTGCTTGCTCGGTGCGTATCAAGCAGTATCAGATGAATGATATACAATGGGCATCAGCAACTCATTTCGGACGGGGTAGGATTAACTGCGCCACCCATAGTATTAAAATCCGATTCTCGTCTGGCAAACATTGTCAATGATCGGCCAATGAAGTCACATCAAATAGTTCGGCAATATTGCAGCTCGTACCCCCTTACCACCGAGTTACCCTCCGATTAGAAGATGGGACTGCAAAGCCAGCGACTGTCCATGCATATATATGCAATAATTTTCTGTGGCAATAACTAAGTGCAGGTATTGGTCAAGGTAAAACGTATTGTGCGTTTCTGACTAGCCAGATAGGGGATTGGTGAAATGGGAGTGTTGAGTAGTTCACGTATACTCCTTCAACCCATATATCTTACTATGACTCGCGAATGACTGCATGTCCTAAGACTCCTCTCCCCGTTAACCAGCTCCTGCGCTCTTATAGTGGTATGCTCCCATTCTGTTCCATGAACCAGTTACTCGAAGAAGGTCGTTACATTATACGCGAAGTGGTCGCTTTGTTTGGAATATCCGCTGGGTTCGCGAGGCTTTGATTGTCCTGGATCGCCATGTTTATCGCTGAGATGAGGTTGTTTGTAGCACCCTCTCCCAAGAGTTAACCAAAGGAATCTCTTCATTTGCTTGGGTTGATGTTTTCCTCATTTGCATATGGGCCACGAAGCGTCTCGGCCTTGCTGGGATACTCTCATATTGGCTCCGCATCCCTACTCCCGAGGTTATCGAGGATATAATTGAAGCGGAGTATGTTGAAATACACGAGGCAACTCTGTGAGTAATGACTTGATCGGAGTTCTCTCTCCAAGCCGACGCGTATTGATCGGATGGTTTAATTAACAGAATAGGGCCAAAATTTGCCGGGGTCGCTCATATAATGTCGTCCAAGCGTGAATTTAGACAAATGTACCTACTGTGACCAACTCCAGAGACCTCGTCCCCCCCCCTGGTGACTAACTGGATGCTGGACGAGGCTTCACTTATTCGGTAAGTTTCTTAACGCAGGAATGCACTACCCAGAGACAAGCTTTCATCCGTCATGCAAGCCAAACTAGTTCTTGTCTAGCTAAGTATCAAACAGTGGAACGGGATTGGACGGTGAATCTCGAAACCATCAACCGTCCGTAAGTGAATAAGGCATATGTTGGTCGGATTGTACGCAATGCATACTTACCCAAGCTGCATGGCAGATGAGTGAGGACTCGGAGATGCACAATATGGCTTGAAATAGGTTCCTGCCAGAGAGGCTGAGCTGAAGCGTGACCATTGAAATCAAAATAAAAGTACTACTTCGCAATTGGTGAGGCTCACTTAGCGGTGGAATGAAAAGGTTTCCGGCCAGCTTTTGCGGATGCGTATTTCCAACGGAACCGCTTTAAATACCCTACATCTAGCTTGGACTAACCGCAACAGTCAAACTGAACCTGGAGTTTCCGGCATTGGCAGAGGTCTTGGGCTTTCAGCTAGATCGGACACAAGTGATACGTCTATCTGTCAACCGCCGCTCAATTGTTTACTTGCCTCGACTTTCCGAGCTCCCTTGCTCTGAGTCGCGCAGCGAGTTACTGAATCTCGCCTTCACAATACACATGAAGGCTACGTGCGCCAAAGATATATCCCCGTGTCGGTCATCTTTGCGGGCCCCATCAACCACGTCGATGCAATGGCGGAATACCTCACTAGTTGATTACTGGCAAAATCAATAGGACATTTGGGGCCGGGTAGTATTGCCTATATCTGGAGTAATGCCCGCACATCGCATTGCATCAGCACTACGCACCATTGGTCAAGGAAACGGGACACGAATCCCCGTTTGTACTGATGCCAGTGCACTTGAAATTGACGTTGAGAAGGTCAATTATCCTGGTTGATAAGGGTATGTCATTTCGAATGCTCTGTCAGAAGATAGGAGGGATACGCCCTTCTGGGCATGCTATCATCATATTTCAACGTTGGATGAATTTGAGTCGCAATGATCAGCTGGAGACATTGATGCCGATGGACTTGACGCCAGTGCTTGTCAGATTTTCGGATGTCTGGGTAAAGGCGTACCCTAGGATCGTCAAACTTGAGTACAAACACCACGCTACGAAGCAATCGTACTCGCCAGGTACCTGATGAATCTGCCATTCAAATAATTGCTCGTCGAACAACGTCAGGTTGACCACTTAGTAAAGAAGCTCCACATGTGCATGATAATCGGGCGTCCAAAGTGTCATGTTGTCTTGGAATTGATTGGAGCAGTGAGGTTACTCATTGTTCCGCTTGATGGAGGAAATGTGGTGGGCGATCGAATCCGTGGATGTAGCAGAGCAGATTATACCCGCCCATGAGCATGCACCCATCAACCCAGCAAAAATGTAAAATGCTGCGGACCGCTCCGTAGGCTCCTTGAATGCTTCTGAGCATGTGATCACATCACTCCAAAGCGCTCGAGCTCCGCAAATGTGTAAAATACCAAAATTTGGTATGAAAGTGTCCCGATTAAGTATAGTTGCCCTTTTTGGACAAGTTTTAGTATCATTTATACCACTTTATGCAATGATTCATCCTACCGCTTCGAACTTCCAATTCGATATTTTCATTTTAGATTCCCAAAAATGAGATGATCCGACCTTAAAATTGGTCAGATATCCATAAGATACCGAATTGGGACACTTTTATACCTATTTTTGCTATTTTTGCTCACCGTAGCTCACCAAGGAACCCAACCCTGTGGTTCACTGGCAAAACCATCGGGTTGTACCTGCGGATCCTGGACTGAGCGTCTGTGGAGCTAAGATCAAATCCAGACGTAACCTGCGGATTTTGCCAGTGAACCGCAGGTAGCGTCCATATTTTCCTCAGGTTGACGCTCTATTGTGGGTCTTGAGCAGTCCTCGGTTCCGGAGCTCCCCGTAACAATTTCGATTTTGTATCCTGTTTCATTGGTTATATACACTAGGTAATGTGAAGTGTTGAGCAGCTTCGATTGGCTCTAATTGTCCGTTCGTACCATCAAGCCAATCACCTTTGTTGTTAGTGCGTGTCCGAGACATATGTAGCCACAGTGGGAGCAGGCCGTGATAGCCACACGCAAGAGTCAAACCACCAATCATGTGAGGCCGATGGACTGACTCTCGGACCCACCTAACCGAGCAACCCACGCTCCCGAGGTAACTTACACCTGCGTTTCCTATAAAGGAGGAGGCTTTCTATGACACCAAATTGGATAGTAAAGATTACTGAATCTACACCTCAAGCAATATCACGGGGTGTCGTTGCCTGATATGTCCCAATTTCCTTGTAGTAGTTATTAGCCGGCATGCTTCCAGTCCGATCCCATAATTTACTACTGTCGACGGTGCTCAAAAAGGAACATGTATGGGCGGCTTCCATGTAGTCGTGTATTTGGCTTGATGACAAAGCAGTGCTCTGATGAGGATCGATTGGAGGTTGGCAAGACAGGCTCAATGATGGGCAGGAGCGGGGCAGAGGCAGGGCAGAGGCGGAGGCAGGGCTACGCCGCCCAGCCCTTTAGATACAAGCTCTCGTAGTTTAGGCCATGCAGTAAACGCTGAAGCCCGGCGTTACAGTTCATACCGGACTCACCTCCGAGTGATCAAGAGAACTAACAAACCTATGATTAATCTACTGCACACAGTGATCTTGTACCTCCCAATGCCGGGAGATCGCGCATACACAGTTCTATCACATTGTATTAGGCAAGTCTGACTACGTTCCCATCTGAACTTGGTTTTGACATCGATTTATTACAGAGTTGCTCTTCCGTACCTATACGTAGTAATAAACGCTGCTCAGACCGCGGAATATATGGTCGGGCTTGTAAAACTGGGCATCACAGTCGTATATATCGTGATGTGGGGTATGCGCGGAGCTTTTGCATGGCTCAGGTCACGTGAGGTACTCCCACGGGTTAATGACCAAAATAGGGACATCGATGCTGACCTTACCCATGTCCAGTGAGTCAGCACTGGCCTAGATCGGCAGCTCGTGTGGTGCTAATTGCATCCTCCAAGACGCAGGCCGCAGAGAATTGGCGGTCGGTGCGCGCCTGTTGTCCAGGCCTAACGCCAACTATCTCTTGTGTTGCCATGAATCCTCGCTATGTGTGTCCCTAATTACTGTCGATTGCTCTCGTTGTAGCCCATGTAGGCAAAATCTTGTATCTGCCTGCTGTGACCTGATCTTGAAAAACGTTTTTATCCTTGGCCTCGTTTGTCTCTGGAATGTCATTCTTGGTTTGCACTCGATACGAATAGGTTGTGAAGCTATTTTTTGACGTGAGGAGAACGTGCAACGAACCGAGCGCTGGTATAGATGAGGGGATAGTTCGCCGAGAGCTGTAAGAATGTCAATTAGAGTCGCTCGGGTAACATGGCACAGGAACGCAGTTTGGCTGAACCGGTCAGATTAGAAGCAAGAGCGCAACCCGGGGGTGTCTAGAGGGAATATTAGCACTGTACAGATGCTAGATTTACAGCCGCTTGCAATGAACGTTGCACTCGGCGCTTTTCACAATCAAAAATCGACCCTGGGGGCTTCGTCCGTTGGTTGACGATAAATGTGTATATACGAGTCGTAGAAATAAGTAAAAGATACTTAAAACCCTGCGAGATACTAACGCAGGTGCTCGAAAAGAAATGAAGTTGAAATTCCGTGAATTCGCTTCACAGTGAGCGAGAAGATTGGGGACTGGGAGGAGCACTAGATCGGCCACTGCTCCCCTAATCCTAAGTGTTTCAGTATGTAAACTATACCATGAGAATCGCAGAGCTGAGCTGCAGGTGCAAGTGCTTACCGCGTATGATTATCGTAAAAACTCAGCAAGATCAACTGGAGTGTGTATCTCACTCATTCTGAGCTCAAATCTGGGCGGATTTTCTTTTTTTTGACCGTTAGACTCGTACGGTGATTTTGCAGGTGATGATAATTTTTTTCTAAGCAATGCGGTGACATTTGATGTGGTACATTGCTCAGACCTTTAGCTGATTTGTTTTTCGATCTCAAGCTCAGCTAAAGGTCTGAGCAATGTACCACATCAAATGTCACCGCATTGCTTAGAAAAAAATTATCATCACCTGCAAAATCACCGTACGAGTCTAACGGTCAAAAAAAAAGAAAATCCGCCCAGATTTGAGCTCAGAATGAGTGAGATACACACTCCAGTTGATCTTGCTGAGTTTTTACGATAATCATACGCGGTAAGCACTTGCACCTGCAGCTCAGCTCTGCGATTCTCATGGTATAGTTTACATACTGAAACACTTAGGATTAGGGGAGCAGTGGCCGATCTAGTGCTCCTCCCAGTCCCCAATCTTCTCGCTCACTGTGAAGCGAATTCACGGAATTTCAACTTCATTTCTTTTCGAGCACCTGCGTTAGTATCTCGCAGGGTTTTAAGTATCTTTTACTTATTTCTACGACTCGTATATACACATTTATCGTCGACCGACGGACGAAGCCCCCAGGGTCGATTTTTGATTGTGAAAAGCGCCGAGTGCAACGTTCATTGCAAATGGCTGTAAGGTGATATCATCATGCACAGAACCCACAGAAGAACAAAGCCCAGATACCTCGAACACGTCTCGCAGCCCTAGCGATGAACGTGGGCAAACACCAAAAATGGACACTTGTGATTTGAGGGTGGTGGTTTGAAATCGGGTTTGAAGCGATCGCCTGAAATAGGGGTGGCTGCTAAGCGCTCGAGTGGCTGTGAAAGTGAAAAGTCACCTAGCCGGTTGCTCTCTCCACAACCACGATGGGGTCGCGTAGTGGACTCGACACACACGATCTCACAGCCCTCGTGTCCAGCACGGGAGGCACCACTGTATATCCGAACGAGGAGACTATCCTCGGCGTGCTCCAGAACCGATTTCGAGCGGACGAACCATATGTGCGGATCGCTGGGACGACACTTGTCGTTGTCAACCCACTCAAGGCTCTCGCAAGCGTCAACGACCTGAGCGCAGCCGAGTATGCAAAACTGGCAAGGGCGATGGAGAAGCCGAACCTGCAACCGCACGTGTATGAGCTTGCGGCACGCGTGTACGCGATGATGAAGCGGACAGGGATCCCTCAGTCGGTGGTTTTCAGGTGCGCATTTAGATGAATTTGCGAGCTGTGCTAAATGGGATTGCAGAGGAGTGAGTGGGTCGGGCAAGTCGCACACTGCCTCGCTGTTTTCATCCCAACTTGTGCGTCTGTCGGCGCGGTCTGGCCCTGCTACCCAAGTCGCCGCGCAGCTCGGAGCACTCGAGACGGTCCTCACATCCTTTGGCCACGCAAAGACTTGCCATACTGCATCGGCCTCGCGCTTTTCCAACTATACCGAACTCTATTTTAATTCCCCCGATCGAGCACACCTCACTGGTGCAGCTGTCCTTACATTTGGTCTCGACAAACGCCGCCTTGCCCGCCTTGCCCACGACGAGCGCACGTATCATGTGTTTTACCAGCTGTTAGCCGGTGCCACTTCCCAAGAGCGTGATTCGCTGTCTCTAGGGGACATGACCGACTATGCCCTTCTCGCCTCGAGTGGATGCTACCGTCTTCCCGCCGGCCCGTTTTCCGACGATGCACTGGCCATGCTCGATCTTCGCGACGCGCTCAAGACGCTCGCGTTCAAGTCCAAGCATATTTCGTCCATCTGGTCGTTGCTCACGGCGATCCTCACCCTCGGGAATATTCAATATGCCGATCACGGCGGAACTACCAACGAGGCCAGGGGCGAGTCGGCCTATGTCGTTAACCCAGAGGTCCTCGAACAGGCTGCGATCCTCCTGGGCGTCCCGTCCGAGGACCTCACCGAGGCCCTGACCGTTCGCACCAACTATGTCCGTCGCGACCTCTTTACCTCGGTCCTCAACGCCTCGGAATGCGCCAAGCAGACCGAACAACTCGCCATGGACCTCTACGCCATCCTGTTCGCGTTTGTCGTCGAGACGGCCAACCACCGCATCGCCCCACGCGAGTCTGACCAACTCCCGGAATCCGCCGGGATCATTGCCATGCTCGATACGCCTGGCTTCCAAGCACGCAACACCCAGGGTGGCACCCTCCTTGCCACAGCCCTGGCCGAAAACGGATTCGATGAGTTTTGCGCCAACTTCCAGGCCGAATGCATCAATGCATTTGTCCTCCGCCAGACTTTCGACGATAATTTGGGTCTCAGCAGCCGCGTGACTGCCGACGGAATCTCGCTCCCCACCGTCCAGATGGTCGACAATTCGGCGTGCGTCGAGCTTTTGCGTGGTGTTTCCGCTCCTGGAAGCATCGAGCGACCCGGCGGCGTGATCGGACTGATCGACAAGGCCGCACGTGGCGCCAGCGGAGGCGCGGGTGTACCCCAAGCCAACGATCTCCTGCAAGATATGACCCACGCGTTTGGCGTCCACGCATCCTACATTTCCTCCCCTGCCACCAGCGCCGCCGTCGACCAAGCCCTATTCGGCATCGCCCACTACGCCGGCCCTGTCTCCTACGACGTGCGCGAATTCGTCGCCAAGGACATCGACACACTCGACCCCGGTGTCCTCGACGTCCTTCGCCGGAGCAACGAACCATTCATCGAAAAACTCATTGCCGGCCCCGCCGTCCGTGTCGAAATGCATGCACGCGAACGCGGCGTCGTCGTTCGTTCCCAAGTCGGCTCGCGCTCGCTCCGTATGCCCAATCCCCGTTTGCGCCAGTCGGGCGGCGACCGAGAGGAACTGGACCCCGAGGGAATTTACCCTGTGATGACTCAGGTGTCGTACGCCCTCGGCGTGGCGACCGACGCGCTCGCTGGCGATGGCATGGGCCAGGATAGTCTTACTGGCGATGGGATCCCGACGTTGTGGAACGTGGCGTGTATCCGTCCGAACGATTCTCAAACACCGAATAGCTTTGATAAGCGTCGCGTGCGGGCCCAGATTCGTGCGCTCGGGATTCGCGAGATGGTCGAGCGCAAGGTCGGCGAGGTTGTTATTGGCGTGCCCCGACAGGAGGGAGACGATCGGTACGGCCACGGAAGCGGGTGGGAGCAAGAAGGCGTCGAAGGGCGGGAGTGTGTTTGGCTTGGGTACGAGCCTTGGAAAGCGCTCGAGGACCATGTGCGCGCTGGCGAGCCGGGCGAAGGCGAGGAAGAAGCCGCTGCGCCCCCGCGGGATTATAGGCAACACGACCGAACCGTTAGTGGGGCCGGAGGGTTTGGAGAGGGCGCCGAAGACTCGCTCTTGCGCGAGGAAGGACCTTTTACCGACGCCCATGCTGCCGATTGGGATCGCAAGGCTTCGTACGCAACGTTGCCCTCGCCCGCCGCGCCCGGTACCGCCCCGGGCTCGCCCACTGCCACCAAAACCGAACTCCCACCCAAGAAACCCAAGACGGTAGAGATTAAAGAGACCCGCGTGCGTAAAGTCTGGAAGGCATACACATGGCTCTGCACTTGGTGGATCCCCTCGTTCCTACTCCTCCACGTCGGCCGAATGAAGCGCCCCGACGTCCAACAAGCCTGGCGCGAAAAAGTCACGATTTGCATGCTCATTTTCGGCGCGTGCGCGTTTGTCATTTTCTACATTATCATCTTTGGCAAGCTCCTGTGCCCGCGCAAGGACAAGGCCTGGAGCGTCTCGGAACTCGCGGGTCATGCGGCCGAGAATGATTATTGGGTCGCGGTGCGCGGTGTGGTCTACGACATGACGGATTTCTGGGCCGGGAGTCATAGCGATATTAGTGCACTGCCGTCGACCAAGGATCAGATGATGGAGCTTTGGGGACAAGACTTGACCGAGTACTTCCCCGTCCCGCTCACCCTCGGTTGCTCTGGACTCGTCACGGACCAGACCATGGCCATGTCGATTGCGAACATTAGCACGATCGTCAACAACAACGCAATTCATACGAGTGGTTCCCAGCAGACTGTCACAACTTCGCAGCTCGCGTCGGAAGATTGGTACACGAACCGGTTCTTGAAAAAGATGGACGATTATTACAAGGGCACGCTCGTGTTTGACTGGAAGGCCATTGAGAGCGGCGCTCAAGAGTCGTCGCGCATCTGGGCCGTCTGGGACAACAACCTCTACGACCTGAGCGATTATTTCTATTCCATCGACCAAAACCCGAATCAGGACAAGTACAAGTTTATCGACTCGCGTATTTCGGATCTATTCAAGCAACAACCCGGACAAGATCTTTCCAAGCAAATCCGGAGCGCGTTCGATTCCATGACGAGCGAGGACCAGGCCAAGATTTATGCTTGTCTGAAGAACGTGTACTATGTCGGCCAGACGGATTTCCGCACGACGGCCAGGTGTCAGTTTGCAGATGTGTTGCTTATTGTGTTTGCGGCGATTTTGGCGGCGGTTATTTTGGCCAAGTGTAAGTCGAACCCGAATTAGATGTGGCCAGTGCTGACGTTTTTGCAGTCTTGGCGGCTCTGCAGTTGACGGGCAAGCGTTCGCCCGAAGCGATGGACAAGTTTGTCATTTGCCAGGTCCCGGCTTATACCGAAGACGAAGAGTCGCTCCGCCGTACCATCGACTCGCTCACGGTGCTCAAGTACGACGATAAGCGCAAGCTCCTGTTCCTCATTTGCGACGGCAACATCATTGGATCCGGAAATGACCGTTCTACTCCCCGTATCGTCCTCGATATTCTCGGCGTCGACCCTGCTCTGGACCCCGAGCCTCTCCGGTTCAAGAGCGTTGGTGAAGGCGCAAAGCAACTCAACTATGGCAAGGTTTATTCAGGGTTATACGAATTCGAAGGCCACGTCGTGCCGTAAGTCTCTAGACCGCTCCCATACACCCTCTCACCCGATCGACAGGTACATTGTCGTCGTCAAGACTGGCAAGCCGAGTGAAACCTCCAAGCCCGGCAATCGTGGGAAACGCGACTCGCAAATTCTGTTGCTGCACTATCTCAACCGCGTTCATTTCGATGCCCCGATGAGCCCGCTCGAACTCGAGATTTACCATCAGATGCGCAATGTCATTGGGATCGACCCGGCGTTTTACGAGTATATCTTCATGGTGGATGCCGACACAGTACGTTCCGAGTCTGAGAACCGGGTTTTGAGTTTGGTTCTGGTGCTAATTTTTCGGGTCTAGACTGTTACTCCTGACTCACTGAACCGACTGGTGGCCTGCACGGCGGACGACTCTCAGATTATCGGAATTTGCGGAGAGACCAAGTTGGACAATGAAGAGGGTTCGTGGTGGACGATGATTCAGGTGCGTTACGACATACACGCCTGGCGCTTGGCTTATTCGGGCCTAGGTTTACGAGTACTATATCTCCCACCACTTGGCCAAAGCATTCGAGTCGCTGTTTGGTTCCGTCACGTGTTTGCCCGGATGTTTCTCCATGTACCGTATCCGCACGGCCGACAAGGGACGCCCGATTATCATCTCGAACCGCATTATCGATGACTATAGCGAAGGCATCGTCGACACTCTGCACAAGAAGAACTTGCTCCACCTTGGAGAGGATCGTTACCTCACCACGCTCATCATGAAGCACTTCCCGACGTTCAAGATGAAGTTTACTCCAGACGCGATTGCACATACCATTGCACCGGACCGGTGGAGTGTTTTGCTCTCTCAGCGCCGTCGATGGATCAACTCGACTGTGCACAATCTGTGCGAACTTGTCACGTTGCCAGAGCTGTGCGGTCTCTGCTGCTTCTCGATGCGATTCATTGTGTTTTTGGACTTGGTTGGAACGATTGTGAGTGAGGTCGGCGCTTATCGGAATTTATCCTGATTTTGTATTGCAGATTTTGCCGGCGACGACTGTCTACGTGAGTTCTTTTTTTTCCGTCCGATTCTCCGGCGCTTATCCATTTTACTTAGCTTGTCTATCTGATTGTTATCACTGCAACTGGCGCTGGACCCATTCCTATCATCTCTCTCGTTATGATCGCCATTACATATGGTCTACAGGTAGGTTTGCTACTCAAACATTATATCATCTAACTCGGGCCCGTTTAGGCGGTCATTTTCTTGCTCAAACGAGAATTCATGCTAATCGGGTGGATGATCATATATATCATGGCGTAAGTCCGTGAACATCAAGTCGCGAATTGCTTTCTCATGCTCTGCAATAGATATCCTGTCTACAGTTTCTTCCTCCCCGTTTACTCCTTCTGGTGTATGGACGACTTTAGCTGGGGTAATACCCGTGTCATCCAGGGCGACGGTTCCGGGGGTAAAGTCATGGTTATGCCTGATGACGATTACTTCGAGGAGAGCATGATTCCTCTGAAGAAATTTAGTGGTAAGTGCAATAGACAGATCAAGCGCTGAGCGTCATTTTGATTTTCCATCTTCTTGATGTGATTGACGCTGACGATGCTCTTCAATTCAGAATACGAAGCCGAGGCTTGGGAAACTGGCTCGCACAAGTCAGAAGAATCGAAACATACAATGCTTACGCAGGCTAAATCGGCATCGGCCCAAGAGTTTGCTCGCCGACGTGCGCAAGAAGCCGGAGTTGCTGCATCGTACCATGCTGGCTCCCAAACTGGCGACTATTACCGCGATACGAACATGATGAACGGGGGCAGCGCACGAGGGCACGGAAGCAACTTGGGCCATGGGCCCGGCCTTCGCTCTCAAGGATCCAACCCTAACCTCCAGCAACAATATCTTATGCCCCAGTTTAGTGGTGTGGGTATGGGTATGGGTATGGGCATGCCCTGGATGGGATCTCAAGCCGGTAGCGAGTATGGAGGCGGAGGCAATGCTGGGAGCATGCATATGGGAATGATGGGCATGAATCCGTACATGATGGGATCGATGAACTCCATGGGTATGGTCAATAACCCGTATGCGGCGAGCACAATGGGAGGCGCACCACGCAACAGCATGATGACAAACCTGAACATGTTTGCCGGAAGCGCAGAAGGGCATACGACTGGGAACAGCGGACTCGGAGGGGGACTTGGACTCGGCGGAACAATGGGCGGACGACCTCTATCGACGTTCTCGGTTGCCACCACCGCCAACCCTCTTGGCGGTGGACCGAGCCAGAGCACCAATCCTACAGACGACGAGCTCCTCGTCGTGCTGAGGCATTATCTCGCAAGCCAAGACTTGTTCACGGTAACGAAAAAGTAAGTGGAATGCTATATTTGAATGTCCATCCTCCTAACGACCGACGCTTAACAGGAGTGCACGTGAAGCAGTGATGCAACGTTTCCCAAAGGCAGACCTGACGGACCGGAAGGACTTCTTGAACAAGTCGATCGATACGATATTGACCGAAAACGCATAGACACATCTCCTGTTTTCAAGCTTGTTTTCGTACATTGCACGCACACTCTCCTTAGCATACACCCTACTTACTCATCTACTCGCGCTCACTCTCTCATCCACATCCTAGACATAGTCGCTCTCTCTGTTTCACGGACTTTTGGCTGAGTCTGTTCCCTCGTGTCTTGTGTCTGGACTATTTGCTGGCTGTTTCACTCGTATTGTATAGACAGAAATATATTCGTTTTATCGGTATCACTGTACCCGTCTCACTAACGTGCCTTGCGCATCATGTCAGTTTCACATACCTAGACAGTTTGAAAGTTGAAGAACACCAGGCGGTTTGCCGCAACTCCGAGTTAGTCGTGGCATATGCGCGGCCGTTTTTACCCGGAACAGCCTCTTCACTCAACACGCCTTCAGTTCGAAGTTTGCAAAGTAGCAGGTGGCACGTCGATCACGGATTATGCCCGCTCTAGCATCTTGTAAATCATCATCTCCGTACAATGCTACATCTGAAGGATTAACAGTGCGGACCGGGACGAGCATTGCAACTGGACGAGGCCTATATATGATGGGCTGTCAATTTCAAACTGGCCCATCAATGGTCTTTATAGGGCACACTGGAGGGCGGCAACCCCATACCTATCTTGTTCTCACCTCCACGACATATGGGATTCCTTCTCTACAATGAACCAGCCAATATCGTTTCCGTTGGATCTTATCCTGATCGTAATGCAATTTTCCATCTGGAAATTGAACAATCGTTCAAGGTCATCACAGCCTGAACTGGCCAAAAATAAATTCCATGAAGGCCTTTCTACGGCGTGTAAAAGCTATCGCGATCTATACATGCCTGAGTGGTCTCGTACTCTCACTCTGAGCAAACCCACGGATTGGAAATGTGCGATGGAATATGGCCTAGCCAAACATACAAGGTGAGTAACGTACCTTTTCAGCAAATTTACGTGTGATAAAACGCGCCTACGTAGAATTCTAACCCTCAAAGCTGAGGTCTTACTAAATCACGCTTCAGTCAAAACTTACGTCAACTTTTCTACTGTCGACTCGAAGAAGATTCACACTCTTATACTTGACTGCCATAATGACGTTGGACCATCGGGAGCTCAGGGTCAATACTCTTATAAGAGAATTCTCCCTATTCTGCCTAAAAGCTTGAAATCTCTCATTATTCTTAATGCCCACGGACCTGATCTGCAAGTAATCCAACGGGCAATTCAGCAGT
Organism: Ceratobasidium sp. AG-K; assembly: GCA_037039685.1. Taxonomy (NCBI): domain Eukaryota; kingdom Fungi; phylum Basidiomycota; class Agaricomycetes; order Cantharellales; family Ceratobasidiaceae; genus Ceratobasidium; species Ceratobasidium sp. AG-K. The sequence continues at coordinate 2,104,716 of JAWNGF010000009.1, read as the reverse complement.
GCGAGGATCTTGAGCATCTTTCCCTTGGGCGTTGCACAAAGTTCAACCAAATGGGGACGTGCGATTTTTGGCAGCAGTTTCCGAATGATCATGACTCGTACTTCTCTATCAAAGGGGTAGACGGATATGCGGTGAGCTCAATCCTTCGACTTGTAAATATCAAGCCCTTATACAAGGTCTAGGAGGCTTTGGTTGATGAGCTCCGCGCTCTGTCGAAACTCAAGTCCGTGTTCGTTAACGTCTACCTGACCGATACCAAGTACTTGGATGGCACCTCTGGGGATATCGTAGCTACCGATAACCACACATTGCCTGCACCAGATCAATCTACGGCCACTCCGGGCGCTACTTCTCCCACAGCCACCGCAACCCTCGCAGCGCCAGCGGTCCCACAACTCATAGGCCCTGAAACCAAACAGACTAGTGAAAATGAAGCGCAAGACGTCTCAACCGTTCCAGAAAATGAGCAATTCGAGCCCGTACGCACAGAGGCTCAAGATAAACAAGACACTATGGAAGCGGAGAGATCTTCTGCTGGAATTTTATTCAAAGGGCACCCATCTCTTGAGACCGTCGGATTCATTTCATATTGGTCTCCGGGCCACCTTGGTTGGTCACTACACGACCGTGAACCCAAAGGCCATGCATTTTCCTCCTCTCATAGAGCACCCGATCCCGGCGGACAATCTGATAACTACACAGAATGTGGAGCAAATATTAATGCATAATTCCGGGGGCGTGAGCTCGGGCATGAACGGAGCACTATAGTACTAGTATTGTGCCACATCATCCTTGGCAGCGTCGCCGGACCCAAATCGCACCACTTAGTGAACGAAGGTAAGTCATATGCACGTCGTAGTTACTATGGTAGAATGTACCGGTTCATACTGTATTGAGTGAATGTACCCACCTCCCCCCCCCTTCCATACGTTCGTGACACAGGTTATACGGAGGTTTGGCATCCTCTCTGAAAGCAGGCCATTCGATTTTACAATAATTTAGAATAGTTCCTGAGATCTTACCCATACCTGGGAAAGTGCATGTATTGCCATTTGTCCTAAAGGCTCGCTTAACAGCAGATATGGGACCCATGTATCAAAGTCCTTAGGGTGATCATCGGTCAGGTGGACATTAGAGCGATCATTGCATACCAATTTCTGTGTGAAGGAACTTGCACGACGAAGCAAATCCACTAATGACACGATTTGAATTTGTATCGGAGGGGAAGCGTACGGACTGACGCATTTACTCTCTGATCTGCTGCACCTTGGTACCTGCATCAGGAACGATTCAGCCACCCGTGCGGTTTGGCGTAACAGAAGTAAATTGGAACGTTGAGGTAGTATGTTAGGATAGGATAGGATATGTTAGCAAGGGGAGAGGGAGGGAACTACGTCATCTTGGGTTCCCCCTCCCTGTCACCCAAATTTGAGTACTCACTCCAAATCATTGTTACTTCGTCGTCTATCCCAAGTCCTTTCCCCTTTTGTTGTTGGACCTCCCTCTCTATTCTTCGTACTTCGTTAGCTTGTTTCCCTGCATTTTTCGCGTTGTGTAATGTAGCTAATCGTAATATACGTACCCAACCAGCGCGAACTCGAAGATCACAGCTCGAAGATGATATTGGTCGCATGCATAGAGTGCCACAAGGATACCCAAGACGATCATATACTTTGCTTGATGATCAATACCGCATGGATACTATGAAAGAGTTTATACAGGATTTATTCAGCTATGAATTTTATCCTAACGAACTCATCGGTCTTTATGTAGCGACGATGTTCAACTATGTTTATGGGTGCTGATTTGATAAGCCAGACCGCCTAAATGACTGTGAACCAACCGTTAGCGCCGATGGTAACAGCCACGCGTACCAAGGTATTCCATTTTTTCATTAGCGGTCTAAGCCAACTTGCCGTCTTGACGAAATAGAGTAGGTTGTTGCACTGAGTTAAATATCGGCCTATCATCTGTAAGTGAGTTGGTTGAGAGTCTGTGCAACGCTGCTTATGTACCCGTTACCAGCCAGCTTGCACCAGACCGCAACTGGACCATAGTATCCCTCGCATCCCTGTTTCTAACGGCATGTCAAATCAATTTAGCAAATAAGACCGACGGCTAACCCACTTTTCTCTAAAGTAATGTCAGACTTTGCAGACTTATGGAGTAGTGTTACCCCAAACTCTACCGCAACAAAGAAACCAGCTGGCAACGAAACACTCGCCAGTCAGCTTAATGCTTCGAGGAGTAATGGCTTTGGAACAGCATCCCAACCGATCTCACGTGTCTCTACTCCGTCGTATTTCTCTAGCCAGGGCATATCTCCCCAATTAAGTGGTCAAGCTCAACGCACTGGCCCTCGTCCTGGTTCAACTGGACCGGCGGTTAAATCAGGAGCGAGCTCCAACTCTGGAGATGCCTTTGGAGATCTTTTGTCTCTATCTGGCTCGTCTCAGTCGAAAAACATGACAATCGCCGAGCGTCAAGCGTTGGCGAGTAAAGAACAGGCTAGGGCGGAGGAGCAGAAGAGGAAGGAACGCGAGGCGCATGGAGCATTCTGGGACCAACTAGAGTTCTCCAGCTCTACCGGAAGTACACCTAGAACCAATCAAAATGCCACCGGGCTGCTTGCCGTGTCTCCTCCGCCCTTCGTCCCACGAATCGAGACTACGCTCACGCCTTCCCGGGCCGTGCCCTTGCCATCATCCAAGCCTAACACTAGCGCCGTCGCCCCCGCCTCCCACACTGATGTATGGGACTTGGATTCGTTTCTTGCCCCTAATAAACCAACTTCGCGGGCCCCGACGCCATCTTCCGCCACCTCCCCAGGACCCAAACGTGAACAAACGAACGCGAGTTTATTCGATCTCCTAGATTCCTCTTCGTCCGGCAATCAGTTAGCGCCTGATACATCTCCGAAGGACACACCTGCGCGCACAGGAACCCCCGGTGACTTTGATTGGGGCAATAGGGAAGACGATGAAGACGATTTGCTTGGTGATTTAGGTAAACCCGTGTCCCAACGCCCATCCAAACCCCCTGTATGTGCATCACAACTTGCGCAAGGACGTGTGTCGCTAAACTTAAGCATAGACACCTACAGCTCCAAATGACCTTTCCGCCAGCGGGTCTCGCGAACCAATCCGCATGACACGACAAGGGTCTCCTCCGCCTCATATCATCGGTCAAATCGTCGAGATGGGATTTTCTGTCAAGGAAGCCAAACGTGCCCTGGCAAATACTGCTACAGGGACCGACGTACAAGCTGCTCTCGACTCGTTGCTCGCCGGAGGGTCTACTTCTGGGACAGCGGACCACGAGCTTAGCGCCAATGATCTAGAGCGATTCCGGGAGGAAGATGAAGCTGCTCGATGGGAACACGAAGAAGCCGAGCGACGAAGGCGGCGGCGGGCTGGACCGTCCCGCAGTCCTGCTCCCGAGCCCGCAGGCGACGACACAGCGCGGCAGTTGCAAGAAAAGGCGGACCAGCTATTGGCTCAGGCATCGGTATTCGGTACTAGCGTGTTCAATCGAGCGAACGCGCTATGGAGGGAGGGAAAGGACAAGGCAATGAAAGCTTATGAAGAACGTACTGCTGGATCTACTAGTGCAAACTCGGGGCGCTCTAGGGATACTGGCCGACCAGCATGGATGCAGGATGAACCATCGCCTCCAACGGAACGGCGAAACATCGACATGCCAGAGCACTCGGGATTCCGCGATGATGACGATTCAGCTTTACCTTCGCGTGCTGCCCCGCGCCCCAGTCGACCGGCTGCCCCACGCCAGCCATCTCAGCCAACCATAGTGACTACAGCTCCTGTACGACCTGCGGACAAGATCGCATCGCTCTTCTCTGACACTCCAGCTTACGTTTCTCCGGCGCGCCGAAAAGCTCCTTCCCAAAGCTCGACTCCGGTTCAGCCATCTCCCGCAGTCGAGCGCATAGCACCAGCGCCCGTTGTCCTTCGGACGCGCCCCAATCCACCAGTTTCAGCCGATACCCTTTCTGCCGTGCAATCACATCGGATGAAAGGCACAGAGGCTTTCAAACTCGGACAATACGGCGCTGCAGCAGATTCGTACACCACCGCTCTTCAGCTACTCCCCGAAGGCCACCTGTTCCGAATTCCTCTATTAAATAACAGGGCGGCTGCGCGCTCAAAGACGGGCGATGCATCAGGTGCTATTGATGACTGTACTCTGGTACTTGATGTGATCGGGGAGGACTTTGATCCAGCAAAGGAAACCCCGATTCCGGACGTTGATCTTAGTGGGGCACTGGTCAAGGCGCTCCGCCGACGAGCCGAAACCCTTGAAAGTACAGAGAAGTGGAAGCGCGCCCGAGAGGATTGGGAGCGACTGGCGAAGGCGGGGGGAGCCTGGGCTGGCGGTAAAACTAGTTCTGAAGGAGTGCAGGGCGTTGGACGCTGTAAACGTATGGAGGAAGGGGGCGATTCATCTGTCCCAAAACCTCGAGCTCCTGTTGCTTCGACGAAACCTAAGCCGAAACCAAGGCCTGTGCCATCCAAGGCAACAACGTCCAAACCTAATTCCGCCGTCCATCGACTAAAAACTGCGAACGCAGCCGCTGAGGCAGAAGGCGATCAAAAACACGCGCTGAAGGACACCGTTGATGCGCGGATCATGGCGTGGAAAGGAGGCATGTTTGAGTCATTACTCCGTATGGGTGGCGGTACTGAATCTTGTGGCAGGGAAAGAAAACAACATTCGGGCGCTAATTGCCTCATTGGATACCGTTTTGTGGCCAGAGCTAGGATGGGTCAAAGTCGGGTGGGTTTGGTTGTGAGATTCAATCCTAGATTCTAAATAACCTCGTAACTTACCTGTAGCATGCACGAGTTGGTTATGCCTAATCAAGTCAAGGTTAAGTACGTGAGAGCGATCGCCAAAGTTCATCCCGACAAGGTGCGAAATCGCGTCATCTACAATGTATTTTGACATTTCTGACGGTGGCCCAATAGTTGAATGCCAGCTCTACGACCGTCGAGCAGAGAATGATCGCAAATAGTGTGTTCGGGGCACTAAATGAAGCTTGGAACGCTTTTGATCAGTAGCCTTTCATGAAGTACACAGGGGCAGGGATTGGATACGGACATCCAATGCCCGGCTATGTCCTGATTTCCAGTGTGCATGAATAACTAGAAGATTTTCCATAATGTTTAACCGACATACTTTGATTACCACACTCTCCCCTCTGCCCCCGGAAATTAACGTGGTGCTGAGCCGCGAATGAAGCCGTCCCGGCGGCGTCATAAGGAAACGCAAACCCCATGCTTGCCCTCTCTGCTAACGGAGTCTCCAAATCTACTATGACAAACTAGGGATATAATAAAACTTACCTAGCGACATATTAAAGGGAGAGAAAGGGGTACAAATTTTGCGTCAGACTTGGAACGAGGAGCACAACCCTTTTCGCTGTGCGTGAGCAAGGTAGCGAGGCAAAGGAAGTATGTCGGATGAAAGATCCAGCCATCACAGAAAATCATCCTCACTATTGGCTTCTCGCGCGCATACACCATAAATCGGACATGCGACCTTGACTATCTGCAACAGCATATTAGGGATCCAGTGCGATTACCCGGAGGCCTCCTCCCCCCATTTCCATCAAATACCCTGGCTGTAATTAGTACAGCTAGAATAGTACACACCAGTTGTTGGGCCTCAAAGAAATTCGAAGCCCCTTCATGTTGCGATCAACAAGCCCACTCCCTTGCTGAAAACGATGAAAGCACTCATGGCTATCTGTGATTGTGTTGAGGATCATTAAATACAACACAGCACCGGTACTTACTTCAATTGGTTTCCCTTCAATCGACCGGAGACAGCAGTACACAGATCCATACATGACAAATCAAGAATGAATCACATCCTCACTTATTTCATTTCAAAGCGGTTGCAGCACCTGATTGGCGAAAGTAGTGGCCACTCTATTACCCAGTTATGAGAAATTCACATCACTGAATAATAGAGGACCACTTGCTATTCTGGCAAAGCACTTGCCAGTACTGAACCTTGATATTGACCTTTCCCGTCCCGCGTGATTTGATGGGTGCTCCATCCCGTTCGTCCGATAGAACGAAATGAGGCCCAGGAAACGCAGGAAAGTGTTGGAATCGCTTTAGCTAAAATCATGGTGGCTTCCCGCTCTGACTGAAGCGTTTCGGTCTCATAGCGATCCGAGCAATCCTTGCATGGGTACTTCCACACCGCAAGACCTGCGTCCGTTGACCCCCCCTTGGCGTGCTCCGTTAGGTGCGTGTCGATAGCAGCGTGATCTGTGAGATAGATACCGAGCTTGATCTCCGCTAGATGTGCTATCTGCTTAAGCTCCTTTCCAAGTGCAGCCTATGTATGGGGAGGGGAGACCATTAGTGATTTTAAAAGCGAAATTTTAGTCAGTTGAGACTGACAGCATACGAAGTGATACCCTGGTTACTAAAATACGAGTCGCTTTCTGTTCGCGGCAGGCGGTCCCAGAACTCACATTGAGCGCATGTGAAGATTGTACATCGTGCCAGAGTAAGTGACCTCAGTACAGGGCACTCAACCGCTACTTTCTGAATGATATAGACATCCGGGGTATGAGTATTGTAAACTTTCAGCTTTTGTAACGTGTGCGGGAGCTTCACGCCAAGTCTACGGTAAGACATGCGTGGCTGAGGGATGATGTGCTGCTGAGGCTCATTATTATTTTCTTCATGATCCCCATGTTCCAGTAAACCAAGCTGCGCGTGAGCTTCGTCAGTGCCAGCCAGCCCCAGTTCGTTATCAAGAGTGCTTAGATGTTGCACCATTGGCTCTCCAAAGTTGATATCCTGGTGGGAGTCAAGGACAAGCTCCTCCAAAAGTCTGAAACTCTGTAACGAGTTCCTAGGAGCTCGGTATACTTCGTAGGAATTGGTGCAAACTACACGCCTACAACTCGTTATTGTGCCAGACGTCGTATCTCGACTTCTCCTTGCTCACCTAACAAATCGAAACACATCAATGCCATTTCCTTTGCCCAGTGCTTCCAGTGTCTCCAGATCTCTACGCTCGAGCAGGTAGATAATGCAGCACCAGTGTTCAAGCACAATTCTCCGTAAAAACTTCGAAACGCTAGCCAGATTCCATAGAGGATTCATCTTCATCCCCCCAGATATATAGGTTCCTGCGTCCTCTCTTTGGCCCTCTGACGCCCACGCGGCAAACTTTACAACGTCGTACCAAATTTCGAAGGGCAAACGTTGCGCCACCTCATTGATACTGACAAAGATAGGGTGGCGTTAATCTAGCTACCGTCACTAGTATACGTATCACGATTAGCACTTACACGGGTGTGCCACGGTACGACATATTGTTGCTATCTCGTGTTGTCAAATTCAAAATACCTGGATCACTAGCATTATTCTTGTCCGCACTATTGTTGTCGGTATCCAATAATTCCCAGGACTCGTCAAAGTGCCGCAATGTTTCGGTTGTTTGATCTGCCTGGAAATTTGGAGGAACTATCTTTTGCCAGAATCTTGCCAAGGACTTCACAGACCGTTTGAGTGTTTTCTGCATCGCGAAAACGTAATCTCAAGGCGGGTTGTAATTGCGGTTCCAAACCGCGCTTATGGTATATATTGTTGAAATGAAACCTCCTGCTTCTCACGAGCCAGCAGCAGCGTAACATACGATGTGCGATCCTCAGTTGACGAAAGCGAGGCTCAAGTATGTAACAGGTGCGGGGGTGGTGGTGGTTAAAGATACCAGGTAAATCTGATCGCTCCTGGCGCTCTCTGCCATTTGAAATTTGAAAATGCCCATCCAACTACTCGAATGCGACTTTGCGGTCATCCCTCTTGACCTCGCCGACCGGATCACACCATACGGTCCTGGGATGTACACGTCCCTTGGATTCTGCTACCATCAGTTACGCCTATTTTTATTTTTTACGTCTATTAAGCTGAATGATGCTATAATATATCGTGGTCCTACTGTAAACAGCTTTTATGTAACGTCGATTCTCTTCCCACTTCATCGCATCCACACTACGCGAGAATCCTCGCGCTGTCTTTTAGAATATTAGTTTCCCAGTTACGTACAGCTCAATAGCCGCTCCTGTCATTCAAGCCTTGTTATTTGTATGTGAATGCGGCACACCAGTGGACTGGATCGTAGACGGATGGCACATTGTCGGGTACACTACCTTGTTGCATGCCGCCTCTCTTAATCCGAATTCTGGAGTACTGGTTTTCCCACGTTTTGCGACTTATTCCAACTGGTGAAACAGGGCTGCTAATTATCCATTCCTTACGGCTGCCAGGAATCGGAATCCGACTGGGGAGGGGAGCATCTCCCATAACGTGAGATGGGGCTTGGGTTTGATACCCAAGCCGTGCACAAGTGGGAGAGGGACTAATCTAAGTTTATGGAAAAAGCTGGGTAGCCTGCTTGGGAAATGGAGTCGTATCGAGCCATTTTTCGGGCCCGACCTAATGTTTGGGGAGTCTGAATTTTAAGGCAGTTTCCGCGACTCCACGCACGTCTAACTTCAGCCTGAGAACGCATTGGCTGAGAAATTTCTGGATTCTAGTATAATTCTAGTCACTACATGCACTACCGTGGCCAGTTCTCGATTTTGAGGCAGCTTCATTGGCCATTTTTTGGCCTGCATACGACTTCACAGCACTTTCCGACGTCAAGCGGTAGCTCTGGTGGTTGGCCGCTAGCGGATTGTGATAATGCTGGCAATTAGGATTATTGTAGCCACCAGGACTACGATGCCATCTAGCCCATTCCCTCGGAAGAGGAGTGAAAAGACCAGTTAGGTCGTTTTCAAAGCGAAGGGATTGGAAGTAGCGAGCCAGTCAGGAGAGGTCAGTTTAACCGGAGTTTGAGCGTATGGGTACTCATGTGGTGTCTTCCAACAAGCGCGTGAGCAATCCCTGGCCCTCGACCTAATTTACTCTAGTCCCTGGCTGGCGATCATTTTGCTAATGTATTGGAGAGAGGCAGGCCGCTATTGTGCGTCGCCGTACAGCCCGATCAGGCAACATATGTAGCAGAATAGCCCTCCGATACTCCTTTGGGAATGATGGGCAATGGGTAGGCGGCTAGTGGATCCAGTTAGTATGATCAAGCGAGAGAGAGAGAAAATGAAAGCGTGCCAATAGTGGACCTGAGTGGAACTATGGGCTCAGCATAATAGACGTGGATGTGAGGTCTGTTTTGTAATATTTAGGGCGGTTAGTAAAAGTCTGGACCGGCGCTTGCTTTTTGATGGGTGCTTTTTTGCGCTCATAATCTGACCCCCCAAGCTCTCAAGCGTGTAAAGTGTTCTTTAATTAAGCATGTAATTTAGAAATAACGTTTTAATGATTACCTTGACAATGCTCATCGAATGGCACCAAGTGCAGAATCACATGCTGGCTGTAAGATTTCACTGTCGGTATCGGTATTTTAGCAATTATCTAGCATACATACAATTATTTGCGCTTAGAATCAGCTTAATGGATCTATATAATGTTGTAGATTGGTTGAAACAGGGTACTGAAAGAGCTGGCCTTAGAATCCTAAACCTGCCTGGCCATGGAACGTGATATTCGTGGAAAAGGAGGTTAATTGCCCCAACCGTGGATCTTGCTCCAACCACTACCATTTAACTCTACTCTTTTTAAGAGATTACCTTATGGAAGCTGAGGGTTAATACTGCAAGCCTTTTGGGGTGAGGCCGCAATCTCATGAAAAACAAGCGCCAAACAAGTCATTTGCAAGTCGCGCTCAAGCTGGTTTCCGGACAATGAACAATTATCGTGATAAATGAGATATGTCTTAACATGGACCCAAATGGAATCATATGATATAATGTTATTGTTGGTATATGACCGAGAGGAGGATTCAGTAAAGTGGTTGTATGGATCGCGTGAACGAATGCGCACAGACATGCGCGATTACTGTAGCGCTAGAAACAGAATGTGCCTGGACGAAATCAATACAAAATATTTACAGAGAAGACAAAGAAGACCCCAACGAGAAGCTAGGTATAGGACACACACCCTCCAACTGCAGGTATACCCTGAGTCTCAGTGCAGTTGCTTGGCAGGATATGATGTGAAGCAGACTTGATACATGACGTAGAAGGACTCCGATGTACTCAGCTCACTTACCGAACCACTCGTTGCAATTGTCATTCGTCGTTATTGAATCGTTACTTTAACGAGTACTTACTAACGAAATTCACTTCCATTTACAGAACTCTTTCGGCGCTGTTCAAGGTTGCTTGATCCAAGGATCCTTGTTTGATGTAAGTTCACGGGTTATACGGTGCAGGACTTAGGGATCCTTCAGCGCCGCACTCTTCTCAAGTCGTTGGTAAAACTGATTGGATCCTGGCGCTCTGTAACGGATTCGGAGGTGTTACTGGGAGCGCTGGAGCGCCAGGAGCCAAATGGGCTTTTGCTGGTGGCTACTACATCCGTGTTCGCATTCTCGCTCCGTTCCAGGAATTATCTCGGGCACAGTAGCCATTCATCGTGGTTGTGTTTTTCTTCCTGATTGTGCCAATACTTAAGTCAGGCACTTCCGCCTCGGTCCCCAAGACGAGTTGGTGCACACACATTGCGCAAACTCCCATCCATCCTCCCTGAAGTATATAATTCATGCACGCTGTTTCTAGTAGTTAGGGCCTTACCATATTTGACGGTTTCTATTTTTTATCACATATACAAACACCAACTCACTGCAATGCGTAGAGAAGCAACTGAGTTATATCCCTCAATACCTCGGCTTTTGTCCACCTAGCGTTATGGACCATGTTATCCCTTCCGATCCGCTTATCGATTTGTATTTTCACTGTGTCTATAGTCACCTAGAAACCAGCCACGCACTATACACCAATGTTGAAATTAGAGGGCTAGTTTCACCATTCAATACACGCCCATCATCAGGCATTAAGCTCGGCTGGTTGTTCCAGTTCAGAACCTCTCACAAGCAAAGTATCTCAAAATGGGGCTGCAACGCCATCTTCGTAACAACATTTGCTATTTTTGTCTGAATAACCAAAACCCACTCTGCTATCCACCCAGGTGAACAAACCTGAAATGATATAAACACCTTAAATAAATGAAAATGGGCTTCTCATTGTTTCAGATGGGTAATCGTTGATCTAATCTGCAAGGTCGTTGATCGCCCTCGCACAAAACCTTGTGGGTACTCCACCCCGTACGTCTTTCCGAACAGAACGATGCCCATGAAACTTTCAGTAATTTAGGATTCTCTCTAGCCAGTATTGCCGTCGCCTCCTCCTCTAGCTGGAATGTAGGCTCCTGGTATTCGTGAGTACATTGCTCGCAGGCACGCTCCCAGAGCGACAGGTCGTTCCCCAAGGACGAGTCTAGGCCGGCATGTTGCGTCAGGTGCACATCGATCGCAGAATGGTCTGTAAGATAAATGCCAGTTCTAATTTCTTCTAGGTTTTTGATTCTAGCGATTTCCTTCCCCAGGGCAGCCTGTGCATGCGAAGCGGGTTAGACACTATACACACAATACTGACCGAAATACATGTACGCACCGCGTACGCTTTCACTCCCTGGTTGCTAAAATAGGCGTCGCTTTCGGATCGGGGAAGCCTATTCCAAAATTTACATTGGACGCACGTGAAGATTGTGCACCTCGCAAGAGTAAGAGAGCGAAGAAGTGGACAATCTTCCGCTACTCTCTGGATAAAGTAAATATCCGGGGCGTGGCTGTCATAAACCCTCAGTACGCGTAAGGACCTTGGTAGCCTCACAAGGAGCTTGCGGTATGACATGCGTGGCTGGAGCGGTAGTTGCTCGGGCTCAGTGTTGTGATGGTTCCCATTATGGTCTGGTACGGCCACCAGTGACCGATCATCCCCATCAACTAGAGCCGCTCCATCATCCATGGAATCTTCTTGATGTACCACCGGCTCCTCAAAGTTGATGTCAGAATGACATACTAGGGTCAACTCATCCAAGAACATGAAAGCGTTGAATGCATTTTTCGGTGCCGTGTAACCTGGTAGCTATCTTCGCACACCAGAGACCTATACATTCATGTCAGTGCATCATCCCTAGTCCAGTCTTACTTCAAACTACCTCACGCAACGCCATATATCGACATTATTGAATGTCATCATCGATCGCAGTTCGTGGATGTCGCGTTGGCTAAATAAGCGAAGGGTTTGGGCCCAACACTCCAGCGCCACTCGGCGATGGAACTTTGATAGGCAAGCTAGGGTCCGTAGCTCACTCATCTTCGCTTTGCTGCTCAAATATTTTGAAGCATCTCCGTATCCGAGCTCATTTGGCACTGATGCCGCACTTTCGATGATTAGATACCAGACTTCATGTGGTAAGTGGATGCCTGGGCTACCGAAGTAGTAGATTGAATCCAGTTAGTCCTCAGCCAACTCGCTTTTTCCTACTTACATTTGGGAATCGCTACGGGATTTCACGGCCTGTATCTCAAGACCATCGGTAAGCCCCTTATCACCCTGGGCTTCTATCACGCTTTCGGCATGGATCGTCGCCCGCAAGATATCAGATTGCATTACGCCAAGCCGTTGGCCCCACGGCACAATCCCACGACGAGACTAGTTGCAAAAGAAGTGTTTTAAAAAATTCCCGTACGATCTAAGCTTGTGTATGCGTCTCGTGGAGGATTGGTGTCGAATAGGTAAAACCTGCCAATAGGGACGCGAACGGTCCACCAGTTATACTGGGTATGTAATATGGGCAATACGAAATCCCTTTTCTCAGTGTTATAACCTAGTCAAAGTATCACCAGCTAGTTGAAGATAAGGGTCTGACGAAGATGGGTGCAACTGGCAGGCCTTTATAGCCTCCGGCGCCTGTGGCAGCTCAAATTATCTATTCATCAAGCAAATAGTGCAATACAGTATGTTTGCAAGTCAACACGCGCACTAAAGCACTGTGGGTGGGTTCTGCATGGGCGACAAACTCCTTGAAACTATTAGCTAAACAGCATTGTTGCGAGCGCTCCGCGCATGAGCCAATGCGCTGGTCTCGGGGATCACCCTGTTGCAATGGCTGATTTTGGAAACTTGGCATATCCATGCCACACGGACCACGGGTACTCCGCTGACAATAGAAAATATCAACCGCAGTGTGGTTAACGTCAACATCAATACTACTGTAAGGGCCTGACAATAATAGTATCATCTACCGCTAAGAGTCCCAATATATAGAAGTGTCGCAACTAGTAATAAACATTCAACCCTCTCGAACTAGCACTTAGCTTGCTAGACTAAATAGCTCTACTAAGTTATGATATTGATAGCTCCTGAAGAACTCATCCTGGAACTACTGCCTCTTTGTAGCGCAGGCCCATAATTCTATCTTGGTGAAAGCGCCTGCACAGGGTAGGCTGCCAGCGAGTCAATATCGGACCGGATCCACTATCAATCCCATATCTGCCAAATTCCAAAGGGCTCAGCAGGAGTATGGTGCAGATCAAATGATGATTCGTTTACAGCTCGCAAAGGCTTGCTCAAACCGCCTGCCGTATGGGAAAGGAGAAACCGCTCCCTGTGATTAGGTAGCGGATTTGGCCCCGCCAAAAGCAAGAAACTGAGATTTCCCGGGTTCGGACCTGGTACACATTGCTCGGAACATTTACCGGTTGCAACGAAAACCGCACGAATATTACAATTTATGTAAAACCTAACGGAAGCTAGATGTTCGGGATGAGCTACTTAATAAATCCTGTGCATGAGCGATTGATATTGGGTGCTCAGCGCTTTGTGCAAAGGATTGACGCTGCGGCGAAATGAGGCGCGGGATCAGGATACCAGCATAAGTAGCGCTGTAGCACGCAGGCATGGTTGTTAGTGTGGCACTGGGGTAAATAGACCTGTTTACTACAGTGCCTACACAACAGCACCACTGCCTTGGGCACTTTTAGTTGGAACTGCCCTCTCGACTATGGTAATTGCTATTGTGCCAGCCATGAGGCTCAGCCTACCACTGTGCCATATAAACGTGATCCTGACGAAGGGCCAGAACCACTCTCCTTCGCTTACCAGAGTTATACAAGGTATTTTACAAAGGAAATGTCGTGTGTTTGAGATCATCTAATGCCCCAGAGTTCTGCCTCCAGCTGAAATTTAGGGTCGCCATCGGAGTAGTAGAAACCCTAGGCCTGTTAATCAAATGTAATGGTGGGTGTGCCCAGGATGAGCGGTGGAAGTAAGACGAATAGGAACCTATGAACGTGGCACGCGAATATACCGGAGACAAACTGCGCAGGAACATCGATCTTGTCCTTCCACCACAACGGAGAGGCGTAGTATGTATGCGCCTCAAATACTTCATAAGGGCGACCACTAATACTGAATGAAGCTAATAGTGTATGACTAATTAAAACCTAACCTGCATCCTGGGAATGGGACGAATACTAGATATGGGCATGCTGTTTTGCCGGGTCATACTAGGGACGGTTCTTAATGACTAGCAGTAATGAATAATGTGCAAGAAATACGCTTGGCACTGCTTACTTTCAGCAAGTAAGTGACAGCCCTAATGTCGAGCCAGTGAAATGGGGTGTTTTTGTTTTTGTTTTCGCTTTTTTGCTTGTTACTTTTGGATCGAAAAAGTAACCCTTGGTGAGCGATAGTGTGCAGTGGTGAGAAGATTACTTGCCTTGGGCTAGTTGCGGCTGCATAATTAGACTAGAGTGCTACGCAATCCTACGTTTTAGTACTTTCAAACCGAGCGAGAGGGTGCTCAGTGAGAAATGGCGAACAGGCATGGGTATGACCTGAATGCCCTTTGCGTATTCAGAACCCAGGACCATGTTAGAACACTTCAAGGTGGCGTATATCACCGCATTCCAGTGTAACAATGAACGTGCCTCAGCGAAACGAGAACGAACGCAAGAAAAGTAGGACACTTGCGCTTAGTATGACTAGAGCCAGTCGTAATCGGGCTAGGTACCAAGGAGTATCACATCATAGTTTAAGGCCGCGTAAAACACGCTCGATGATTCCCTATATGATATCAGCGAGCGAGGGAAGGGTTTGGAACTTAACTCCAGTTAGTTGGGGTCGAGTATATTACCGGGTAGAGGAGCACTGCGAGACCGGTTCCGGGCTACTGACCACATGTACAGGGGGTGGGACCTGAATGAAACCCGGCCGAACAGTACGCGTCGAGGAGCAAGAGCTGGAAATTTTATCGTAACGAGCATTTCAGCAACCTCAGCAAAAACCGCACGTGCTAGCAAGCGCTCGCTGGCGTAAACGAGCCCTCACGGGCCTCAATTAGCACCGCGGTTTTCGCTGAAACGGTGGAGAGACAGACACAAAAAAGACCAGGCATCTGGGTTGGAATTTAGTTTCACTCGTGGCTATAGCATACAACCATATGGCCGGGATCTGTCCGCGTCCGTTCGTTATAGACCCATGTCTTGTCAGTTGAGCCTCGGTTCTCTACTTCTAAGTAGCACGAACTGGGGTATGCTCTCCATTATTTCTTGCTTATTTATGTTGCTCATCACGTAGCTGCAAATAGGTTCTCATTAGCTCGGCAAATCGCACTAATTGCAACAGTTAGGTGGGTATATCAAGAAACAAAGATGGTCCGAGTTCGAATTTCTGCAGAGCAGGTGTCAACGGAGGCGATTGATGGGGTCTCGCGTGACATGGACGAATCAAAAGCCTCGCATTTAGGGGCTCCAGGATGTTATAGCAAGGAGTCTCTAGTAGGCTAGACACATAGATGAGCTAGAAAACAACTTGTAGGAGATTTTGTTAATTAATGAGGTGCCGAGCTACGTTGGATAGTGCGGCTCGTTCCGGTAGGTAGTTTGTAGGATGTAGTAGCTCATGAACGGCCGATAGCATACACCCGAGTTGGAGACAAAAGAAATCGACCTCCACACATACTGTGTCTCCTCCACACCCTGGTCACCCCGAAGCAACTGACACCAGTTGAAGCTTACTGCTGCCGGGGGTGCAAGCACATAACTTACACTCATCAAAATCCTTCGGTGAACCCAAGTATACGAGTTTCTCAGAGGACCTTATGTGTCTATCGACTACCGCCTTTGCGATAAAATCGATGGTGCGGCTCATTCACACCATGTATGAGTGTAAATTCATTCGAAGGGATTGCAATGAGCGAGCCGCGAGTTCGTCGGCGAATCAATCCTATCGCCATGCCCATTTGTCAATGGAACTACCTCCGAAATGCTTCTCTTCCGGGTTCAGGAGATAATACAACCAACACATCATTTGAACTCCGCTCCCTTATCCTTGTGCCTCTCTCAAGAACGCCCAGTGAGACTACGTCTCCGATTATATAAGCGGTTCTGCCTCGGCTGGGTGATTCGAATACCCCGGCAACTCGATCTTACCTAGTCAGTTCGCTCGGTATTTCACGCCGGAGATATCGCCTCGATAGTCAGAAATCCCCAATGACCACCTACCATCCATGAGAGCTCGGGGATCGTTGTAACGCCGAATTATCAGTCGAACGTTCGATCGGCTTGGCTTCCACGTTTCCGTCCTACTTGGGTTAGAAAAGGAGTGTAAAGGACAGTCAGGCTCCGATAATAGGTATAGCGATCGAAGTTGAGGGGTCAGTAGCAAGGTTGACTCGACAGCCTCGAGCGGTTGAGTCGGAGTTCGAAAATATGAGCATAAGCACATGGCGCTAATTACCCTCCCCTTACGCGCGCCTCTGTGATTCTTGGCCTTCTATCTCAATTAATCTGATTTCCACCTTGAAACTCGGCAGCGCCCTTATATCTTGAAGCCAACGCAGTCGCTATTCTACGTTGCCGTACTGCCCTAGTCGAGCAAGGTATGTAGCAGAGCGGACCCGATGCTCATTTGGGGACGATGGGCGATGGATAGGCACCGGCCTCGTCTGATCAGCGTGATTGGAACGAAGGCGTAAGGGATGTTAGTAGGGGACTTAAGTGAGGCGGTTAGTTCGGTGGGCTGGGTGCAGCCAGATGCGCATCAGATATGCGCCACAGTCTTGCAACACCCAAAGCGGCTTGTGCAATGTCGACCTGATATTTTAACAAGGGGTATTTTTGGATTTAAACTTACCATTTTGCTTGGATTCATACGATGATATATTCACGCTGAGGAGTTAGCGAGGAATGTGCTACATAAGGTAACGGCCGGAGTTGCTGAAATGATGTAAAATGGGGGATTATTAATTTGGACATACCTCGCTTTCGATTCATGCAGAGGATGAATCAGAGTGAAATGGCGAGTTAGATTCAAATGAGAAAATTGGGTTGGGTACCTTCCTTTCAAGAAGGACTGAAGGAGCCGAGCGATGTACCAAGGGCTGATTTTGGATGTACTCGCGCTTCGAGCAGGATGTGCATCCGCTCGAAATGAAATGGTAGGACAATAAGATATTCGAGGACTGTTGGCGTGATTGAATATCTAAAGGTGTTTGAACCATTTGGGCAGGAGAGTTCTAGATATGGGCATGCCGTTTTGCCGAGTCATACCGGGCATGGTTCTCGACAAGATGGTGGCCATGAAGAATGGGCGGGAATCACACTGGATTGAGTTAGTAAGTGCTGAGCCCCAAATTAAGCCGGCGAAGTGAGGTGATTTCTTACTTTCGAATCGAACAAATAAGTGTCATTGATGAGCGATGGTGTGGAATGGTGAGGTGATTACTTGCTTTGCCTGTTTTTGGCTGCAGAACTGGGCTAGAGTAGTTGGGAGCTCTGAGTTTTGGTGCCTTTGAACCAAATGAAATGGGATCCAGTGAGAAATGGTGAACAGACCATAACTGGAATACTTATCTCAATTTAGTGAAGATTTGAGCCTAGAACCAAGTTAGGGTACTTCAAGATGGCATACTTCGTTGATTCCAGGTCGGGCGGGGAGCGTTTCTTAATGAGATAGGAGTACGCCCAAGCAAAGCATGGTACTTGCGCTAAGTCTGGCTAGCATCGGTTGTAATCGGGCTAGAGTACTAGAAAGTGACATGGTATAGTTTCGAGTCACGTAAATAAATTCAGCAGTTCTCAGTACGATATCCGTGAGCGAGGCAGGGATCAAGGCCATACCTCTGGTCAGTTGACGTCGAGGACAAAGCTAGGGAGAGGAGCATTGCGAAGTAGAGTTGAGGCCACTCACCACATGTACAGGGGGTGGGAACTAAATGAAACGCAACCGAACAGCATGGGTCAACAAGCGAGAGCCGGAAATCTTGTCGATGGTGCAATTTTACTAGCTCAGCACTGAGTGGCAACTATTTCAGCGACAAGGGGGGATAGAGACAAAAGACGAGTTGTCGGCCGGGTATATGGAGAGAAAAAGACCGTCTGGGTTTGAATTGCTGTAGCGCGGGCGACAAAGGTGATTGATGGGGTCCGCGTGATGTGGACGAATCAAAAGTCTCGCATTTAGGGGCTTGGGTAAGGGGAAGTTGTTACGGCGACGAATCTGTAAGCTCGGCGCATAGGTGGACTATAAAATCACTTATAGGAGATAGTGTTCGTTGGTCAGGCGCTGTGTCGCGATCAGTAGCGCCACTAGGTTTGGCGGGTATGCCATAGGTTATAGGGGAGTTTTGTTGAATTCGCGGACTGGGAGATAAAGCACCGACTCAGAATAGTATTTCTCGATCGTTTCGACAAGATCTCTGGGTATATCTTTCAAAAGACGCAAGAGGGAAAGGAGGAGCTAGACGCCAGCGTGTGCAATGCGCTCAAAGCCGTGAATGTCAAATTAGTTAGACGCCGTGGCCGGCCCGTTCCGGAGCCTCTCATGCAGCCGAGGGCGGCAGTCTCATTCACACGTGACCTAGTCCATGGCCTGGTGCCCACCTCACCTAGTTCCCAAACAAGTTTGTCATCGAGCGTGCAAGAGTGCTAGGGCGCTCCCAAGAACATTGGAGGATCTCCTGAGTACTCGACAGGATTGAGGAGCAAATTCGAATTTGGCTTGGTCCTCTACTCAAACCTAGTCCCAACCGACGAAAGCGGGTAATCCTCCGAGGCTGGGTGGATTCACCTCAGTTGTTGGTCACGGTACACGCAGGAGCATTCACGCGACCAGCCTTCGTCAGCGGGATCATGAAATTAGCTGGGAACGTTCCTGCCCCCTGGTAGTCGTCGCGGTTGTATTGCGTGCTTATCTATGTGGATCCATTCTCGCTTGAATACTATAGTGTATCCAAGCTAAGGAGCGTAGCGGTGCTTCCGAACACTCTCACATTCAAATTCTGTCACGTAATGCGGGCAAGGCTACACATTGCATGTTGTTGGGCTAACGTATGCCTCGATTGGCGGACTGCTGAAGACTTCAGACTTTGACCTAGAATCATATTCGGTTGTTTGGCATTTGGCTAGCTTGGGGAAACTTCGACTTGGAAAACGGCTGAAGCCTTAAGGCTCAATTACGGGCACATATATACTCTGGCTCCTGGCTCTCTTTAGTGAAATGATATGAGTTTCTGGGGCACTCCCGTCCTCTGGGATGTCCCGCATTTGCGCTGCATGCCTATCTCCAGTCTCGCGAGTTCGTTTCAGCTTAGCAGGAAGTCAACCTGTTTCAAGCTTCGTCACCTATAGCTGTCTTTCTTTGATTGCATAGAAATTATGGGTGTTACGCGCCAAAACCCAATTGATTACATGGGGCATTCGGGTCTGAGAAATGGTGCAGGACCTATGTATACAGATATCAGTCAACGCCTATGGATTTGCTTCCGAGTTTCCACTCAGTCGCCATGTAACGCAGTCGAAATTATACACTACACGCGGGCTGAGCTAACATGCATTTGCATCTCCCAATGAAACGTCGGCGACCTCGTGTTTCTACATGCAATCCCATCTAGCTGTTTGGTACCCAGCTAGACCACGGACGATTCAACCTGCACAACGGCCGAAGCCTTCCCCCGGAATGGTTTTCCACTGTGTTGGGGAACTTCGTGATTAGGTGGGAGTGGCTAAACCAGTCTTAGAGGGGGGCGTACCTCGCATATACAAGAGCCACGTTTTCAGTGTTCCTTTCGCGATCGACGTTGATTACTTGACGAGCGCTACTGTTGGACACGTAGTCGATACTAGTGTACACAGAGACGGCCACGTCGACCAAGTCCAACAATAGTACACTGAAAATGATAAACAAAAAGGATGAGTGTGACAAAAGAATCTAGAGACTGAAAAGGCATCCGGTACTAACCAACCGCATGAGCACAAAATAGTAAATGTCCAGCACGGGATACTGCAGCACATTGAATGAATCATATAGCGGAAGCAAATCACGCTTTCTTTGGTTCGATTAACAGATTCGGCCGAGGGGTCGAATATCATGAGCAAGACGTGAGACATGGTATGGTATTTATTGGATGGTTTGGCTGCCCGGATATCGTACCGTGCCCATCGGAGAGTTGCATGCGGTGAGCTTTCAGTTGTGAGCACATGAGTTTTGATTGAGATCAATTTCTGAACGTGGCATTTTTTATGCTGGGATGTACCAGAAAGGGGCTCCGGTATCACTGAATCAGCGGAAGGTTGCCACAACAATAACTCCGCTAATACGTCAGCATCTTGGAAAGGTACATATCTGTAATATGCGAGCAGCGCACTAATACACAATCCTAGACGGACTGGAGTATCTCAATTAGCTTCGCATGCGCACAAGGGGATAGGGGCAGATAGGCCATACCAAACGATATAAAACTGCGTTAGACAAATAACTAGTATGGGGTTCTTTGGGCACCAGATTGCAGCGATTGCCCTGTTTGGAAAGGCATTATGTTTCATAAGGTCAACCCCAAGATCCGTTGTGTCATTGCCTCGGCTCAAGCCTTGCGGAATCGGATCGCTCGAAATACGACACGCATTGTATGAGGCTAAAGGATCTTAGAACGGAAGTAGTGATCATATGCAAAGGAAACAGCAGGAGTGGGCAACAAACACACGTAACTAGAGTGTGTGCCAGGGAGAACGTGCGTATAGTGTACGAAACTGGGCTTAAGAACGGGAGATGGCTTTTCGCAAGCGTGTTCAATATCGCGTTGATAGCTGGTTCAAAAGCCCTCACGAACTATTAGATCTGCGTTCAGGAACCGATAGCGTTACCAGCGAGAACACCCCATCATGGCATCTTTCATTAGGAGGATCAAGATTCAGATAAATTAGGAACACATAGAGCTTCCTGTTTGTTATTTTGAATGAATAGGTTTTGTTCAAAGAGCGATCGTGCTTTGTATTACAACGATTCTAAAAAATGGTACGTTTGGCTCTTCTAATCAATATAGCGTGGATTCTCCCCAAACCCCGGTTCCAAGTCAAGCCCCCTTGACCGAGTGGTACCGGCCAGTGATACTACGTTATGCGAGCCCAGCGCCAAGTGCCGATGCGTGAATTTCGGGAAATCGCGAACTTTCAGTTACACAATCGTAAGGTTTCCGTGCAAAGCATGAGTTGGTTCCCTTAAGGCACTCGCAACGAGACAAGAATACTTTGATTTTGTCGGAAATACCTGTGTTTATGGCTGCAGTACGCCTCGCAGCTCGGGGGGGGGGGGGGGGGGGGGTTCGCCAGCTTCCTTGCGCTTGTGTATGTTTGTTTGTTCGCTAACGGCTTCGTATGACCCAAGACTATCCGTCCCCAAAGGTGTTCATCATTCTCTCATCGGAGTCTTCGTCGTCGGTTTTTGTCGTGGCCCTTGCCACGAACCATAGTTTTGGGTGACACACGTGTTTCCGTGGTTAAAGCCAATCACGAAGTGGGACTGGTGGATGGAGAGGCAGGCTATCAACAGGGCAGCGGTCACGGCACGAGGGTACAAGTCGCGTATTGAGATTCAGGGCTTAGACTCATACCAGCGGCTGTCCGATTAACGTGTCATGATCGGGTGAGAATCGTCGAATTATCACAAACGGACGAGAAGAGGGACAAAACATCTGTTGGGAGAGCTGGAGACCAATTGGCGAGTCTAAAGGGCACTGCACAACAATGTTTCAAGCTAGCTAGCAGTTTGTCACCATTCAAGGCGCGTACGCCAGACTTCCGTTCCATGCGCATTGGTAGGCTACAAGTAGACGACGGCTTTGAATTGGTCCCTGGTGCTTCTGTATCGGAATCTCGCGAACGCGCGAATATCTTGGAAGTGTATTGTACAAACCATATGAGTCACTGGAGGCTGATTGCAATGCCACCGACCACGGGGGCGGAGTAATGCAGGGTTTACCTGCGGGTCTGCCGAACGGGGGTAGAACAATAGACTGCGGGGACATTCCAATTTGTATGCACAGTAAGAGCTCTAACGATACGTTGCACGAATCGACAGGGCTAAAAAGCCTGCAAATCGGTGGCGCAATTGCAGAGTTATGGGCGACGAAAAGCAAGGCGTCGCCTAGAAAGTACTTCAATTTGATCAGGCTCGACGCCCATATTCCCACAACTACAGGGCCATTTAACCTACCCCAACCTCCGTGAGTCCGTACGAAAACCCTTGTCAGCTAGTGTAGGGTACATAAACAAGATATCTGCCGCCTTCTAGTGCATCTGTGGGCGCTACCCTGTCGCATTTCGTTCCTACGCTCTTTTTGGCATTATGATCGGCTCATAGCAACGCATATATTAACTTCTATCATCGGGCATTGATATATCGTGAGTAGTACTCGGGGCGGGGGTGCGGGCGTGCGATATCTTGTTGGGGTACTGACGCCACCGGCAATTTGTGATGTGATCGAGGTTGCTTGCACCCGCCTATTAGGCGCCGACGATATCTCACGGCAGTGGCGTCAATTGGGGGTCAGTGACCCCAGCTTGACCCGGTTTCCGGGGTCTTGCCTTTGCTCGTACCTCATCATCTGACTGAAAAACAGCTCAACTAGTTTTAATTGATTGCTCCCGTAGAAGGGATTTGGGCTACTATAAGAAGTCTCGGTGCTGAAAACCCAGCTACGGACAAGATACAGGTAGCGGTCGGACCCCGGAAACCGGGTCAAGCTGGGGTCACTGACCCACAATTGACAACACTGTCTCACGGTTAGGGCTCCGTAAGAAACCGGAAATCGCTTACCGGTAGCTTACAAACACTTCTAAACCGGTGCATTTGCCGGTTACTTCCAGTAACTTACAGGTTTCGCTAGAACGTTCCACGTGACTCCGGTACTTAGTCATCGAGTCGCATACAGGCGAGGAAACCGACATTCGCCACTTGCACTCAGCCACGACGTTGCTCTACTCGATGTCGCACCCCTATACCAACATTTGACCGCAAAAAAAAGGCTGTGCAGTGTCTCTTGACCCGGCTTCTTAAGCCGAGCTCCCGGTCACTCTCGAAGTCAACCAAAAAGCAATCTAATTCGCGGCGTAATGGAAGGCGGAACGGTCAAACCCCTCAAAGGAAGCGACCCAGCGCGACAGTGAGCGCTTCAAGACGAGCGGGTGCGGTGCGCGTGAGTGAAAACTAAATATACATTTCCACCTATAAGGTATACTCCTGCTGTCCTTTTCATACGGTACCCACACGATCCAGCAGACCCGGAAGACGATTTGCTGGATTCGGAAGTGGAGAGTGGGCGTACTCGTGATGATCCCCTTGATAAATTAACTATCCCGTATCACTTGATTATTGATTCATCCCACCAACGGGTTCGCCGCAGGGGTCCTGGGTGTGATTGGTCATGGGGTGAGCCTAGGATAGCAGTTCGCATTCTGCGTCACACTGGTAAATGCGGCAATCTCAATAGTGACCTATGGCAGAACTCCTGGAGCACTTGAGCGTTATTTTGACCATCATCGTGCCTAATTCTATGGCCGAGGAGCGAACAATGTCAACACTCACCAAGCTGAACTCACCCGAGTGCGCCTCACAGAAGGTTTCAACGCTAATCGACATGACCACAATTCGACAACACTGTAAGCGCAAGGAGAAGCACAATAACCCAGTAAGTGCAGCTATTTATTAACATACTACAAAGAGAATTCATTTAATTATAGCCTTCTCCAACCTTACGTCCAACCGTTAGGTTCGCTGACCTGCCGCCGGTTGTGAGGGGTGCCATGGATCCCATTTCATCAGCCGTAAGCGAGAGCACCAGTGTTCAAGACGTCGAGGATCCAGCTGTACAGTAGCCAGAGGACATTCCGGTATTTGAGGATTTGGCATATGACGATTGTGATACGCCACAGCCCATGCAAGGCAGCCCGCACCACTTTGAGGTCGAGTCCACTGATGGTGTTACACTGTCATCAAGATTGCTGTTTGACCTGGTCTCAGACGAAGCTATTATTGAGTTTCAACACTCTCGTTCACCCGGGCAAGCTGTCGGGGATAACTTACCCCCCCAAAAGCGTCAATGGGTGGACATTTCGAGTCTTGCATGTTAGAGTGTGGATTTGTAATATAGCTTAGTCATGTTGAATGTTACCTGTTTGTCTGCGTAACTTACACATGCTTACACCGCGCTTTTTTGGTAACTTACATACAAACGGTTTCTTTCGGAGGCCTACTCACGGTACCGGGTGGCGCCCGCCCACGTGACTTAATCAACTTTGTTTACACTGGTGCCCACTAGGCTCCATGCTAACACGCGGCTCGCAGTGAATTGGGCGAGCTATCGTCTCTAGATCACACACGCACACCACACACATCCATCTCATAATCAGCACGCCTTGTCCAGCCGATGGGCTTGGACTTGCGGTTTACTCCATTCACCAACTCCTCTGTGACTGCCCAGTGGACATCCAAAGTCAAGACACAGGGCACTACGCCCGCCATGTACGCACAACACCCGCGACGAGTGATTGATCCCGAAGAGGCGGAGATGCAGCGGCAGATTGACTCGGAGACGGATGCGAATACCGAGTTCAATGCGGCCAAGCTCAGCGCCAACCTGCGTCCGCGAAGCCTAAGCGCGGAAAAGGTGGGTCGACCACCAAAGAGCGGGTCCAAGGAAAAGGCAAAGCAGCGGGCGACGGCTGACCAAGCACGGCGGAGTCGACGGCGAGCAGCGGGATTGGATTCGGACACAACGCAGGGCGAAGAGTCGTCGGACGAATACGTGACTGGATACGGCAAGACAAAGCCTGTGCAGGGGATGTTTGGGTCAGCAGGGTCGAAGCGGGGTACGTCTATATTTCTCTCGTATGAGCTGGCGCTGATCGTCTGTCTATTATTTGCTTCGAATGAAACACTTGGCGTGCTTGCCTCGTGCCCAACGTCATCCTCTCTCGACAACCACCATACATTCTTCTAATCCGTACTTTACCATTATTTTCTAATACGAAGCCCATAAACCCTCGGCCAGCACTTCGCTGCCAAACATGCCACCCCATCCGTATGCATCGCCTGCCAATCCCTCCCAGAACGGCTACTCGTACGCTGCCTATGCCCCGGGCGCTGGCCCACCCCCACTCGGCGCTTCCCACCCCTACTACGGCGCCCCTCCTGGCTCAGCCAATCCCTATGCGCCCCAAGTCAGCCCCTACGCGTCCAACCAACAAGCGCCCCAGGCCACGCCCTCGTCCTATTTCGACCCACGCGCACCCACTTCGGCAGGATACCCCAGTCTGTTTGCGAGCACCAACCCAGGTATGTCATCAGCTATTCCCATGACACATCCTGACCTGTCCAGGCAAACCCTCGACTCACGCTTCGCAGCTCGGTGGTGGAGGTCGGGACCACCCCGCCGTCGCAGCCGCCCGGAAAAAACTCGACAAGAATCCGTTGCCTGGGTTGCCAGGGCAAGCTTCGGGCGCCAATCCCATGCCCAGTGCGCGGGCGGGCGCGCCCCCTGCTCAGGCCTATGCGCTTCCAGGCGGTTACGGACCTTCACATGCGATGCCGACTCGGGAAAAGTCCAAGTCCAAGGGTGGTCATGTTAAATCTTCGAGCACAGGGACGTTGCCAGCCCAGGTGCGTAAATTGCTATTAATTTCACTCGGCGCTTAATTTTGTTACAGCCTAATGTGTATCCACCCAACCAACCCTATGTCCGACCGACGAAAACAAGCGATCCGCCTGTACCGTCCAAGCCTACGCGAGGACGGGGGAGGACGGGCGAACGCGAGCGGGGGCAAAGGGAGCGTAGCCAGAGCAGGAACCGACCCGGCTGGGACACGGCCGAAAGTCTCCTCGGACGAGAGGGGATCATCAACTCGGGTCCGACGACGAATACGTTCAACGGTATCCCTGTCGTCAATGCCGGTCCTCAACTCGAGCGCATTCCGTCGCGAACTAAATGGGGCAACAGGATTGCCGGGTTGTTTGGCCGTACGCGCAAGGGGAGTACTGCGTCTCAAGATGTCCACTACCCGCCTCCCTCGGCGTCGTTCCCGCCCACTTCTGGCCCAGGACGTTACCCCGAACCCACTTCAGCTCCACCCACCAAGTCCGGCTTCCGAGGTCTCAGCTTTGACCGCCTCCGCCGCCCCTCGCAATCTCAACCCCAACCACACCCCCGACCCTCGCACGAATTCCAAACCTCTCGCACAAGCCACGAAGCACACCTCCCACCCCCAGGCCAAGTCCCCGTCGGGATCCGTGTAGACAGGCACGGCCGCGTCGTCGAATCTCCCGAAAAAGATAAAGACAAGAAACCACGGGTGATGGGGTTCAAGCTCGGACGGAACAATGGCAACGAAGAGGTCGAGGGTCCGATTCGGATTGATGCGCGGAGGCCGTCGTTTGATAGTGCGCGCCGGCCGTCGTTTGATGGGCTGGGGAGACCGATGGATGGTCGGAGGCCTTCGTTTGATGGGATGGGGCGGCCGATGATGGATGCGAGACGCCCGTCGTTGGATGGACCGGATGCGTATGGGCCTGCCCCGAGGCAGCGATCGGCGTCGAATACGTCTGGCCCGCCACCGCCGTTATTTGGGACGATTGGGAGTAACGTGCCGGGGCATGGGCATCCAGAGTTTGGAAGGGATTACGGGAGGGACCATCATGCGGGCGGAAGCAAGGACCCGTACTCATCGGGGAGCAAGGATCCATACTCGTCGATCAAGGACCGGTACTCGAGTAAAGACCACGGGCCAAAAGATGCATACCACAAGGACCCGTTTGGGCTTCACCCCGATGCGCACAAGTCGCCTGGGATGGGTCCGCCTCCTCTGGCGTCGATGCGATCGCCGATGAAGAGGCCGTCGTGGGACGGGCGGGATTTGGTGTCTCCACACACCCCGACTGATCTGCCGACGATGACGATGCCTTCGCCTCACCCGACTGGGATGCCACCTCCGTTGGCGGGAATGGGACCTCCGCCGTTGGGAGGAATGCCCCCACCCCTTGGGGGTATGCCACCGCCACCTACCATGGGAGGCATGCCACCCCCTCCGACACTCGGACCCCTACCAGGCGACATGCCTCCCCCTCTAGGCGGAATGCTCTCCCCAGGAATGCCTCCACTCGGAAACGTAGATCCTCGATCTCCTCATGCTTACAGCATGCTCTCGCCTCGACCTCCACCACCCGACATGCTTTCCCCCCGTGTCCCCGGCCGTTCGCCCGGCCGGATGGAAGATATCCTCGCGACGCCGCAAGTTCAACCGCATCGGTACGAAGCTGCCGGTGCAACGCCGTACTTGCGCGATGCGACGGTCCCGAAATCACCACATGCGCCGAGTATCGCGACGACTATTCCTCGGACGTTGCCCAGACCGCGGACGATGGATTCGGCCATGACGGATTCGCCGACGACGACCCCTTCGCCAGACGTGACCGAGGCGGACATAACGAGGGCTGCCCAACATCGGGAGGCGTTTGAGTGGGCTGAGCAGGATGCGAGGGAGCGGGTCGCAGCCGGGGACAATAGCGCGCCGTACATCTTTAATGGGTTCCCGACGTGGGTCAACTGGGACCTATTCACGCGCCTCGAAAACGCCGAACGAAAACAACACAACATGGGTCCTCTCCCCCGTGTGACGAGCGCGACGCAACCCGAAGCACTGCAAGACATTTACGACGAATGGCACGAGACGCGGGACAAGTGGGTCGATCGGTTCTGGGATCCCGAGTGGTCCAAGTTTATGCACGAGCACGGCGCGCCGATTCAACAACAACTCGCGCCGAGAGGCAGACACCGGCGGGCAGGGCACTCGAAGCCGCCCGGGTATACCAGCGCGAAAATTCAGAGCTCCCGCTCGCCAAGCGCGAGTTTGCGTTTGGGTATCTGTGGGACGACGGGTATAGGCATCACGACTGGCGATGGATCAAGGACGGGCCTTGGAAATGGACGGTCGAGCACGAAAACGACGAGAGGCGGGCCGCGGGCCGGGCTCCCTTGCCGCGATACCGCCCTGGGATGAGCGTGGACGATTGGAGGGATGTGCGAGACGTGTGGCATACGACGGCGAGCAAATGGGCCGAGAAGCGCAAGGACTTGGAATGGCTCGAACGGGATCGGCGCGAGGGCATTACGCGTGAAAGACGAAAACAGCTCGAGCAGCAGTTTGTCAAATCCAGGCAGCAGCACAAGGTTATCCGCAAAGCATCTGGCCAGCGCTCGCGCGAGGCGCTCAGACCCGAGGAGAGAGACAAGCTCCGTCACGAAGAAGCGATGGAGGCGATTGCTCGTGGACGCGCCCAGGCCGCACAGGGTGCATTTCAAGTGTCCGAGGCCGACCAACGGGCGGCGCAACAGACGCTCGACGAGCTTATGCGCACACCGGCGCCTACACACGCGCGCCCTGCGAGTACGGTCGGACATGGCAGTGTGCGCCGAGGTGGCTCGAGTATCGGTCATCGCAGTCAGCCCGGCGAGCCTTGGGGAGACGATTCGGATTCGTACGAGTCGAGTAGTACCGACGATTTGCCCCCCGCCATTGTCCATCCCTATGGGCGCAACCACATGGGCTTCCCCCCACCCCCCACGACCGAACCGCCGATGCCAGACTGGATACGGCAGAAAAAGACATCTGATCCGCCAGGCTCGAGCATGGGCTCCATGCCGCTCCGAAACCCCTCGGTCCCATCCGTGGGCAAGCCCAAAAAGCCCGGAATCCTCAAGGGCATCTTGAAACGCACATTTTCGACTCAGCGCAAAAACAGCGCCAACGCGCCCGGGCGATCCAACTCGCAGAAACAAAATGGCGACTATGCCGGGATGCCTGGACACGGCCATTCGCGCAGCGAGGTTTCTCCCGTCGACAACCCCTGGGCCGGTGCCATCCGTAACCACCATCCGGTATCCGTGCAGCCAATTCGATTCGACCGGAACCACCCGTTTAGCATGACGTCGCCTCACGCACTCGAGTATGAAGGAAAGCTCTACCCCTCTGCTATCCATCTCTGGCACGCGCTCAGATTCCTCAAGCGCCCAGCTCGGCGTGGTCGCGGGCGAAATGTCGAGGAGGATTGGCACCCCGAGCTTGCCGAGGGTATCCGACAAGCGGCCGAACCCGAGTTGCACGCAGACCAATGGGCTCACGCCGGCGCCATCGGTAAAGACGGAACGATCATGCGCTCGCTCCAGAGACCGGACTGGGAAGAAGTACAGATGGAGAAGATGGACGAAGTGTTGGCGCTCAAGTTTACTCAATACCCTTGTGAGCTGGTTTTACCTAAAGATGGATGTACGCTCATGTTGTACAGCTCTCGGAAAAATGCTCATGTCGACTCACCCTGCCACGCTGTTGTACATGTGGGACGGACCTTGGGGTGCGGGAGCCGACCTCAAAGGACCCAATAACCTTGGCAAGGCGATCATGCGCTGCCGCGACCGCCTAATGCAATACCATGGACGCTGATTATTCCAATTTCTCTGGTAAACGATTATCTTACGAGCAAATCTAGCAAATCTATATCTTGTTTACTCCTCATTTACCATGCTTTCTTCGGGTAGATATGCATATGCACTGTTTCATCCTACATCGGCTCTATTCCTCATGTGTCCTGTATATGCTGTACCAGAATCTCAACAACTGTCCTAGTGGGTGTCAAATGTACCAGTCAACTTGTTTCATGAATTGTATCTGCTTTGAGACCGCTTGGCGATTCACTTGGATGATCTCGGTCAAGAAATCTCTTCGGCAAATTAGCTCTTGGCCGTCGATCTAATTGAAGCGCGGTATGACACCTTCTGTAGATACACGATCCAATCGTTGGGCTTACCGGTCGCGCTTCTGACCCGATTTCCGGCAGCTTTTGCCTGACCCAAGTTATGACGCCATCCGTATTTCCGCTGGTATTGTTTTGACGAAGCTAGTAAGTATAGCGCCAGCGATAAGCCTTTTGTCTGCGAAACCTCGGTGTTTAGTAGACTAAATACTGGGAAGAACCGCGCGCAGGATGATCTCATGAGATCAATTTCCAATATAGAACCACTCAAAGTGCACGCCTAGACAGACGATGGCAGGCGCGAGGCAAGACATGCAACCGGTTGCCACGCTGAACGCCTGATATACATGCTTCTGGAGGCTGTCAGTCGACTTTATAAGTCATTTCGCCCGCCAGCTGGAAATCACACTCCGATTAACTCCCCACAATGACCAACGTCTTCAAGATCCTGGTTGGTGGATATGGCACTTTTATAGCAACGCTCTCTTTTAATCCTGCAAGCTCCTCCCTATCGGTCTTGTCTAATTCTCCCGCCGGGCTTGCTCCCAGCTGGATTGCTGCGCACCCTACAAACAAGAGCGTCATTTATGCTAGCCAAGAGTTCAACAGTCCAGGCGAAGTCTGGTCGTTTAGCGTTGGATCTTCTGGTCAACTCACAAAGGCAAGTCGCGCATGGTGTTACATAAAACTATCTAATCGTGTAAATTCAAAGATTGCATCAGCCTCTACTGGCGGGGGTGGTCCAGCTCATCTGATCGCCGCTTCCAACGGTAATGAGGTTATTGCCATGAACGTATGTCCCCCCTCTCAGTCACGTTGACTTAAGATGACCTACTCCTTTAGTATGGCGGCGGGAGTGGTGTCAACATCCCTCTGACGGCGGACAAGGGGCATTTTGGTCCGGCCTATCCTGGAATTACATTCACCGGATCAGGCCCAAATCCCAACCGCCAAGAGGGCCCTCACCCTCATCAGGTTGTCGAAAATGGCAACGAATTCCTTGTGCCCGACCTGGTTTGTTAACTTCCTGATACATGAGTCTTATGTGATTATTGAATCTTTGACATAGGGAACTGATAAAGTCTGGCGGTTGACCAAATCGAGCTCTGGTGCACTTCAGAACAGTGGATACATTACACAGCCGGCAGGAAGTGGCCCTCGCCATATTGTAGTGAAAGGTATTTATACATATATTATCATCCTCCTATCATTGCTTAATGTGATTATCCAAAGGCAACACCCTATATGCGCTTCACGAGCTCTCCAATACCCTCACCCAGCAGACTATCCCTCCTCTCGGATCGTCTACACAAGCGCCAGTCACAGCCTCCATTTCTATCGTACCTTCGGATTCAACCAACCCAAGCGCGTTGTCTGCGGCGGAGCTATTGATCTCTCCCGTCTCGAGTGCTTTCCCAACGCAATACTTGTACGCTACCAACCGAGGCGACTCGAGCGACGCTATCACAATCGTTAGCATTGAGGGGAATACACTGAAAGTGGTTGCCCACGTCCGCACTAGCCTCAATCAACTTCGCGGAGCCGCATTGAGCCCCGGTGACGGAAAATACTTGATTGTGGGTGGGCAGGGTAATGGAGGGGTGGTAGTCTACGAGCGCATCAATGGAGGATCAGGTTTGAAGGAGATCGCTAGGACCTGGGGACTGACGACACCTACAAGCTTCCTTTGGTTGTAGTGCTTCGCATCATCACACTGTACTAGTTTTGCTCGTGAACTCGTAGAATGACATCTTCATAAAGCGTCTAAAGTATGTTCCAACGCTTATGTGCTCTCGTTGAGTCGCCTCTTGGGCGTGCTGAATGGTACGTGAAGGCGCCCATCCTCCACGCCTTCTCTGATATGGTGTGACTCGGTGGAGTGAATTGATCGCGGAACATGATCTAGGTGATAGCTGGTACCGATATGTGTGGTGTAAAAAGGCTTCAGCTAGTGGGTTACCCATAGAATACCCACAGCACAGTTCTAGAGTGTGGCGTACTGAGCGCTTAGGGCTTTGCTGACTCCAAGCGGCTATTTCGAGGTGTGCTATCTATAATTCAGGCACCCGAACTGCCTTTACGAGGCGATCTCGAACGGCGCGTTACTCATTGCCTGCTTGAGCTGGTGATGCCACATCTAAAAGCGTCAACTGAATAGTGTCCCGCCGGGCGTCTTCTGGGTGGAGCTGTGCTTATCATACCCGTCGCGATGATTTGGGAGGTGAAATCCACTCAGTAACGTTGCCGCGCCGGGAATAGGTCAGGTTGGATTGCCTGGTCCAGGTGTTAAAAAACCTTTCCTTGCGGTTTAATGAGATGCTCAGCATAAACCTACAATGCTGCGGGGCGCTTCGGAGCACGTGATCACATCGCTCCGAAGCGCTCAAGGAGCCTACAGAGGGCTCTGGAGCAGACCTCGGCTCCGGAGCACCCCGGAGCATTTTCGATTTTTGCTGAGTGTCTGGCTATTCCGATAGTGAATCGAGCTCTGGGTCGGAGTCAAGGTGCGCATACATTGGTATCACTACGCGTAGCATTTGACTGAGTGCCAGTGACGCATTAAGGCATACCATGTGAATTACGGGTAGTTTTATCATTTTGGTGTGTATGCACTCATCCTGTGATTCAAGAGAGAAGTTGGCGTTCTGCTTGTAATGCATGTATGCGTGCTCGTTTCCATCAACAGTAAAGTATTATCAAAAAGCATCTCCTAATAAAACTAATCAACGTTTTGCACGAATTGTATCTGTTTTGAGACCGCCTGTCAATCCGCTTGGATGATCTCGGTCAATAAAATTGCTCGGTAAATTAGCTCTTGGCCGTCGATCTAATTGAATATCGGTATGGTGACTTCTGTAGATACGCGGTCCAATCGTCGGGCATACCGGTCGCGGTTCCAACCCGATTTCCGGCAGCTTTTGCGTTTGACCCAAGTTATAACCCCATCCGTATCTCCATTAATTCAACGTGAACAAGGCAGGAGGTATAACCCAAACGATAAGTCTTTTGTCTGCGAAACTTCGATATTTAATGGACTAAATACTGGGATGAACCTTGCACGCATGATGATCTCATGAGATCAATTTCCATTATAGAAGCACTAAGCATGTACGTGTAGACAAACGATGGCCGGCGTGAGGTGAGACATGCAACTGGTTGCCACGCTGAACGCATGGTATTCACACTTCTGGAGGCTGTCAGCGACTTTATAAGTCATCTCACCCGCCAGCTGGAAATCACACTCCGATTAACTCCCCACAATGACCAACATCTTCAAGATCCTGGCTGGTGGATATGGCACCGTTATAACGACGCTCTCTTTTAATCCTGCAAGCTCCTCCCTGTCAATCTTGTCTAATTCTCCCGCCGGTCTTGCTCCCAGCTGGATTGCTGCGCACCCTACAAACAAGAGCGTCATTTATGCTAGCCAAGAGTTCAACAGTCCAGGCGAAGTCTGGTCGTTTAGCGTTGGATCTTCTGGCCAACTCACAAAGGCGAGCCACGCATGACGTTACATAAAACTGTCTAATCTTGTAAATTCATAAGATTGCATCCGCTTCTACTGGCGGCGGCGGTCCAGCCCACCTAGTCGCCACTTCAGACGGCAATGAAGTAATTGCCATGAACGTATGTTCCCCATGGCATATCTCAATATCTACTTGGATTAACCAACTCTTTCAGTATGGCGGGGGAAACGGTGTCAATATTCCTCTGACGGCGGACAAGGGGCATTTTGGTCCGGCTATCCTGGAATTACGTTCAACGGATCAGGCTCTCACCCTCACCAGGTTGTCGAAAACGGCAACGAGTTCCTTGTGCCCGACCTGGTTCGTCAAATTCCCAGCAGATTAGTAGTAGTTGATAATCGAATCTTCGCCATAGGGAGCCGACAAGGTCTGGCGGTTAACCAAGTCAAGTTCTGGTGCACTTCAAAATCGTGGGTACATTCAGCAGCCAGCAGGAAGTGGCCCTCGCCATATTGTAGTGAAAGGTAAGGATGCACATATTCCCATCCTTATAACCTCCCTCAATGGAATTATTGCAAGGCAACACCCTATATACGCTCCACGAACTCTCCAACACCCTCACCCAGCAGACTATCCCTCCTCTCGGATCATCCACACAAGCGCCAGTCACAGCCTCCATTTCTATCGTACCTTCGGATTCAACCAACCCAAGCGCGCTGTTTGCGGCGGAGCTATTGATCTCGCCTGTTTCGAGTGCTTTCCCAACGCAATACTTGTACGCTACCAACCGAGGCGACCCGAGCGACGCTATCGCAATCGTTAGCACTGCAGGGAATACGCTGAAAGTGGTTTCCCAAGTCCGCACTGGCCTCACTCAACTTCGTGGCGCCGCATTGAGCCCCGGTGACGGAAAATACTTGATTGTGGGTGGGCAAGGCAATGGAGGGGTGGTAGTCTACGAGCGCATCAATGGAGGAGCAGGCTTGAAGGAGATCGCTAGGACTTCGGGGCTGACGACACCTACAAGCTTCCTTTGGTTGTAGTGCTTCGCATCATCACACTGTACTAGTTTTGCTCGTGAATTCATTGAGTGGCATCTTCGGCAAGTGCCAAGGGTAAAATTCTAACGCTTATGTGCTCCCACTGAGTCGCCTACTAGGCAAGCTGAATGGTACGTGAAGCTATGGAGCGCCATTTGAATCCGCTCATCCCCCGTGCCCTCTTTGATATGGCATGACTCAGAAGGGTGAGCTGGTCACGGAACACGATCCGCACGATAGCAAGTACGGGCATGTGTCCCACTGGACGTCTTCTGGGTGGAGCTGCGCCTACCATGCTCATCGTGCAGATTTGGGGTGTGAAGTCCGCTCGGTAACGTTGCCGCGCTGGGAACCCGTCGAGTTAGAGTGCCCGGTGCAGACGTTGGAGAAACTTTCCTCGAGTTTTGAACGAGATGTCCGGCAATTCCGGTAGCGAGCTCGGCTCCAAGCCAGAGTCACAGAGTGTATCCATTGGTCTCACTACGCATAGCATTTTACTGGGTGCCAGCGATGCATTCAAGCAGGCCACGTGAAGTTAGGGTCGCTTTATTATTTTGGTGTGTATGCATCGGTCCTACAGTACTAGGTACAAGTTGGCGTTCTGCTTGGACCGCATGTATGCGCGCTCTTGCCGTCGAAAGGAAAGCATTATTAAAAAGCTTCTCCCAATATTGTACTTGAACAAAAATTCGATTTATATAACTGACACATGATGGTTGTGGTAAACATTGGGTTTCGTATAGCGAGACCAAAACCAAGCTCCTGAGAGTTCATTACAAAGCGCCTACATTTCCTAACGGTCAAGAACTAGGAGACCCTCGTGCTATATTTCATAGAATTCAAGCCCCCGTTTTGGGCCCTCATCGGGGTCCTAAGGATTTTTTAATTACGTGACCTAGGTCAGTTGAAACACACATACTTTGTTCGCTCCCTGAACGAATTCAACTGCGACGCAAAACAACCAAGTGGTTAGCCGCCCGAATAAGATTCAAACAACATCGAGTCCAGAGCCTCTATTACGAGTCGGAAATTGATCAAAGTGAACAACGCGAATGTAACATTTGTCGTAGGTATTGATTAAGTCTTCATCCTGGGATGAATCATCCCCTTCAGAGGCTTCTGTTGTGATTAGCGCGTCGTGCCGAGCTTAAGAGGGTGTATCTCAGCTCGTGCTATGTGGAAGTAGAGAACTATGTATATACCTTAAGAGAGTGTATCTACAGGTATATGATGAGCAACATGAATACGAGAGGAAAAATAAACCATACCTCAGCTCGTGCTACGTGGAAGTAGAGAACTGAGGTTTGACAAGACACGACACGAGTCTATAACAAACTGTCGACGCGGACATATCCCGGTCACATCACTATATGCTATACTACGGTGAGACTGAAAAACCAACAGCTTCGTCATTATCGTTGTCCGTGACCTGAGACCTTTCGTTGGGCTTGTAACCGCAAGCAAGTATTCCATCAATAAAGCACGTCGAATGGATCCATGTTGATTTGAAAGGGGGTGAAAAATGGCTGTGAGAGCTTAGTGTATTTCCAGGTATTCCTGCGCGTCCGTAGAAACTCTACCTTCTCTTCATAGCTTATGTCTTGTCGTTGAACGGGAGGAAGGGAGTGTCCAGATATATCCAGCTCGAGGAGATGCTGAAGAAGAGCGTTTTTCTCCACTACATCGCGTAACAAGCGACAAACCTATGACGCGTGCAACGCGTGTCAGTCCCACGGACACCATACTACGCACTACTTAGCCTACTTGTTGACACCTTCTAATCTGCGGTGCGTCGGTAAGGGCGAGGATTCACGCAACAGTCTCTGGCGAGAGCTTTATGAGCGACATGAAAAGATTTCGTGGTCAAGGCAACCCCGCACTGTCCCGCCATCATGTGAGCTACTTTTGAGCTGTTTGACCTCACACAACTGAGCTTAGTCAATGAGAACGCTATGAGAGCCGGAGCATATGGTTTGTAGATGAATCCTGTACTGCTCTTGAGCTTGGGTGATATCTTCATCATAGTTGTACTCGACCTGTTCGAGAACAACCAGCAGATCTTGATCTGGATAAATGGCGAAATGCACCCCGTTGAAACCCAAGTCATGCTCCCAGCATTTATGTCCAGATCCCCGGTTGCGAGACGGAAGCTGGTTGAAGTTGATGAGGCGAATAAAACCTCCGCCGTTGGTGTCAGACAAGCTCTCAGAAGATTCGTCGGGTTGAGATGAATTGTCGATATCCCCATCGGAGGTTTCGTCGTCGGCAGTACCATTTGAAGATACGCTGGGCTTGTAGCCGCAAGCAAATGTACCGTCAACAAAGCATGTTGAATGGATCGCCACAGGTTTAAACGGGATGAAAAACGGTTGCGAAAGCTTGGCATGTTTCCAGGAGTTCCTGCGTCGCTTGCAACATCGCGGTCTTCTCGGTATGACTCAAATCTTGCCTCTGGACGAGCGGAAGAGAGTATCCAGATAATCTAGCTCAATAAGATACTGAAGAAAGGCGTTTTTCTCCACTATATCACGGAAGAGGCGGTAGACCTATAAGACGAAAATGTTTGTACATAATGCATATGGTCAATATCGGAATACAAGGCGTTCGACTTGCCTGTTGACATCTCCGAATTTGTAGTCCACCGCGCACTTGAAAATTCGCGCAGTCGTCCCTGGCGGGAGCCTTTGTGAACGACATGGGTGACCCAGTAATGATAGTAGGTCGGTTGCGTCTGCGATCACGTGTGTCGCCCTTCAGCTCGGGCCCTACGTCGATGATCGCTCTGAACCGCGGAGCTCATCGTATCTATGCATGCTGATGAGACTCTGGTATCTGAATCACTATAGCACCGAATGACCCTCGTTTCCCCGCCGATTTCGCCGGAACACGCGACGACATGTATAGTACCAAACCAACCAAGGCACCTGCCCAATAATCTATAAACCCTAGAGTGTACAATCTATGATCCCAAATACAAAAATTCTACAGATTATAAATATATCTAAGAAACCCAAACTCAACCTCGATATGCGACTCCATTCATAGTCAAACTCCCATCATCTCTGAACAACGTTGACTCCGTCCCGGCGTAGTCCGAGCCTCCGTTGTTGATCTGAATCAAGCTCGGGGACGTTGCTAAGAAAATTGCATACTGGAATTCAATCCAAGCCCGTTAGACGATGAGGAAATACCAGGTATAAGGTATTTGAGCTTACGTATTCGACATATGTTGCATTATCCAAAAACATAAGTGCAGAATTGAGAAACGCGACTTGGGCTTCGCGTGTTGCCCCAGCGAGAAGTGAGAACTCGGTGACTACGATCTGCATGGGATACTTAGACATGACTCGGAAAGGCGTAGTGTTGATATATACCTGGTAATTCGGGAAGCGTGCATGTGCATCCTCTATATGCGCCTTGAACTCGTCGAAGGATTGACCGTACCAGTGCAGATTGATATAATCAATATAACACTACTTCATCCGTTCAGTAGGAGCCGCCAATAAATGTATCGATTTATGACTTACCCGCCCAGCACATGCCGCAATGAAGCCGTCCAACCAGCTCAAGCCCTGTCCAGGGGCCGCGCTTGACGTGATACTCGGTACAGCCTTTCCTAAACCCCCGATTCAGTTATATTTTCTCTCGCCCGAGCTTTTGCACTTACTCATGTTGAGGGGATTTATCCATTTGATATACCACTGAGCCGCATCGATCGGTGACATTCCACCAGCTCCTGGTAAATCAGGCTCATTGAGGGTAAACACAGTGGTCCAACCCTGTCCCGTCGCACGCGCCTGAAGCTCGGCAATGGGCGACGAAGTACAATCACCACACCGTTGGGTACCAAAAAATGATAGTTTTCTATCATACGTCCAACTTCAGTTGGGAAACTCATACTACAATGAGGGGACGTACCCGATGTTACTAGGCCTCCACGTTTCCCAGTTGTAAATCCTGAAAGACAATGAGAGATATAAGATATGAAGATGGGCCGATATATCGAACTCACCATTGAACACTCGCACTCTCCAACTGCGTGGTATTCAGATTAGTCCCCTCGTTATCTGCCCACAACCCATCAGTATTTTTACGGTGGGAAAGAAAAACTCGTGCTCACACCAGGGCCACGCGACTCCTCTTTTTCCTCCTTGCACAAAACCCAAAAGAGACAAGATAAAGGATATATGTAGAACCGACCAAAGCATATTAAATTAGTAGATAGAAAGGAGATCTAGGGGTGGAGTAGAGTGGAGCAGGGCGGACACGCGGCATCCCGCCGCATTTATAGTCCTCAAGTCAAACACATGTGTGTTCCCTGAATCGAACTCGAAGTTTTTCTTGGCCCGGAGGAAGAGAACGGTCTAGGCGGTCCATCAATTCTGGCCACGAGTTGAACGTCGGATTGGCCGAGGCATGAGCCGTCTAAAGGGGAAGGCGTGAAAAGAAGGCTTGGCCGTGTGTACGAGGAAAAGAGCCCGGGTTGATACGCGGTGTTTGTTTGTTGTTGTTGGAAATTGATTCAGGCTCCACGACTCCAGGCACAGGTGTTTGGTACCCGGCGATATTACTCCCCCCTTCTTCGATTGCACCAGGCCAGCAGAATGGGTATTGCGAAGAGTGTGTACGGTTGGATTTACCTGTGATAAGTTAGTATGGTGATCAGTCACTTGATGACAATGCTTACTGGGTCGTCGAGGCAGCCACCAGGCCATAGAACCTCTGCTTTTCATCTTGACTACTCACCTCGTGTCCCCCGGTTCTCTGTGCTCCAGATAGACTTCAGCGGAGACTCAAATTATCTGGAGCCAGTTCTGCACGCGCAACCGCGCCGACGAATCGCCCAGGCTTCGCTGTTAGATTGGTTGAGAGGAGAGGACCCTGCACGTGGGCTTGGCTTCTCGGGCCGGTAGAACCATGGCTGAACAATATACACGAACGGAGAAAAGTCGCGAGAGCGGGATGAGGGGGAATGCGGGCCCAGGTTAACTGGAGGCTGGTTGCCGGCGCAGGAAACGGTTGGGTGTAAGGCCAGGCATTGGCTTAGGCAAGGCTGTTGGCCGACAGGGGAGGGGTTGGCCATTAGGTAGCGTTTCCGTGTGGACCCATGAACTACGCCACGTTCTGACATATAAAACATCGCAAGTTCGAAAATGATCTCGACTTGGTAACCGAAGAGTGCAATAGTGTTACACCCCGTTTGCGTAACAGGTTTCGACCCCCCGTATTACCTATGCAACTTCTCTGGCTCTAAGCTTGAATTCCCGGCGTTTCCAAGGAGAACATCAATCAGTCAACACTCACGTTGAATTAAGCTATTCATTGGCCTTGTTGGTTCACCAACTGCACTACTATCAGTACGTTTCTCGCTTAGATTCAGCTCGGGGTCAACCTAACACACAATTGCCATCAGACTGATATCGAGGAAACGTATTCCCTCACACTCACGACTCGGCTTCACACATAAAGAAAAGGCCAATGAGAATAGTCGCATTCTCAGGGTCAGCGTGATCCGACGGCAGAACATAGTGGCTTGCTAATACTTTATGACCCGACAGCGCACGGCACGACAGCTGTATCATTGGTCAGAGCTTAGGAATCCGAACGTGCTTCCTCTAATGGGACTGGCCGTATTTCGAGGGCATATGTCAATGATATCGGAATGGATGGACCATAGAGACTTGATGGCATATGTTCAACGAAATCCAAGTGTAAACAAGATTGGTCTGGTGGGTGATACTTGCTATATACGTCCGGGAATCAGCTCGAACAGTTCAAGTGTATGGATGTCTACGAAGGATTATCATACACCCATGAAAATAACAGGGTGAGTGAGCTAGTTCCACAATTTAAAACCATATTCAAGCAATAACTGTTATTTAGGTTCATTGTGGTCTGAAAGTGGTAGGCTCACTATATCGCTTCAACCCTTGAAATATCAGGCTAACCACACTTTATACTATACTAAGGCGGATGTCATGGTTTCCCGTGAGAGCACGGGTATGTCGCCGATTTTGGGAACTCCCAGCTGAAGGATCTTACCTTGAGGTTTACAAATACGAGCAGCTCTAGTTTCTCAGTTTGATGGGCCGCATGCAACCCGATCAGCGTACCTTTCTCTGCTAAACCAGTACCTACGGGTACCGCTGGTTGGATCGACAATGTGAAGTCAGACTAGTGTAACGATTATTAGCGGGCTGAGAAGAAGCTGTCGTGTTGGATAAAGTACGGGTGCGAGGCCCAGCTCACCAATAGGAGAGTCGGAAGTCCCTCGGTTCGATGTACGATGTGGTATTTTACTGATTAAGTTGGCATGAATTCTCACGTCTAGATGCAGCAGAACTATTGCTCATGGAAACTTTCACCAAAAAGCTGATGTATATGCGTGTCGAACGGTAGATTTGTGAAATAATAATACCTAACTATATCTAACGCTAAGAGGAAGTTCCGGGCCAAACTAGTACGTAAAACTATACTGTCGGTTCGGGAACTGATACCCATCAATATTAGCGGAAGCAATGCCTGGAAACCTACCGGACGAGAGACTTAGCAAACGCCTAGTTATGCTTAGTGTTGGTTTTCACCTCCGCTAAGACCCAGCTCTCCCACTGGTTGAATTGAAGGACGAACTATGAGAGATATAAAATACTGTTGGACTTCAGAGCCACCCGAACGACCTGGAATAGCGAGCGCTAGGGTGCGAATTGAAACTTAGATCCCGTGGCGCCCCACCGCTAGAAACAATCGCAAGACGTAATCCAGCGAATTGATATACGGTAAGAACTCGCCACTATGCAACTATATAAAGCTATCTTTCAAACCTGATTTCTATTCACTTACCGTCGTCCAATGAGGCCAATAATACGACTCACCAAGTGATGCGGCCGAGGAAGACTGTTCCGAACAGTTACATAGCTCAGTGGATCTAGTAGAAAGGTACTCTTAACAATCAGTTAAGGATTATAGGTATTAATTTCTGTCCCAAAAGGATGGTGGTGGTTCTTAACGATTATTGAAACATATAAGCGTATTTTCAACGGAGCCGGGCAAGTGCCAACATTGCGAAAATTCAATGAAAAATATGATTAACTAGTATTTTGGCGATTTCGAGGCTTATGTTTGATTCTACTAGGCTTGCAATACCTTCCAATCCGGTTGATTTGCCGATGCTGCCTTGTGTATCCTTTTGAGCTTGATGCTGACATAAACTAGTGTTCCCCTGTGGCTGACCAGCGCTAATCCATCGGATTGGTCCTTCGAACCCGCGAACCACAACCTACGCTCGGTGCTGCATGAGTTCCTACATTCCGCGATCCTAGTAACTTAAGTCGCAAACTATATCGGTTTGTCTCACGCCAAAAAATCTTGCTGATTAAGTCTGGTGTCTTGGTGGTTAGGTCAGCCCAGGGCCGAACTTGAAACGTCCCACAATAAAAATCTGTTAATCCATGAGCCTCAGCGGTTCAGTATCTGAAGCAGACCTCATTGGTAGGGCAACGGCAAGTAATTGAACACCTATTATCGATATGCACACTGCTGACCTCGCATGCTATCATATGTACAGTCATTGAACGATATCATTGCCACCTTAGCTAGACGTGGTTGTTCCGATCTTACCTCCTCAATTGTCCACACAGAATGTAGCACTCTCCCGCTGGCGGGAGGGGGGTTCTGCGATGTTTATCGAGGACGCCTGGAGCGCGGCACCGATGTAGCAATCAAATCATTGAGGATTTTTGACAGGCCAGGAAGCGATTGCGTCAACGAAAAGCCCCGTATCCTCAAGGTCATCATAGCCAGATAGCATGAACCCCAATTGTTTATTAATATCTCATCTCTCAAATTAGCGCACAGCCCGAGAGCTGTATCATTGGTCAAAGTTGAACCATCCCAATGTGCTTCCTCTGTTGGGACTCGCCGTGTTTCGAGGACATATGTCGATGATATCAGAATGGATGGACAATGGTGACCTGATGTCGTACGTTAGGCGTAGGCCACAAGCGAATAGACTTGATCTTGTGAGTAGTGTTCAAGACGTACGCGTAGAAACTGTGGCTGAGCAGTTCAAGTGTGTGGAAATATGCGAAGGGCTGTCATACATCCATAGTCACGAAATGGTAAGAATTCCAGTCACAACATAAAGGCAAATCCTCTGAGGTAGTTAATTACACAGGTTCATGGCGATCTGAAAGCTGTGAGTCTGCCGTGTCACTTACAAATCCCCTGAGGCTTCGAGGCTCGAGACTAACAACTTGGCGCGATGCACCAGGCTAACGTCATGATCTCTCACAAGGGCGCTGCTATGGTCGCTGACTTTGGGAACTCCCAGCTGAAAGATCTGACACTCAAGTTTACAGCTACCAATAGCTCTAGTTTTTCGGTCCGATGGGCGGTACGAAACCTCGCCCACGACGCTTGCTTGACTCACTGTATTTATTAGGCGCCTGAGCTCTTGTTAGCAGAAGCTACGCCACAGTTAAGCAAAAAGGCAGATGTATACGCGTACGG
Source organism: Ceratobasidium sp. AG-K (assembly GCA_037039685.1). Taxonomy (NCBI): domain Eukaryota; kingdom Fungi; phylum Basidiomycota; class Agaricomycetes; order Cantharellales; family Ceratobasidiaceae; genus Ceratobasidium; species Ceratobasidium sp. AG-K. Next base: position 2,061,670 of record JAWNGF010000009.1, on the reverse strand, counting down.
AATGGTACGTACTCGGGGATTCACAGTCCAAGGCACTAACTGATGGGGCCCAGACTATGTTGGTGTGTGATGAAACACCTCTATGATATTATTTACTTAACTCAACCACCTGTGGCCTAAACAGGAGGCGCTAACCGGTAAAATACCATACGAGGGACTGAGTGAGCAACAAGTGATGCTTGACGTGGCTTTCCAGCGGAAAATCCCGGCTCGTCCCGACAATGACTTGACTGATGAAATATGGGATATACTGCAATATTGTTGGACCTGGGAGGATTCTGAACGACCGTGGATCGCAAGCGTTAAAGAACGGCTGGGCCATTTGTTTCCCCAGTCACCCCAGAACAAACCGCGAAACCTCGTCGAGTCGTATCTCTACCCACTCCCGGGGACCCAAATCACGATCGAAGAGGCACAAAATGTTGCCGCTGCCGCACTCGAAGAGACGTTCTCTCATTCGGCCGAAGAACTACGCATACTGTCCTCCAAGGCACGGTCGTGGGAAAAGACATACGAAGATGTACTAGGAGGCAAGTTCAAGCCGCGAAATAACGCGAGCGACATCTTCGATGAGTTTAAGTCTATGCGCGACGAGGGCAGGGCCAAGTTTTGGGCTTATCACATGCCGTTCCTCGAGGAGATGATCCAGCAGCTCGGGGCACACGAAGAGTGGGTCAATCAACTCCCCTGGGCGCGACCAAAGCATCCGGCGCTCGAGTTGGACAATATCCTCCATGACATTACTGTAGACCCCGACGCTGCCACACCCCCCACCAACGAGGCATGCACATGCCTGTGTCTCGATCCCGTGACGTTCGGCGATGCTGCTGGCAACGAGTTGGACGTGACGCAGTGCGATTTTTGCTTGGCCAAGTTTCACGCCAAGTGCATCGAGGGATCTTGTCCGTATTGCGATCACCACCACTGGAACGGGTCGATGGACAAGCCGCGCAAGTTTACGTTCAACCAGCTCGTCTCACTGTACAAGAGCGCGTCCCCGCTTACCCGGTATTACTCGTACAATTATCGCAACATGGGCTCGATCATTGCTAAGTGCGACAATCTCGGTCGACCGATCCTCTCATTTTTGCGCCAAGTCGCACAACAAGGTACCCCCAATCCCAATTTGCTCCGCCAGATTCGGCATATCATGCGCAAACTATACCACATTCAATTTGACATCACACCCGGCTCAAATACACCCTTTGGCCTTTCGCTCGCCCATCTCCACCGCATGATTGCGCTGCAGCCCACGCCCAAGACGATCAAGCGCCGACTGAACCGCAAGCCCAAGTTTGTGTTCAAGTCCGAGATGGACGAAAAGGCGCCCGACGGCTCGCGGTGCTTGTGCAGTGGTGCGGCCGCCCCTCTTGGGTTGGATCTTATCCAGTGCAACAAGTGCCAGACGCAGTACCACGTCGCCTGTGTGGCGTTTAGCAGTCCCGAGGATGTGCCTGATCCGTTCGTGTGTCCGCTCTGTTTGCTGAAGAAAGGCAAGGCATATGGACCGGCGGATGTGCGAGTCAAATATCCCGGTAAGTAGCACAGGATGGGCGTTGGAGCGGCTCTGACTTGGGGTTCTAGATGATGACCCCGAGGAGAGTGCCAAGTTTGTGGATGTCAAGGCCTGTCTCGACAATTACAGCTGCGAGCTTATCCGTCGTAGTCTCCCACCCCCTCATCGAACAACGATCACTGTCCAGCTACACGGATTCGTACCCGGTACCGGGTCCGACCTAGACGGGCCCGAATTGCCGAGTTCTGCCAACGCCAACGGTGACGCGGATAACACTGCTGGTCTATCCACACCGACCGCTAGTAATGGTTCTAGAGATGGTAGTGACGGCACTCCTTCACAGCCATTTGCCCGCCGCGTCAGGCACCGAGTCGGGTGAGGCAGGGGAGAGTTGCGGGGAAGGAGCTCCGCATCGGGCACACCTTCTGGAGCATCCTATAAATCACGGTAGTTCCCTCCTTTCCGGCTCTTAGGATACGCCCACATTATTTGCTGCACCTAACTTACGAATTAGGCTCCTCAGGCGGGTCACGCCGATTTGGGGTGACATATAGCCATTCAATTTTATTTTTTTCGGTTTTGATGGTCCTGTCATGGGTGCTGTGCACCCGATATACCGCCCCGATGCATACTTGCCTGTTCATACGTCCGAGACACATACAGTCACGGCCAAACACCAATGTTTTACGATCATATTGATTTCTCACCTCTTTTATCCCTCCCCCAACTCTCTACCCTATAGTCTTAATCTCATAGGTGCCCAATCTTGCACAAATTCATCCTATATATCATCCAGGAGCAATCGTCGGGACTCAGTCGCTACACCGCCACCTCTATTGAGTGATCAGCAAGGTGTATTCTTCATTCTTGACAACGGTTTAGTCGTCCCCCCCCCCTGTCCAAGTGGGTGCTGGACTCAACCCGTTCTCATCTCATAAGTATTAGCATGCACAGATCAAGCGAGGGGATCCTAATTGGCTTGGTATTACAATTATGGTAACGACAGCTAATAGTACAAGTATACAATAAAAAGGCAATCCTCTGGGAGTAACTAAGTAAGCGCAAGCAAGATTAACAAACTACAAATCGGCCATCGAAGTCAACAGCCCCGCCCGCTGGGTAGCCTGATTGATGCTCGAGCTGCTCCCCGCGCCCGGTGATTGAGTCGACTGGCCACCCGCTAGCTGAGCGCTTACGTCCCCTTGCAAGTTCATCGGCACGAATATAACCTTACTGTCCGCCGACTTGGACATGGCCTGCAACGCCTCGAGCTGACGGATCTGCATCGCTGCAGGGCTGGCCAAGATATCCGCAGCTTGACGCATGAGTCGGGCAGCATCGACTTCAGCGCGGGCGGCAATGACTTTGGATTCACCGACTCGCTTGGCTTGGGCAGCGCTAGAGAGCGAGGCAGCTACGTCGGGCGGGAAGGTGATGTCTTTAATGAGAATGCCTTCGATCGCAACACCCCACTTGGATGCGACGTCGGATACGATCTCTTCGATTTCGAGAGCGATGGCATCGCGCTGTATGACGTCAGGTGGAGAAGTTCAAGTGGAAGCGAGGAAGCTTACCTCGGTGACTACAGACTGGACCACGCGGGCTCCAACGACGTGCCGTAAGGTAGTTTGAGCACGCTCGGTGAGCGCTTGGCGGAGATCGGATATACCGAATGCGGCGCGATATGGGTTGGTGATCTGGTAGTAGATGACCGACTCACTGCGAGAACGTTAGTCACGGCCAGGATAGAAATGTGAGCTGCTTACATCTCGACGTTGACATTGTCACGGGTGATCACTGTTTGCCTGCCGATGGCCGCAATCTGGATCTTGACGTCTACGCGACGAAGTTCCTCGGAGCACACGTTGACTTGGACAAGACCAGGGTCGACGGCTGATAATAGTCGGATTAGTGAAAGTAGGTATGGATTGAGCTGAAGCACGTACCTTTGTAGAATTGACCGAATCGAGTGACCAGACCAACAGATCCTTGCTGAACCTCCTGGAACGGGTTGGGGCACGGGCAACAGGGAACTGCACCGAAGAAACCAACAATGGCGCCCAATCCTGCACAAAGTCAGCCCGTGCCCGATCGGACGATGGGATGAACATACCATTGATGAAGCTACCGTAGATACCATGTTCAACACCACCGAGACCAAGGTCTTGAGCATAAGACGTCTGCATCTCTGCCTTTCGGAGCGGTTCGACCGTGATCAAGTTTGTACGAGCTTGCGCGGGTTGGTGGCCGTTGGGGGGCGATGGGGAGGTAACGTCGGGAGCATTGTGGTCGACAACGTTCGAGTGGCCCGAGGACACAGAGGGAGAAGATTGGCGGTAGGCCTTGCTGTCGGATGCGGGATGGGCAGACATGTTGAGTTGGTCGATTCGAACTACCACACGCCCAACTTATATTAAGTTCCTGGCCGAGCGGTCACCGGCGCTTCGGTAATGGCTGTGCTGCGGATGGACACAGGCAACCGCCAGATCGACAGGCATCAGGGATTCTCCTTGTGGATATTACGTGGTTTCCAATGCCGAACCTGCCGATCTGGTATGCCAAGTGATTGTGTCCGCACCGCCTCCAACTGCGATCTACTGCGTGACGCACATGCTTGACGCTCGCAGAAATTCTATCTACCGCGATCAGTGAAATAGGGGCCTGTGTCCCACAGTCACTTATAATTAGTATCGCACGGATACTAGCAGTACGTTCAACCCGCCCGAAGCAGTTTTGCGAGAACGTAAGTTATCTGTCCTTCCCACCTCAACGTAAACGGTTGGCGAACTAGAACCTTGCAACGGTCCGCGGGTGGAAATCCACGCTGCGCCGGCACGCAGACAAGGCATGCTCGAGTGAATGCGCGCAGGGAAAGTATGGGCGCTAGATCCCCATCAGGTCAATTGGCTACGCCCGTAACGGGGACATGCGTCGCCGGAACCGTCGGGCTTCTTTTACTTTTTTGTTCTGATAGACCAGTCAGATCAGACTGCCGAGACGGATGAGTCTGGTCGTAAACCCTGAGAGTCGGTGGGATACATCAAGGCGGTGCCGAGACGGAGTTCGTTGGCCCGTTACAGTAAATGCGCTGCAGGAACGGGAAAATGAGCGCTGTTATTCGGTGACAACGCTGAGCCGTGAACCATCGGTCCCGCAGGCACTGGTTCTTGCAGGACCGCTACCTCATCGCACGGTCTGCAGGTGTGCACACGTAGGATGTCCTATGAGAATACCCGTGCCCTCTGACTCGAAAGCCAGAGGCAATACGCTTTTCAATCTTGCAATATTACACAGCCAGGTGACCGGGACGATGAATTGTACGTGCAATTGAAATGGTTGTGTGAACATGACGGAGGGGCCGAACTTGATGGACCAGGTTTACTGTAATATGAAATCCGTAACGAACCAACATTCATATAACGGGTTTCATGAGACTCATATACCAGGTTTTATGATCTTCGTGCTGTTTGCTCCCAAGATTTGTACCTGGCTGTACATAGGACTGCATTGTATTATACGGATGAAATCCTTTCTTGAACCTACCACCTTGCTATCTAAATAGCTAGTTGTTGGATCTGACGTTTGATAGAACATTACAACAAGTATGCAATGCATTGATAGCGTCTAAGTGTACAATAAAACGAACACTACAAAGGAAGAATGAATACAAATCGTCGAGTATTGCGTCTAGGTCTCGGCCTCGGGCAACAAAAAACGCAGTAGCCAAAGCCGATGATGCTCCAGAAAGGGCCATACTGTACCACTACTGGACCTAATCTCGCCAGCCCAAAAACGATTGCGAGTGTGGGGCACTGAGTAGAGTGATTGAAGGGGATGGGGGTGCTGTGGTGGTTGTTGGAGAAGGAAAGGTTCGCCCTAGAAATAGTGCTAAACCAACCTTAAGCGCTGGCGCCAGAGCTCGAGCTCGCGCGTGTGCTGAAAGTCAGCGCGGCCTGCCCTAAAGCGGGTCTCCTGGAGTAAATTATAACATTTACATTCACGTCGCATGCTGGGAGTGCACCCCAGGGAGTAACATGGATGACCCGGTAACTTATCCGGGTATTTCCACGGATGGGAGCGTGGGTCGCGCGGTTTCGGATGTAGCACAGCCACCGCTACCGAGATTGAGGTTTCCCGCGGACGGAATTATCATATTGTGACCGCGATACATAAACGGGTTGAGCCCGGGTTATTATAGCTGACTAAGTTCAATTGTATTTACATATGGTTTTTGATAATATCACCGACTTCTTCGAGACTCGGGAGCAGGGGCGTATTGCACCACGAGCCAACGGCCATCTGTGCTTGAAATGTTTGTGCGGACATCTGGTGCTGGAGATGGTTAATCATCAGCCGGCCTCCTGAGAACGCGCGCTCAGCATCAACAGATGAGGCTTAAATTGGCTGGAATCAGGTCTTGAGTGGACTCGGGTGTAACGCATGCACATACCTGGTACAGTTAGGTGATCAAGCGCCATTCGAGCAACACGGGGACGCCCTTCAAGTCTGGAACTCCAGTAGGCTAGGACCCCTCCGTTTTGAGTGATTACATCGCGGGGCACTACCGGGCTGTCGAGGTAGGCTTCGATCGTGTCTTGCTCAAAATTGGCGGGCGGCGACGACAAGCTCGAATGTCGTTGAGTCCAAATATTCCGGCCGGTCTGCTCACATTGTCCAACTCAATCAAAAAATGGGGGAAGCCGAGTAATACTAAGTTCTTACCGTTGAGGGGCTCGAATTGTTTCCTGTGGACGAGTTAGTCCCTTGATTCTCCAACGGGTAGAGCGTAGCGAAGCGATCGACAATGCGAGCCCGGATTCGTGCAACATCGAAACCACGGTCTGAGAACCAGGCGAGTTTACGATCAGGACACATCACTGCACATGGTTTAAATCATATGTAAGTTTAAGTAAATTATCTGGGCATTTTAACTCACCAACAGCTAACTCATACACGTCGGATTCCTCCATAGCTCCCATATATTTTTCAAATACCAACAAGGCAGCCTCTGCTGCAACGCGTGTGACCAGGTGGAGATTCTGATGTAGCTGGTCGTCACGAACATCATAAAGCCTGGCACGGAGGCTTAGCAACTCGGGAAGTGTTTCGTGAATGAGCGGGACCTCCGATTGCGAAAATCGGTCTGTTGGCTCCTGAAAAATCTTTGGGACAGTAAATTAGAACCCAGCTCTAGAGGTTGGAAAAAAGAAATAGCTCACCTCTAAGACAGGGCTCAGCTCGGCAGCCAACTTCCACTGAGCCTCGGTCAACGCATACTTATTAAGTGACGGTCGTGATCCTGTAAGCCAGCTTATGGCCGGCTTGAAGTGTAAATGGCTATCTAATGCCGCACGATCAGAGTTCCAGCGTGTCGCATTGCGGCGGGTAAGTGATCGTGAGTCCCCATGGAGATCAGGGTCTCTGTCAACGGTTTTCTCAAAGAGATCGGTTAATGCTGGGGAATCGCCCACCCGCCGGGCCAATCCAGCAACCTGTATGCGTCCGATTTTCGTTGAATTCGACCAATGATTAACACAATGTCATCATGCTCACCTTTGGTAAGATTCCACGAGCCATTTCAAGCTCCTCGTCTGCCAAATGCATACCAGAGTCCGCCATGATGGTTATTGCCCCGGTTGTGATACCTTGGACCACTGTCCGGTCATGCTGGAGCTTGTCCAAGTCTAGTTCGACAAGCGAGTCGCCCGGGTCACCCACTGGATCGTCTGAAGCAGTTGCTGCCTGTTCCACACGACTCGTAGACGATCCTGTCGATTGACGCAGAGTCGGTGAAAATAACGACATAAAGCTCTGCATTTAAGGTATTTAAGTTCCGCATATATGTAGTTTAAAAAACTGCATACCTTTGCCATTAGGTTCATGATATGTGCAAAGCATCGCACACGAGATTCGGCGCCTCGGAAGCCTGGTATCAAGCACTGCAGCTGTGAGACCAACTTATTGTTACTTGCAGCATTATCCAGGCATATCGACCCAATCTTTGGGTTGCACGGTCAGTCCATTTTTGTATGTGCACTTGGCAAACTACTCACCTTCTTCTCAATCCCAAAGCGCTTTATACAATTGTGAACACGCTCGCCCATGTAGTCTCCGGTGTGCGATTCAGTAAGCCTGATTGAATGGGAATGTGTTGGCGCATACAACAAGGGAAGCAAGAAATAAAGTTACCTAACAAACTCCAAGATGACTCGCCAGATCTGCCCACCCTCGTGCCAAAACGCAATGACACCGAGGAACGACTCGGATGTTGGGCAGGTCCATCCATCAATCGCAAGGTGTATTGCTCCTGGCACGCGCTGTATGATAAATGCAAGTTAGAACCACAGAAAGCCAATGTTCACCCTGGTACGTACCCGTAAGTGCCTTGAAACGCCAACCGCTGCGTCAAAGTAAATGTTCTTGACGTCGCGAGATACTGTGGCAGCGCTTGGGAGAACAGTTCCTGGCCGAAGTAGCTGGACCTCTTGACGATGGAGATCGTCGACAACGGATTCGAAAGAACGCCGGTCGCGAGCGCAACGAATGGCAAGGATGGCACGGTGGTTTGCCTCCGAATAAGCCAGTTCCGTTGCTCCATCGTCATTGAGGGTAACAAGCCCGCGCCGAGCATCACATGCGTGGGCCGACACCCGAAGGTTGGTGGTGCCATCGTTGTTTCGGAGGCGCTCGCGTGTTGGGCTATGGTGATCGGGGGATTGATACTTACATTCAAAACGCACCACGATGCGTTTTGGCTCACCGGTACTTGGGTCGTGCTGACGGTCAAGGACGGGAATGTAATGAACATATACAGGGGATCGCCAGGTGGTCCAAAGTGCATCTAAATCCAGCACTCAGTAAGCATACACTTGGAGCGGTTCTTGGACAAGAACATACCCAGAATTTCTTGGTCGGAATAGTCCCAGACCTCAAGGTCAGACATCACATTCAGACCCTTGCGACGCTTCTGACGCTGACGTGGTGGCTCAAAGGGCGCCGGGCGTTTTCTGAGAGTGTTGTTTGTGGATTCAGACATGATAAATGCTATGTATGCGTAGTGCGGAGAAATAAAACAGTGGTGGGATAGATTTCACTCGCCCGATTGCACTCTGTTTTATACCATACAGATTGAGCATTTTCAAACACTTTTACAGCGCATATATGCGCAATCGTACCATGTAAAACCGACTCGGGCAAACCTATAGTACAAACCCCGGTGCATCATGCGCAGTATCCGTGTCGTCACCCGAGGCGCTGCCCGCGAAATCGCCACCCGCGCCACCAATTGCAAATCATCTCCGCGCGGGATCTATCCGGCCCGGATTACGCGCCGCGGGTAGAACCGCAGGTATATCCGGTTTAGCGCTTACCATGTTACTCCCTGGTGCACCCGTTGCCCCATACCCTTGATGACACCATTGGGTTGATTGGACGGGAACCGAACTAAGAAGAATTTATTGGTCGTTACTACAACGTATTCGCTAACGTTACACACCAACCACGCTGAGCGTGGGTAACATCTCGATAAGAGCGCGATATGTGACGCTCGATATGTTTATGTAACGTCCACATTATACCTGGGCCGTATTGAGTCTACGCCCGGTCACCTGGCTGTGTACGGGCCGAGCACACATGATCGCATTTCGAATATGCCAAACCACCACCATGTCGGCGTCAATAACTAAACTTCCCGCCGAAATCATCACAAGAGCTATTGGGCTCAACAATCCTGCAGACGTTCGTAGGTGTAGTCGGGTCGGTCGAACTATTTTCTTGAGATGATACCCGCACATGACGTGAATGACTCTCCAGGTCTCTCGTTTATTTCGCAACCTGGTAAAGGGCCAAATATACCTTCAATACATGCTCGAGCTCGACATATCTGGATATACCCTTCCGTCTGTGCGACGAACCGACATAAGCTATGCCGAGAAAATCAAGATCCTACGCAGGCGCCGGAAGAACCGGCAGAAACACGAGCTCGCCGAGCCTTCCTTTGCCCCACATTCATTCGAGAATACAAATATAACCTATTTGGTAGACGGAACAGTCGCGTTTGGATCCCTCGACGGCCCATTTTCTGGACTAATGCGTCACATTAGCTTCCACCAATTTCCGTCTTGCAACCGGGGAACTGAGTACAAGCACTGGAAACATGACTTTGAATTTGGCGTGATGGCTTTCGCGATACATCCGGACCTAGATTTATTAGTTGCTACGGAGCATGTACCCCACGAAACGGCAGCACCCCTTGCCGGCGCCCGACCCAGAGCCCACCTGCTGACAATGTCAACCTGTGAGCCCCACCCTGGAGTAAAGTCTCCAAATATCTCGGTGCTTAATCTTAGTTACACCTTGGACACCAACAGCTCTCACACCTACTTCACTTTGCATGGTATTTGGGTATATGGTCATTTACTTGCTGTTGAGGTCGAGAGACATGGGCAAGGCATTTACTCTTACTTCGTGGTTTGGAATTGGATTATTGGGAAGGAGCTCGCAGTACGTCTATAGCTCGTGTGTTGCCTGTATGGGCTAATGTTTGACTATGACAGCACGTAGCGGTCGAAAATCTCCCTGCTAACTCATTTAGTTTCGTTTCTGAGGACTACTTTGTTATATTACCCGTTTCTCTGCTAGGTTCCCCTCGATTTGACAACGACTACGACTACCTCAGTCATCTTGATGTCTATCACATAAACCCTGCCAACCCATCCACCCACCTTTCACCAAGTCAGCCAGTTGCGAAGTTGGTTCTACCGGCTCTACGCGAAACACGCGACCGCGTAGAAGTAGAACTAATGCCTACGCAAGTGCCGACAACAGCAAGCTCTTGCCGTCCCACATATCCCCTGCCTGCGCCCAAGATTTACGAGCTACCCTCCTCTGACGGCCATGTAATGTACCTTTTCTTCCGCGCCGTAGCCCACGTTAATAACCCTGATGGAGCTGAGATCCAAGGGAGTTTATTCGTGTTGTCTGCGCTGCTTCAGGATATCCTAAATCGCCATCTGAAAGAGTCGGCCCAACCAGCCGATAGGGTAGATACCGTACCAGTTATTTTTTGGGAGTGATGGTGTTCGTGCACGCGCTATTTCGACTGTTCTTCTGGTCTTTGCCAAATTTCTGGCTGTCTCTCTGGGATGCTCTGGGCGGGGGCAGTTGATTGCGACATCACCATCATTGACTTTAGTTCCCGTAGGTTGCTGGTCCGGGAAGCTGAACGAGACACGATCACGGAGGAGGGGGACATTTCTCCCCCAGGTACTGTTCAATTGGATGTGGGATCGCATGCAAGGAGTCGTCTGAACACTTTAGGACAATTATTTGTTGGGGAGAATGACACAGGACATCATCCTCAATATACCCGGACGACATCGACGGCGTCGAGATTTTCGCATTATAGTGACCTACTTGTGCTTATGGGTAGCGAACATGGTGGGTAATTAGTATATGCGCGATCCTTGTTGAACTTTGATGAGTGGATTGCTGGCAATTCCTTCATAGTGGGGGTAATAGCCGACAATGAACCTACGGTACGCGCGTTTCATTCTATCGCTCTCCACACTTATGTTTTTCTAGGGTCCGGGTGGCACCGGCGAGAACGGCCTCTACGCATACGAGATATAACGCCCAAATCACTAATGGGTAAAATAAAAGCCATTCTCCGAGTAATCCAAGTTTCTGAGTATGCATATGTAGTTTAGTTGTTCTTGGATAGACCCCCAGTTCTCGCTCATTTTCGAATGGATAGCTTGGCACCGGTTGCGCTTGAGTAGGTTGATTGGGTGGCTTGAAGTGCCGTCATTGATATCCCTTGGCTCACAACCACCTTGCTCCTACAAGATCCCCACTGCCCGAATTGAATTTGAATTTGAGAATTTTCTTTAGTCACTGAGCAAACCACGCAGGAGTGATTAGCACAACTCTTTGGAACTCTTTACTATTGGACATCAAGGGCCCACATACCCCCGCCATCTGGACGAGAAAAAAATCGATGGCTCGATCATACTTCCGCTTACGACCAGTGGAGACGAGTATAAAAAAGTACTTTCGGAAGTCCGGCGTCGTACTGGACACTATCACCAAAGCGCTAGAACCTGGCGCTTTGAGATATATCTAGGGCTCCATTGCTGCTCGGGAGGCATGACCGGCGCTCGAGCAAAAAATATCAATCAGCTAACAATAGCTTCTTGCCATCGGTCAAACAGCAACTGGGAGATCTCAAGCTTGCCGAGTACAGTGACATTATTGAGCATTTGGCCACATTCGGATGCTTGTGTCACTTTTTAGAAGGTAGTCGGTTTGCTCCGGACAATCAAGCCAGAGTTTACAAGCTGTACCGCTCATTGCCCGCGAATCATCGACAGTGGGCTATGGCCCAGGGGTTGATCGAAACCAAAGATTTTGGGCTGCTCCGTTCCTCGCTGAAAGCCCAGTACTTGGACATCCAGAGGCAAGCGAATACCCTAGACCCAGTCCCCGGGGCTCTGGCGGCGGAAGCCACCCTCGATTACTCCAATTGGGGAGTTCTCGACGACATCAAAGTAGTCGAGATCACTGTACAGAAGAACCCTCTCCCCGAGGAGCGCGCCAAGGCTACATGCCGGGATTGCCTGCTGAAGGACCATGTTGCTGGAACCCCCGAGTGTCCACAGTTCGAATGGCGAAGGGAGCTCTGGGGACAACCTGAGAGGAGTGACAAACAAACATCAGCCAATGCCAGTAAGTACAATCGGCCCTTGAGCGCGCTGAAGATTCACATGTGCATATAATCACTTTAGCAACCGGTCCCGCCGATATCGACTCAGCATCGATTGCAAGCTCTATCCCTTTGGATAAAGACAAAGCGACACAAACCAAGCTATATGACGGAAGACTGGTATACGAGTTCTCAGGACCGGTCAAGGTCGTCTCGGATTTCTCAGAGCTGGGGCTGAACAAGAGCTTACATCAGAATATACAAAACCGCGGTAGGTTATTCAAATACGACATGTGTGATAACTGAACCTCTGGGCATCCTAGGATTTAAAAAGCCGTCCGATATCCAGAAATGTGCAACCCTTCCTATCATTGGTGGACGCGATGTGGTTGCTCAGGCCGAACCCAAGTCCAGCAAAACTGCGGTGATTGCAATTTCGGCCCTTCAGTCGATTAATGCGAACATCCAGGAAACTCAGGCAATTGTGTTATCCCCCACTCCAAAGTCGGCAGTCAGTGTTCAGGCAAAAACTACGGAGATTCTCAGTGGCTCTCCCCAACCAGAGCCAGCTGTTGGCGATGCCGTTGTTGGAACTCATCTCCGCCAGATTCCCCAAAACGGCAATCAGCATGTCGTAGCCGACACCCGACCATATTCTCGACATGATATGGAGAGATATAGTTGACCCACGATATGTCAAGATACTTGGTCTTGATGACGCCGACAAACTGGCAGATCACGGATTCACCAGTCAGATTTTTGAAATCCATCACTTGCTGACACGGCCGCCTCAAGTTGTAGTTTTGTCTAGCGTCTCGTCTATCGCCTTCGGTAAAATATCCACAAGACTTGCGGGCGACCCCGTTCGTATCGATGTCCTGAATAAACTGGTACTCGCGGGCATCAGACAATTATTTATGGCTGAGAAATCAACAACAGAGATAATGACCCAGTTGTATCGGATATTGGGCGTGAGTCAGGCAGTGGTGTTTTGCATCACCCAGGGCGAAGTGCAATGGCTATTATTCAAAGATACTTCTCGCTGTTTATGTATTTACGTATTAGTTCGACTTGCTTTCATAGAAATCTGGATATTTCTACAGATACCTCAACTACATAGGCTCCGATACTCTATGTGCTATAGTGAGTGATGCTATGGGTAGTTGTTGGCGCGGTACCGACACCTGTGCTAGAACAACAGCACAAAGCCTGACCAACAGGATGTGACTACACACAGAGTCTCCAACTACTCCTAGTGAGTCAGCCTAGTTTCTTCCAAGCAACCGCCTGCTCATTCCGCCTATGAGCTGTACCTTGGTTTCCACAGAGACTTGGACGCCAGGATTCAGCACCCAGCAAATTTCGCTTGTCATTAACTATGGTGTTCCCAGGTAAGCATCAAGTGCGGTCTGGTAACGATTATTATAAAAGGATGCATAGTGATCGAGAAACCTACTTGACTCTGATTTGCGACTTTGGGAAGTTCGGGAAGAAGTGCTTGGTGATAAACGGGATAAACGTAGCCCAGTCGCCGAGGTCGACCTAATTGCCTTCCTACTCTAGCTTTTTACCCATGATGAGGTTTCTATTACCCAAGGGCTTGAGGAAAGGTGTGGTTTCAAAATAGTAAGCCGTTATTTCAGACACAATTGCACGACCTGTGTGGATAGTTACTTACCCTGGTTGGTCTCCAGCCTGAACTGAAGCTCTCTGATCTTGGGAAGGACAACCGTTAGGTCCCACTAACATTGAATACAATTTATATTAGCGCAGAACAACGAAATTGCGACGGCTAGTTGCTTTGAATGGGTATGTGTTTCTTACGTGAAAGCGCTCGGATCCAGTTGTGCCTGAACGTTTACCGGTTTGGTGGCTCACGGTGCGGTCGATGACAGCCCTAGGCCCTCGATCGAAATAACGCCCTCAAACGGGCACATCGGTCGACGCACTGTCAACGCACGGAAAGCGCGAGGAAACCAATTTGAGAGCTGTCAAAAAAAAACTAGGTTGGTGGCCAGGCGATCCTATTCAGTTGCAGGTCGAACGGGTTAAGCACGGGGTGGAGAGCTGGTGGCGATGGCGAGGAGAAAACTCTATGGGTGCTATAACGAGCATCTGTCCCTGCGACTATGTCATACGAAGCGAGTCTTCCACATGAGCCAGGAGCTGATCGAATGTTGGTTGGCAAGGACGCAGCTGACCGATGATGACAAATCAGCATGCAATATGATTTTGACTCGCCGCGATCGACCATGAGCACCACACACACTTTGCTCTGGACCACCACTGGCGATGTACGCCGCGAAGCTGTCGCGCTGGGCGGGCCTACGAGCGACTCGCAAACTAATCAACCGGATTCGACTTGTAAATATCCTGTCGGGTGACGCGTGCAGTCCCCTTGGGTAAGTTCAATTCCATCAATTTCTCGAGAATGATGCTGATGTTGATGCACAGACTGGCAGAGTTTGAGGCATACCTGGCTTTCCAGGTAAGTTGGACGGTTTTAACGGAGCTGACATGCTCACAGAAGTGGCAGGAACACTCGCTTGAGAACCTGCAATTTATTGTGTGGTACCACGACTATCAGTCCCGATTCTTTGCGCTTCGACCAGAAGAGCAGGCTCTTTCTCCTGCCCCTGTTAAACCCCCATATCTCTGCCCACCAGTGCCCACATACTCGTCTGGAAAGTCATCCGCTCCTTCGTCCCCGCGCTCGGCTGATTGGGCATTATCACCAACCTCCACCGCTTCTTCCACTTCTTGGGCCCAGTGGTCGCCAATTACCCCACCGCCTGTACCACTCAAAGACCAGCCGTTCCGAACAGAAACCCTGCAAATTGTAGCTACATTTCTCTACCCTGGTGCGAAAAAGGAACTTAGTCTCGACGCTGATGTGAGGGATGAGCTGCTGAGGGCGTTGGAGAGGAGCACACATCCCGATGTTGTGAGTTCGTTGGCTTTATGTTGGAAATAATGATTGACTGATCGACGCGTGTCTGGAAGTTCGCCCTCGCCTATAGGCAAATTTATGACCTCGTGGATTCTTCCAGTGTACCGGTATTCGTGAGTACGGCAGCTGCGAATATCAACTTGCCCAAACAAATATACTGGTTCGTCGCGTGCACTGTGTGCTCGGACAATGCTGACGACAGTGCAGGTACTTGATCGGAATCGTATTTACGCTCATTTCATGGATCATTGCGGCTTGCACAATCTGCCTTGTGCCTGATACCCCTCGCTCGAAGCGCTCCATCCGAATGGTCTCGGTCCCGTTTGCCATACTAGGCATCATGCAGGTAAATATTTCCTACTCGGAGCCTGTCATATACTTATCGGCTACCCGGTAGATATATTCAGCCTGGCGTGGTTTCTGCTCTCAGGTATTCGGGCGTTCCGCGCGACAGCTCCATACATGGGAACTCGTCGACCCCGTAGACGCGGGAATCACATTTGACCTGTCTCCTCCCGCGTCCCTCCCCTGTCCGTCCCAACCACCTCGACCAACCCCCGAAATCGTCGCAAAGACAAATAAACACGACGTGGCGCCTTTTTTGCGACAGTCGAATTCCCCTGGGGCGCCAGAAGAAATTGAGCTCGTTCCTCGAGGTCCGAAAATCTCCATCACTTCCGGCTCTTCGACGCCCCCCACAAGACGAGCAGCGTACCGACGGCCAGCAGTATATGGACCCGAGCGAGTTGTAGACGACCACCGAGTAAGGTTATATCATCAAGCCGTTATTCGGGACATGCTCTGGGTTGGGTTTGGATGGGGACTGATGTGGACTGCGATGCTGGTCGGGGTCCCTGGGAGGATCGCGACGAGCTAGCTCGGACACTTATCCTAGACTTGCGTTTGGTTAGACAGCAAAGTCGAGGTATCTATTTGTCACATTTATACGATTGTACTATTTTGTTTTGTTTGTAGCACTTTATACATTTCGATGCCCCATCACACGCGTACACACGCCCCCACCCTCACAACGCACACAAACGGCGCGTACTCTCGAGGCCGACCCAGCTCGGGCCCGGCGAACCCTTCCGGACTCCGGTTCGGCTGTCGTTGATGTCGTGCTCACTTCTGTGATGCGGACTCACCTGGCGAGTTGGCGGTTGTAAAACGTTGATCGGCAAACACCTAGGCGGTTCGGTTGACTCGTTTCGTTGCGAGTGAGCAATGCGCCCGAACTGGGTGATTGTATGCATGGGCGTATAAATGCCACGAAAGGTTGCTGGTTGAAGGCATCGACATTTACAGTCACTCAGCTTCACTTAGCTTCACTCAGCTTCACTCAGCTTTCTACTCCAACTCTAAACATGATGTTCAACAAGGTCGCCGCCGTTGTCGCCGCTGTTGTGGGTGCGAGCTCGCTCCTGTCGGGTGTTGCTGCTCTGCCTACCAATGTCACTGAGACCGAGATCTCTGCTCGTGCCATCAACCCCGGCGGAACCCACACTGGACAGGTACGTGTGATATCTTACATTGAGAGGTCCAACTCAAGCTAATTCGATACGTTGTAGTTGACCTACTGTATGTATACACCCCAAGTAAAATCCTCGATTACTAACTTGAACCCACTCTAGTCCAGATCGGCTTGGGCGCTTGCGGCTGGTGGAACGTGAGTGGCAGACCTAGTTGGCTTTGAGTACTTAACTGACTTCATTTATAGAGGAACGATGAATGTGAGCATTGTGCCTTGCGGATGTGACTGGTAACTGACCATGATACAGGGGTTGCTGCCATCTCCCACGAGTTGTACGACGGCTACCCTGGCTACGCTGGTAAGTCGGCATATATCAACCGTCATCTCACTCTAACATACCCCTCAGGCGGAAACCCCAACAACAACCCTGTGTAAGTCTGATCGCATCCTAACCTGGAAGAATATTAGTGTCTGAGACATACCTTTTCGGTCATATCACAGCTGCGGCCGCACTGCTTCCGTCACCTGTGAGCACAGTGATATGCTTTACTAGAGCCTATCAGCTGACGATGATAAATAGACAAAGGAAAGACCATCAAAGTCGGTATCGTCGATCGCTGCGAGGGATGCGCTCTCTGGGACGTCGATCTGTCTCCCTCGGCCTTCCAGCAGGTGCGTTTGACTGCTTTGCCTTGGCATACACAAATCTAACTTTGGTTTCTGAACCAGTTTGCTCCGCTCGCGAGTGGTCGTCTCCACGGCGCCACATGGAAATTCAACTAGACTGCTTCTGTGCTTGCGCGCGAAGCATAACAAGGTAGAAAATTCGGCTTGTGGTAGATTTCTAGAATTTATGTGTTACATCTTCGTTGAAATAATCCATACTTTCGTATTCTGTTTTGACTGAACGACCGAGTAGCGGGACTTGTGAATACCCAGGTGGCACATAGCCATCTCTAGGCATGGGATGTAAAGTTGCAAACGCGAGCGTACGTTCTGTCGTGAGCAGTAGCATTCAACATTATTGAGTCACTGCGATTCTCAATATTTCTGTTTGAATGAAATGCAGCATCCCTCCTTTAGGCGCCTGGGTCGAAGGGATCGTTCGGCGGGTGGCATCATGTACATCCGCCTCATATATCCAAACTTATGGATTGTTATTATAAAGCATCTAGGGTCTCACTAGTTGCGGAATACATGTTGCATGGTATTTAGCTTCATCCGCTCAATGACAACACATACAGGTGGTCACTTCTACCTCGAAATGAGAACTTAAAGATGTCGTAGATGAAACCGACGCTAATATTACTATCGCCCAGAAAAGCAGATGTTGCCACCATAAAGATACTCCCCCCGGCTTTCCTGGACCTAACATACACCTTGGCGCTGGCCATGCCAATACTCAAATCCAGTCAATATCGCCTAGAGTAACATTAGTCTCACAGGAGAATCGGGTTACGTCAATCGCTAACCTTGTAATGCGAGAGTGTGGCAAGCACGACACAAACGTGGAAAATCTGGTGCGAGGCGCCAAAATAATCGAATCGACCAGGTACCCAACGTTCAGGAATTCGGCACGCGCTATCAACAGTGTATTTAATTAGTAGAAGGAAAATTATTCAAAAAAGACGGAGGCATTCACTAAATCAAGGCTCCAGCCACATAAAGGCTTAGACATGACGCAAGCCACGTGAATCCCATTTCGTTTTCCATACGATCTAATCCGTATATTAGGTACGCGTGGACGACAGGGATAAGCGAGCAGAAGCCGAGCGTGCAAAAGACAAAGGTCCGTGCCCAGCGGTACGCCGGAGTAGCATAATCTGGGTTTAAGACCACATACGCGGCAACTGAGTAGAATCTATCAGGCACCATTGGACTGGAAAGGAAGAAAAACGCGCTTACTCGAACCCGCTGCTGTGATGCCGATAGCATAGATAACTTGTAGATGGTAGTCGCAGAAAAAACCGTAGTGAAGGGATGGGTAGAAACTGCCGACCGTTAATACTGTGCGTCGGTGAGGTTAGTTCCCTCGCCCTCCCAAGTTCTATCGATTCGAGAGCCTACTGATAATTCCAGAATAATCAAGCGCGTTACACCTCTTCGAGACCTGCGCAGAATTCAATACTCGCTCAGAGATACAAGTGGGGTTGACACACGTTTGGTGAGTGACAATTGGCGGTGTGGAACAGCGCACTTGCACTGAGACAAAATACTCCAGCAAGCAGGGCAAGACTGAATCCGACGGGGTCATGCCATGTTATTGTTGTGTAACCATTCTGGGTTTGCTGGACGTTGAAAAGTAGATAAAGAAGTCCAAGCGCACCAAAAAGATGGGTTTGGATATTGACTGATGGGATCGACGGATGTTGACCCAATAAAAAACTAGTTTATTCGAACGATGGCACGTACCAGTTTCGTTATGTAAATCTGGAGGCGTAAATTTAAATACAGAGCATCGTTCGTAGCTCAATTCAACTTACAACCGAAAACCGAATGAACACACCCCGACCACGAGTATTGCGGCCTATGAATCAGTGTTACCATAAGTTTGACATTAAAAACCTGATATTGTGGAGCAGATGTGCCACAATAACAAGCTGAAAGTTAGTATACCTTCGGTAACCCGTCAGAATGTAGGTGTTGTCCTGAAGCCAGGCGGGGAGGGCTTCAAACGTGATGAGCAGTGGTTGTGCAACAGCAGCAACGGTACTAGCGACCTCGACCGCTGCAGATTTTACCGACATGCTTTACGCGCAGTATCGAGGCCAAGAAGGGGTACGCAGGATGAGAACCCATGCACCAGGATGTACTCGTCAGAATATAAGCCGATATCGACGTCCACATGCCAGATCTAAGGAGTTCCATATTTGGGGTATAAGGTAACACACGTGTGGTAAGTTTATCGATACAGCCATGCTGGCGAGACAAACAGGTTAGGACAAATCAAGATGTCCCACGTTTATGTTTCCCATTTGTCACGGACGAAGCACAAGGTTGGACCAGACCCTTGGGTGGGCGCTTACATTCCTTGCGCCTTGACACTCCATACGGCTGCTATACTGGCTATATGCGTTACATAGCAGCGTCAGAAACGAAGCTCTACATCGTAATCATAGTCGTCGACTCGAATACTGCAATAGTGTAGAACGTCGGGACATAGCAATGGCGTCGCTTCTCAAGGGAGATCCAGATCTGTCAGGTCAAATTTGGTCAGTCTAATGTTCACCATGGTCGCCAAGCCCCTGAGCTATGTGCTGATTGCAAACTACTCCCGTTATATCCCTACAGGACAATAATCAGCTCGTGGTTGGTTTCGCCACACTGGTGATAGCCGATTCAAGTCGCCGCCCTTTGTACTTGCCCTGGATTTGTCGATGATTGTGCCCGACATTTTATCGCCACATATTCAACTGAATGCTGGATCTCTCTAGTATCTGAAAGGGCTCTGAACATGTTTCATAACTGTCCTTACCTCGAGGTGCGTTCGCCGCTATTCCTTTCCAACTTCACAATTAGATAACAAGCTAAACTTCCGGGACAGTCCTGTCCCCCCGTCTCCTCTACCCCCTCCCCTCACAGCAGGACTGTTACAAGACGTTGTTATTATGAGCCTTGCTCCTTCTCAGCTCGCTTCGAATTCGGCCATTCAGTGGTCAAGAGGCGGGCGCACTGGTGGCCCCGTACTCCTCGACTTTTCTTCAGGCTGGGGCAAAGGCCGCGTTTTCGACTGGTACCAACGCATGCGCTCAACCTCAATCTCCAAAATCCAACTCCGTAAAGAGTTCGAAGAACCCTTTCGTCACGAGTTCATTCTTATTCATCTCCAGCGCGGGGTTCTGTCGATTGGACAGACGAGGCGATCCCGAGGTTCCTACCCAGACTCTCAGCTCAACGGGTTCCGAAGCTTACGATACAATACATGAAGTTGATGCGCTCACCGATATTGATTCAACATCCGAGTGTCTGCTCGAGCTTCGTCCAGACGGCAGGATTGACCTGTCGTTCATCCTCTCTATCTGTTTCAGCATCCGGAGCGATCCCAAGACACAGCGGTACACTTTACAGCGGTTCAACTGTTACTTCTTCTCATGGACAATCGCTTCCGTCGTTGCTCGTCACTCTGTAGCATGGGACACACCCGCACAACTTTCAGAATCGGGACAGCTTACATCAGCCCTCAAGCAGAAAGCGGCCGAACCCATTGCGAAAATGGTTACAAAAATGGCAATGAATAGCGTCTCGGCGGTGTTTATCTCTACACTTCAACCGAGGGCGCGCAAGGTTCTACGCAAGCATCTAAGCCCGACTGGTTTCATTCCTACCCCAGTCCTTAAGATGATCATGTCGGTCTGGATGAAGCGATACATGCAGCCACGCATGGAATCGGTCATGCGGAACGTTGTTGAGTCTGCGATGACTACAACGATGGAGTCCACGGTTGACTCGCTACTAGATTCTCGTTCCTCTGTCATGCGTACGGCTTTATCGCGCACGCTGTGGTTCGACTCGGTTCGCGAGACCTTACAGAAAACCGCTCGAGTGGCTCTGCGGGACGCTATCTGGGCGCTAATGGTCAAGACCCTCAAATCCGCCAACGAGGCCGATATTCCTGTTCAACAGCATTATATACCTGTCACTGATCCCAACTCCATAAATCCGGTCGAAGCCTGTCCCCTCAGTGACTCGAACACTCAGGTCAATGGGCTGACAGCCCCCCCTCCAAGGAAATGGAGAGTCGGGGGCATCCTCGATAAGCTTCTCGTCACAGGAGCAACGGCCATTACCGATAACTCATATGATACCGCCATTTGTTCTGCCTGGGGGGGATGTCCGACGGTCTTGTCGGTGAAGCACAAACGCGCGAAGAATGGGTGGTCGGGTGGGATCAACTCTGGCGTACTGTACTTCAACACGCTCGAACCGAAGGGAAAGCCGTGGTACACGACGTGATGCGCACCGAGCCACCGGATGCCGGGAGGGATCAAATCTGGGAAGTAATCTGGGAAGAACTTGAAGTCGGGTTTGAGCTCTCTAGGCCAGTCGTGCGAGATTACATGTGGGAGGCTTTCGAGTACGCGACGAGAACAGTGGTAGACGTTATTTCAGAAGCTGTGTTTTCTGCTCTACAGGAGAGCCCTCAATACTCTCTCCAGGCTGCGCTGAACCATGCGGTAAGTTCCCCATCAAGTGCTTAGGCGTGCACTACTGATTGCAACTTTTTAAGGGTGTTATCAGGGCCAAAGATGCCTCCAATTGGGCGGAGGTGAGCCACACCGAGCTGCAAGGTTGGATCAAGACGCGCATCCGGAAACATGGTGACAAAATCAGTCGATTGGGTTTAGGGTCAGCTAACCATGTCCAAAATGATATTCGGGAGGCGATGGCTCGTGTTTGGGAGCACGTGTTACAGAACAGGGAAGGCACGTCGGAGGAGAGGCGCAACAGTAGCCGCTCATGCCTTTGATATATTCTGTATTGTTCTGTTTTTTCTTTCTTTCTTAATATTGGTTTTATTGTGTCTTGTTTGTTCACTTTTTGAGTTGTATGAGTCGTATTCGAGGTTGGTCTCATTTCACTTCATACCGGCTATCCTTTATATACACAATTATTCGAGCGGTGTGAGGGGTGTCAAAGTAGGCAAAGCCGAATATGGACTCAGGATACATGATGCACTTAAGCCGTAGCATTTACCGGTCCACTCGTCGAATTTTTCTACGAAATACTAGTCGTGTTCCACAGTGCGTAATGGCGAAGGTTTTACGTATCAAGCAGGGTAATCAAATAGCCAATGAAGAAGGAAGAGCGACTTCACGTCAACGTGCGCGAGGAGCTCAGTTATCACCGGCCAGTTTGTCCCACGTATCAATTTACACAACGTGCGGACGAGAATCGTAATAGGCTACTCACAGAACTAAACACAACCCAAGAGCTCAAGGTACCAAAGGCCAATGCGCGCAAAATTTGAGCCTTCTTTGCCTCCAAAGCTTTAAGGTCCATAGCCGCAGAGGTTGAGTTCGTACAGGTAGTACAACTCCGCGTTCACGAGGTCCCGGCAAACCCGGCAAACCCGGCAAGCATGGGCCAGCGTTCTCGAAAACACAAAAGTTGGCTCACCTGATGGTAAGGTGATAGAGTCACTTCCTCGGAGAATTGAAGAATTCGGATGATAATCTCTGAAGGAAATCCCATGGGCCGAGTAAACCGATGACGCCTGGCGTTCTTTGCGAAAGATGCGAGTGTAATATTGCACATATAACCTCATCCTGAGTCACGGCTATTGCCGCCAATGCCGATCAAGGAAACCTTTGCATCATGATTATACCTAACGCCAACCTCCTAAAGGTGAATATCTATGTTCCCCGTGAGGTAATCGAACATGCCGTTGCCTTCACGCTATAATCTACTCTTTTGATGTCCAAGCAGTACGGACGTAGGAATCATGCTCATCCATTGTAAAGGAAAGGTATACGCTCAGCTCTAATCTGGAAACAGAAGCCGTACACACCAACTGCAACATTGGTCCATCCCACGACTGGGACTTGTCAAAGTGCACACGGGAAAGGCAAATGTATGCGTACAGTCATCATTTCTAGATGTATTCTGAAGGAATGACCACTGATAAGAGAATGATTACTTAGCAGTGCCAATTACTTTCGAGAGCTATCGATCTGGGGCCAAGTGGCAAGCCTCAGCGGCTCGCCACCATGCTTACCAAGTGGCTGGATAAGCAATTTGCAAACTATTTGTCCAACACATCGAATACATACACAAGAATTTGGTGGCCTAGGCGAACGCCGTACGCCATACAGCGAGACGAAGAGGAACCACACGGGCGTTTAACTGTTGATTCGGTTATTTGCCCACGCTGTTGCCAGGTCCACCACTCGAGCCCGAAACGCCTGTTAGGCGTGTGAGACTATGATTTTCGTTTCAATGTCAAGTGATACGGATTGTATGGGTATAATACATTCGATGGGCTGATGAACACACTTGCCGTAAAAGGCCATTCGCAGAGCCTGAATCAACATGTTCGACTGTCTGCGGCGGATTCGGCCCTGCTTGTGTTGGAGGTCAACCGTGTAGTGCTACAGTGGATCTCAGTCAATCGACCATACGGAAACCTTCCGGTACTTTAGTCACGTAGCAGCTCTTCTCCCACACCTGTTCAGCCGCCTTGACCCACACGTCCTCGACCACCATGACAAACTCGTACATTCCGCCCTTGATAAGTCAAGCCTCGATCTTGGTCCCAAGTTCGAGACCTCCACCTTGAGCAGGTTGAACATCCATCTGGGAATAGTTGGCGGCAAAATACGGCTAGACAAGCAGCATCGGGGGTACTTGTTTCTCTGGAAGAGAGTGCAGTTAAGCCATGTGGAGAGCGTTGCGGGGTGGGCGGTGATCGTTTGAGAAAGCAGGTCGAGAAGAAATATGGATTGCGCCCCTTGATTCGCCACGAAGGCAAACTATGGAGCGTAAGTGGCTTTCGGCCATATGGTGCTCGGTGTCCCCAGCGCAACGTCAGCCAAGTAGTGCCAGAGACTGAGGCCAGGGGAACGGGGGCGGGCGGACATTGGGTGTCGGGAATCATTTCCAGGGTGCGTTCGTCCAGCGGTACACGGGCTGCTTTCGTTCGTCGAACAATACCTATTTGAGCAAAATGGTGGCAGGAACAATCAGTTGTGAGGTTAGTAAAGCGGCGGGATCCGCGATACGGGTGTGGCGGCAAGTTCGATCCCTACGCCAATTCCAACCCAACCGAGCCCAACTGCCTCTGGTTCGCGTCATTTGCGACCCAACGGTCGCCCATCAGCACTCTCCGCTCGACTGATTGGTACTCACCGTGTGTGTCCACCCAGTTCGTCGGCATTCGTGCATCGGGTGGCAATCCACGGACGTGATAAACATTGTGGGAGTGATGGGTGAATGCAATTTGGGAGAATGCACACTTATTTCAACAATTGTTGTGTTATTCGAGTGAGAGATAATACCGAGTCGTTTCACTTGTGTCGGAGGTCTGGTTGGACTCGAAGATAATGCCTTGACATCGGTGGTGAAGGAACGGGAGTTGAGTAGGAATGCGGCACGTGATGGCAGGGTGCTCCTGGGCGGGATCAAAATGCTCGGACAAACGACCTCGATCATCGCACAGATCGGCGTGTGAACGTTTATCCGAGTCAAATGAAACCTATTTGCTGATGGAATGCGTACCCGAGCATCCATTCCGGTTGCTCTACTACTACAGGAGGGCATACCCCCATGCCATCAACCAAATCCCACCCTTCGGACCTGGGCCCGGCCGACGCGCATCATATTGATCTAAAAACTGCCAAGCTCTGGTGGAGATCTATGTGGGTCAGTATACTGATGCCAGCCGCCACTGCTGATCTTGAACCGCGACGACATTGTCTGTTTCCTCGCCCGTGCGTTGCCACCCGACCTATGCAGGATTCCAATATATAATTTCACGGTCCTCGCCAGCTCCACCTAAGCGTGCAAACGCCTGTGCAACCTCAAGATTGAAGTAGCCTACCACGGGCACACTGAATATACCAAACATGAGAACAGGGTGTTTGTCAACAGCGATAAGCTATTCTTCTAGAGCATGACCACCCTGTTCATGAACCCCAATGCATATCTGGAAGTTTCTTGGGTAAACTGACGTGAAATAATTAAACTCAGAACGATACTGCTCAAATGTCGAGAGAATCAGCTCGTGAATAATCCCTGGACTCGAAACAGGTAGGACCATATAGGACTGAGTCTCCCAAGGAAGCCTCTGCTTTTCTATTAACGCTAACCATAGTGCCTTGCTCTCTGTGTGTCCGTCTCACTCCAGTCCTCTCTCGTCCGATCCGTCCGATGCCTGACAACTGCCTTACTCGCGTGTCTCAGTCCCTACTCGCTTCGCTGGGGACTCTCTACCTTCCTGCCTTCTAGCGATCGACTTATCTACATGTTTTCACCTCTTGAACTGCTGTCTTCTTCCTGTGACAGATTTTATTTTCATATACCATTATTGCTCGTCTACGAATATATCACACTCTTGGGTTCAGCGTTCGGCAACGCACCAGAGACCAAGGATCTCAAACACAGTCGGATGAATATACATATATCGAAACATTTATCTTTCAAACG
This sequence comes from Ceratobasidium sp. AG-K, assembly GCA_037039685.1. Taxonomy (NCBI): domain Eukaryota; kingdom Fungi; phylum Basidiomycota; class Agaricomycetes; order Cantharellales; family Ceratobasidiaceae; genus Ceratobasidium; species Ceratobasidium sp. AG-K. The sequence continues at coordinate 2,035,890 of JAWNGF010000009.1, read as the reverse complement.
GTACAAAGAAACTGGGTGGACGTGAGTCCAGAACATTAAGGAATCTAGTTATCTGGGTTTGGCGTTTTCGGTCTCAGCCAAGCTAATTCAACTTGGGCAGACCCGGTATTAGGAAGATCAATCTCCAGAGTGGAAGCCTGGTTGTTTCTACCGCTTCACGTGTTTGGTTTGAACCGCCTTGCACATGCTGGGTAGCCTCGGCGCTGCTAGCCGCATCAACTCCTGTGGCAGCCCCTGAATTTCTGCGAAATATTTCATGTATCCTGAGCCTGGCTAGCCCTGTTATAATCTAGGGGTCATACGTTGGTAAGCGACTGGTAGCAATATTTGCACGACACTTACTGTTTCAATTCCAAGTTCGATTAGGTAGGCGAATGCGATGGTAGGCAAAGCGAGATATCTGAGTGCCCGGAACCCGTTTCGTGAATATTCTAACGTAAGTCAAGTAGAATTGACATACACTGTCAGCCACTGAAACACTCCAGCTTGATGTTTCTTCTGCTCGGGATATATCCACAAGGTCTGATAGCGACCAAGGTTAAGCAGCAACAGAAAAACAAGACACAAGCCCATCGCAAATCGACTAAGAATGATCCCCCACTGGAAGCGGTCTGAGAGCGGGCACATACATTAACTACCGTGAGTCTTTAGTATACGGTTTGTGGTGTCATACGAACCTCGCGGCTTGGAGTGGGCCAGTTTTAACAGCGATAGGCAAATTAGAACACCACCTGCGAGCCCAACGATATAACGTGCGCCTGTGATATTGGCTTCTACCAGTGAGGTGAGAATCTAGAATTTAACCGCGCAAGAGATGAGCTATGGCGGACCTGTAGATCTTGACACCGGTGCTTACTTTATAGTACTCCATTGTGTTCGTAGGGCCATGCTTATCTGCAATCCGTTGGTCCTAAGTACCGACAATCGGTCAAATATGTGTCGTACAGACGAAGGGGCTACAAACCAAAACTGGAGACGTTCTATTGTCGTAGTAGAAATCTATTTTTGACTGGATATCATCCGAAATCTCTCTAGCATCTCCCATGAACGTCTGAGAGCATGTCGGATCAGATCGTTTCTGGTTGGCTCTGAGGAAGCTGAGACGAACCTTAAAAGTCTTGAGACATATTGTGAGAGAAAGACGCCGGTGCCAGGCAATCACCTCGAAATTCTGTGTCCGGTTCATTATCCCCCCCTCGATCGGTCCGAGTTTGCTCGTCAGGTTTCCCCACTCTTCCGACCACTTAACACCACGCTTAATTAGGTAGTGTGTTAGCACTGTGTTTTCGCCGTCGGACGGATTTGCCAGTTGGATACCCTCCTGCATGAAAAGCTGGGGGAATCCGAGTGAGGTTAATACTGTGGACAGGAAACTCTGTGATTGGTATATAGTTACGGTCAATAAATGTTCTGCTACCTGCGGGCCTGGTTGGCGCTCACCGTAAGCAAAAACTGGTCTTTCATGCCTTGAAACTATCCTTTAGTATCTGGCGGCTTGCAGTGACACCTCCACTTACCCAGCAGCAGTAGAATAATCCCCAGTAGGAAAGGGAGATGCAAAAGTAACCAAATCATTTGGCGCAACCCTTTTGGATCTTGACGACTTTTTGGGCCCTCGAAGTAGAAGTAAGTTATAAAACAAACAGCAAGTGCAGCACTAATGGCATTTGTTATGGCTGATCCTTTGTTTCCAGGAGCGGATATAACGGCCCAAAGAGCTCCAGCAATGCCGTTGATTCCCTGTACAAGCGATTAAAACCGAAGTTACTATCGCTAATGGAGATTCAGTTCTAAAGGACAAACCTCTCCAAGTATAATGGTCGTGACTCCCTCCAACCGTTCGGGGAGAGTTGTATTCGTATATGGAATGGGTAGTCTGTCCGCCTTGCCCGCTGAGGGCAGCAACGGTACACTGTTGAGCGGTCCCGGGAATGGGGACTTGTCTCCGAGCACTCCGGGGGTTTCCATATCGGGAGTATTTGGAGACGAGCGAGCCCCTACAGAGTCTCCGGTGGTCTTGGGAGCTCTGACAGCCTTCGTTGAGAAGTAATTCTCATCTGGTGCCGAGTTGCCTTCAGGGGGCCGCCAGTCGAGTCGTTCCCGAACGGTGTGAGACCATATCTCTACGATTAATGCAACACCCCAAAACACGAACTTAAGCTTGGCGCCGTAAGGCATCCTTCCAGCAGCCGATGTCGAGATCCCCCAAGCAGCAGCAAACAGCGAGATGGACACAAGCATGCTGATCGGTACCACAACAGGCTTCCGTAAGGCGTGGTAATCCCTGGGAGCCACAGCGTACGCATAGGCGATGACTGAACTAAATGAGCTATGCGGTGGTATAATTGAATAGGATACTGCTCACCGCGTAAGTATTGGATAAGCAGAACAATTCTGTGCGACAGTATGTGAGCGTTAGACAATACCAAACCAGCGGTGTAAAACTCGCCGGCTGATAGTCACTGAAATTACTATTACTTCCAAAGAGATCGCAGCCACGACTTCATCACTGTATATCTTGGGGTCGGCTATGTTGCTCATCTGGCGTGGTGGGGATTCGAGTGTGGCTGCACCCGGAGAGTGAACAATATAGTTTGCGATATTATATCCTATTTGAGCCGGGCATCAATGGTACGGGTCTTCCAGGCTGGTTGTTTTGTTACGTACCACGCGTGGTCGCTGCTAGCGTTCCAAAAATAATCAATTGAGCGAGGTTGGACAGGAAATGGAACCTATGTTGTGGGTTGGCCAAACGCATCTGCAATGTAAGGGTCACAGCATACTTACCAATCGTTGGTGTAAAAATGGATGGTATACATAGCCTACAGTAATCGTTTTATAGCATTCACCCAAGATGATGCACACACTCGCCTGCGCCGCCCATATCCACCACATAAGTACAAAGAATGCTAGGTAGGAAACTGTATCCTTCAAATTGGGTACTATCAGTTGGTGGGTACTAAAGTAGATCAGGGCGGGCGTCGGCGTACCCAAGGTGCATTGAATCGGCCATTCCTAATAAGGTTGTTACCAGGTGTAGGTCGATTGTTTAAGCGAGTCGCTCATAAACTTACTGAGTAAGGCTCGCGAATGTGGACGTCCAGGCGAGATCGTAAAACTTGAGGAAAATATCGAGTAGTCAGTACATCAAACTACTCCAAACCTAAGCTATAATACACACCAGATACACCCACTTAGGAGCTTCATTCTGGATCACTGGATCTTCCGTACTTGTGGCATGAGTGCCCGGCGCTCGGTTTTTATTCAGCTTGCGATTAACAAATGGGTTCTGCGTGATTGGTCGCCACTCCCAGCGATAGTCATCTGGCGTAACCTCATAGGGGTTTGGATCCCTAAAAAAGTGATCAAACAAGCGATGGGAGCCGTTGCTCATGGCAATTGAGGGCAGATTAATGCGAGACGCAGAGTGAGCCAGTTCTCAGATTCGCCGGAGCACCGGTTTTATAGTGATAGCAATACGAACCATCGTGCTTCCACACGTCCCTCTCTTAAACTCTAGACTCCGAAACCCGATCAGTGCTAGCCGCATTGGCTCCCCTATCACCGTAGAACCTTAACTTTAACACTCTTGGGAGATTTGAGGATGGCTGCTCGAGCTACTCTGACTTTATTTGAAACTTTGATCTATCGAATCCCACTCCGAAAAGAACGACGCGCCGAGGCCAATAATCCCATCTACACAATGTGCATCTCAGAATGAAAACTGGACCGTATCTACCGGTCGTTCGCTTCAGCAAAAGGGTGGGTATACGTTTGCGCATAGCGTGCGATAGGTGAGGGCGTCTACACACATGGCGCTTTTCGCTGATGGCACGCCGACATCGGGTCCACAGTTATCTAATCAAAGTTGGCGCTACCCCAAAAGGCTGGCTCATTAAGGAAGGGTCATCCGCGTTGACGGCTCAAGTGGATAACGAGGCGTTAATCAAGCAGCGTTGCGCTGGAGGGCTTGATCGAGCCCAAAAGCTCGACCTTGGTTCTTCCACGTCGGAGGGTCTAGTATCAATCAGCCCAGTCAGCTTTACTGGCTCATTACTTGCACCACAATCGTATGTCTCTGCAACTGATATTTACGACTTTGTCAGTACCGTAGGGTGGCCGCGAGATGAGACTAACTACCAATTCTGTCTTAGTTCGTCTCAGTCTTTTCTACTCGGTGGGAACTGTTCCGTTCTGAAGGTTCGGGGACGTATGCATGGACCGATAGCAAACCGAGACTAGTGCTACTGTAGCGATAGTTGGCATTTCCGGATATTTTACGGACAGCGCATGCCGATCTGACTGCTTAATCCCTAACCCGGAGCTTCAAACCATACACAAAGTTGAGAGCGCTGGTAACATGGGCGGTGCTGTAGCGCTTCTACATGTGTTTCAAATTCCGCAGCGATTCGACGACCCCAAAGGCCAGGCAACTGGGTTTGCCTACATGTCAGTTTCTAGGAGGCAGAAACATGTTTGTTGCTGATCTAAAGTATTTGAATTGTCGTGTAGTCGATTTCAAGATCTTGGCAAGAACAAACCAGCACAGGGGTTGACCAGCCTACCCCATGAACTGTTATAAGTTACGAGTTACAGGCCCCTGGGAACTCCTCACACTGTTTAAGACACCTTCGCCGACGAAGTTTCGAAAGAATATAGTTAGTGGTACACATTTGTCTACTAAGCGTTGACGCTGTGCTCTGAGTCCAATGGCTACATCTAATTTTGCTCTCAACACGCCAGCCTACAAGGCACGAGGTCAATTCATTACAGTAAACCTAGAACAATCTGCATACATGGAAACTTGGAATTGGGACAGGGCACAATTTCAAGGAGCACGATAGGTGCATTCAGCTTTCTCACCATGCACAAAACTCTTGCTCGCATTAGGCGCTGCAATTCAAAGGTGACTGCCTGGGATGAGCGCTCCATCAGAACAGGGTGGAGAGGTGTGGCCGGCTTAGCAGGGCAATGCATTGGATTGCCAAGAGGGCATCGGTGTAAGCTGAAGGAGATACTGCAACGTGGCTTGAGTGGCGAGTGATTGAGTTCAGTTCCGTGTGACAGTGGAAGGGCATGAACAGCTCGGTTAATGGAAGGGGTTTCCATCATTTTCAACTGGGTATGTTTACAATGTTTTGGCGCTGAGCCTATGGTGTGCTATTCTAGATGCAGTCTGGAGACCCCAAAGTAAGGGCATACACAGGTACAGCAGTTGAGATATAATACGAAACAATGAGATCAGTAGTTGCATTAGTTGGAGCACTGCAACAAGAGACACGTAAATTAAAATAGAAGACAAGGCAGCGCGACCACAGAGGGAGAATAAAACATTAGGAAGAGGGGACGAGATGCGAGGGCAAAGTCCAGACAACGGTTTGCAGAGTAGATCCGGAAATTTGCCCGTGGCTCACAGGAACTTGAGTAGTGGTTTCAGAGCCTCGTGTGAGAACAAGGGGGAACAGAATCAGAGGTGCTCACGGCGATGGGATGCTAGATGTATACAGTTTGCAACAAATTTGTACAAACGCCGGGCGCCTTTGTAATGTCTCAGTTGTACACTCCAGCCAAAACCCCTAATAATTGAATGAAAAACTCAGAAGGGTAGTAAAACATGTGAGATAACGGCTCCAGTTTGTTGCGCGGAGTTCCATGCAGAAACGGCGGAGTAATAAATCGAACAAAACTCACAGTATGTGTGTACAATTTTGTAACGTGTTTCACGGGCAGCAAGGCCACCACCTCAAAACACTGTAAAGTGTTTCTGACCAGCCTAGGGGGTATATAAATATTGTAATGGTTCCTACAAGACATTAAATCAATCATTTCTCATGTCAATCATGCCCAAAGCAATCTCTGAGCATAAGCTCAATTCTATCCTCTGTGGACTTGATTCTGGACACTCCGTCACTCGAATTGTCTCTGATTGCCGCGTTGCACGTGGTACAGTGACTAGTGTACGTGCCGAGCATTGTCCTGACCTCCCAAAGCCTGTGAGTGGGCGGCCCCGCAAACTTTGCCCGACTGCAGTCCGCCATGCTGTGCGTCTTGTCACCCACAGAAATTCAGTATCGGCTACCCAGGCCATGCAATTACTGTCAAACATTATGGGGGTCACCATGCATCCTCAAACAGTTCAATGTGCCTTGAAAAGCGCTGGTCTTAAGGCTGTGAAGAAGGTCAAGAAACCAAAGCTCACTGCACGTGCTTGGAGGGAGCGACTTGCCTTTGCCCTGGCACACCAGCATTGGACAATAGAAGATTGGAAACAGGTGTTATGGTTGGACAAAACAAAGATCAATCATCTGGGGTCCAATGGCATCAAATGGGGCTGGGTTTGTGGAGGGAAGGAGCTTTTTGAGAGGCTGATGGTGGAGACAGGAAATTTTGGTGGCAGGTCTTTGATGTTCTGGGGGTGTATAGGATATGCGGGAACCGGGATTGGGTGCAGGATAGACGGAACACTCACTAAGGAGTTATACCTGCGGATTTTGAAGGAAGAACTCAGCAACAGTGTCAAGCATTTAGGGTTGGAGCCGGAGACGGTGATTTTCCAACAAGACAATGCAAGTGCCCACAAGGCTAAAATTTGTCTCAAGTGGTTTGAAGATTCTGGAATGGAGGTACTGGAGTGGCCAGCATACTCACCAGACCTCAACCCAATTGAAAATCTGTGGGCAGAGCTGAAAAGGCGTCTTGGAACCTACAAAAACTTGCTGTCGTAAGCTTCTTCTTAATGGCTATGAGATGAGCCGCAATGGAGAGTGGACGGCACTAAGACCTAAGTGACCTCTTGAACCGCAACACACTCAAGTGTCTGTAGGCCCTTGAGGGTAGGGATGGTTTCAAAGTGTCACTCAAAGGGGATGTTTGACAAGACAAAACAAGCTGGGGTTTCCAGGCTTGTTGGTCCTCTATATATATTCAAGAAGTGGCTGAGTCATACAAGGCACAGCCACACGAGTCATACACAACAGCCAGTCAGGAGTGTCCATGTGAGTCATGCTGTATGAACAGACATGACTTGTACAAAGCACAGCCGCATTACATAGTGTAACAGAAAGAACCACAAGAAGGTGGCAACACGGCAAACAGAAACAGAAACGTAACACAAAGAGGAAGACAGGCAGGCGAGTCCAATGGAGTGAGCTAGCTCACGACATTACTCCCCCCTAAGAGTCCGTTTGGGGGACCTGAACGGACTTACTGTACCGCACAGTCCTTCCCTTTCTTCAGCATATACTCTTCCAACCCTTCTTCATCCTCCAAGGTGAGGTTGATGGGATTGAACATGGTATTCCCCGGCTTGTCCGAGAACTTCTCCCATTCTTCCCAAGTCTCCTCCTTCATCCAGTCTGCCTTGGACCAGTCCAAAACCCTCTTCTGGGCCTCTGCAAACTCCTCATCCCACTGTTGCATATCAGGCTCTGCCTCCTTCCATGCCAACACGTCGGTCTCCTCCTTCCTCCACCAGTAAGGCTCCCATTCAATCTTCTCCTTCTGGTATCTTCCCCTCTCCATCCTCCAGTCACTCAGGTCTTTCTTGTAGTTGGCGTCCCAAGCGTTGTTCCACCTGGGTTGTAGTGTTGGTGGTCTCCCATTGTACCCTGGTGTCGTAAGCTTCTTCTTGGTGGCTATGAGACAAGCCTTGATGGAGAGTGGACAGCACTAAGACCTAAGTGACCTCTTGAACCACAACACACTTAAGTGTCTGTAGGCTCTTGAGGGTAGGGGTGATTCAAAGTGTCACTTGAAAGGGATGTTTGATGAGACAAAACAAGCTGGGGTTACCAGGCTTGTTGGTCCTCTATATATATTCAGAAAAAGGCCGAGTCATACAAGGCGCAGTCACACAAGTCATACATAACAGCCAGTCAGGAGTGTCCATGTGAGTCATGCTGTATGAGCAGACATGACTCGTACAAAGCACAGCCACGTTACACGATGTAACGGAGAAACCACAAGAAGGTGGCAACGTGGCACAGGAAAAGACAAAACAACATACAAACAGGATGACAGGCACAAGGACAGATGGGCGAGGCACAAGACGAGTCCAATGGAGTGAGCTGGCTCACAACATTACTCCCCCTCAGGAGTCCATCTAGGGGACCTGAATGGGCTTCATTGGATCTCGCATTCCTTGCCTTTGGCGAGCATGTGCTCTTCCAGGCCCTCATCCTCTTCAATGGTCAAGTCAATTGGGTTGAACACAGTGTTACCTGGTTTGTCCGAGAACTTTTCCCATTCCTCCCATGTCTCCTCCTTTGTCCAGTCGGCCTTGGACCAGTCCAAAACTGTCACGACCTTTCCTGTATCTCTTTGTTTTGTCCTGTTTGCCTCGTGCTTGGTCTCTTTCTTCTCGCCTTGGCGCATTTAGTCGCCTTTATGTAAGCCATGACTGCGGGACATGCCTGCCTGGCCTGTTCTCTTGTTCCCTTGGAGTCCATGGACTTATCCTTCTTCCTTTGTGTGTTGTCCTCTTCCTTCGGACTCTTGCCTTTCCTCTTTTTGTGTTCCTTTGTCGCTTGCTCTCTATTGTACATAGCCACAGTAGATAGTATATATACCAGCGACACAAGTCTTGTCTCCACAAGACTTGTTCTCTTGTTGTTTTCCCAACACCCATCGCGTGACTCACTTAGGCCTTAGTTGCCCTCCATTCGACCTTTGCCGTCGTTCCAACCCCCATCCTCACTGCCTGTGGAGTCTTGGCCTCCAAGGTTTGGTTAGGGTTGTGACACTAGAACAAGTCTTCTCGCCTTCGTCGCGGATACAGCTTTTGTCGCTGTTGGAACCAGGTTTATTATCACCGGGTTATCTCTGAGCACTACACACCCTTCACCATTGATAGCTAATACCCCTATCTCTCCCCTGCATCATTTACACGTCGAGGCATATTGCAGCTCGCATCCATTAGCACGTTGACGACGTCCCCTATCCTCTGATATCACTGAGCCGTTGCCACCTAATCAGGAAGCGCCGCTCATATATTCTATTGGAACAAGGACCTCTGACACTTTCGCCTTGAACCTACTGTCGACTAGGTTCCCCCTTCTATCTATCTCTACCCAGGGGACTTTTCATTTTTGATAAACAACACTACTAGCCATATTTGGTTGCAGCGCACCAGGAAGCGCATTTATTATAGCTCATGTCGGTTTACCCACAGGGGGAATCGGTTTCAGGATGCATCAGTAGAACTTTTGGCCTAGGACGCTCAACATCCCAGATTCCAAGTGCAACCGGCATCATGTCAGGCGAGACAGGGACCTCTCGATCGGATCCTACAGTTCAGGGAACCAAGCCATATCAAGTATCATTTGGTGTAGGGGCCCCAGCGGCTACATCGTTGCCACCCAACGCAAACCGCGATAATGCCTCCATGCGCACTCGGGATCTCCAAGCCCCAGAACCAGAAGCAAGTGGACGAGTGGAAACCAGACCATCAGACCAATATATTGAGAGCCATCTAGAAAGTGGTCAATGGTACAACACTTGTGGGACCACCAATGAGGATATCGCTGCCTTCCTACTTAGAATCGCACAACAAGTCGAAATCACTAGTAGACGTGTTGATAATATCCACCAATGGATACTCTACAATTCAGGGGATGGCGACCTAAATCTTCAAAACATTCAAGCTACTCAAGCCGACGTTCAAACCAATCAAGCGCTCCTCAATACCATGCAAAACGATATGGACATTCTGATTCACCAGGCCGGGGGACGCGCTTATCAGCCTGGTAACCAAGGAAGAGGGGGAAATCTCAACGCATTGCAACCTCAGGGCAGGGCCCCTCTTAATCAACAAGCACTAGGAAGGTCCATTGGGCGATTTACACTCAGTCCAGCCCCCGCGGCTCCACCTGTCACTAGCACTACTCCTGCTGCCCCCTGAACTTCCAAGAAGAGTTCGGCCAGCAAACCCCCTGAGTACAATAGCGAACGCGGTCAGAAGGCTAGGGACTTTACCTTTGCCTGCAACCTCTACATCAGTACCTCGGACCTGCGTTACGATACGGTGGATCAGCAGATCCTCTTCATCATTTCATACCTGAGGGGGGAAGCCAGGGAATGGATTTGTCCTTTCCTTGAGCAGGAAATGGCTGGTGTCCCTCAACCCATCCTTAACAACATGACCCTCTTTGAAGAAGCCTTTGAAGAGGCCTTTGGCGAGGTAGAGCAAGCGGAAGTTTACTGGCAGAAATATCGAAATCTGAAACAAACCAAGTCGGTGGTCAATTATATTTCAAATTTCCGAACTTATGCCAGTGCTCTGGGTTACAATGAGACTACCCTTAAAGACAATTTTTATTCTGGCCTCAAGGACGAAATCCAAGATGTCATGTCAATTCAAAACATTGATCGCCACGTTGTTACCCTCATACAGTTGATGAATCATGCATCTAGGATTGACGCAAACCTTATTGCACAAAATTTGGAGAAAAAGGCCAAGGGCCCGGAGAAGGCGACACCAAGCAGAACCTTCAAAAAGGTGACCACAAGCGCAACAGCGCAGAAGACGGAATTCAAGGAAGGGGACAAGATTTACACCATGGGACCAAAAGGCGCAACCAGGGGACAAATTACAAAGATTGGCAAGAACAAGAAAGGGTTCAAGATTCCTACTATTAAATGGGAAGACAGATCTGAAAGCGAACTTCCATTCCCCTACCTACGCTTAAACACTTGCACGGTGGCAGGAGTTGAGGTGGCAGCGTCCAGCAGTTCGGAACTCACCTGTTACCACTGTCAAAAGAAGGGTCATATTGCCAAAAATTGCGTCGTCAAAATAGCCGCTTTGGAGGAAGTTTCTGATGAGGAATTGGGAAAAGGCAGTGTCTGAAGGGAGCATCAGGCGCCCTGAAGACAGAACTAGATTGTGTTGCTATGGAAAATCGAAATCAGTCTGTAAACAAAATATATTTATGTTCCACCGAATACGCAGACCAACTCTGTGTGCCAATAATGATCGAAAGCCTGAAAACCCTTATCACAGTCGCTATGATTGACTCCAGTGCCTCCGGAAACCTCATTAATTCCAAATATATCAATAAACATAAAATCCCTACAAAAAAGAAGAAAGTGGCGCAGCGGGTGCAGGTCATTGATGGACGACCAATAGCAAATGGACTTATTGAGCAAGAGGCTACCTTCCAAATCATTATGAACAATCATGTGGAGGAAATCACTTGCAATGTAGCGCCTTTGGGACGACACACAGTAGTCTTAGGCATACCATGGTTGAAGAAGCATAATCCACAAATCGATTGGACAGGAGGAACACTAGAATTCAATTCACACTTCTGTGCGTCCAAATGTCTTTACGAAGAATGCAGTGCTTTAGAAGGGGGGGTAGTGGGAAAACTTCCCAACAAGTATCTGGAGTTTCAGGACGTTTTTGTCGCAAAAGAAGTTGATAAACTCCCACCACATTGACCCTATGATCTCAAAATTGAACTGGAACCTGGCGCTAAACCCAAGATTGGGGTGGTCTATTCGTTAACCAAAGAAGAAGACCGAATCCTGAAAGCATGGATTGACGAAAACTAGGAAAAGGGATTCATTGTTCCATCCACCTCTGAATGGGCGTCACCAGTCATGTTTGTCCGCCGCCATGATATTGACGGCGTTCCCCAACCACCAAGACTGTGCATGGACTACAGGTACTTAAACAGGTGGACAAAGAAAAACCGTTACCCACTCCCAAGGACTGATGATCTCATTGAACGAGTTAAAGGAGCCAAGATCTTCACCAAATTGGATTTAAAATCTGGTTACAACCTGGTCAGGGTCGCTGAAGAAGACGTATACAAAATGGCGTTTAGAACAAAATACGGCCTTTATGAAACCAAGGTCATGCCGTTTGGTCTGACCAATGCACCGGCAACCTTCCAGAACATGATGGACGCAGAATTCAGGGACATCAAAGGAGTCTATGTGGAAATTTATATTGACGACATCTTGATCTTCTCCAAAAACCCAGAAGAACACCCCACTCATGTCAAAGAAGTACTGCGTAGACTACAATGGATGGGCCTCTATTGTTCCCTCAAGAAATGTTCGTTCCATGTGCCAAAAGTGGACTATTTAGGCTTGGTAATTTTGGGAGAAGCAGTGGAGATGCAGGAAGAAAAAGTCTTGGCAATCAAAAAATGGCCAGTTCCACGGAATGTTACCAATGTTCAAACCTTTCTGGGATTTGCAAACTTCTACAGGCGGTTCATCAAGGGTTATACGCACATTGCCAGACCCCTCTATGACCTCACTATGAAAGGGAAACCTTGGGAATGGAATGCAGAGACACAGGCTAGCTTTGAAAGAATGATCCAGGAATTTCTACAAGCACCCATCCTGTTACAACCGGATCAAGAAAAAGGGTTCATCATCAAATGTGACGCATCAGACAAAGCCACGGGAGCAGTTCTTAGTCAATATGGAACGGATAACAAACTGCATCCTCTCGCTTTCATGTCCAAGAGCCTATCACCAGCAGAGCAAAACTACAATATTTTTGATAAGGAACTCCTGGCAATTATCAAAGCTTTCAAGGAATGGCGTCATCTGTTGGAAGGAACAGAAATTCCGGTTCTACTCATCACCGATCATAAGAATCTAGAGTATTTCATGACCTCTGAAATCCTCACCAAGCGTCAAAACAGATGGGCGGTCGTCCTGTCAGAATTCAATTTCCAGATCAAATATTGGGCTGGCGGACTCAATGGAAAAGCCGATGCACTCAGCCGGCGGAGCGACCACGATCTAGAAGGGGGGGTAGTCCCTCAAAAACCCCTACTTGCACCTCACATCTTCATCAATTTGGCCGAAGAAACACCTACTGGCATAGCATCAACGGCAGAGATTCACACTTCCATTCAAAATCAGCTGCCAAGTGACGAATACATCCAGTCCATTTGGGCATTCCTCAGCAATCAACCCAAGAAAGCACCTGCCACGGTCCAAAAGGAATTTGAGGATTGGAAGATCCGAAATAACTTGCTATACAGGAAAGGGCGGGTCTATGTTCCTAGCAACAACGAGCTCAAGCGACAAATCTTGGAACTCCATCATGACAACAAGGCAGCCGGTCACATGGGGCAAGCAAAGACTTTGGAATTGATCAAGCGGGAATACTGGTGGCCATCAATGAAGGTGTTTATCAACAAATACGTGTCATCCTGCAACTTGTGCCAACAAAGCAAATCAATCAACCAGCACCCCCTAGGAGAACTGCAACCACTAGAGCTTCCCTCTAAACCCTGGCAACACATTTTGGTTGATATGATTGTCAAACTACCCCTATCAAGAGGCCTAGACTCTATTCTGGTTATTGTCAACACACTCACAAAAATGGCACACTTCATTCCCTGTACCAAGAAGATCACATCCCCCAAGCTAGCAGAATTGTTCATGGAACACTGTTGGAAGCTGCATGGTACCCCGGAAACAGTCATGTCAGATCGAGGCCCCACCTTTGCATCAAAGTTCATGAGAGAACTCTATCAGGCTTTGAAGATTAGACCCAGACTCTCTACCGCTTATCACCCTGAGACGGATGGCCAGACGGAACGAATCAACCAAATGGTAGAGGCCTTTCTGCGGACCTACGTATCCTTTAGACAGCATGATTGGGCTTCTTTGCTTCCCTTTGCCGAATTTGCGTATAACAATTCCTTCCACTCTAGCATCGGCATGACCCCTTTCTTCGCCAACTTGGCTCGTCACCCCTCCATTGATGGCACACCATTAGAAGACGGTTCAGTTCCAGAAGCCTCGGCTCACGCCCAGCGCATCCACAACAACCTGGAAGAAGCCAAAGCAAGCCTGACCCTGAGTAAAGAACGGGACAAGGAATATGCGGACCAACAGCGTCTAGAGGATCCCTTCATCATTGGGGACAAAGTTTGGCTCAGTCACAATCACATCTCTTTGAATCGACCATCAATCAAACTTTCTCACAAGCGTCTGGGCCCTTTCACAATCTTGGAAGCAGTTGGAAAGAATGTGTACAAACTGGAACTTCCACCATCCATGACCATGCATCCGGTAGTCAATGTATCCCGCCTTGCCAAGTATGAAGAAGATGAGATTGAGGGACGTGTTATTGAACCACCACCACCCATTGAGACCCCTGAGGGTGAGGAAGAATATGAAGTTGAACAGATCCTGTCCTCCAAGGTGGAAAGAGGAATCCTCAAGTACTATGTCAAGTGGAAGGGCTACACGTCAGAACACAATTCCTGGGAACCGGTGGAGAACCTTGGTAACGCATCAGAACTCATTAGCGAGTTCCACAGGGAACATCCAGAAGCCATCAAGGAAGTCCCCAAGGTTACAAGGAAGCGTCGCCATGAGGAGACAAAGGACAATTCAGCCGCCAAAGAAAAGGAAGAACGGCCCATTCGGCGTTCCAAATGTATTAAAGAAGCGGCGGGAGTCCAAACTCCCCACCAAAAAGTTTTTACTTTCCTCTCCTGTGCGCTTAACACACCCACCCCTTGTACTCCCACCCCTGCGCCATGCCTGCCCCCTGCCAATCCACCAACTTGTTCATGGTCCGCGTCTATGACGACCTCTATACCTGCTCCGCATCCTTCAAGAGGACGCTCAAACCCACCTGCAACAAGGGCCGTTATTGGCACTCAGGCCTCCAGCAGGCCTTCTACTTCATTGTCTCTGGCTGCTCTTGGTCAGCTCGTGCCCCCCGCTCCTTCGTGGGCAAGCCCCTTGTGCGCTGGCGCAACTGGATTGCCCTCAATGCCCAAGACATCCACAACGCCTGGGAAATCCAGGATGCCTCCAGACAAGCCCGGCTGGGCCTTCAAGACCCCTTCAAGGTCATCAACCTTACCAATGGCCCTGGGTGTCAAGAGCCCATCATCGACTTGACGGATGAGGAGGACGTCTGGAAGGGGAAGGGAATGGCTGAGGAGCCTTTTGAGCTGGAGGCGGAGGAGGAGGGTGTAGTTTATCGTGATGCTTCTGTAATGTCTCTTAGTTCCCTGTGTGTCCCTATTGAGGTTCAGGTGGAGGTGGAGGTTGTTGAGGCCTAGAAGGGGGGGTAGTGTCACGACCTTTCCTGTATCTCTTTGTTTTGTCCTGTTTGCCTCGTGCTTGGTCTCTTTCTTCTCGCCTTGGCGCATTTAGTCGCCTGTATGTAAGCCATGACCGCGGGACATGCCTGCCTGGCCTGTTCTCTTGTTCCCTTGGAGTCCATGGACTTATCCTTCTTCCTTTGTGTGTTGTCCTCTTCCTTCGGACTCTTGCCTTTCCTCTTTTTGTGTTCCTTTGTTGCTTGCTCTCTATTGTACATAGCCACAGTAGATAGTATATATACCAGCGACACAAGTCTTGTCTCCACAAGACTTGTTCTCTTGTCGTTTTCCCAACACCCATCGCGTGACTCACTTAGGCCTTAGTTGCCCTCCATTCGACCTTTGCCATCGTTCCAACCCCCATCCTCACTGCCTGTGGAGTCTCGGCCTCCAAGGTTTGGTTAGGGTTGTGACAAAAACCCTCTTCTGAGCCTCCACAAAATCCTCGTCCCATTGTCGCATGTCCGGCTCTGCTTCCTTCCATGCTGACACATCTGCGTCCTCCCACTTCCACCAGTTCGGAGCCCACTCAAACTTTTCCTTCTGGTATCTTCCCCTTTCCATCTTCCAGTCGCTCAAGTCCCTTTTGTAGTTGGCGTCCCAGGCGTTGTTCCACCTAGGTCGGAGCGTTGGTTGTCTCCTGTCGTACCCTGGTACCCACTCGCTTGAGTATGCCCCCTCTTGTCCCCATTCGACGACTACGAGCATATGGGTGGAAAGGAGGACGACCTCCAAGACCTGGAACACGGCGCATCCTCGACAAACGAAGATGTCCTTTTGAAGGAGTTGCATCCGTGTTGGCCATTTCTTTCCAACCCACTGGAATTCTCCCAAGTCTGAGTGTAGGACATTGTCCGACACCCTAAAGTGCATTCTGCCGGAGCTTTGCTGTGCCCTTTTGAAGACGTAGAGGCGGCTCCAGCGTAGAGGATCCTTGCTGTGGCAAAGGAAGGTCCTTTGAGGACGCGGGTGAGATTGTTGGAGATGGTGGCATGGGTAACGACAGGCATGGTGAAGAGCAGAAAAGATTTAGAGAGTAGAGTTGTGAGTTTGTTCTGGAGTAGTTGCAAGTTTTGCAGATGTCACTACCAACTGCACCCCCTCTGCCTTTTATCTTTCCTGGCATGTAGTTAGACGGCGTGGGAGCTTTGGGGTGTCGACGTAGAAAGTCCTTGATGATCTTGGATAGATGTCCAAAATCTTCTGCCTTCTGTTCCGTGTCTTCTTCATCTCCATATCCCTTCCATCTGACCCTGTAAAAAAGACCATCCTTTGTCTCCTTCCAGTCCAAAATCTTTTCTACTTCATATTCTTCTTCTCCTTCTTCCATGATGATCGGCGGCGGTCGGGGTTGGTTTTGCTTGAACTCTGTGTCTTCTATGTAAGGGCTGAGCAAGTTGATGTGGAAAACAGGGTGCACCCTCATAGTTGCTGGCAGAGTGAGTTCATAAGCATGTGATCCTATCTTTTGCTTCACCACAAATGGTCCATGCTTCTTGTTATCCAGTTTCTTTGAGGGTCTTTTTGTTTTGATGTTTCTTCCCAACAGCCATACTAGATCTCCTTCCTGGTACTCGTTTTTTGGTTCTTCCTCCAGGAGCCTTTGGTTTTCCATTGATGCAATTGCTTTGTCATGGATGCTATGCCATTTTTCCGTGATGGTGTTTGCTTCGGGAACCGCCGTTTCTTCTGATGAGATGTTCCACAGTGGTTCCCTGCCGTAGACTATTGCAAAAGGGGAACTACCTGTTACACAGTGCTTCTGCAGATTATAACTGAATTCTGCAATTGGTAACAAGTCCGCCCAATCATCTTGTCAGTAGTTGACAAAGGATTGTAGCCAGCCTTCCATCCATTGGTTGATTCTCTCTGTCATTCCATCTGTCTGGGGGTGGTAGGCAGTGCTGAAACTTGGGCTAGTTCCAATTCTCTTGTAAATGGCCTTCATAAGTTTAGAATTGAAAGTAGTCCCTCGGTCTGAGATTGTGCTTTTGGGAAAGCCGTGTAGTTTCCAAACATTTGTGACAAAAAGATTTGCCAGCTTGCCTGCTGTGTGAGATTCTTTGCAGGGTATGAAATGCGCCATTCTTGAGAACCAGTCCACCACTACCATGATGCTGTCTGACCCTCTGGACTTCGGCAATTTTACTACAAAGTCAAATGCTATGTCTTCCCAGGGACCTTTTGGAATTTCTAGAGGTTTGATTGGCACTATTGACTTTGATCCCCTTGTTCGTTCGCAGATCGATTTTGGAGAAAATTTTTGCATCCTTGATTTTATCCAGAAGATGTTCCATTAAGGGCATTGGAAACCTGTTGTCCTTTGTGATGGCCTTCACTCCTCTGAGGTCTTGAACAAGCCATAATTGTCGCACTCCTTCTGGATTCTTTGGATCGACAGGTTTTTTGACAAAGAAACAAGGTGATGCAATGGGAGATTTGCTGGGTTGAATTTTACCGGTGGCAATTTCTTCATCCAAGTATTCCCTTAGTGCAATTGATTCAGCTGGTGAGAGCGGGATAGGTCTGGCTGGTTTTGGAAGTTCAGCCCCTTCCTTGAAGTCAATGGCGCAGTTGTATGGGCAATGATCCGGAATTCTCTTGAACTTTTCCTTGTTAAACACGTCAGCAAATTCTTTGAATTCCTCTGGTAGGTCGTCTATTGAGGCTGTTCTTGCCTGTATGGGTTTGGGTCACCATGATATGTGCTTCATTTTCCAGTTAATATTGGGGTTTGCTTCTTCTAACCATTCAAGTCCTAAAATGAGCTTGGTTTCTCCAGTAGGCATAGCGAAAAAGATTTGTTTGAAGGTTTTTCCTTCTACGTCCAGTACAAGTTTGGCTTTGAAGCGTATTTGGTGTGAGAGTTCTTTTCCCTGGATGCCAATTACTTTTCATGGAGAGGGAAGCTTGATGAGAGGAATGTTGTTGGAGCAGGCCAAAGAGATGTCCATAAAGTTCTTAGAAGCTCCTGAATCGATGAGAGTAGGGACTGGTTCTGTGATTCCGGTGATGCTTGTATAAACAATGGTTGATTTGTTTGTTGCTCTAAAGTACGTTGTTTCCATTGCCGGTTCTTTGGTCTCTCCACACACGGTTAGAGGGAGACCCCTTCTTTTCCCAAATCTTCTATTATCGTGGCTTCTCTTCCCTTTATGCTGGGCTTGGTTGTTATTCACTCCTTGGACAAGCATTTGAGCAAACAGTGACCTTCTTGACCGCACTTCAGACACCAGTTTGATGCTATTCTTGCCTTGTATACTTTGTCTGGAAGCCGCTTTGTAGAGGTTTGCCCAGTAGTGGTCGATTGGGGTGTTTTCTTCCTGGTGGATGCCTTGATCTGTTGCAATTTCTGGTTGATGGAGATTGCAAGAGTGATCCATTGGTTAAGGTTATGGTGCCTTTCAGTTCCATCCTCGTTGATAAGGGAAAGTTCAAATCATGCCAATTCTGTTTTGATTTCCGGCTTGAGTCCTTCCTTGAATTGGTTGATAAGGGCTTCTTCCCCCCAATTCACATCCACCATGTGAAATCGGAATTCTGTTGCATAGTTTGCTACTGAATTGTTTTGCTTGCTTTTTCGGATATTGGCCTCCGCCTTGGCCTTCTTGTTTGGGTTACTAAATTGTTCCATGAAGTGTGATTTGAATGTTTCCCAGGACCTTAGGTTTGGGTCCGGAACTCCATTGTTCATAGATCGTAGTAGGACCTGAGCCCAATGTGTAGCGGATCTGTTGTCCGATTTGAAATTGGCTAGTGCTTCTCTAATTTGTTCTTGTCCCAAGCTGTATTGATTGCCCAGCCTGACGAAGTAGCTCTCCATTTGGGTGATGAACATTTCTGCTCCTTCTCCTTTCTTCCTGTCAAAAGCTTCTGGTTTGGTTACTTTCGGACGCCTGTTTTCCCTTCTGTTGTCAGGGTTTTCAGAGAGCTGACGTAGCCTTTGTTCCAATTCATCGAGCCTGGTAGACTCTGCTTTGGGGTGGGGAGGTGATACGGCATGTAGGGATGCTTCATCCATCTGTTTGCGCATGTTGTTGATTGTCTCTTGCATGGTGTTAATTTGTCCAATTGCAATCCTTCTGTCTCCCCTTAGTCCTTCTAGTCCTTGGGTGACTGCTTCATTCCAGGCTAACTGTGCCTGCCTTGTGATGTTAAGGTCTTCCTGTACATTGTTTACCAGTCCTTGTGTGTTCGTGACTTTGTTTCTGAGGTGGATTATGTCTTGCCCAACCAGGAAGCTGTTATGTTCACTGTTTCATGCAGCGGTAAGGATATCTGTCAGGGTTCCTTGTAGGTTGTTGAGGGAATCGTTGAAGATTTGTTGGTTGTTGGCCAACACTTGAGTGGATTGTTCTAACCCGTTAAGTCTTCTATTGATGGTGATCCTCATTCCATCAATAATCCTTAAGAGTGCATTGTGTCTTCCAAGGTGAAGATTGTTGAGGTTGTCAAGATTGCTAATCATAGTCCTACTGCTGGAACTAGAACTTGAGGTGGGAATCCCAGGGACTTCTTGGCCTTCAGTTGCCGTTGGTTGCTGGGAATACCCTTGTGGTACATATGGCAGTGCTGGGTTAACTGGTGTCACGGCCTGAGAGTTTATTGGGACTGGACTGGCATTGGTGATAGTTCCCGCAATCTGGGGTACTTGAGGAGCGTGGGAAATGTGCGGCGTGGGGGGGGGTCTGATAGGAACAAGGGATACGCCTCCGTGAGCTTCAGGTTGAGTGGAAAAAAACTGTCTTCTGGATCCCATAGGCCATAGTGGACGTGATGGGCCTGGAGTTGCGTTTGAGATAGGGATTCGAATTGTGACCGGTGTGGGATTGTCGGTAATATCACCTGGTTCTCGAGTAACAATGGTGGGTTCTTCTTGTACGACTGAAACGTTCTCAGCGTTGAATGTTCCAGGCATAGAGGCTTGGCTTTGTGGGCGAGACCTTGCTGGTCCTCTGGCCCGTGCTTGTGCAATATCTTGCTCGTTGAGGGAACTTGTAGGTCTTGAAGCCCTACTTGGTCCTCTCCTTAATGATAATGGTGTTGCGAGACGCAATCCCGCGTCCTCCTGAATGGACATGATTGTTAAGCTTGTTTTGTAATGTTGTAAGCTTCTTCTTGGTGGCTATGAGACAAGCCGTGATGGAGAGTGGACGGCACTAAGACATAAGTGACCTCTTGAACCACAACACACTTAAGTGTCTATAGGCTCTTGAGGGTAGGGGTGATTCAAAGTGTCACTTGAAAGGGATGTTTGATGAGACAAAACAAGCTGGGGTTACCAGGCTTGTTGGTCCTCTATATATATTCAGAAAAAGGCCGAGTCATACAAGGCGCAGTCACACGAGTCATACATAACAGCCAGTCAGGAGTGTCCATGTGAGTCATGCTGTATGAACAGACATGACTTGTACAAAGCACAGCCACGTTACACAATGTAACGGAGAAACCACAAGAAGGTGGCAACGCGGCACAGGAAAAGACAAAACAACATACAAACAGGACGACAGGGACAAGGACAGATGGGTGAGGCACAAGACAAGTCCGATGGAGTGAGCTGGCTCATGACACCTGGTACCCATTCACTTGAGTATGCTCCCTCTTGCCCCCACTCAATGACTCCGAGCATGTGGGTGGAAAGGAGGACAACCTCCAAGACCTGGAACACAGCGCATCCTTGACAGACAAAGATGTCCTTTTGTAGGAGTTTCATGCGTGTCGGCCATTTTTTCCCAACCCACTGGAATTCTCCCAGGTCTGAGTGTAGGATGTCGTCCGACGCCCTGAAATGCATTCTTCCCGAGCTTTGCTGGGA
Organism: Ceratobasidium sp. AG-K; assembly: GCA_037039685.1. NCBI lineage: Eukaryota > Fungi > Basidiomycota > Agaricomycetes > Cantharellales > Ceratobasidiaceae > Ceratobasidium > Ceratobasidium sp. AG-K. The sequence continues at coordinate 2,014,980 of JAWNGF010000009.1, read as the reverse complement.
CCTTCTGAAGACGTAGAGAGTGGCCCCAGCATCAAGGATTCTCGCTGTAGCAAATGCTGGTCTGTCAAGGAGGCGGGTGAGGTTGTTGGCGATGGTGGAGCGGCTGACAGCAGGCATTGTGGAGAGCAAAAAAGATTTAGAGCATTGAGTGTGTGGTGTAGCCTGGAGTATTTGCAAGTTTTTGCAGATGTCACTACCAGCTGCGCCCCCTCTGCCTTTTATCTTTCCTGGAATGTAGTTAGATGGCATGGGAGCTTAGGGGTGTCGACGTAGAAAGTCCTTGATGATCTTGGATAGATGTCCAAAATCATCTGCCTTCTGTTCCGTGTCTTCTTCGTCTCCATATCCCTTCCATCTGACCCTGTAAAAAAGACCATCCTTTGTCTCCTTCCAGTCCAAAATCTTTTCTACTTCATATTCTTCTTCTTCTTCTTCAGTAATGATCGGCAGCGGTCGGGGTTGGTTTTGCTTGAACTCTGTGTCTTCTATGTAAGGGCTGAGCAAGTCAATGAGGAAAACAGGGTGTACCCTCATTGTTGCTGGCAGAGTGAGCTCATAAGTGTGTGATCCTATCTTTTGCTTCACAACAAATGGTCCATGCTTCTTGTTATCCAGTTTCTTTGAGGGTCTTTTTGTCTGGATGTTTTTTCCCAATAGCCATACTAGATCTCCTTCCTGGTACTCGTTTTTTGGTTCTTCCTTCAGGAGCCTTTGGTTTTCCATAGATGCAATTGCTTTGTCGTGGATGCTACGCCATTGTTGTGAGCCTTGCTCACTCCATCGGACTCGTCTGCGCCTCCCCCTACCTTGTGGCTGTGTCTACTATGTTTTGTTTCTCTTTTCCCACCACATTGCCACCTTCTTGTGGTTTTTCTGTTACATTGTGTAACGCGGCTGTGCTTGGTAAGAGTCATGTCTGTTCATACAGCATGACTCATATGGACACTCCTGACTGGCTGTTATGTATGACTCGTGTGGCTGCACCTTGTATGACTCGGCCTCTCTCTGAATATATATAGAGGACCAACAAGCCTGGTAACCCCAGCTTGTTTTGTCTCATCAAAACATCCCTTTGAGTGACACTTCGAACCACCCCTACCCTCAAGAGCCTACAGACACTTAAGTGTGTTGCGGTTCAAGAGGTCACTTAGGTCTTAGTGCCGTCCACTCTCTATCGCGGCTTGTCTCATAGCCACCAAGAAGAAGCTTACAACATTACAAAACAAGCTTATCAACCATGTCCATCCAGGAGGACGCAGGATCACGCCCCTCAACGTCACTGTCAACAAGGAGAGGACCAAGCAGGGCTGCAAGACCCACGAGTTCTCTCAACGAACAAGACATTGCACAAGCACGGGCCAGAGGACCAGCAAGGTCTTGCCCACAAAGTCAAGCCTCTATGCCCAGAACGTTCAATGCCAAAAACGCTTTGGTCATCCAAGAAGAAATTACAATTGTCAATAGGGAACCGGGAGATATCACCAATGATCCCACACCAGCCACAATTAGAATCCCTATTTCTAACGCAAGTCCTGGACCCTCGCGTCCACTATGGCCCACAGCATTCAGAAGACAATTCTTTTCCCCGCAGCCTGAAGCTCATGGGGGCATATCCCTTGTTCCCATCAGACCCCCACCCACACCACACATTCCACATGCTCCGCAGATTCCCCAGATCGGAGGCACTATCACCAATGCTGGTCCAATCCCAATAAGCTCCCAAGCCGTGACACCTGTAAACCCTGCACCACCATAAGTACCACAAGGCTATTCCCAGCAACCAGCTACTGAGAACCAAGACGTACCCAGGAATCTCAGTTCAAGTTCTAGCTCCAGCAGTAGAACCATGATTGGCAATCTTGATGATCTCAATGATCTGCACCTTGGAAGACACAATGCACTCTTAAGGGTCATTGACGGAATGAGAATAGTGATTGATAGAAGACTCAATGGGTTAGAACAAGCCACGCATGTCCTAGCAAACAATCAGCAGATCTTCAACAACTCCATCAACACGTTTCAAGGAACCCTAACGGATATTCTCAATGCCGCAAGGAACAGCGAACATAACACTTTCCTAGGCGGACAAGACGTCACCCAGCTCCGAAACAAAGTTACAAACGCCTCACAGGAAATTCTAACACCGGCGGGGGACCTCGTTGTCCTAAAGTCACACAACCTGAACCCTTTGACGGAATAAGGGGGGAAGGCGCTGAAATGTTCATCACACAGATGGAAAGCTATTTTGTTTGATTAGGCGATCAATACAACTCTCATGAAGAACGGATCCGTGAAGCACTTGCCAACTTCAGATCTGAGAACAAGGCAGCAACCCATTGGGCACAAGTATTGCTACAATCACTAAACCAGGGAGAAAATAACAAAAACCTAGCCTCATGGAGAAACTTCAAAGCCCATTTCATGGAACAATTCAGTGATCCAAACAAGAAAGCTAAAGCCAAAGCTGATATCTGGAAATGCAAGCAGAACAATTTGGTAGCAAACTATGCTTCAGAATTCCAATATCTATTAGTCGATGTAAATTGGGGTCAGGAAGCTCTGATTAACCAATTCAAGGAAGGACTGAAACCTGAAGTCAAAACCAAACTAGCCCAATTTGAGTTAACCTTAATTAATGAAGATGGAACGGAATGGGAACTATCTCTGGACTGGTGGATCTCAATCGCAATCTCCATTGACCAAAAACTACAATCCATCAAAAGCACCACAGGACAAAAAACAACACCGGCACCCTCCAGCTCTACAAAAAGGCTCCCCAACGACGTATACAAGGCAAGAATTTCATCAAAACGTTGCCTAAAATGCGGATCGGACAAACACCTGCTAGCAAAATGCCCTGAAAAGGACTGGAAGAAGGAGGAACCTAATCTAAGGGGACGGGAAGGGAAACTTGAGAGCAAACCAGAGTCGGGAAAAGACAAGGTCTCCCTCTAACTGTGTGTGGAGAGACCAAAGAACTGGTAACAGAGACAATGTACCTTAAAGCAACAAACAAATCAACAGTTGTCTACACAAACATTACTGGAATCACAGAACCCATTCCCACCCTTATCGACTTAGGCGCTTCAAAAAACTTTATCAATATTTCTTGGGCACGCTCAAACGCCATACCACTTATCAAACTACCAACACCCAGGAAAGTCATTGGGATTCAGGGAAAAGAATTACCACATCACATCCGATTCAGAGCCGATCTAAAGTTCGACTTGGAAGGGAAAAGCTTTAGGCAGAATTTCTTTGCCATACCAACCGGAGATACTCGCCTTATCTTAGGACTAGGATGGTTAGAAGAAGCTAACCCAATCATTGACTGGCGCTCAAAAACTATCACATGGAGGACAGACCACATCATGGGCAAGACAGGTGAAATCGACGACATACCGGAAGAGTTCAAGGAATTCAAGGAGGTCTTTAGCAAGGAGAAGTTCAAATGCATACCAGACCATCGACCATACAACTGTTCTATTGACCTGATAGAAGGAGCAGATCTTCCAAAACTGGCTAGACCAATTCCACTTTCACCTGTGGAATCTGTTGCCCTTAGGAAGTACCTCGACAAAGAACTAGCCGCAGGAAAGATCCGACCAAGCAAATCACCAGTAGCAGCGGCCACCTTCTTTGTCAAAAAAGGTCAAGACCCAAAGGACCCCGAAAAGCCTCCAGAACTTAGGCTGGTGCAACACTTTGGACCGGTGAACGAAATAACAAAGGACGACCGATTTCCTATGCCACTTATGGAAGATCTCTTAGACAAAATCAAGGACGCAAAAATCTTCTCAAAAATAGACCTGCGCATGGGATTCAATAATATCTGCGTTAAGGAAGGAGACAAGTGGAAAACTGCCTTCCGAACCAAGGAAGGGCTATACGAGTACATTGTAATGCCATTCGGACTAAAACATGCGCCAGCTATCTTCCAACGATACATGAATCACATTTTCCATGACCTAATCGACATATGCGTCATTGTCTACATTGACGACATCCTTGTCTTCTCCAAAGATAGAGAGCAGCACGTAGAAGACGTTTGAAAGGTACTCAAGATCCTACTGGAAAACAATCTTTTTGCCAAACTCCCTAAATGCAAGTTCTTTGTCAAGAAACTGGTTTACACTGGAATCCGCATCAGTGAGGAAGGAATCTCTATGCAAGAAGAGAAAGTCAAGGCTATCAAAGAATGGAAAGAACCAAGAACAGTCAAACAAGTACAGGCTTTCTTGGGATTTGCAAACTTCTACAGACGTTTCGTTCCAAACTTCAGCGGATTAGCCAAACCTCTCACTACGTTAACAAGGAAGGACACAAAATGGCAATGGGAACAAGAACAACAGGACGCCTTCAACAACCTCAAATTGGAAATTTGCAAGGAACCTCTATTGCAACATCCTGACCCAGAAAAACCTTACATCTTAGAAACCGACGCAAGTGGTGTGGCAATGGGCGCAATCCTTTCCCAAAAGCAGGAAGATGGATTCCTACATCCAATTGCTTTCCTATCAAAATCCTTCAATCAAGCACAATTGAATTACGATGTGCATGACAAAGAACTCATGGCAATCATTGAATCACTCAAACACTGGCATTTGCACTTGGAAGGAACAAAGGAACCGATCACGATCTACACGGATCACCGAAATCTGCAATATTGGAAGAAGGCAACAACCTTCAACAGACGCCATGCCCGGTGGCACCAGATTCTGGCATCCTACAACTTCGAAATTGTATACCGACCAGGCATAGTTTCAACAAAACCAGATCTGCTGTCCAGAAGGAGTGACCACAGCGACATCCCAACAGCAGAACAAGTAATGATCAAGGAGGAACAATTCAAGGGGTTCTCTGGAAACATGAAGTTCAATATCATTGCGGACATCAAAGAAGTACAAGCGGAAGACGAAAGCATTATCCAAATCATAGAACTATGCAAGAAGAAGGAAGATCTACCAAAATCAGTACAAGAAGGAATCAAGAAGTACAATTTCGAAGAAGACCTTCTCTGGTTTGATGGAAGAATCTATGTACCAGAAGACAGAGACACAAGATTGAAGATCATGAGATTACACCATGACTCACCAATAGCCGGTCACCAAGGACATGCACGCACACTGGAGCTAATCTCAAGAAGATACTACTGGCCAGGATTAAAATCCACAGTGAACAAATACGTGGACTCTTGTGAACAATGCCAAAGAGCAAAGGGAACAAAAACTCGTGTACCATTGAAACCACTGGAAATCCCGAAGGGTCCATGGGAGGAAATTGCATACGACTTCATTACCAAACTTCCTAAATCACATGGGAGCAACAGCATATTGGTGGTCGTGGATCGATTCTCCCGCATGGCACACTTCATACCCTGTAAAGAATCAACAACAGCGGAACAATTGTCCAAGATTTTCCTGGAGAATATATGGAAGCTTCATGGTTTTCCAAGAAGTACTGTATCAGATAGGGGAACAACGTTCAACAGCAAATTCCTAAAGGCTCTATACGAGAAGGTCGATATCACACCAAGCTTCAGCACAGCATACCATCCTTAAACCGACGGAATAACGGAATGAATAAACCAGTGGCTGGAAGCCTGGCTACAAACGTTTGTAAATCACCAACAGGATAATTGGGCCAGACTTCTGCCCATCGCAGAGTTCTGCTACAATAACCAAAGGCATAGCATCACAGGGAAAACTCCCTTCGAAATTGTCTACGGCAGGGAACCCCTTTGGAACATTTCAACAAGGGAAACAACCACTCCAGAAGCAAACAACAAAGCGGATAGTTGGCAGAAGGTATGGGACAAAGCCAAAGCAGCAATGGAATGGCATAGAAACAAGACAGAGGAAAGACAACCACCCAAATACACAGAGGGAGACCTAGTTTGGCTACATGGGCAAAACATAAAAACAGATCGATCCAGCAAAAAACTTGAAAACAAAAAACACGGCCCGTTCAAAGTCAAAAAAGCTATCTCCAGCCACGCCTTCAAATTGGATCTTCCAAAGACAATGAAGATACACCCTGTTTTCCATAGCAACCTACTCAGCCCTTACAAGGAAGACAACAATTTCCAAAGAAACCAACCCCGACCTCCACCGGTGAAAACAGAAGAAGGGGAGGAAGAATACAAAGTGGAAAAAATTGTGAATTGGAAAATGACAAAAGAAGGACTTTTTGATAGGGTCAGATGGAAGGGATACGATTCAAAAGAAGACATGGAACAACAGGCAGAAGATTTCGGACATCTTGGAGGGATCATGAAGAAATTTCTGAAGGAATTCCCAGGAGCCCCAACACCCTCAAACTACAAACCAAAGGGTATAAAAGGGAGAGCTCAGCATGAAGAGTACCCAACTTGCAAAACTTGCTCACTCTCAAACTCGCTTTACTTGCTCTACGCTCTAAACCTCTTTTGTTCACCATGCCTGCCATGTCACGCCAAACCATCACCAACAACCTCATCCGCGTCCAGGAAGGCCCTGCCTTGCAGACCGCTCGCATCCTTGATGCAGGAGCTGCACTCTATGTCTTCAAAAGAAAACAGCAACAACCAGGACGACTCCTATTCCGCACCTCCGACGACGTCCTACATTCAGACATGGGCAAACTGGAGTGGGTTGGAAGGAAGTGGCCAACTAAGATGCAACTGCAACGCAAGGACATCTACGTCTGCTGAGGATGCGCTGCCTTCCAGGTCTCGGAGGTGGTGCTCCTCTCCATCCACAAGCTCAACATCGTCGAGTGGGGGCAAGAAGGAGCCTATTCAAGCGAGTGGTGCCCAGGGCGCAACAGTCGTCCACCATCTTTGAGGCCCAGGTGTGTTGTGACCTGTCCCGCCCTCTGTCTCTCTTTCTGCGGACTCGTGGCTTGCATCGGCGCCATAAGCGCCTCTTCTGTATAGATGTGCCCTCTCCCTTGCTTAGTGAGGTGTATGGATGATGTGTCACCATGAGTCATATGACTCATGCTGTTTTCTATTGGCTGGCCTGAGCAGCCCCCTTTATGACTCGGACTCTGACTCGGGCTTGTGACTCATGTACTTGTATGACTCACTTGCCTCTTGCCTATATATACTGGCTTGCAAGCATGGTCACCCCCAGCTTGCTTCGCCTTGTCAACTCTCCCTGCAGTGTGTGATCAGAGGCACTTGGCTACTTAGCCACTTCAGCAGCCACTTGGGATTTGGAGCTAGGACTTCTACTTAGAAGCCAGTGATTTCCCATAGCAATTTAGTCTTCTTAGACTTATTGCTCACGGTCAACAAGGCGATTAGCAGGCGTCAACTCTACTACTTAGCAGGTTGCAACATTGCGAAGCAAGCTCTTTTTCCGCTGAGCCACGAGAAAACAAGGTCACGTGACCTCACAACAATGAACTCAAGACCCTTGAGCGCAGCGTCAAACAGGCAGGCTACTGAGCCTGCACCACAAATAGTCGAATTACGATCAAACCCTTCAAGAGGAGCAAGGGATCGAGCTGGAGATTGGACGGCCCTGCTTAGAAGCAATAGCCGGGTATCTAGACCTCCATCTACTAGCATCCCTGGGGGAATCGGAAATATCATTGAAACTTTGGGAACTCAAGGAGAAACATCTATCTCAAACGAACAAAGATCCACTTCCCCAACTATCTGAATAGTCGAACAACCAATCAATACCCCTCCCCCACCGGGCCCACAAATCAGTCAAAGGGAGATAGTCAGCCCTAGAACACACCGTATTATCAGAATACCGGCACCACTCAGGAACGCTACTCCAGGTCCATCAAACCCTATCCAAGTACCGCCTCTACAACAGCACACAATGGCAACCGGAAGGCGACAACCACCAGAAATGCCAAACTTCGACAACATCTTTCCTCCCGCTGCAGGAACTCCAGTGGGACCTATGGCGCCCACATCAACATCAATGCCAGGGTTGATAGTGACCACTAGGACACATAGTGCAGCCAGCATACCATCCACGTTCGAATCCCAACGAAGCATTGAGACCATCTCTCAGGATGAACGCTTGAGAAACAAAATACTGGTAGAAAACGTTGAAGGAAGGAGGGTCAAAACCCTAGAAAGGATTTTCAACACTCTACAGGTCCAATACCAACAAGAAAACGTGGTCCAAGCTCTGAGAATCGAAGGCCTCAAACGCCGATGGGATCTTCAACAGCAAGAAAACAACAACATGATGCAGCGGATTGAGCGCATTGCTTCCAGAACCGAAGACGGAGTCAACACCTTCTACAAACGTCTCCGAAACATTGATTGCGCACAACAAAGGGTCAAGCAAATATTCGAACGATCAGTAGAAAACTTCAAGTACATCAACCAACAATTGGTGGCTCAAAATCAGCTGATCACTCAGAACCTGCAAAACCAAGTTGATCGGATCAACAGGATAGAAGAAACTATCAGAAGAATGGCTGAAGGAATGAGGAACATTACAGTTACTCTAGGACGGATCGATGAAGAAGTTGCCAAAGGTTTCCAAGATCAAACCAACCAACTCAGGGAAATCCGGACAGGGGGACAAGAAACGTTTGACCTCCTTGAACAAATCGGAGCAGACGCCCAAGTAGAGTCGGATCACCAACACGAGGAGTCTAGACAAACTTCTATAGAAAACCCAAACACTAAGGAACCCCCCCGCATAGGAGGAACATCTCACCCCAAGGAAGGCGATCTCCCTCATTTGAGGTGCAAGGACAATCAGGCTATCAAATTAGGGATGAAGGAAGAACCTTCATTATTCAAACAGGACAAGGTGGAAACGGGAATGGATCAGGCCCACGCATCAAGATGCCCAAAGCATTTGAAGGAACGAGGGGAACAGCCGCCGAAACATTCCTTGCGTGGATGAAAGCATTTTTCCGCCTGAACCCAAATCAATACGACACTGAGGAACGGCGGATTGTCGCAACCCTCATGAATATGGCAGAAGGAGCAGCAGGAAACTGGGCACAACCCGCCCTCAATTGGTACAACGACAACGAAGACCATCCTTGGCTGGAATCATGGGAAGCCTTCCAAAACGCCTATGAGAAGCAGTGGAGCGACCCTAGCAAGAAAATCCAAGCAGAAGTAGGGATTCAACAGCTTTACCAGAACAAGTCCGTAGGCAAATATGTCTCTGAATTCCGACTTCTTGCACAAGAGCTAGATTGGAACAATGCCGCTTTGATTGCATGTTTCAGGCAAGGGTTGAGCAGACTCATCAAAGCGGAACTTGTCCGCAAAGAACTCAGGGATAGGAGAACCGCCGCACAAAGGAACTTGGAAGGATGGATCGACATTGCCCTCCAAGCCGAAGAAATCCAAAAACTCACCAATCCCCAAAGCAAAGGAAAGAAGGAGGACAAGGCTGAAGGATCCAAAACCACAAGACAAGTGAAAGGAGACCTCGTCCCGAAGGCTGAGAAAACATGCCGCAAGGAAAACAACCTCTGCATCAAATGTGGAGAAGCTGGACATGCAATTGCTGATTGCAAAAAAGAATGGACCTACAAAGACAAAGGAAAGGCACCGGTGAGAGGAAAAGCCGGTGAAGTGAAGAAAGGAGAAACAGAAGAAACCAAGTCCACCAATTCGGAGTCGGAAAACTAGATGGGCGTCTCTCCACCGTGTGTGAAGATGCCCCAATGCCCTCTCTGCGAAATGAATACTACTGCAAAGCCACAAATGAATCACCCATGGTATATGCACAAGTAGAGGGAATCACGGAAAACATCTCAACTCTTGTCGACTCCGGCTCCAGCAGAAATTTCATCGACCTGAACTTTGCAAAGAGAAACAATATTCCTTTGATCTCTTTACAAACTCCTAGGAATGTGGAGATGATTGACGGAAAAACCCAAAAGAACCTCATCCAACACTGTTGCAAATTGAAATTCGATATAGGAGGAAAAACTTTCGAACAAAGATTCTATGCCATGCCAACAGGAACTCAACCTATGATCCTTGGCATGACATGGTTGAAGGAAACAAACCCTGATATTTCCTGGGCCCCATTCTCTATCAAATGGAGAAAGGAGCTTGACATCCAAGCAAAGGCAGGGATGTCACAAGAACTTCCAGAAGAACTCAAGGATTTTGCTGATGTCTTTGACAAAGAAAGATATGACAAGCTGCCGGAACACAGGGAATGGGACTGCAAAATCGACTTCTATGACAACAACAAGCTCCCAAAACCAAAGAAAGCTTATCCCCTCTCACCAAGAGAAAGGGAGTCCACAAGGGAGTATGTGAAGTCGGAACTCAAGTCAGGAAGAATCAGACCCAGTGATTCCCCCATTGCTGCTAGCCTATTCTTTGTCACGAAGGCACTGAAACCTGGACAAACCATACCAGACCTGAGACCAGTTGTCGACTACAGAGCGGCAAATGCGGAAACTATTCCAGACCATTACCCCATACCTCTGATGGATCAACTCCTGGAAATCTTCAAGAAGACTAGCGACAAATCAAACAAAGAACTTTTTATCACCTCTCTGGACCTGAAAAATGGTTTCTGGAATGTGAGAATCAGGGAAGGAGACAAATGGAAAACAGCATTCAGCACTTCCGAAGGCCTCTTTGAATATACTGTGATGGCCTTTGGACTGAAAAATGCACCTGCAACATTCCAAAGAATGATGGACAATATCCTCAGAGACCTGATTGGAAAAAAGATAGTAGTCTACATCAATGACATCTTGATTATCTCTAGAGGAAGAAACCAACACACTTTGGACATCAGAGAAGTCCTCAAAAGGCTACAAAAGAACAATCTATATGGGAACCTCAAAAAGTGCACCTTTTACGGCAAAAAGGCCGATTGGGTAGGCTTTGTTGTAGATGAGAACGGTATCTCCATGAACAAGGACAAGATCAAGACTATCCAGGAATGGCCTGTCCCAAAAACTGTCAAGCAGCTACAAGCTTTTGTTGGCTTCTGCAACTTCTACAGGAGATTTGTGGTTTCTTTCTCTTCCATTGTCAAACCTTTGACTCAGCTCACTTGAAAGGACCAAAAATGGGAATGGAAGGAGGCACACCAAGAGACTTTTGAAAAGCTGAAGAAGATGATCTCAGAAGAACCAGTGCTGGCACATCCAGACGAATCAAAGCAATACTTCCTGGAAACGGACGCCTCAGGAGTCGCTCTAGGAGCAATCCTTAGTCAACAACAAAACGACGGATACCTGCACCCAATTGGCTTCCTTTCCAAAAGCTTCAAGGATGCGGAATTGAATTATGACACGCACGACAAGGAGCATTTTGCTATCATTGAGGCATTGAGACATTGGCGCATTCATCTTGAAGGAACAAAGGAACCTGTGATCATCTACACAGACCACAAAAACTTGACCTACTGGAAAGACTCTGTCAATTTTAACCAAAGACACCACAGATGGCTTCTGATGTTAGCAAGTTACAATTTCGAAATACACTATCGACCTGGGAAGATGTCAGAAAAGCCGGACATTCTCTCTAGAAGAAGTGACCATGGGGACATTGCATCAGCGGAACAGACTATGATCTCTGCCGAAAGATTCAAAGGCTTTGCCGCCATGATGGGATCAGACCATATGAGCAAACTCAAAGAAGCACAGGAAGAAGACGAAGCCCTACAAACCTTGATTGTCACTACAAGGAACAAGGAGTCCCTTCTGCCTTCCGTGAAAAAACAATTCAAAGACTACAAATGGGGGGAAAACCTCCTGTGGTATCAAGGAAGAATTATCGTCCCTGATGAGAAAGACATCAAACTGAAGCTGCTACAACTGCACCATGACACACCAATGGCTGGTCACCAAGGACAGGCTAGAACCCTGGAGCTTCTCTCAAGAAGATACTATTGGCCCGGCATGAAAAGCCAAGTGAGTCGCTTCGTCGAAAGCTGCGAAATTTGCCAAAGAGGGAAGGGAAGCAAAGGACACTTACCGCTCAAACCCTTACCCATCCCGGAAAAACCTTGGGAAAACATCGCTTACGATTTTATGGTGAAACTACCTAAATCTGAAGGTTTTGACAGTGTCCTTGTTGTAGTGGATCGCTTTTCCAGAATGGCACATTTCATTGCCTGCAACAAAGCAACCAACTTGGAACAACTTGCCAACATCTTCATCAAGGAAGTATGGCGACTCCATGGTTTCCCAAAAGCCACTGTCTCCGATAGAGGAACTACTTTCAAGTCTCACTTCCTGGAGGCAGTGTACAAAAGACTCAATATCCAACCTACCTTCAGCACGGCCTTCCATCCTGAAACTGATGGTCTTGCGGAAAAAACAAACCAGTGGCTAGAAGGTTGGTTGAGAATATTCTGCAACCATTGCCAGGACGACTGGGTCAAATGGCTACCTATTGCAGAATTCTGCCACAACAATCACAAAAATCGCGTTACAAACAAGTCACCCTTTGAAATCGTCTACGGAATGACTCCAAGATGGTCCATTGAAGAATATATGACTCATTCTCCAGAGGCCGACAAGTGGACAAAGGATATGGAAGCCGTGTCAGAAGAAGCAAAAGCCATGATGAAATACCACCAAACTAGGGAAGATCTTCCAAAAAAGCAATACAAAGAAGGGGACAACGTGTGGCTCCTGACTACCAATATCAAGACCAGGCGCCCAAGCAAGAAGCTTGACGACAAAAAGACCGGCCCCTTTGTTGTCAAAAAACAAATCTCTTCACACGCCTACCAACTTGACCTCCCCAAGTCCATGAAAATACATGACGTCTTCCATGGAAACATGTTGACTCACTACAAGGAAGATGTGGATTTCCATCAAAACCAACCCCGACCTCCGCCGATTGTTACGGAAGAAGGGGAGGAGGAATATGAAGTAGAAAAGATCATCTATTGGTATCTAGATCCTGATGGGCTGAAATACCGCATCAGATGGAAAGGTTACGGACCTCTTGAAGACATGGAAGAACGGGCGGAGAAATTTGCCAATATGACTCCAGTGATGAGAAAATTCCAGAAGGACTTTCCTACCAGCCCGCTTCCCCCAAATTTCAAACCACAGGGATTGAAAAGGACGAGAGGAAAGACAGCTGAAGTCCTCATCCCAGCTACTCAGCCAACTACTCACAGTCCGCTCTTAGCCCAACACTCTTCCACCCCCAAAAAAAACTGTTCTTTACTTTTGCAATGGCCCCCTTCCGCTCCAACAACACCAACTCTGCCGCCCGCCTCACCTCCTACAGGCTTAGTGCTGCCTATGGCAAGGCCATCATGGCCGGAGGACCCGGCAAATTCGCCGTCAACTGCAGGGCAACAGCGCCCTGGTCTCTCAAGGAAGCCAGGAAACTGGCCAACGACCTTGAGCCTGGGGTGCACCTTGGCTACATCCCCCTCGCCAAGCGTGGCAACCTCAAATGGGACGAAGAACGCAAGTCCCTCATCCACCCCCAACTTGGCTCCCTGCTCTGGGTTAGCCACCCCAACGCCTGGCCCTCGGACCCAACCGACATTGGCCGCAGCAAGTATTACCACTGCCGCGGCTGCATCGGACTCACCGTCCGCAACGTCGTTACCAAGAGCGCCGATGCCTGGAATAGAGACACTGGCTACAAGTGGGAAGGAGACAAGTGGTTCAAGCAAGAAACCAACCCCCGCCTCGCATTGGCCAATGGAGGGCACGTCAATAGCGACGGAATCTGGTGGAGTGATTGCTCCTACGACTTCACTAGCGGTTGGCCCGCCCCTTGTGAGTGGCAGAAAAAGCCTGAACCGCCAGTCGTTGACAACACCTATCCCAAAAACCCTTTCAACACTGTCGACTGGTCAAAAGGCGCCAACGGAAGCGGTCAAGTCGACATGGCCGGCCAGCCAATGGAGGCAGGCAAAATCAAGGAGGAAGCAGTTGACATCCCTCCCCCCCCTCCTATCACCGACAAGGATGCCAAGTGTGTCGAGCAGGAATGGAACACAACATGGGACAGGGCCCGGGAAACCGTTGAGGCCCTCATTGCCGATGTTGGGCAGGCAATTGCCAACCTCGAGCCCCACCCACCCGCCAACCACATGCCTTGTGACGCAAACGTCTTGGAGGCCTACCGCCTTGTCCAGTGCGGATCCTGGACAGTCAACCAACTCAACAAGTGGCTTGACCACCGACAAGAACAATGGGCACTCCGGGAGCAGCAAGAGCTCGAACGCCTCCAGCAACAACACCAGGAAGAGCTGGACCGGCTCTACCAGGAAAAGTGGGACCGCATGAACGAGGTCCTTGAGTTGGACATGCGCAACCTTGCGGAACGGGTCAGCTGGTTGGAGCTAAAAGAATGGGTCGCCCGCAGATAGGCCCAGGCACTCCACTACCTGGCCCTATGTGGGGGGGCAATGTCGTGACCTGTCCCGCCCTCTGTCTCTCTTTCTGCGGACTCGTGGCTTGCATCGGCGCCTTAAGCGCCTCTTCTGTATAGATGTGCCCTCTCCCTTGCTTAGTGAGGTGTATGGATGATGTGGCACCATGAGTCATATGACTCATGCTGTTTTCTATTGGCTGGCCTGAGCAGCCCCCTTTATGACTCGGACTCTGACTCGGGCTTGTGACTCATGTACTTGTATGACTCACTTGCCTCTTGCCTATATATACTGGCTTGCAAGCATGGTCACCCCCAGCTTGCTTCGCCTTGTCAACTCTCCCTGCAGTGTGTGATCAGAGGCACTTGGCTACTTAGCCACTTCAGCAGCCACTTGGGATTTGGAGCTAGGACTTCTACTTAGAAGCCAGTGATTTCCCATAGCGATTTAGTCTACTTAGACTTATCGCTCACGGTCAACAAGGCGATTAGCAGTCGTCAACTCTACTACTTAGCAGGTTGCGACAAGGTGGTCCAACGCATGGGACAAAAACTTCCAGGCTGACTTGGCAGATTGGAGGATGTAGTGGGGACAATACCAGAGGGAGAAGTTCGAATGGAAGCCGTTCTGGTGGCAGGAAAAGGGGGCTGACGTCTCACAATGGGCAGAGGTGGAGCCGGACGCTCAACAGTGGTTGAAGGAGCATGTGGAGGAGCAGGAGTGGGTTATGGACTGGTCCAAGGCCGACTGGACCGACGAGGAGACATGGGAGAAATGGGAGGAGTACTGCGACGAACTGGGTAACACCATGTTTAACCCCATAGACCTAACGGAGGAGAAGGAGGATGACCTGGATGGCCTGGTAGAAAAGGCCAACAAGGACTGCTGGGTCCAGTAGTAAGGTCCCCTCAGGTTCCCCTCACAGACCTTAAAGGGGGAGTAATGTCGTGAGCCTTGCTCACTCCATCGGACTTGTCTGCGCCTCCCCCTACCTTGTGGCTGTGTCTACTATGTTTTGTTTCTCTTTTCCCACCACGTGGCCACCTTCTTGTGGTTTTTCTGTTACATTGTGTAACACGGCTGTGCTTGGTAAGAGTCATGTCTGTTCATACAGCATGACTCATATGGACACTCCTGACTGGCTGTTATGTATGACTCGTGTGGCTGCGCCTTGTATGACTCGGCCTCTCTCTGAATATATATAGAGGACCAACAAGCCTGGTAACCCCAGCTTGTTTTGTCTTGTCAAAACATCCCTTTGAGTGACACTTCAAACCACCCCTACCCTCAAGAGCCTACAGACACTTAAGTGTGTTGCGGTTCAAGAGGTCACTTAGGTCTTAGTGCCGTCCACTCTTCATTGCGGCTTGTCTCATAGCCACCAAGAAGAAGCTTACGACAGCCATTTTTCCGTAATGGTGTTTGCTTCAGGAACCGTCATTTTTTCTGATGAGATGTTCCACAGTGGTTCCCTACCATAGATTATTGCAAAAGGGGAGCTACCCGTTACCCGGTGCTTCTGCAGATTATAACTGAATTCTGCAATTGGTAACAAGTCCGCCCAACCATCTTGCCGGTAGTTGACAAAGGATTGTAGCCAGCCTTCCATCCATTGGTTGATTCTCTCTGTCACTCCATCTGTCTGGGGGTGGTAGGCAGTGCTGAAACTTGGGCTAGTTCCAATTCTCTTGTAAATGGCCTTCATAAGTTTAGAATTGAAAGTTGTCCCTTGGTCTGAGATTGTGCTTTTTGGAAAGCTGTGTAGTTTCCAAACATTTGTGACAAAAAGATTTGCCAGCTTGCTTGCTGTGTGAGATTCCTTGCAGGGTATGAAATGCGCCATTCTTGAGAACCGGTCCACCACTACCATGATGCTGTCTGACCCTCTGGACTTCAGCAATTTTACTACAAAGTCGAATGCTATATCTTCCCAGGGACCTCTTGGAATTTCTAGAGGTTTGATCGGTACTATTGACTTTGATCCCCTTGTTTGTTGGCAGGTCTTGCAGGAATCCACGTATCTGTTTACGCTCTGCTTCATTCCTGGCCAGAAGTATCTTCTTGATATTAGTTCCAACGTCCTGGCTTGTCCTTGATGCCCTGCAATCCTTGAGTCGTGGTGTAGTTGCATGATGGACAGTCTGGCTTCTTTATCTTCCGGGACGTAAATTTTCCCTTTGTACCATATTAGTCCCTCCTTGAAGTCGTAATCTTTTGCGCTATGTTGCAGGGTTCTTGGTAACATTTCCCTTGATTTGCAGATTTCCTTGATTTTTGCCAGTCCTTCATCAGTTTCTTGTGCTTCCTTGATGGTCGCCATAATGTCTGTGTCCATCTGCCCCATGAATCCTTTAAATTTTTCAGCGGATATCATGATTTGTTGCAGTGTGGGAATATCCTTGTGGTCAGATTGTCTTGACAACAGGTCCAGTTTAGATGAAAGGATTCCAGGACGGTATATGATATCAAAGTTGTACAAAGCCAGTAGTTGGTGCCATCTTGCGTGTCAACGGTTGAACGTTCTTGCTTCCTTCCAGAACTGTAGGTTCCTGTGATTGGTGTAGATAGTGATTGGATCCTTTGTTCCCTCAAGGTATAACCTCCAATGTGACAATGATTCTATGATTGCCATAAGTTCCTTGTCATGGACGTCATAGTTGAGCTGGGCCTCATTGAAAGATTTCGACAGGAACGCTATAGGGTGTAGGTAGCCATTGTCTTGCCTTTGAGACAGAATTGCCCCCATCGCTACTCTGCTTGCATCTGTTTGCAGGAAAAAGGGTTTCTCAGGGTCAGCATGGCGTAGTGTGGGCTCCTTGCTAATTTCTGTTTTCAGGGCGTTGAAGGCTTCCTGCTGATCCTTTTCCCATTTCCATTTGTTATCCTTTCTTGTCAGGGTTGTCAAGGGTTTTGCCAAATGGCTAAAATTTGGTACAAATCTTCGGTAGAAGTTTGCGAATCCTAGGAACGCCTGAACCTGCTTGACCGTTTTTGGTTCCTTCCACTCCTTTATCGCCTGGACCTTCTCTTCCTCCATTGAGATGCCAGAATCACTGATTCTAAGTCCAGTATATGTAAGTTTGGTGACAAAGAATTCGCATTTCGGGAGCTTTGCAAACAGGTTTTCATCCAGTAAGATCTTCAGCACCTTCCTGACATCTATAGTATGTTGGCTTCTGTTCTTAGAGAAGACTAGGATGTCGTCAATGTATACTATGACACATACGTCAATAAGGTCGTGGAAGATGTGGTTCATGTATCTTTGGAATATGGCAGGTGCGTTTTTTAGCCCAAAGGGCATGACAATGTACTCAAAAAGGCCTTCCTTGGTTCTGAAAGCCGTTTTCCATTCGTCCCCTTCCCTGATTCTGATATTGTTGAAACCCATTCACAGATTGATCTTGGAGAAAATTTTTGCGTCCTTGATTTTATCCAGAAGATCTTCCATTAAGGGCATAGGAAACCTGTTGTCCTTCATAATGGCGTTCACTCCTCTGAGGTCTTGAACAAGCCGTAATTGTCGTACTGCTTCTGGATTTTTTGGATTGATAGGTTTTTGACAAAGAAACAAGGTGATGCAATGGGGGATTTGCTAGGTCAAATTTTCCCGGTGGCAATTTCCTCATCCAGGTATTCCCTTAGTGCAATTGATTCGGCCGGTGAGAGCGGGATAGGTCTGGCTGGTTTTGGAAGTTCAGCCCCTTCCTTGAAGTCAATGGCGCAGTCGTATGGGCAATGATCCGGAATTCTCTTGAACTTTTCCTTGCTAAACACGTCGGCAAATTCTTTGAATTCTTCTGGTAGGTCGTCTATTGAGGCTGTTCTTGCCTGTATGGGTTCTGGTCGCCATGATATGTGCTTCGTTTTCCAGTCAATATTGGGGTTTGCTTCTTCTAACCACTCAAGTCCTAAGATGAGCTTGGTTTCTCCAGTAGGCATAGCGAAAAAGATTTGTTTGAAGGGTTTTCCTTCCACATCCAGTACAAGCTTGGCTTTGAAGCGTATTTGGTGTGAGAGTTCTTTTCCCTGGATGCCAATTACTTTTTGTGGAGAGGGAAGTTCAATGAGAGGAATGTTGTTGGAGCAGGCCAAAGAGATGTCCATAAAGTTTTTAGAAGCTCCTGAATCAATGAGAGTAGGGACTGGTTCTGTGATTCCAGCAATGCTTGTGTAAACAATGGTTGATTTGTTTGTTGCTCTAAAGTACATTGTTTCCATTGCCAGTTCTTTGGTCTCTCCACACACAGTTAGAGGGAGACCCCTTCTTTTCCCAAATCTTCTATGATCGTGGCTTCTCTTCCCTTTATGCTGGGCTCAGTTGTTATCCACTCCTTGGACGAGCATTTGAGCAAACAGTGACCTTCTTGACCACACTTCAGACACCAGTTTGATGCTATTCTTGCCTTGTATACTTCATCTGGAAGCCGTTTTGTAGAGGCTTGCCCGGTGGTGGTTGCTTGGGGTGTTTTCTTTCCGGTGGATGCCTTGATCTGTTGCAATTTCTGGTCGATGGAGATCGCAAGAGTGATCCATTGGTTAAGGTTAGGGTGCCTTTCAGTTCCATCCTTGTTGGTAAGGGAAAGTTCAAATCGTGCCAATTCTGTTTTGATTTCCGGCTTGAGTCCTTCCTTGAATTGGTTGATAAGGGCTTCTTCCCCCCAATTCACATCCACCATGTGAAAGTGGAATTCTGTCGCGTAGTTTGCTACTGAATTGATTTGCTTGCTTTTTTGGATATCAGCCTCCGCCTTGGCCTTCTTGTTAGGGTCGCTAAATTGCTCCATGAAGTATGATTTGAATGTTTCCCAAGACCTTAGGGTTGGGTCCGGAACTCCATTGTTCATAGACCGTAGTAGGACCTGAGCCCAATGTGTAGCAGATCTGTTGTCCGATTTGAAGTTGGCTAGTGCTTCTCTAATTCGTTCTTGTCCCGAGCTGTATTGGTTGCCCAACCTGACAAAGTAGCTTTCCATTTGGGTGATGAACATTTCCGCTCCTTCTCCTTTCTTCCCGTCAAAAGCCTCTGGTCTAGTTACTTTTGGACGTCTGGCTTCCCTTCTGTTGTTGGGGTTTTCAGAAAGCTGATGTATCCTTTGTTCTAATTCGTCAAGTCTGGTAGATTCTGCTTCAGGGTGGGGGGGTGATACGGCATGTAGGGATGCTTTGTCTGTCTGTTCGCGCATGTTATTGATTGCTTCGATAGCAATCCTTCCGTCTCCCCTTAGTCCTTCTAGTCCTTGGGTGACTGCTTCGTTCCAGGCTAACTGTGCCTGTCTTGTGGTGTTAAGATCTTCCTGTACATTGTTTACTAGTCCTTGTGTGTTCGTGACTTCGTTTCTTAAGCGGATTACGTCTTGCCCAACCAGGAAGCTGTTGTGTTCACTGTTTCATGTGGTGGTAAGGATATCTGTCAGGGTTCCTTGTAGGTTGTTGAGGGAATTGTTGAAGATTTGTTGGTTGTTAGCCAACACTTGAGTGGATTGTTCTAACCCGTTGAGTCTTCTGTCGATTGTTATCCTCATTCCATCAATAATCCTTAGTATTGCATTGTGTCTTCTGAGGTGAAGATTGTCGAGGTCGTCAAGGTTGCTAACCACAGTTCTTCCACTGGAGCTAGAACTTGAGCTGGGAATCCTAGGGGGGTCTTGTCCTTCAGTTGCTGTCGGTTGCTGGGAATACCCCTGTGGTACGTATGGCGGCGCTGGGTTAACTGGAGTCACGGCCTGAGAGTTTATTGGGATTGGGCCGGCATTGGTGATGGTTCCCCCAATCTGTGGTACTTGAGCAGTAAGGGGAATGTGCGGTGTGGGTGGCGGCCTGATAGGAACAAGGGATAAGCCCCCGTGAGCCTCAGGTTGGGGGGAGAAAAACTGTCTTCTGGCCCCCATGGGCCGTAGTGGATGTGATGGACCTGGGCTTGCATTTGAGATTGGGATCCAAATTGTGACCGGTGTGGGGTTGTCGGTAATATCTCCTGGCTCCCTAGCAACTATGGTAGGTTCTTCCTGAACCACTGAAACGTTCTCAGTGTTGAATGTTCCAGGCATAGAAGCTTGGCTTTGTGGGCGAGACCTTGCTGGTCCTCTGGCCCGAGCTTGTGCGATATCTTGTTCGTTGAGGGAACTTGTAGGTCTTGAAACCCTACTTGGTCCTCTCCTTGTTGATAATGGTGTTGTGAGGTGTGACCCCACGTCCTCCTGAATGGACATGATTGTTAAGCTTGTTTTGTAATGTCGTAAGCTTCTTCTTAATGGCTATGAGATGAGCCACAATGGAGAGTGGACGGCACTAAGACCTAAGTGACCTCTTGAACCGCAACACACTCAAGTGTCTGTAGGCCCTTGAGGGTAGGGAGGGTTTCAAAGTGTCACTCAAAGGGGATGTTTGACAAGACAAAACAAGCTGGGGTTTCCAGGCTTGTTGGTCCTCTATATATATTCAAGAAGCGGCCGAGTCATACAAGGCACAGCCACACGAGTCATACACAACAGCCAGTCAGGAGTGTCCATGTGAGTCATGCTGTATGAACAGACATGACTCGTACAAAGCACAGCCACGTTACATAGTGTAACAGAAAGAA
Source organism: Ceratobasidium sp. AG-K (assembly GCA_037039685.1). Taxonomy (NCBI): domain Eukaryota; kingdom Fungi; phylum Basidiomycota; class Agaricomycetes; order Cantharellales; family Ceratobasidiaceae; genus Ceratobasidium; species Ceratobasidium sp. AG-K. The sequence goes on along the minus strand of JAWNGF010000009.1, from coordinate 1,994,097 downwards.
CCACAAGAAGGTGGCAACGCGGCAAACGGAAACGGAAATGTAACACAAAGAGGAAGACAGGCAGGCGAGTCCGATGGAGTGAGCTAGCTCACGACACTTGCCCAATGGGATCCTCGAGCTCTGGGAGCGAGTTCAAGACAAATGGAACAGGTTTGCACCTGAATATTGTCAGAAGTTGATTGAGAGTATGCCAAAGAGGATGGCACTGGTTTTGAAACGGAAATGAGGTGCTATTCACTACTGATCGAGGTCGCCATTTTTCCCGTTACTAAATTGTACAGAGAACCCCTATGATTTGTTTTGCTCATAACTCGACCATTTCCTAACCAAATCATGTCGTTCTTTTTCTATCATGTATTTCTCATGCCTCTATACCTTTTCCTTAATTTTATATATTTATTGGATGGCTGGCTCCATCGATATGACATGTATACGTTACAAGCGCTGAAAGTCTGTATAATTTTGTTGCATACTGTATATTGCTTGGGGGCATACTGTGGGTAGTGTATGAGCTTATGATCCTCATCTATCTCCCCAGGAGCCGTCTGAGTCGTTTTTGGTCTAGCTTTCCCTCATCAACGCCATTTGAACAATTGATCTATACAGTCTTGTCCCTCAGCTTGCACGGTGACAGAAAGCGCTTTTGCTAAACATGAGCAAACACACACCTCAATTGTTCGCATTTGCAAGACTTTAGGGCAACACAAAATTGGGTATATCTATTCAAGATACTTCAAAATAGTCTCAAGAAATGGATCACATATTTTTGGAGTTACATACAGCCCTGGCAACGCTAGAGGTACATTGGGTGGCAGATTTGTCAGCCGCGCTTCCTGTGCTTCCTGAACGCTGAGGGACTGCATGCTGAGAGATACGATTGTACTTAACACGTCCATGCATCTGTGTAAATCCCACACATGCGTTGGCCAACAACCCTCCTACTGTATTCAAGGCGCAGGTGTGATAAACATCATGACAAGGAGGGATGAGTGAATGCAAAGTCTAGGAAGATTTATAACCACTGGAAGAATTGTGTGCTACTCAAGAAAGAATAAGTGCCAAGGCAGTTCAATTGCCTTATCAAACTTGGAGGTAGTGCCTCGGGAGCCAGTGGTAACGCTCTGGTAGGTTCAGGATGCGTCACGTGATCCCGGGATTATCTATTTTTAAAATACACATTTATTGAGCTACATGAACAAGAGGTCAAACCACTCACAAAAGGGCCAAGAAGGGCAACAAGAAGAGGCAAACAGAAAAAAGGAAACAAGGGCAGGAAGGGGACAGTTAAGATGTAGGCACAGAGCAGTCAATGCGGAACCCCAGAAAAACAAATCAGACCCGTTTTGAGAAAAGCATCAGAGTGCCAAGGGAAATAAACCAGAGCTGCAATCACGTGATGCCGGTTTTCTCCTGCTCAAAAAATACCTGTTTAACAAACCACATGTGCATGTGGCCAAACCAATCAGCCACCAGGACAAAGGTTGTAGGTACAATGAGATGAGATGAGACCACCCGGAGGCTTTTACAGAGGGGCAGAGACGAAATTTCGAAAGGGGTGTCAGGGGGGGGCGGACACGTGATGCCGGTTACACATGGAACTAGGGAGTAAAATGGATAGCGGTAAACCAGGGTAAACTGCACTATTCCGAACGGCACAAACCAGGATGTGATTATGTAATCCTGGAACAAGGACTCAAGTTTGTCACGCATGACTTGCTGCACGGTGAAACGCTGCGGAAGGCCACAGGTACTGCAAATCATAGCTGAGAATATATCACATGATACCTACATCATTGTGACGTGTGAACCTGGCACATAAATGCGCATTTATTTGGAATAGAATTTCCTTAGGGTGAATCATGCATATATTTAAGCGCATTTTGCGAGTACCAAGTCAGAACATTACAATGGATACTCCTCAGACCACTCAGATTACTTGGCCGGCTCACCCTGCCCCTTCTATGTCATGAGCTGACTAACTCAGACATTTTATTCTGATTTTATATCTTTTTTTCCGAACACTTTCCTTTTTTGGTACAAATGTCCTTTGGCGCTTAACTTGTATCATGTGATGAATTTGTCTTTCCATTGGATATCAGTGATTGCTTCCAGAACTTCCAGAATGTCAAGTCATACCTCTTATCTTGCTTATCATCGGTTGTACTTGGCTTTCTCACACTGATAGATGATGACGTGGCACTGATCCCTCAAGTATATAAACCCAGAGGTCAAGCCGGTTAACGACAAGGCTTGACCTCCTCTCCACTAGGACTTGATCAATCAATCCTCTTAACTATTACTACTCCTTGGGTTCTAAGACTCGTCTAAAGTTGAACCCCTTAACCTTTTATACACCCAGTTGACCCAAGTCGGGACATTAGGTCAAGCCTTTACAAGCATGAGCCTTAAGCTCCTGCTTTCCACCAAGTAGATAGAACGTACACGGGAAAACGGGCATAGTACAACGGACAAAGAGCTATATTTAATATAGACCAGTAGTCCCACGTCACTATACGCCATCAGTGAACCCAATCGTTATCCTCTTTTGGGTCATAGCGGCTTTAGTCAGCTGAATACATCCTTAATCTGTTATACACTGTCGCTATCATGCCCGCCCAAGGCTGCTGATAACTGATAAGATCAGATAAGGAGTATATAAAGCAAAAGCTTAGCGTTCAGCACCCTTCACATCCCAAGCAACATCTCAAGGAAGCCAGATCCTCTCAAGCCAACGTGGAAAGTGGTTGGAGCACCACCCAAGTTAACACTCATATCCATCAAGAATCCCATCAATTCGTCGTTTCCATCAGTACACACTAAAAAAGGATTAATTAGTAACTGACTAATTAACCTTAAAAGTGTTTCCCACATTCTTTAGCCTCTGCGAAGCAGTCTTTAGACTAAAAGACTTTGTACTTGATCTAGACAGCAAAGTCGACAAGTTAAACAGTCGAATTGAAGTACTAGAAGAAGATCAGGTTGAACAAGCAGAGGAACTAAGGGTTGAGCATACAAGAAATGACAAAAACTACAATCAATTTGAAGCCGACTACCAAGCACTTTATTCAAGGCTTGAGTTCATCAAAATCAGCATCGAGAACACAAACAAACAACAAGCCAATCAAGACCGTGTCCAAAGCATTAACCTTGCTGACACTAACACCAAAGTTGAGCGCCTACAAGAACAAATCCGTGTCCTGATTGAAAACTGCAACCAACTCATTAAAATCCAAGAAAAACATACTCAAAAGGTCGAAAATCTCATCAACAACAACAAACGTCAGTGGCGCACCATTGAAACTCTCAAAGACAAAATCAAGAGCAGATACTGCCCTCTTGTGTCAGAAGTGCGTATTCCTATTAACCAGGATTACCGCTGTCCCGACTTGGGTCAACTAGGTATATATAAGGTTAAGGGGTTCGACTTAGACAAGTCTTAGAACCCAAGACGTAGTGATAGTGAGAGGATTTGATTGAGCAAGTCCTAGTGGAGAGGAGGTCAAGCCTTGTCGTTAACCGGCTTGACCTCTGGGTTTATATACATGAGGGATCAGTGCCACGTCATCATTTATCAGTGTGGGAAAGCCGAGTACAACCAAAGATAAGCAAGATAAGAGACATGACTCGACATTCTGGAAGTTCTGGAAGCAACACCAATATCAAATGAAAAGACAAATACATCACATGATACAAGTTAAGCGCCAGAGGACATTTGTACCAAAAAAGGAAAGTGTTCGGAAAAAAGATATAAAATCAGAATAAAATGTCTGAGCTTAGTCAGCTCATGACATTACCCCCTCCTAAGGGCCTGGCGCGGTGGGGTGGAGTTTGTGAAATTTATCAACCAGTTCAGGAGCGTTCTTGAGATCTTCCTTTGATTGCCAAGAGTTGTCTGCATGAGAGTATCCTTTCCACTTGACGTAATAGTGGAGTTGACGGCGGATTTTTTTTGAATTAAGGATCTCTTTGACTTCCCACTCTTCTTCTCCTTCTTGTGTGACAATAGGGGGTGGTTGAGCGGGTTCGCGGCCATGGGGATCAGAGTGGAATTTCTTGAGCAGCATGACATGGAAGACAGGATGAATCTTCATTGACTTTGGTAATTCCAGTCTAAAGGCATGAGTCCCTACTTTTTCCATTACTTTGTAAGGGCCTAAAACTTTGTGGGAGAGCTTTACTGAGGGTCTGTCTGTGGAAATGTTCTGATGATTTAGCCAGACTCTATCTCCCGGGTTTATCTCTTCTGGTTCTTTGGCTCCTTTATCAAAGTAGTGTTTGTAGGACTGATTTGCTAGAATGAGGGCGGCTTTGACTTCGTCGTATCCTTTCAACAGGAATTCTGCATGGGCATCAGCTTCAGGAACAGTATAATCTGATTCTTCCCCGATGTTCATTCTAGGGTTGAAACCCTGGCAGATCTGGAAAGGAGTTTTGCCAGTGGATGCTTGGATTCCATTGTTGTAAGCAAATTCTGCCATAGGGAGCAGGGCCACCCAGTCGTTTTGCCTATGGTTGACAAAAGCCCTGATAAAGATTTCAACGACTTGGTTTGCCCGTTCTGACTGTCCATCTGTCCTTGGATGGTAGGCTGTGCTGAAGGTGGGTTTTACATCCAACCGTTTGTACAGATGCCTAATGAACTTTGAGTTGAAAGTGGATCCTCTATCCGAGACTGTTACTTTTGGGGTGCCATGAAGTTTCCAAATGTTTGCAACGAAGATATTGGCTATGTCTACTGCTGTGGCTGTTGATTTGCAAGGGAGATAGTGTGCCATCTTGGAGAACCGATCTACCACCGTCAAGATTGCGTCATATCCTTCTGATTCTGGGAGCCCTACAATCATGTCGTAGGAGATCTCTTCCCAAGGTCTCTCAGGAATATGTAAAGGACGCAGTAGTCCTGTGGGGAGTTGGTTTGATGGTTTAACTCGAATGCATGTTTCGCAGTGTGACATGTAAGAGTTGACAAATTTCTTCATGGTTGGCCAGTAGTAAGTTCTTGAGACCAATTCCAATGTTCTTGCTTGTCCAGGATGCCCAGCTGTAATATTGTCATGGCGCGATTCCAATATCAGGTTTCTGACGGTTTCATCCTTGGGGACAAAGATCTTTCCTTTTAACATTAGGAGTCCTTCTCTGTATTCCCAATCTTTGACTTTTTCTCCGTTTCTCAGCTTATTGTGGGCTTCTTCTAATCTGGGATCTTCGAGGATTGCTTCTCTGATTAGATTGTTAATCTCCTGGTCAGGGGTAATAGCCGAAATAAAAATGTCTGGTTTGAGGAGAACTTGGTTCTCTACCCCCCCCAAAGGTTCTAGGTCATATCGCCTCGAGAGAATGTCTGCTTTTTTGTTTTGGTTTCCTGGCCTGTACAAGATTTGGAAGTTGAAGTCTACCAAGAAATTCCTCCAGCGGATTTGGCGTTGGTTCAATTGTTTGGACGATGAGAAGTATTCTAAATTTTTGTGATCTGTTATCACTTGAATGGCTTTTTCTGTGCCTTGAAGTAAGTGCCGCCATTCCTTGAAGGCCCTAATGATTGCCAATAGTTCTTTGTCGAAAATGTCGTAGTTTTGTTCAGCCGGATTTAGTGATTTAGAAAGAAAAGCTACAGGGTGTAATTTCCCTTCTTCATCCTTCTGAGACAAAACTGCTCCTGTGGCAAATCCCGACGCATCTGTTTCAAGGAAAAACTCTTTATTTTGATCGGGCTGCATCATTACAGGTGCCACCTTAAGAGCTTCTTTTAGTGCATTCATGGCTTCTTGTTCTTTGATTGTCCACTGCCACTTTTGATCCTTCTTGAGTAGGTTATATAGAGGTCTGGCTTTGCCGGCAAAGTCTTGAATGAATCTTTGATAGAAATTGACGAATCCTAGGAACTCTTGAACTTGTTTGACATTCTTGGGTGCTTTCCAATTCATAGCCGCCGTGACCTTTTCCTGATCCGTTTTGATTCCTTTATTGGAAATGACCAGTCCTACCCAATCCAGTTTGGTTTGGTGGAACTTGCATTTCCGCAATTTTGCAATCAACTTGTGTTCCCTTAGTCTTCTTAGCACCTCTTTCACGTGTCCTGGATGATCTTCAACTCGTTTGGAAAAAACGAAAATATCATCAATGTATACGAGTACAAAAACCCCCATAATGTCCCTGAATATAGAGTTCATTAGGGACTGGAAGCTTGATGGAGTGTTTTTGAGACCAAAGGGCATGACTTTCCATTCATACATGCCGTATTGAGTTTTGAATGCTGTTTTCCATTCATGGCCAGCTGCTATTTGGGTTTGATGGAATCCCTGTGCTAAGTCTAGAGTGGTGCCAATGACAAATCCTTCCAGGGCCCTTAACCATTGGTCCAGTAGAGGTATTCCGCTTGTGTTGAATTTGCATAGCGAATTCACATATCTGTAGTCGACGCAAAAGCGTAACTCTGGGTTGTTTGGGTCTTCTGGATGTGGTTTTTTGACAAATAGAACTGGTGAAGCCAAAGGAGACTTAAAAATCTGAATGTGTCCCCTTCGGATAAGGGTTTCTAACACTTTCTTCATTTCTTTGTCTTCAGCTGGGGATGTTTTGTAAATAGGGCCGTGCTTTAGTTTAGCTTCTGGTAGGAGGTCGAGCGTAATGTCAGTTGGCCTGTGAGGTGGGAGTTCTTCTAATCTGGACTCGTCGAATACATCTGCGAACTCTTTGTATTCCTCTGGTAATGTGGTTTCGGCTGCAATTTGGAGTGTAGATGGGATTTCTAGGCAGTTTTTTGAGCAAAATTCGCTTGTGTATGCAATTGTCCTATTTTTCCAATTAATTTGTGGGTTATGTTTCTTGAGCCATGACATCCCGAGTATGATGGGGTGTCTTCCAATGTTTGTGACATGACATTCTATTTTGCTGGAATGTGATCCCATGACAAGTTTAAATTTGGTATAGTGGGTGACTTTTCCAGACGAAACTTCTTGCCCGTCTATGACTCGCAGAGTTTTTGGTTTTTCGTGTTGAAAAAGGGGAAGGTTTGCCCCTTTTGCTAGGGAAGGGTTGATGAAACAGGAGGTTGCGCCGCAATCAAGGAGTGCTTGTCCAGAGAATTTTTTTGATCTGTTAACTGACTTAGAATCAGGAGCCATAGCTAGTGGATGAGCGGTGAAATCAAGGTATAATTGGTTTTCATTTGATATTGACATGATTTCTAGCTCATCCATATTACTAGCTAATATATCACCGAGTACTTGGCTCCTTAATAAGCCTCGGTGACGTCTTTTCCCGATTCAATGTCTGAAGAGATTTCTTCAATCTGAGCTTCAAACCCTGAGGCGGTGTTCTTGGAAGGACAGACTCTTGCTGAGTGCCCCTTGCCGCCGCAGGTGAAGCAAATCATTGGTCCCTTTCCTTTTCCATCAAGATCCATTGCATTAGGGTCTTTAGCAGGAGTGGATGATTTGGGTGTTTGAATGATAGGAGCGTTGAAGGTACTGGTTCGGGTGTCTTTTTGAATCGCTCCAAAAGGGACATTTCCTTTTGTTCCATCGTCCCAGGAGATTTGTGGAACTGGACGGCCCTTGGCGTTTCTGGTGATGCTTGAGATTTTGCCGTATTGCACCCCTCCTGTAGGTTTTGACATAAAGACACGATCGTTTACGTTGAATCTTTGACTCAGTGAGGTGTTTGGAGTACTTGGGGTTGTCTTGGAAGTAGTTTGTTTCGGAGTGCTGGTTTGTGGGCTTTGCAATTTCTTTGGTGCATTAATGGCATTCATTGTGGAGTCAATTTCCAGGGCTCTTTCGCGAACTTGGTTGAATGTCCTTGTTGCTTCATGGGGTTTAAAGTTCTGTGACACCATGGCCATCTTGATTTCATCCTTAAGACCGTCATAGAAATCATCACGAAGTACTCGATCAGTGTACCCGAGTACCAATGAATAAGTATCAAAGTCTTGTAGATAATCTTGGACAGAGTTCTTCTGGATTAATTTCTTGTATAGTTGTCTATATCGGTCGATCTTGTGAACATCGCCAAACCTAGCTTGCATTTCATTCCAGAATTCATCCATGTCGTGTAGCCAATTCGTTGCTCCCCTTCTTGCCATGTCTACATCAATTCCCGGTTGCATCCATACATAGGCAGGCCCCTTGCAATATCCCATGATATAAGTGATTTTTTGTTCCGTGGTTGCTTGTGGGGATGTATGATTTATGTACAAAGTACATTGCGACTTAAACTCATCAAATTTATCTGCATCTCCAGAAAATTCTTCTGGGGGATGCATTTTGAGTTTGTATCCTGGGGTGGTTGTTGTCGCAGTGGTGGAGGGTGTTGCACCCAGGTTTGCAAGTGACTGAGACACCGCATTCATTAATTGGTGAAGGGGTGCAATTTGTGCAGTTTGATTTTGAATTGTAAGGATATTTGCAGTGTTATTGTCGATTCCCTGTTCTAGAGTAGAAGTGATACCATTTAAGGCATTAATATGACCGTTAATTTTTCGCACTTTGTCTATTAAGGCATTGATTGCATGTGCCACTACATCGGGTCCGGATGTTGCTGAAATTTGAGTAAATCCCTCTTGACTAGGTGATGGGGCTCTCGACATATTGGAGCGGGGAAAAAGGTAGATTTATTGGGATCCCAGGCCGTACAAAATATTTCGGATTCTTCTTCAAACCCTTCTGTCTTTAATGACGCGCAAACTTTTCAAAAATACCAATTCAAGATTTTCGTCTTCCAAGAACAACGCGTTGATTACTCCTAGTTCGTCGTACTGTTTGTATATGTAGTTGCAATGAACGTCTTCAATAAAGAGTCTTAGGGACTCTAGTCTAAGTTGTTCCCTGTGTTGTTCCTGTGTGAGTTGAGGTCTTGGTCCCACTGAAAAGGGTTGGGTGCAATGGTGTTAAGGTGATTTAGAAGGCGGTAATCCTGGTTAATAGGAATACGCACTTCTGCTGCGAGATGACAGTATTGGCCCTTGATTTTGTCTTTAAGGGTTTCGATAGTACGCCACTGACGTTTGTTGTTGTTGATGAGGTTTTCGACCTTTCGAGTGTGTTTTTCTTGGATTTTAATAAGTCGGTCGCAATTTTTGATCAAGATGCGGGTTTGTTCTTGCAAGCGCTTGACTTCAATATTGGTGTCAGCTAGATTTATGCTTTGGACACGATCTTGATCGGCTTGTTGCTTGTTTGTGTTATCGAGGTTAATTTCGATGAACTCGAGCCTTGAATGAAGAGATTGATAATCGGCTTCGAGTTGATTGTGGTTTTCGTCGTTTCTGGTACATTCGACCCTTAAATCCTCTGCTTGCTCAACTTGATCTTCTTCTAGTACTTCAATTCGACTGTTTAATTCGTCGACTTTGGTGTCTAGATCAAGTACAAAATCTTTGAGTCTAAAGACTGCTTCGCAAAGGCTAAAAAATGCGGGGAACACTTTTAAGGTTAATTAGTTAGTTACTAATTAGTTCCTTTTTAGTGCATACTGATGGAAACAACGAGTTGATGGGGTTCTTGATGGATGAGAGTGTTAACTTGGGTGGTGCTCTGACCACTTTCCAGTTTTGCTTGAGAGGATCTGGCTTCCTTGAGATGTTGATTTGGATGTGAAGGGTGCTAGGCGCTAAGCTTTTGCTTTATATACTCCTTATCTGATCTTATCGGTTATCAACAGCCTTGGGCGGGCGTGATAGCGACAGTGTATAACAGAGTAAGGGTGTATTTAGCTGACTAAAGCCACTATGACCCGAAAGAGGATAATGATTGGGTTCACTGACAGCGTATAGCGACGTGGGACTACTGGTCTATATCAAGTATAGCTCTTTGTCTGTTGTACTATGCCCGTTTTCCCGTGTACGTTCTATCTACTTGGTGGAAAAAGCAGGAGCTTTAAGGCTGATGCTTTTTTAGAAAGGCTTGACCTAATGTCCCGACTTGGGTCAACTAGGTATATATAAGGTTAAGGGGTTCGACTTAGACAAGTCTTAGAACCCAAGGCGTAGTGATAGTGAGAGGATTTGATTGAGCAAGTCCTAGTGGAGAGGAGGTCAAGCCTTGTCGTTAACCGGCTTGACCTCTGGGTTTATATACATGAGGGATCAGTGCCACGTCATCATTTATCAGTGTGGGAAAGCCGAGTACAACCGAAGATAAGCAAGATAAGAGACATGACTTGACATTCTGGAAGTTCCGGAAGCAACACCGATATCAAATGAAAAGACAAATACATCACATGATACAAGTTAAGCGCCAGAGGACATTTGTGCCAAAAAAGGAAAGTGTTCGAAAAAAAAGATATAAAATCAGAATAAAATGTCTGAGCTTAGTCAGCTCATGACAACCGCCTTCTAAACCATCTTAACACCATTGCCCCCAACCCTTTTCAGTGGGACCAAGACCTTGACTCACACAGGAACAACACAGGGAACAGCTCAGGCTAGAATCCCTAGCACTCTTTATTGAAGACGTTCATTGTAACTACATATACAAACAGTACGATGAACTAGGAGTGATCAACGCATTGTTTCTGGAGGACAAAAATCTTGAACTGGTGTTTCTAAGAAGTTTACATGTCATTAAAGATAGACGAGTTGGCAGAAGGATTTGCAATATTCTGTACAGTCTGGGCTCCCAATAAATTCACACTTCTCCTTGCTCCAATATGTCTAGAGCCCCATCACCAAGTCAAGGAGGCTTCACTCAAATATCTGAAACATCCCCACCCAATGTAGTCACACACGCAATCAATGCTCTAATAGACAAGGTGCGAAAGATAAACGGCCACATCAATGCCTTGAATAGCATCACTACCACGCTAGAACAAGGAATCGACAACACTGTTGCAGACGTCATGGCAATCCAAAATCAAACCTCACAAATTGCACCTCTTCACCAATTAATAACTGTGGTATCTCAATCACTAGCAAACCTAGGAGCAACACCCTCCACGACTGCATCAACCACTACTCCAGGATACAAACTCAAAATGCATCCCCCAGAAGAATTCTCTGGAGATGTAGACAAATTCAATGAGTTTAAATTGCAATGTACTTTGTACATAAACCATACATCCCCGCAAGCAACTACAGAACAAAAAATTACTTTTATCATGGGTTATTGCAAAGGGCCTGCTTATGTATGGATGCAACCTGGAATCGATGTAGACACGGCGAGAAGAGGAGCAACTAATTGGCTACATGACATAGATGAATTCTGGAACAAAATGCAAGTCAGGTTTGGCAACGTCCACAAAATCGACCGATATAGACAACTATACAAAAAGTTGGTCCAAAAGAATTCCGTTCAAGATTACCTACAGGATTTTGTCACTTATTTGTTGGTACTCGGGTACACTGATCAAGTACTTTGTGATGATTTCTATGACAGTCTTAAAGATGAAATCAAGATGGCCATGGTATGACAGAATTTCAAACCCCATGAAGCAACTAGGACATTTAACCAAGTTCGCAAACGAGCCCTGGAAATCAACTCCACAATGAATGCCATTAATGCACCAAAAAACGTTCAAAGCCTACAAGCCAGCACCTCAAAACAAGCTACACCCAAGGCGACCACAAACACTCCAAACACCTCGCTGGGTCAAAGGTTCAATATAAATGATTGTGTCTTCATGTCAAAACCTACAGGGGGGGTACAATATGGAAAAATCTCAAGTATTGCCAGAAACGCAAAAGGCCATGCAGTCCCACAGATCTCCTGGGATGATGGAACAAAAGGAAATGTCCCATTTGGAGCAATCCAAAAAGACACCCAAACTAGCACTTTCAATGCTCCTAGCGTCCAATTACCCAAACCTTCCACTCCTGTTAAGGATCCCAATGCAATGGATCTAGATGGAAAAGGAAAAGGACCCATGATTTGCTTCACCTGCGGTGGTAAGGGACATTCAGCAAGAGTCTGTCCCTCCAAGAACACGGCCTTGGGGTTTGAAGCCCAGATTGAAGAAATCTCTTCAGACATTGAGTTGGGAAAAGACGGCACTGAGGCTTATTAAGGAGCCAAGTACTTGGTGATATATTAGCTAGTAATATGGATGAACTAGAAATCATGTCAATATCAAATGAAAACCAATTATACCTTGATTTCACCGCTCATCCACTAGCTACAGCTCCTGATTCTAAGTCAGTTAACAAATCAAAAAGGTTCTCTGGACAAGCACTACTTGATTGCAGCGCAACCTCCTGCTTCATCAACCCTTCCCTAGCAAAAGAAGCAAACCTTCCCCTTTTTCAACACGAGAAACCAAAGACTCTGCAAGTTATAGACGGGCGAGAAGTTTTGTCTGGAAAGGTCACCCACTATACCAAATTTAAACTTGTCATGGGAACACATTCCAGCAAAATAGAATGTCACATCACAAACATTGGAAGACACCCCATCGTACTTGGGATGTCATGGCTCAAGAAACATAACCCACAAATTAATTGGAAAAATAGGACAATTGCATACACAAGCGAGTTTTGTTCAAAAAACTGCCTAGAAGTCCCATCTACACTCCAAATTGCAGCTGAAACTATATTACCCAAAGAATATAAGGAGTTTGCAGATGTATTTGATGAATCCAGATTGGAAGAACTCCCACCTCACAGACCAACCAACATCACATTGGATCTCCTACCAGAGGCCAAATTAAAGCACGGCCCCACTTACAAAACGTCCCCAGCTGAAGACAAAGAAATGAAGAAAGTACTAGAAACCCTCATCCGGAGGGGACACATTCAAATTTCCAAGTCTCCTTTAGCATTGCTGGTTCTATTCGTCAAAAAGCCCCACCCAGAAGATCCAAACAACCCAGAATTACGCTTGTGTGTTGACTATAGATATGTGAATTCGCTGTGCAAATTCAATGCGAGTGGAATCCCTCTACTGGACCAATGGTTAAGGGCCCTGGAAGGATTTGTCATTGGTACCACTCTAGACTTAGCACAAGGATTCCATCAAACCCAAATAGCGACAGGACATGAATGGAAAACAGCCTTCAAAACTCAGTACGGCATGTATGAATGGAAAGTCATGCCCTTTGGTCTCAAAAATGCCCCATCAAGCTTCCAGTCCCTAATGAACTCTATATTCAGGGACATTATGGGGGTTTTTGTACTTGTATACATCGACGATATCTTCATTTTTTCCAAACGAGTCGAAGACCACCCAGGACATGTAAAAGAGGTGTTAAGAAGACTAAGGAAACACAAGTTAATTGCAAAACTGAGGAAATGCAAGTTCCACCAAACCAAACTGGATTGGGTAGGACTGGTCATTTCCAATAAAGGAATCGAAACAGATCAAGAAAAGGTCACAGCAGCTATGAATTGGAAAGCTCCCAAGAACGTGAAACAAGTTCAAGAGTTCCTAGGATTTGTAAATTTCTATTGAAGATTCATTCAAGACTTTGCCGGCAAAGCCAGACCCTATACAACCTACTCAAGAAGGATCAAAAGTGGCAATGGACAAGCAAAGAACAAGACGCCATGAATACACTGAAGGAAGCTCTTAAGGTGGTACCTGTAATGATGCAGCCCGATCAAAATAAAGAGTTTTTCCTCAAAACAGATGCATCAGGGTTTGCCACAGGAGCAGTTTTATCTCAGAAAGATGGAGAAGGGAAATTACACCCAGTGGCTTTCCTTTCTAAATCACTAAATCCAGCTGAACAAAACTACGATATTTTTGACAAAGAACTATTGGCAATTATTAGAGCCTTCAAGGAATGGCGGCACTTACTTCAAGGCACGGAAAAAGCCATTCAAGTCATAACAGATCACAAAAACTTGGAATACTTCTCATCATCCAAACAACTGAACCAATGCCAAATTCGCTGGATGAACTTCTTAGTAGACTTCAATTTCCAAATCATGTATAGGCCGGGAAGCCAGAATAAAAAAGCAGACATTCTCTTGAGACGATACGACTTAGAACCTTTGGGGGGGGTAGAGAACCAAGTTCTCCTCAAACCAGACATTTTTGTTTCAGCTATTACCCCTGACCAGGAGATTAACGACCTAATCAGAGAAGCAATCCTTGAAGATCCCAGATTAGAGGAAGCTCACAATAAGCTGAGAAACGGAGAAAAAGTCAAAGATTGGGAATACAGAGAGGGACTCCTAATGTTAAAAGGAAAGATCTTTGTCCCCAAGGATGAAACCGTCAGAAACCTGATATTGGAATCGCGCCATGACAATATTACAGCTGGGCATCCTGGACAAGCAAGAACATTGGAATTGGTCTCAAGAACTTACTACTGGCCAACCATGAAGAAATTTGTCAACTCTTACATGTCACACTGCGAAACATGCATTCGAGTTAAACCATCAAACCAACTCCCCACAGGACTACTGCGTCCTTTACATATTCCTGAGAGACCTTGGGAAGAGATCTCCTACAACATGATTGTAGGGCTCCCAGAATCAGAAGGATATGACGCAATCTTGACGGTGGTAGATCGGTTCTCCAAGATGGCACACTACCTCCCTTGCAAATCAACAGCCACAGCAGTAGACATAGCCAATATCTTCGTTGCAAACATTTGGAAACTTCACGGCACCCCAAAAGTAACAGTCTTGGATAGAGGATCCACTTTCAACTCAAAGTTCATTAGGCATCTGTACAAACGGTTGGATGTAAAACCCACCTTCAGCACAGCCTACCATCCAAGGACAGATGGACAGTCAGAACGGGCAAACCAAGTCGTTGAAATCTTTATCAGGGCTTTTGTCAACCATAGGCAAAACGACTGGGTGGCCCTGCTCCCTATGGCAGAATTTGCTTACAACAATGGAATCCAAGCATCCACTGGCAAAACTCCTTTCCAGATCTGCCAGGGTTTCAACCCTAGAATGAACATCGGGGAAGAATCAGATTATACTGTTCCTGAAGCTGATGCCCATGCAGAATTCCTGTTGAAAGGATACGACGAAGTCAAAGCCGCCCTCATTCTAGCAAATCAGTCCTACAAACACTACTTTGATAAAGGAGCCAAAGAACCAGAAGAGATAAACCCGGGAGATAGAGTCTGGCTAAATCATCAGAACATTTCCACAGACAGACCCTCAGTAAAGCTCTCCCACAAAGTTTTAGGCCCTTACAAAGTAATGGAAAAAGTAGGGACTCATGCCTTTAGACTGGAATTACCAAAGTCAATGAAGATTCATCCTGTCTTCCATGTCATGCTGCTCAAGAAATTCCACTCTGATCCCCACGGCCGCGAACCCGCTCAACCACCCCCTATTGTCACACAAGAAGGAGAAGAAGAGTGGGAAGTCAAAGAGATCCTTAATTCAAAAAAAATCCGCCGTCAACTCCACTATTACGTCAAGTGGAAAGGATACTCTCATGCAGACAACTCTTGGCAATCAAAGGAAGATCTCAAGAACGCTCCTGAACTGGTTGATAAATTTCACAAACTCCACCCCACCGCGCCAGGCCCTTAGGAGGGGGTAATGTCATGAGCTGACTAAGCTCAGACATTTTATTCTGATTTTATATCTTTTTTTCGAACACTTTCCTTTTTTGGCACAAATGTCCTCTGGCGCTTAACTTGTATCATGTGATGTATTTGTCTTTTCATTTGATATTGGTGTTGCTTCCGGAACTTCCAGAATGTTGAGTCATGTCTCTTATCTTGCTTATCTTTGGTTGTACTCGGCTTTCCCACACTGATAAATGATGACGTGGCACTGATCCCTCATGTATATAAACCCAGAGGTCAAGCCGGTTAACGACAAGGCTTGACCTCCTCTCCACTAGGACTTGCTCAATCAAATCCTCTCACTATCACTACGCCTTGGGTTCTAAGACTTGTCTAAGTTGAACCCCTTAACCTTATATATACCTAGTTGACCCAAGTCGGGACAGTTACCAGGCTTGTTGGTCCTCTATATATAAACAAAAGAGGCCAAGTCATACAAGGTGCAGCCACACGAGTCATACAAGCAAGCCAGTCAGGAGTGTCCATGTGAGTCATGCTGTATGAACAGACATGACTTGTACAAAGCACAGCCGTGTTACACAATATAACAGGATAACCACAAGAAGGTGGCAACGCAGCAGGAAAAGAGAAACAAGACATACAAACACAGCTGCAAGACAGGGCGAGGCACAGACGAGTCCAATGGAGTGAGCAAGGCTCACAACAGTCAAGCCGGTTAACGACAAGGCTTGACCTCCTCTCCACTAGGACTTGATCAATCAATCCTCTTAACTATTACTACTCCTTGGGTTCTAAGACTCGTCTAAAGTCGAACCCCTTAACCTTTTCTACACCCAGTTGACCCAAGTCGGGACATTCTACCCCTGTTCAACCTCGAGCAAAGCATCGCAAGGGGTTGAATGCTATGTCCAATCTTGAAGTCTGGGGGTATTCCGACCAACAGATCTCAGGAAGTATACACGTTCTCTGGTTCTTGAAAACATTAGCTAACCGGCTTCCTGATCTTCCAAGACGCTGCTCGTCAGTTGTGGAGATCGCCCGTGTATGAACATTACGAGCCTGCCTTGGAGCAACACTACCATTCCAAAGGCGAGCCTAACAAGAACAACAATCATCTCAACCAATTGGGCCACCCACTGATTCAGTTGCGGGACTTCAGGTACACTGGATTTACTAGATTTTTAGCACCTCCCCTCACCTCAAAGTTGATCTGTAGGCTGGTGGTAGCACATGGACACAGCACCATTCATCCTCATCTCGCTCACCACCACAGCTCGATTGTGACTCAAGCGAAGCTTACCTCAATAGCGCCGTTGTCTCCGAGGACATGATCGCTGACTACAGATGCATCCTGCCATACTGGGAGGCACAGCATCAGCGGCGCCCGAGCGTGGCTCATATGGCGCTCTTCTACTTGTCTGCACCAGGTATGTACTAGGGTATATCGATATTTACACGCTCTCTGACATGTTCCTTATTCAAGCGACCTCCGTCGATGCTGAGCGCGTGTTTTCGGGCAGGCGATTGGTGATTAATAATCTTCAGCACCGTGTGTCCGTTCACTCATTCCAGGCCTAGATGGCAATCGGGTCCTGGTACGATACACCGCTGCTACCGAGGCTGGCTGATGTGGCCCAAATAATTGAAAATCATATGTAATTAAATTATCTGTCAACTCGAATACACGATATGACCGGGATCAACCGCCCAAAATTACCGCGGGAGCGTTGCGCGGTTGGGTGATCACGTGATAATTCCGTGTCACCGTTTTGGGCTCACAACCGCGGTATTTACCGCGCAACTTCCCGGTTCTACCATTTTACTCCCTACATGGAACCAAATTATATATCTGAACAAGCTACCTTGATCATGATCGTCGCACGGATCAGCGCGTAGATATTTATCTGGATGAAAGAACACCATTCGCGAATGGTGAGTTCGCTCAAGCACCTGCTAGCTCCCCCGCTACGGGAGGGCATGTATAGATGATCAACCGAGTATCACTCACTTCCTCTAAACCTAGTTGATGCGCCTTACACTGACCCAGGAACCACCCAGCTTTGACGGAAGACCATTGAAATGGGCGGAGGGTCAGCTATTCTGGTAGCACGAGATCAGAAGGGGGCGCGGGCGATATGCGTGCAAGATTGTACAGAGCCAGCGTGTAGCCCGCGGCAGGCGCTACACTATGTACGCGAAAGCTGCTACCCGATACCTCTGCTGATATCTGAGCACAACCACTTTGCCTGCCCCCTCAAGTGCATCCTTACCCACCCGACCTATGCGGGCCCTAATATGAACCCCCAGACCTTGTTGGTTCCATTTAATTAGGGACGCCAATAGTCGCCTCCTCCGAGCGCATCGAACACACAAGTAGAGAGGTGTTTGTTCAGAGTGGCCTGTGCAAACTTTCCTCCGCGCAAGGGGCGAGCCATTCTCCCGAGATATGAACGCTCTGCAGCTAAGTCTGGTGGCTTCCTTGGACAGGCTGACATGAAAGGCTCAGGCTCGGAACGGTATGGAGAACGAGTAGATCACTCTGGGTATCAACCCCAGAGCCCATGAAATGTCCTTCGAGGTATCCGATGCGCAGGGGATCTTGCTTCTATTGGAACGCATCAACAATATGTATCATTCCATGACCCAGATGTTGAGGGAAGCAGGCCGTAGATAACCCCTGCTTTTGGAACGAGCAGGGCTGGACGCAACCGTCTTCCTGCTAATATCATAATGCCAATCGCTGGGTCTCGCTTTTCTAGCTGCTCTCTCGTCTCGGCCCAATCTCTTTTGAGTTTTTCGCTGCTCGGTACCTCACCCGACCCGTGAGTCTTACTCACGACCTGGCGCCTCGGTTCCCGGCTCGCTTTGCCCCGGCTCTCCCATCTTTCCATTCCCTGGAGATGAATGAGTTCACGTGTTTACACCCCTTGCTCCACGCTCTCCACCTGTGACGAATTTCTTTTGTAAACATTACTGCCCGTATATGAATGTGACATAATAACTCCTGGCTATCCGAATCTGGTAACGCATACGCACCAGAGTCCAAGATATAAAGACAGGGCCACTTAACTATTT
This sequence comes from Ceratobasidium sp. AG-K, assembly GCA_037039685.1. NCBI lineage: Eukaryota > Fungi > Basidiomycota > Agaricomycetes > Cantharellales > Ceratobasidiaceae > Ceratobasidium > Ceratobasidium sp. AG-K. Next base: position 1,975,590 of record JAWNGF010000009.1, on the reverse strand, counting down.
AAATTACAAATTTTTTGTTTGAGTAATACAGGGAGAACCGAATAGACACAAAGCTGAGGAATCAATCCCCATAAGTTACTTTGACATATTTCGGCTCTTTTGACTTCAAGTTGAGCCGAACTAGGATTGCTAGGACGCCTCGCTGGATCTCTCGGACGCCTTGCTGGATCTCTTGGACGCCTTGCCGAACCTCCCTCCACACCAGTTCCCCGAGATGAGGGCGCACGTATGGTTCTGCTGGCTTGAGCATCTCGCTTGTAATCTCTTGCCCATGCCTCCTTTCCTCTTCAATCGTTTCGACCGCCTTGGCTCTCTGCGCGACTTCCAGATCTTGCCGAGATATTTCATTTATCCTGAGTCTAGCTAGCCCTGTTATGAGCTAGTGGTCACTTGTTAGTACGCAGTTGGTAGCAATTAGAGCACGACGCTTACTGTCTCAATGACAAGTTCGAGGAAGTGGGCGAGTGCGATGGTAGGTAATACCCAGTACCTGCGTAGCCGGAATGCATTCCATTAATACATTAACGCATGTCAAGCAGAGTTAGCATACGCGGTGATCCACTGAAATATCCCAGCTTGGTGTTTCGTCTGCCCCAGTTCGGGATATATCCACAAGGTTTGATAGCGGCCAAGGTTAAGCAACAGAAGGGAAACGAGGGCCAAGCCCATCGCAAAGCGACTTAGAACTATACCCCACTGGAAGCGGTCTAAGAGCGGGCGCATATATTAAACATCCTTTGCATACGAAGTCCGACCTGGTATACGACACGCACCTCGTGGTTTGGAGTGGGCCAGAGGTAAAAGCGATAGGCAAATAAAAACACTGCCCGCGAGCCCAACAATGTAACGTGTGCCTTGTATGTTGGTATCCACCAGGCCGGTGAGGATCTGGACGGAAATCACGTGGTCGATGAGTCGTAGATACCCAGTTGTACTTGACATAGTACTTACTTCATAGTACTGCATTGTGTCCGTGGAGTTTTTTGCAAGTGATACACGATTGTCCTAGGTACCGATAATCAATGAGCTATGTACCATACGGATGGACAGCAACAAACCAAAATCGGAACCGTTCGATTGGTATTATAGAGATCTATTTTCAATTGGATATCATCAGGAATCTTTCTAGTTTCTCCCATGAACATCTGAGAACAAGTTAGATCAGATCTTTGCTGGTTGACTTCGGGGAAGCGAAGACCAACCTTGAAGGTGTTGAGAGAAAGTTTAAGTGAAAGACGCCATTGCCAAGCAATAACCTCGAAATTCTGTGACTGGTTCATTTTCCCTCCCTCGATTGGTCCGATTTTGTTCAACAGGTCTCCCCACTCATTTAACCACGTGACCGAATGCTTGATGAAGTATTCTTTCACTACCATGTTGTTACCGCTGGATGGATTCATCGGGTTAAGGCCCTCCCTCTTAAACAGTAAGGGGAACCTGAGCGAGGTGAATATTGTTGACAGGTAGCTCTGCGATTGGTTGTGCAACTATATTCAGCAAACGTCCTACGACCTGCTGGCCTGGTTGATGCTCACCGTCAGCAAGAACTGATCTTTCATGCCTTGAGACTATATTTTAGTACTGGTAGCTGGCGGTGGCATCTCCACTCACCTAGTAGTAGTAGAATAACCGCCAGTAGGAAAGGGAGATGCAAAAATAACCAAATCACTTGACGTAACCCCTTTGGATGTTGCCTGCTTGTCGGACCTTCGAAGTAGAAATACGTCAGGAAACAAACTGTGATTGCAGCACTAATAGCGTCCGATGCAACTGATTTCTCATATCCCGAAGCGGACATGACAGCCCAAAGTGACCCGGCAATGCTATTGATTCCCTATAAAAGTCATGAAGCCTGGAGTTACTGTGGGTAACCGAAATGCAATTCGAGCGGACAAACCTCCCCAAGTATGATCGTCGTGATTCCCTCGAGCCGTTCAGACAGAGTTACGCCTGAGTAAGGAATAGGCAATTTATCTTCGTCAGACCCACTCGGTGGCTCAACGGCTGGGGTCGAGTCAGCCCAATCTGATTTCCACTCCGTCGAGTTCTGAGCCAGGTTTCCCACAGCAATGGGGCGCCGCCAGTCGAGTCGCGCCATAGCGACGTGCGACACCATCTCGACGAGTAATGCAACACCCCAGAGCACAAACTTAAGCTCGGCACCGCGAGGCGTCCTTCCAGCAGCCGACGTAGAGATCATCCAAGCACAAAAAAATAGCGGGATGGACACAAACATCCCGATCGGTACCATGGTAACCTTCCGTAGAACGTTGCGATTAGTCCCCCTAGGAGCCATAGCTCGCGCGTATGCAATGACTGGATTGAATTAGCTACGGAACCGTATAAAGTGAATTGAGTCCTGCTTACTCCGTATGTATTGGACAAGCAGAACGATTCTGTGCGATAATATATGAGCGTTGAGGAGATTCAAGCATGTGGTGTGAAACTCGCCGACTGATAGTCACTGAAACTGCTATCACCCTAAGCGATGTTGCAGCTGTGACCTCGGCACTGTATATCTCGGGGTCGATTATGTCACTCATCTGGCGTGGCGGAGATTGGAGCGTGTCTGAACCAGGAGAGCGAGCAATGTAGTTCGAGATATCGTACCCTAAACGAGCCAAGCATCAGTGACATGAGTTTCTCGGGCTGGTTGGGTCATTACATACCACGCGTGGTCGCTGCTAGCATTCCGAATATACCCAACTGAACGATGTTGGATCCAAAATGAAACCTGTGCGACAGATTACCCTACTAAATCCGCCGCTTAAAAGGCCACAGTATGCGTACCAGTCGTTGGTGTAAAAGTGTATAGTGTACAGCGCCTACGGTGACTGTTTGACGTTGCGCACTTTAAATGACGCATACACTCACCTGTGCTGCCCAGAGCCACCACATAAGTACAAAAAAGCCTATGTAGGATACTGTGTCCTACGAGTCGTAAATCAGCCAGTGAGTACTGACGTGAACCGTAGTAATTCCCGGCGCACCCAAGGCTGATTGAACCGGCCATTCCTAATAAAATTATTATCAAACGTGATTCGATCATCGAAGCCAATCAATCACTCATAGACCTACTGGGTAAGGCTGGAAAATGTAGCTGTCCAGGCGAGATCGTAAAACTAGGGGAAAATATTTGGTAGTAAGCACATCAATACGCCGCCGCACACAAGCCGATACGACGTACCAGGTGCACCCACGTAGGGGCGTCATGCCTCTGAATTATGGGATCTTCTGGGCTCGTGGCGGGAGCGTCTGGCGCTTTTTCCCCTTCGGACTTGGGTTTGACGAATGGATTCTGCGAGATCGGCCGCCATTCCCAGCAGTGGTCATGCAGGGTATACTCTTTAGGGTCTGGGTCTCTATAAAAGTCAACAGTTAAACGAGCAATGCGGTTCATGGCGATCCAAGATATAATGATTCGAGCTGCAGAGTCAACGAGTGCTTGGATTTACCAGAGCGATTGACTTATACGTGTGGGGATGCTAACTATTACAAACCCACACGCCGGTACTTTGAAGATCTAGACTCTACAACTTGATCAGTACTAGCAGTGCCGGTTCTCGCATCATCGCTTTGCCACCACTGCATAACCCTAAATTTAACATGGTTTGTAGGATGCAAATACAGCCCCTAGTATTGTTCTAGATCTGACATTATCCGAAACTCTGGACGCGTTGTGCGGGCACTGGGGGAGGGAGTGGGCCATAGTCTCCAAGGCGCTTGTGAAGTACTCGCACAGCGGCGAATTTGCTACCCGCAGGCGGTGTTGGTGACATCTGAGTTGGACATACTGTAGCTGGTGGTCGCCTAGACGAGGAGAAAGCCGATTAGGTAACAGAGACCTATGGAGATCCCAATGGTAGTTTGTTGCTGGAAGACAAAGTCCTGCCTGTTGTGAACACAGTAGATCTATATTTCCCATCCCCCCCCCCCGGATTTACTAACGTGTAAGCCCCACAGGCGCCCATATATACAATGCTCGTAGATTGTAACGCAGTTACTTAGAGCAAACAGGGGTTATTTATTTGATCATACACTGAATCTGATTCTCATTCACAGCTTTGGCTGTGATTGGTATAGTGTGCTTTTCTCCCTTGATTTGGTTACCCTTGGCCCCTCGTTCATCCTTTTTGGCCAGATGGAGACACGATCGGAGATGAGTTCCCTCCTGAGGACCCGCCTTTCATGGCAACACTGCTCCCCAGAATCGGTCTTAGCTGCCAATTGCTACTCGACTCGAGACCAGCCGAAGGACCTCTGGTCTCGGTCTCCTCGGCTCCCCAAGCTCTCGTGAATTCTTTGAATCTTTTGAAGCAAACAACTTCCACCGAGTCCGTGGATTTTGCCACGCCCATCATGCTCGCCGGACTCCCACAAGAGAACTGGGCAGCGGAATCGCCCTGCCGAGGCTGGGGCGGCGAACCGTTCAGGAGCACTGATGGTTCTTACTGTATTAACTCACACCCGACGACCGAGTGTGCAACAGCACAGTTCTCGGTGCGGTCGGCTATGGAGTGATCCGGCGCTCAAGTATGCGCTCAACGTACTGCTAAAGCAAAATTGATTTCGGTCTCAGCGTGGGGCTAACCAATAACGGCAAGTCTAAGATAGTCTACGGTACATATGAAACCTATGGGGGCTTGAAATTGGGACAGCGGATAACTGCAAGAAGCACAGCGCAAGTATTCAGCACTCTCACGATATATAGAACTCGTGCTCATGTTAGGCGCCGCTTTTCATTGGCGATCACCTAGTATCAGTGATCCATCAGAGCTGGATGGGAAGGCGTGCCTGGCCAGCGAGGGGGATCTGCAGCACGGATTACCGAATGGGTGTCGGGCTGAGGGAGATAACACCGCGTGGGTAAAGGGTGGTCAGTGGGTGGTCGCGTCCAGTTACATGCGACCGCGGAAGGATTGCTTCTCGCCTAAAGCATAACCAGGCGTCTATCACTCACTTTTGAATTGCATCATTCTCCATCGGAAGTCTGTGAAGAATTGAATGAGGGACGAGCGCGCTGCCAGTGGCATGAAAAGGCAGGTCGAGGAATACAACTCCGCAATGCACTGTGATATGCAAACCTTAGATGGCCCATTATCTCGTCAAGGTTGATTCGTACTCGTGGTATTACGCGAATACTGTTGTACCTCACCTACCTCATGATTGCATAGGATGACACGTTCAATTTACCTAACTTTCAGCTTGCTCACGAAGAGCCAAGTACGCCCCCAGGGCCGAGGGCCTAGTGGCCCTCCCCCGGCGCTGACCCTTTATTTCTCCCCGTGCTTCAATTAATTACGATAGGGACTCACAGTCGAAGACCAGCATTTCTATAAACTGCACTTGGTTGGAGTATAAAACCCCTAAGAGGACGGGGGCATCCCTTACAGCTTGCGACTCATTCGCATTCAGGCTTCTACCTGCCGAACTTGCCGAAAGATTCAGTGCTTGGCCGTGAACCAGTTACCTCATACCCGGGTGTCCATCAAGTTTTTCACAGGGCTTATACCGACCACATGCATCCAGGTGCATTCGCCACGGTTACGCCTGCCCACCTACGCATTCAATAAGCCCGCGATCAAAATGTTCGGGGGATCGAGGAATCGCGATCTTAGCGCGGAACACTATATCTCGACACGGTACGGTTGTACACTGAAAGGGGGCGGGCGCGCGCAGCGCGTGTATTCGAGCGAGTGGACGATAAAGCGACGCGACGCGCGCAATAACCAGACGAGAGCGACGAGACGAAAGCGACGATAAGAGCGAGGCGAGCGAGCGAACACGATGCGTACTAACCGAGGGATACGCGACGATAAACCCGGCTCAAAGGAGCCGATAAGAGGGAGGGTATGCAGAGGGGAACACGCGAGGGTCGGGGGAAAACACCTAAAGACAAAACAAACTAAACCTCAACTCGTTATGGTAGAATGAGCTCCAATTGTATATCTAAAGACAAAACAAACTAAACCAAAAGGTCGTGAGAAAGAGAAAGAAAACAAACAAAAGCCGGACTTACCCTCAACTCGTTATGGTAGAATGAGCTGAGGGACTCGGTCACATGACTAGAGTTCTATAACTAGGTATGACTAAGCGATAATCTACACTACGAATGTCCATGCTCGTGTCCGTCTCCTCGCTCGCTCGCCTCGCGGGCGTTACAACACCTCTTTGTGTAATATAGACAGCCATTCTTATTTGTAAGAGCCGATCTTGTCCGCGCTTTCCAAGTGTCAGATGCTTACTCACTATGTCCAATAGTGGTTACGAAAGGTAAATATATGCGTATCATAATGAATATCAGCCATAGTACAAGTCGATTTCCGCTAACCAGAGTTTGATTATTTCCCTTGAAATCGCCCACCATCGATTTGGAGCCAAGTGGCGAGTCCGAGGCACTTGCCACATTGCTGACCTATTATTACGTAAGAGTTTTTAAACGAAGCCTATCAAGTCGAACACGGATATCGCACCTGGACAAATTTGGTGCCCTAACCAAAAGTCAAAACCCCTGCCAACGGAAAAAGCACAAGCATGCGAGAATTGGTTCAATGGACAGACTCATGCCGTTGCCAAGTTGACCCCTCGAGCCCGAGAAACCTGTCAGGCTGTGTGCAACTGTAATGTTCGTTGCAATGCCAAGTGATACTGATTATACGAGTATAAATACATTTATGAAGGGTGATGAACATACTTGGCGTGGAACTTAGATCGTATAGCCTGGAGGAAGATCCTCGGTCGTCTGCAGGGGATTCGGCCCCGTATGTGTCGGAGGTCGGTCGTATAGCGCTGGACGGGGACTAGTCAATCGGCCGTAACCAAATTGAATGTGATTATACTCACGTAGTGGTTCTCCTATCCTCTCCTCCCTGGCCTTTTCGATAGCCTTGACCCGCACTCCTTCGACCATCTTGACAAACTCGTACATTCCTCGCTCGACGAGTCGAACTTCCACCGTGGTCCCGAGTTCGAGACCACCGCCTTGGGCAGGTCGAACGTCCATCGCCAGGTAATTGGCAGCAAAATATGGCTGGACAAACGACGTTGAAAGGACTGATGTCCATGGAAGAGAAAGCGAGTCTAGCTTCGCAGAGGGCGCCGCGGGGGTGGCGGTGATCGTTTGAGAAATCAAGTCGAAAAGAGACGTGGATTGCGATTGTGCATTCGCGACAAAGACAAACTGCGCAGTGTCAGTGCGTTTCAGCCATATGGAAGCCGGCGTACCCGGTGAGATGTCAGCCAAGCAGTGCCCGTGGCCGAGAGGGCGGGGGATTGGGGAATGTTGATGACGAGTTGGGTGCTGGGGATCGTGTCGAGTATACGCTCGTTCGGCAGCGGCACAGGCTGTTTCCGCTCATCGAGCATGACCCAGTTGAGCGACATGGCGCAGAAGCGAGCAGGTTTGAATTGAGTGGAGCGGCGGGATCCGTGATTTAGATGTGGCGGGCAACGGTTGCGACGCTGTTCGAGCGCGCTCAACACAATCAATGAAATGACAATCTATGTGTTCTAATTGCTGGTTGCTGGCCGAGCACGAGGGCAATTACGAGTGTAGAGACAATATCGACGTCGACAAAGGCGTGGCCGACGTCGCTCAGGGTCTGTGCTATTTCCGGCGCAGCGCCTTTGGAAGGCCCCAGAAAGCTCCGCATCATTGGACCCTGAGCGTCCATGCTTCGCCGCCCCATATAAATTCCAAGCGAAATTAGTGTGCTCGGCACTTCCTTTTTCTCCCCCAGTCCCTCGTCTGCGTCGTTTTCGGTCCAGCGTTCGCTCTCAACACTCTTTGGACGACTGATTTATCCTTCCTTACCATGTTGTTCTCCGTCGCCTCTCTCTTTGCGCTCGTCGCCAGCGTCCATGCTCACGGTTATGTCGACAGTGAGTGGCTTATTCCAATTTCATAGCTGGCTCTAATATCTCGTAGAAATCATCGTCGATGGCAAGACCTACAACGGCCCCATTCCGGGCGAGACCAACCCCAAGTCGCCTATTCGCCGCATTTCGACCATCAACCCGTACAAGAACCCCACCGGTTCCGGCATCACTTGCGGTGAAAAGTCCCAGCTCGCTTCGGTGGTCGCACCTGCTACTGCTGGCTCCAAGCTTGATCTTACTTGTAAGTCCATTTGATCTGCGCTCCGAACAAAGCTTAATCGTCTTGTAGGGGTTGCTCATCCGAACCAGAAGTGGCCTCACGAGATGGGTCCGTTGATCACCTACATGGCCAAGGTTCCTTCTGGCCAGACTGCCGACAAGTTTGATGCGTCCCAGGGCGAGTTTTTCAAGATTGCTCAAGAGGGTCAGGAGGGTAACAAGTGGTTCCTCGAGCGCCTCAGTAAGTTCACCCTCATCCGACCCTGAGCTGCAATTAATTATACTCGCAGTGAAACTTGGCACCAAGTACACTGTCACGATCCCCAAGGAGCTCGAAGACGGTGACTACATCATGCGTCACGAAATTATCGCTCTGCACTTGGCCGACCAAAAGGGCGGCGCCGAGTTCTACTCGAGCTGCTTCCAGCTCCGCGTCACCGGTGGCTCTGGAACCGCCAAGACCACCGCGTCCGAGACCGTCAAGTTCCCCGGCGCCTACTCGGCCAGCGACAAGGGCATCTACGTTCCCAAGGTCTTTGACAATGGCTTCAAGTACACCTTCCCCGGCCCGGCGATTGCTACCTTTGCCAACACTGGCAACTCGACCGAGCCCGAGACCAACCCTGAGGAACCCGATACCACCGAGCCCTCTACGACTGTGAGCGCGTCCGATCCTGCCGAGCCGACTGCCACCACTGTACCCGATGACGATTGCACCGACGAGGACCCCGAACCTTCGACTACCGCTGCCGCGCCTGAACCTACCGAGACGGATGACTGCGAGGACCCCGAGCCTTCGACCACCAAGAAGTCCAACTCGCACAAGAACTACCGCCGTGCGCAGGCTGCTGCTCGCGGATGGATGTCCCGTGTGGACAGGCGCTCCCGCAAGTAATTGACTTTGCTTGCTACCTTCGTTAGATTTTTGCAGTCTTTTCTCCCTACTCTTTCTTTTGGTCGCACCTAGTTGTGCTTTCTATGCTGTGCACACATCCGTGATGATTTGAGGTCTTGGAGACCTGTTTGTACCTACCTTGACTGGCGTATTGTATACAATTCAGTCGTTTGATGAACCATGGAAACGAGATAACCTCGACTGAATGGCAAAATTAAAGAAGTCGCCCGAGTGGGGTCGAGCAGTCGATTAGCGCTCGGACCCCCAACGGAGGCAATCGAAAACGCCGAGAATTTGACGTTTGTATTGTATGACCAAGGCACGTCGCAGAGGATCTGCGTCGGGTCCGGGCTGTGCTGTCGGGTCAGGGCGGGTGCCTCGCATGGGTGACCGGCTATGGAGTGCGGTGCGCTCTGAATGGGATTTGGATTACTATAGCGTGAAATAATCTCGTGGATTGTGCTATGCTTATTCAGTTTCGGAAGTACGGCGGGCGGTGTCTCTAGCCGCTGACGCACGCATTCGGGTAGATTGCGTTCCGAGTGCAGAAGAGCCGATCAACTCGGAGTGCGGGTGGTGACATTTGTTTGATGGGACGTGTGGTGCAAAAAGGATAGCTCCTGCGAAAAAAGGATAGAGTCGGGAAGAATAAATTTACGAAAAGATGCGGGCTGACAATGGTCGGCAAGGCTTTGGAGCGACTCGGCACGCGCGCCATTAGCCCGAGCTCATGCGGCTCGCTGTGGCGCCTTGCGGTTGCCATGTCGTTTTTCATGTTCTCCGAGTAGGCCAGAGTCACTCGTGGCACACCGGAGCCCGCTGAGCAACACCCGGAATCCAGTGCCTTTTTTCTCCGGTCCAGGGACAAATGAGATGTTTATATGAGTTTGGTGATCCTTTCTTCGTTCGGGGCAAACACCGCCACACAATTTGATCCACGCCAAGCCTGTGATGCTTCCGTGATGGTATATATATGGGCGCCCCCCGCCCTTTTTTTCCTTGTTCGCCCTCTCCTCCGCCCTCCTTACCTTACTCGTCTCGGTTGATCCACGCAACGCTCTCGTTCACAGGTTGCAACGTTCACTAGTAAACACTTTCATTCTACGACTCTAAACATGTTGTTCTCGTCTGTGTTTTCTCTCTTTGCTCTCGCTGCCGGTGTCAGCGCCCACGGTTACGTCAAGTGTGAGTGGATTATTATTCCTTCCTAGACTGCTTATTGACTTCTTCGCAGCGATCGTCCTCGATGGAAAGACCTACAAGGGCCCCGTCGCCGGCGGTGCCAAGATTGCGTCTCCCATCCGTCAAATCTCGACTACCAGCCCCTGGAAAGGCGTCACCGGTGCCGGTATGACTTGCGGTCGTGATGCCAAGGTCGCTTCCATTGTCGCTCCCGTCACTGCTGGGTCTACTGTCTCCCTCAAGTGGGAAGACCACCCCGGTGACACCTGGAACCACGACATGGGCCCTCTCATTGAGTACATGGCCAAGGTCCCCGAAGGCCAGACTGCCGACAAGGTCAACCCTGCCAACCTCGATTGGTTCAAGATCGCTCAGGTTGGCCAGGACGGCAAGAAGTGGGTTCAGGCTAAGCTCAGTAAGTTCGCTTATTTCCAAACTTTCTGCTCGATGCTGACTCGAGTAGTGACCGACCAGTCGCACACCTTCAAGATCCCAGCGGGCATCCAGAACGGTCACTATATCCTCCGTCACGAGATTGTAGCTCTCCACCTTGCCGACAAGAAGGGTGGCGCTGAGTTCTACACGAGCTGCATCCAGGTCAACGTCAAGGGAGGGTGAGTAACTTAATTTTTACGATTCCGATCGTTCCTGACGTGCCTTCAGGAGCTCCGCCAAGGTCAGCACCACCCCCACCGTCAAGTTCCCCGGCGGGTACTCGGCCAGCGAGGCAGGAATCTTCACCCCCAACGTCTTTAACAACGGATTCAAGTACACTTTCCCCGGCCCCGCCATGGCCAAGATTGGCGGCGGATCCACTGTTAAGGCTAACGCGAACAACTCTACCACCCCTACCAACAACTCGGGCAAGACCACGACCACCAAGGCCTCGACTTCCACTGGCAAGCCTTCCGCCACTGGTAAGACGTCGTCCAACACTGGCTCGGTCAAGTCCAAGTGCCGTCGTGCGATTGCCGGCTGGACTTCGCGTATGCAAAAGCGCGTCGCCCCCGCCCCCGTCTCCGAGTAGTTTCCTCTCCTCTCTCCTCTCACTCTCTCTTAGGACACCTTGATTGGTTGTCTATGTCCTTGATGGCTTCTCGATTCTTCTGCTTGGTTTGGGTTTGATACCTAGTTTGCCTCGGTGAGGTACTAGTTCTATACGTGTTGATTTGTATTGCATACATGAAACATGATTTTTTACACATGATACCGAGTGAAAAAAAAAAAAAAAAAAAAAAAAAAAAAAAAAAAAAAAAAAAGATGCGAAGGGATGCAACGGCGACGTGAAGTCTCCAAATACGGTCGAGCTCCTTGATTATGTCGCGAACATGGATGGCAGCAGGGTCCACTCCATAGCTTTTGCCCAAGTACCCCACGGAGTTGATTGAGTTTGAGCGAGAAAAGTCCACGATCTTCGTACAAATGAAGGAGCTCGACGGTATCAATTCCAAAACGAATCAGGGAGCCAGCTCTTGACTAAACACTGAGCCTCGGGTTGACTCGAAGGAGGCGCTCTCGCGTGTCACGCTTTTACAGGCGGGGTACCCACGCGAGGATTTATGCCATGTTTCAAAGCTGTGCTATAAAGGTTCTCCTTTGCAAGTGAATGCAGGCGTTGCTGACGAGGGGATGTTCGGGGCCTGACCGGTTCGAAGCAAAATGCATTGTGCAACCACACGCATATATTTGGTCGTTATTTAGCCTCGAGCGTTTTATTCCGTTTGCGATCTGACAGGAAAATCCATTGCTCCTGGATAATCGAATAGGGTGGCGGGAACGCCGATGGGGCATAATTCAGATTTTGGGCCGTCAGTACAAGTGCCATATTTGGTATCTACTTTGGCGCCTGGGTTAAGATCATGTGGAAGACTCCGTGCAAGCCCTTGGCCTATTCATCTTACTTAATTGCTCTGCACTCGTCCTGGCAGTAGGACTCGCTACGTTCTCTAAACTCTTGAACGGGTTTGGCTCACTCGACGCGACCTTTCGGACTTCGTCGTTGCTTCCTCGCCTTGTGACTGTCTTACTACCGGGCATTTTGCTGTTCACTCCACGTAGACGTTCCACTACCTTGACATGATCTATTTAATCTCCTGGTGCATCTTTGAGAATCTAAAAATACGTTGTAGCCGCACCCTCTACCCACCAACTATCTCTCATGCCGCTCGTCAACCTGCCCTCTGAAATCATCCGTCAAGTTTTCGCCCTCTGCGATCCACTGGCAATTTGGCGTTGTCAACAGACGAGTACAACCTTTGACTATCATGTTTCTGCCAATTTGTTGCTCATACAGGTCTGTCGTCAATTTCGTGAGCTTGTTGCTTCCGACTTGTTCCCCCAGTACGTGCTAGAACGGGATATTTCTGGATACGTTCTCCCATCGGTGAATCAGACCGACATCAGTAACGCTGAAAAGATACGGATATTGCGTGAATACAGAGACACCTGGGACCAGACTAGGCTCGAGCGGCCGACCTTTATTCCGCTGTCAGGAAAAGAACAGGGGTGCTGTTTGGCAGACGGCACGATTGCCTACGGTACACCTCGTCCGAAAGCAACACTGCCGGGTGTTCGTTCAATCTACTTTCATCCGCTTAGGCCATGGAGCAGAGGTACTGAATATAGGAGCTGGCATCACAGGGATCTAGCCACCGATGTTGTGTTTTATGATTCAGCCTGAACGAGATTTGTTAGTCTTTCTTGGAAGCAGGCTACGGCTATCTCGTCGTATGAAAAGTACAGTGGATAAGTACGACATTTTCGATGACTACCAACTTCATGTCCGGACCATGTTAACCGACGAGCCGCATCCTGAAGCAATTTTGACATCCGGCGTAATCCAACTGAATCTCATTAATTGAACTTTTCTCGGCGAACCTAACAGATACGAATATGTGGTCGCATAGTGGGGACATTGCTTGAATCTCAAATGTTCATGGTGGAGAGCATCCTTGCAGTGGTCGATTGGACTGTGGGCGTAGAAGTTGAGGTGATTTGAACTTGGCTTGTCGTATACCAATTGACCTGGCTCTATCGTTTCTGATGCAGCGCATCGAGTATCCCTCCGGGAAAGAGTTTTCGTTTTGCCCGATCTCAGAGAGGTACCTTGCTATTCCTCGCGTTGACAAACCGGAACTAGTAGTGGCTGAAAGTCCACAAACCAAAGGCCCAGGCCGCTTGGATGTGTATGACATACAACCCCATAGCACTGACCTTGATCAGCCTGCGATCTGTGTGGCAAGTTTTATTCTACCTACAATACATTTGGAGGAATTAGAGGAAGATAGGGAGAAAATGAGACTGCACTGCACAAATGTATCACCCTTGGCTCAGTCTTCGTGGTCGGAGGAATCATTATCACCGGCCAAAATATTTCAACCGCCTTCAAACAACTCGCTGTCTCTCGAATTTACTTTTGGCTGACATCGTACACTCTCCACTTATGTTCTTTGGGTCTTCTAGCAATCCTTGGTTGGGAGTTTGGCTTAGGCTTGCCGGGCGACCTCGATAATCCGGTACATATTTCATGGGAAACGTAGGGCTCTAACACGTCTTGGTTGAATACGGATACAAGAGGCTGCAGGCCAGTCGAGACATTCCACGAGTTGCGAGTTGTAGCAAAGTTTGATCTGAAATCGAGGCTGAATAGCTCGGACGAGGAGACCGGATTAGTGGCCTGGGATTTCAACCCGCAACGAGTAAAGAGATGACAGAACAATGAATCCCCGGTTGAGTTCGCACAGCCATCTATTAGTGGTGGGATCTGCGAGAATCCCATGAAACAGGCGTTTCTTGATAGAGCTGTTCCTGCTCTTAGACCGTACACGTGTATACGGAAGGCAGTGCGGAGTGATGTGCACTTGGGAATTTCTTTTGTGGGCATGATGGATGCCGGGCACGGTGAGATGCGAGCGTCCTCATTTTGTGTTATTGATCACCTCGTCCATTTGTATTCAGTGCTGCTGTGCATGTGGCGATCAACCGAGGGCAGTGATAGGAGAATAGGCATATTCGTGTATTCGATGTAAAATACGGGTGGTTAAATAGGTGGGCCTGCTGTTGAGCTTATTTGATCATGAAGGACACGCGTGAAGCGAGCATTCATAGCTGTGCTTTTCATTATTTCATTCATTCGACGTTCGTATGCTCTATTTTACGGGGGTGTATAATCGGGACGTGACAAACTTCTGGCGCATATGATGGGCTGAACGCACCATGAATCATGCACCATCATAAGCGTAAAATATGGTCTAAATCGGGTATAACAGCTCCGCGTTTCGTTTCCCCGTTCATTAGACGTTTGCGTAATTTCTGTCCAAGGATGATTTTGAAGAGAACTTGAAGGGCTTGTAACACATATAACGAGGGGTAGTAATACTAACGGTTGGGCAACCGTATATGGGGACCTTTTTCGCTGAGGTTCGTTATATTTTGTCCCTCCATTTCGTAGCTTCTGATTATTGCTTTGGGGTCTACATCCCTTTCTTCAAACTTCTAACGGAGAAATAAAACGCTGTACAGTATTATCGAAAGACAGTAGGTCTCGGGACACCTGACTATCCAGCACCCTCCTCAAGCCTGTCTGACCCTTGATGCCGGATCACGTGGTGATTGCTGCCCCGTTGAGTACCATCGCTCATGTTATTTTCCGAGTTTCCGTCAGAGGTTGTCTCTCGAATCCTTAGATTCGCCGATCCATCTACCATAAGGAGACTCCAATTAGTGAGTAAACTATCGTTTACAACTCTCGGACACTGTGACTCATGTTTCCTCACCTAGGTCTGCCGTCAGTTGCATACTCTCATTGCGCTCGACCCATTCCTGCAGTACATCCTGGAGCTTGACCTCTCTGGTTATGTACTTCCTTCTGTGATTCGAACTGATCTCAGCCACGCTGAAAAGATAGAAGCATTGCGCGATCATCGGTCTAAGTGGGAGCAGACTACAGCTCTGCCGTCAATCTTCATCGAATTTTTGCCAGCGCAAAGGCCTACACACAGACAGTGCTTTGTGAATGGAACATTTGCCTACAGCGTCGAATCTGGGTGGACCGCTCGTTCGATCTACTTTTACCAATTGCCCTCGTGGAACAGAGGGTCGAAATATAGATACTGGTATCACGAGGACCTGGGCATTGACTGCGATTATTTTTTGATCCAACCGGAATGGGACCTGCTCGTGCTTCTTGAGAAGAGCCAGACTATGGAATCACCCTCGCCTGATTTGAATAACGAGCCAGACTTTGAATATTACCAGCTTCATTTCCGGACTATGTCGACTAATAAGCCGCACTCCGCTGCAAGTTGTCCATTCGGTCCCGTGACAGACATGGATTTTGTTGGGGCCCGCCGGGTAACTCACATGCAAATTTATGGCCGTTTAGTTTTAGTTGTTATCGCGACTGACAGGCATGAAAGCGAAATTGTTTGGATAGTGGATTGGATAGCTGGTGTACAGGTTACGGCAAGTGTCAGCGGCATTCAGGTTGCACTTACTAAACAGGACATATCCCAGAGTTTTGAACGACACTCGTGGAAGGATTATTCGGCCTCTCTACTCTCAGAGAGGTATTTTGTCACTCCTCGCTTCGACGATCCTCTCGGTTCTCCACAGCTTCCAGGTAATAAACCTAATGTCACGAGCTCATTGGAGGTCCACCATATCCCCACCTACAACGTCGACACCCAACCTTTGCGCGCTTGCCAGCTGGCACGATTTATACTACCCAAATTACCGGCAATAGAGAATGACAACTATGTGCAGTTGCATTCGGCTGAGGCACCGTTCTCGAATCAACCTTCATGGCCAGCACAACCACAGGACGCCCCTAGGATATTTCAATCTGCTACGCAGAACTTACTGGCTCTGCGCATCGTGGCGTCAACAGCGGGTATTCTTTATATATGCCCCGAGTATCTTGTGGCAATTCTTGACCAAATGCTTGGCCATACTCCAATTGCTGACCTCAAGGAGCCTTTGCAAATTCCTTGGGAAGCATGGGGCTCTGCGACGTCCTGGTTCAATACACCCAGCCATTCTTGCCGCCCATTTGAATCGCTTTCTGGACTCCGAGCATCAGCCATCCATTGGTTACCGAAATCGTTCTCCGATTCAGAGCTTGAGTTAGCCATATTGGATTTCAATTCAAAGCGATTTGCGGGGCAAAAACGCAGCATCTTGAAGGACGAAGGGGGAACGCATTTATCCTCCACGAACAAGTATAATTACGAAAATCTCTTGGAGGAAGCATTCGTTGGCGGAGCTGTTCGCGCACAGAGTGCGCATAATCGGGTGAAGAAAGGACTGAAGGGGAGTGCAAATATCGCCTCGCTTGCGGCTATGATGGGCGATGAACATTGTGGGTTATAGTCACACGTATGGTGATATACGTACTCATCATGTGCTTTTTCGTCTTACAGTAGTTTTGCGGGTATGTGGGGATGTGGCAAGTACAATTATCTCTCTCGCCTACTTTTGTATTGATAAAATTTCAGACGGACAACCTCGGGAAAGCGGGAATTTTAGTTTATTCAATGTGAGGCAGGGTCGACTTTCAGATAGTTCAAATGCTATTTTCATCGGTCAAATTTCCGAGGCTTTTTGAGGACCATTGAAAAAAACCTACAACGACTGATCAGCAGATTTTGTGACTGGAGCAAATCACTCGCATCTTGCCACTAATGCGTTCTAGCCTCTAAAACGTGTTTAATCGAGATGTCAGTAGTGTAACACCATAGCTTGATCGAGGGGGTGATGCACATTTCGGTGCACGACTTGGCAAACCTCTGGTTCCATTGTTGAGCGTCCCGGATCCCTCAAGCATGCGTGTACAATATGGTTCGAGCCATGCGCTTAGCTCACTAGCTCGAACACTGTAATCATGTTATGCACCACGGAGTGTCTTAGGTCAATTTGTGAGAGCTGATTTGCCATCCGAATCACGCATATTACCCCAAGTTGCACGCCATCTGCTTGCTCTTTGGTGTAGTAATATTCGCTCTCTGTGCGTCATTTTGACAGCCGGTGGTACTGACGTTTATGTAATCGTTGGATGTGGATCTACTGCTTGTTATCGGACCACCGGGTACAACGGGCGAGCCCACTTGTCTAGCCGAGCCTTTAGCATCGGTCGGGAATTGTTTGCCAAGCCTTGTCTCACGTGACCAACTATTGCCGCCAATCATTGCCGTGCTTCACGCGACGACTAGCCGGAACCTACCTTCGCTTAATCCAGTCACTAGAGCATAAACCGCCATGTGATACGTTCTAGGCCATTAAAATCACAATCAATGAATGGTTCGACTCTCGCCATGGGATCCGAAGCAATGCGCGACGGAGGCGAGCACTAGCGCCCTCCCCGGGCACACCGAGCGCAAGGAGCGCGTTGCGTCGAGCATGGAAGGTGCACCTCTTTTGTGTTCGCCGAAGCTATAAAACATGGGTAGAACGAGCCTGAAATAAACCAAGCTCTTCAGCTCTGCTCAACTCAACAACCCAACAACTCTTCCACCTATTCCAACATGCTTTCTATGTCTAAGGTCGCTGCTTTAGCCACTGCCCTCCTAGCTGCCACTCCGTCTGTTTACGCCGGCAAACGTGGTCTCGCCTGGGCTTGGTGTAAGTCTACGTCGATCGTATGTTGTACTCACAAGACTCATATTTCTTTTGCATAGACAACGAAGGCAAGAATCTGGACTCCTCCAAACTCGCCAACGGTAATGGAAATGTTCAATGGTGCTTTCAACTCTTAAACGAGATAGAACCATGTGTAACCATTTCGCTTTACAGGATGTACAACTGGGAGACATGGCGCCCTGCCAAGACTACAAACATGAACTGGATTGGCATGCAGCGCTGCCTCGACTGCGACTCGTCACCCATTTCTCAGCTCAAGACTCGCGCCGCCCAGCAAGGGTGGAACACTGTTTTGACCCTCAACGAACCCGATATCAACGGGATCTCGGCTGGGACTGCCGCGAACTGGTACATCCAGAACATCAACCCTCTTCAAATCAGTAAGTAATTATTACTCTTTGATGACCTGCTCGCCTAACGAATACTTGATCATTTTAGAGAAGGCTATTCCTTCGGTTACCTCGAGCACCACCCCCGGCCAGGGTCTCGACTGGGCTGCAGCATTCATCTCGGCCTGCGCCGGACGTGTGAGTTAGGACTCTGAGGTCGCATTGGAAGCACTCACTGACATTTATGCCCATTCAAGTGCTACTTTGACTACGTCAATATCCACTGGTACGGCAACTCCTTCTCTGCCTTCCAGTCCCACGTCCAAAACGCACACAACCGGTTCCCCAATTACCAGGCAAGTATTTTACCAGAGCTTGAGAGCCAAGCCCTAATGGCTCCCAACAGTTGATTATCTCCGAATTCGCTCTGCAAGCTCCCGCCTCGCGTGATCAGCAGGTTGCTTTCCTCAAATCGGCAATGTCCTTCCTTGACGGTGCCTCTTATGTCACTTACGTGAGTGTTCACGGTTAGGCCCTGAGATATACAGCTGATCTTCGTCACAGTACGCCGTCTTCGGTGCTAGCTCGCCTTCGCTGATCTCTGCAAACACTGGCGGAGGAGAAGTCGGAACTGGCTCATCTCTCTACAATGACGACGGAAGCTTGAGTGCTAACGGTATCGCTTACCGTGGATAGATTAGGACACATTAGATCGGCTGGCATAATTAGGCAAATGAGTTGTAATTACAATAGAAACGGATAGAACTTTTCTTTCAATCTTTGGCGCGAGCTCCTGAAACATTGGTGAATACACATAAGGTCGAAGCACAGGCACGATTACGCGCAATTATGTTTCCCATATATTCTCAGAGATTTTCAATCAATCGCTTTTTGCTTGGTTGACACACCCACCCGATCCAAACTCGAAGTTCAAGTTGGTGCATACATTGTCACGTGACAACTCGCACGGTCTCGGCCGGCCGCTGACGACAACTTTGATGCCGTCCTGTGTGCGGCCACGCGTAGCCGCCGAGAAATGTTCATACGCACTCGCCCTGCGGAGGCATGCCGAACGAGGACGCGTCAGACCTATCAAGCTGCGGGATTAAGATCCATGCATCCACGAGAGGTATAAATCGACGAGTTGGTGGGCTACGATGAATATCATCACCACACTACCTCAGCTACTTGTCGACTTTACCTCATAAAACTTACTATCATGTACCCATACGGACCATTTCACTCTCACAACCCTGCTCCTCAAGCCGGTCCGACTCACGTCTATTATAACCGTGGTCCGAGGTTCCGTGGGCCCAGCCGCCTCATCTGGTTCGGCCTTGGTGGTCTCACCGCTTACTGGTTCATCCAAGCCAAGGAGCGCAAACGCGAGATGATCATGAACTCGAGCCAAGGCGGCGAGGACATTGGTTCCCGTCACTGCGCAGGATGGGCGTGGGGTCCTTGGAAAGACCATCGTCGCGAGTTCAGGGAAACTCAACAAAAAATGGAGGACCAACAGCGCAATGTGAGCGAACAATCCAAAGATTTTGGGTCGTTCAACTCTGACACTGTAAGTACTATATCAACCTATCTCATTACCTGTTCTAACCCGCTCCTGCAGCTCGCGGATATGGCCGATTCCAGCTTGGATTCTGTGATGAATTCAGTGCTCGCACTCAAGGCTGTGAGTAGTGCCTTCAATACTGCAACGCATGGCGGTTAATAATGTTATGTTACGTAGAAATTGGCCGAGCAACGAGCTGCTAATCATGCCGTTCGGGCTGCCTCTACCTCTGGGAAGGATGAGCCTCGTATTGTTTAGAATTGCATCGAGTGACTGTTCCATGTTTTCCGAGTCGTGTACCATAACGCCATTGATATCTATGTAGTGATTTACCTAATTCAAATTGACTATCTCATTAGGCACCTTAGCGAGTCGAAGATATGGAGGTACCTCGCTTAGAATTTGATTGTCTCGTCGATCCGTAAGCCAAAGGTACTCGACTCTAGACGTATTCTTGGACGTACTCATAACGAATTAGCCTCGCTAAGCCACCTTCGATCAGGGTCTGATAAGATCTTGAGTCACGCGCTTCGATGAGACTATCGGAGCTTGTCCGAGCACCATCCTTTAATTATAAAAAGCCCCAACGTCTAGGGCTCAATCTACACCATTCTACCACCAACTGCCATGGCTACTCTTGCTCACTTCAAGGTCCCCGCGATCGACAATGAACCCATGGTACGGTGTCTCATTGTCGTGCCTTATCGCAACTAACACGGCCGGCGTAGCGCGCGTACGCGCCTGGTTCATCCGAGCGCGCTGGATTGGAGGCTGCTGTTGCCCAGATGCAAAAGGATGCACCTTTCGAGGTCCCTCTCGTTATCAACGGCAAGGAGGTGCGTCTGCCTTGTCACTTTGTACCACAAAGAAATTACTAACTCGTGCATAGGTCAAGACCGGACGTATCGCCAAACAACCCATGCCTCACGATCACGCCAACCATCTCTGCACCTATCACGAGGCTGGGTCCGATGAAGTCGAGGCGGCGATCAAGGGCGCCCTCGCTGCTCGCTATGAGTGGGAGTCGCTTCCTTGGCCAGATCGCGCTGCGATTTTCCTCAGGGCGGCAGAGCTTGTGAGCGGAAAGTATCGCTATCAACTTATGGCTGCGACCATGCTCGGCCAAGGAAAGAATGCTTGGCAAGCAGAGATTGACGCGGCTGCTGAGGTATAATCTTACCGGCCAAGGACCTAGGGTGGCGACTAATTTTGTCTTGCAGTTGGCTGACTTCCTTCGGTTCGGAGTCAAGTTCGTCGAAGAGTTGTACCAACAGCAACCCTCGAAGAACTCTGCTGGCGTTTGGAAGTAAGCTCTGAGCTATAGTACATTATGCGTTATCATTGACAGAGATCTTTAGCCGCGTTGAGTATCGTGGACTGGAAGGCTTCGTCTTGGCAGTTTCGCCTTTCAACTTTACTGCTATCGGAGGAAACCTCTCCGCAGGTAAGTTGTATTCATAGCATATCTCGCCTCAAAATTTATCTTTCCTGGTATAGCCCCTGCACTTGTCGGAAACGTTATCGTGTGGAAACCATCTCCTGCCGCAACCTACTCCAACTACATCATCCACAAGATCTTCACCGAAGCCGGCGTCCCACCCGGTGTAATTCAGTTTGTTCCAGGCCCACCGGCAGATGTCGTTCAACAGGTTAGTCCACTTCCGAATCAATCCCGTCGTCGCCACTTGCTCAAATTTACCATCTAGGCGATCGCACATCCCGAATTTGCGGCCCTCCATTTCACTGGTAGCACCCATGTGTTCAAACAACTCTGGAAGGACATCGCCTCGAACATAGACAAGTACCGAGGCTATCCTCGAATTGTTGGTGAAACTGGTATGTAGGGTGTATGCGCCTCGGTTCGAGTACTGAAAATCATTAATGGCATATTTAACAGGCGGAAAGAACTTCCATCTGGTTCATCCATCGGCGGATATCGACAGCGTTGTCCAGCAATCTATTCGGGCTGCCTTCGAATACCAAGGTGAGTTAGGGAGTATTTTCGTGGCATTAGCTATACTCTGACGCGCCTGATGGACAGGCCAGAAATGCTCTGCTCTATCCCGCCTATATGTCCCCGCCTCTCTTTGGAACGGTGGCCTGAAGGAAAAGCTTTCGCAAGAAACTGGAAGGATATCGGTCGGCCCGCAGACAGAGGCTAAGAATTTTGTGGGACCGGTCATGTAGGCGTTTATATAACTCGAGTTTGTAATGTAGAACTAACCTGGGCGATTAGTGGAAAGCCCGCGTTTGAGAAGATCACGAGTTACATCCAAAAGGCTAAGGATGCGGGTGGGGAAATCCTAGCTGGCGGATCCGGTAAGTTGGGTATTTAAATCATATGCTGTGTGCTAACTAGCCTGCGGTATAGGTGACTCGACCAAGGGATACTTTGTCCAGCCCACCGTTATCTTGACCAAGGACCCCAAGTCGGTTACCATGGTCGAGGAAATCTTTGGGCCAGTTCTCACCGTGAGTCGTTTCATAGGTTCTAATATTTTGTTACTGAGACGAATGAATAGGTTTACGTATACGAAGACGATAAATTCGATGAGACTTGCAAGTTGATTGACTCCACCACCACCTATGCTCTCACTGGCTCCATGTAAGCTTCAAGACTTTCTTTTGCCTACATCCTAACTCGGATCACAGCTTCTCCAATGACCGCGCCGCTCTCATCCGCGCAACAAACCTCTTGCGACATGCCGCCGGTAATGTCTACTACAACGAAAAATGTACCGGCGCTGTTGTCGGCCAACAACCCTTTGGAGGCGCACGTGCGAGTGGGACAAATGATAAAGCTGGAAGCATCAGTATCTTCTACCGATTCGTTAGTGCGAGGAGTATCAAGGAAGGTTTCACGGAGTTGGGAGATTTCACATATCCTTCGAATCTTGTCTAGAAGCTCGAAGTGGACCTGTAGCTGTAGCAATTAGATGAATGAACTTTATAAGATAACACTATCAGTTTAACCAAAGTGTTGTAGAAATTTGACTAACGGTCCAACCCACTTTTTCACGAACTGATGTGATGCTCTTGAGTACCAATTATGCACATTTGGAGCCTGAGTTATACAAACGCTGTTATACATCAGCCATAGTCAACTCTCGTTGCCCTGACGAGCTCAAACCTCAACTTTCTAATATTACTTGAGCTCCTGGATTCCTCTGGTCAATTGGGGGGATTTCGAGGTGTAGTTATGTATGCTCTTACGCTAAGAGTTGGGATGTCCCTCGGCCCCATGATTAGATTGGACATATCAAATGTGTCGCGTGGGATTATGGGCTCCCAAAAATAGCCTCAAAATTCGGTGATCATGACGCAGTTCGACTTGCACGCTTGCAAATTGGTCATTAGTACTTGATTACCCCTGAGGTAAACTTACACATTTACCCCCGTGGTTATCTTCGCCTGGTCTCTCGTCAGTACCCGAGCAACGAGGGAAAAAAATATTATCAGTGTGGTAGTGCGATCTCATACTGTACGGAGCCGAGTCACATCATTGTCCACGTCCAAAATGATTACCTGACGATCAATCGAAACGACACCTCATTGAGAGTAAGCTTTGCGTCGCGGTGACATGGCTCTTCCTATCTAAATTTCGACTAAACCGACACACTTTCATCCTCGAGACACATTCGAATAATCGAATTTTTGGCTTTCACGTTTCAAACTGCGTCAGGATACATTGGAACGGCTCGGTTCTCCATCTGAGGTAAACACATTTATGCTTGATCGTGTCCATGTTACCAGTGGAAGTACGATGATGCAGTTCCCGCACGTGTGGTAGCTCATCACCGATCTTCAGTCTTCGTGTGCGATTCACTGTATGCTCCCTGTCTAAAGGTACGTACTCGTAGCTATCCAGCGCCGATTAGCCCGCAATTATGATACCACGTTACCCCGTGCCAAAATTTGCCGGAACGAAGAGAAGATTAAGCACTACTCAAACTACCTTGTCGCCCCCCAGCAAGGAATTGGTTATTGCGCCAGCAAAATCCTGATTAGTCCCTAGTACTCCAGGGCGCTCCCGAGACTCGTACGAGGCTCCCAGAGTTTCGGGAGCCTTCCGGAGTGCCAAGGGTTGGTTGGGATTTTACTGTCTTACTTATTCACTGTGAATTTCCGAATGTCTTCCAAGCTCCCCAGTTTCCGTTTATACTATTATAAATATAGTCAGGCACAATACGCATGGTCAAATCCGGACCCCTCGAAAATGCCCTCCCCCCCGAACCACACGCAGATTCCCCATTGTCACCGCTGCTAGAGCAGACCACATGTTAGCCTCAATTATCGCTCGACGTTGTTGAGGCCAGTCGTACATAACCAAAGCTTAGAACAAAACTCTTGCAAGCCGCTTCTTTGGCCACTCTCTGGGGAATTAGAATTACGATAGCGCGGCGTCGACTGCTTAACAAGCCTGCTTTGTAGATCCGGTAGTGATGAGTGTCAACATACTGGCGCGTTGGATCCAAGGCCGGCTGATGCCGAGATTTCATCTTATTTGCAGAGAGTGTGAGGCAGAACTGTTGCAAGTACGGCGTTCTTCGTAGCGGGCCGTGGGTCCACATTGTGAAATCCGCAAGTACCGTACCGGAAACAGCTAGTAAACAGTCCTATTAGCTAGTGCAGCGCAGCACACGTACTAGCATCAATGATATATAAGTACTCATTACGGGGTTATTTCTCGAGGCAAATGGAGGCCGGAGCACTGCGAAGTCAAGTAGTGAAAATGCAACAAATATAAGTTGGCAAGACCTCATATATTAGGGAGTTCATTCCTTAAGACCTAGGGTGTTATTACATATTATTTGGCTTTGTTCCTGGACCTCAGACTTCTCAATATGGTCATTCATTCATCATCACGCAGCAGGACGACCTCCTCCACCAGCTACAGCGACTTCGTTTGGACCTCCTTCGGCAGCGAGTTGTTCCTCGGGAGTATCATGGGTATGTTGAGGAACGGTAGTGGGGGCATCAGTTGTGGCCGCTACGAATTGAGATTGAACGTAATTGTACATAAGCCCATACACGGAGAGGCAATGAGGCTGCGTACCTGGTGCTGCTGTCTTGTCGGCCGCAGCTTTCTGCTTTGCAAGGCCTTTCTCCTTGAGCGCGGGTTTATTTAGGATCCCACCGAGTAAGGCTTCGACTTTGCCTACGAGTAACTACAATTCCAATGGTTGGTCTCAACGCACTGGCACTAGGGTAAGCGGGTAGTATACGCACGCCAACGCTGAACGGCATTTGGACAATGGGTGGTATGAAGTAGATGGGAGAGAGTTGTCGTTCATCCCCCCTTGCGCAAGTTCATATACTCCTGAGTTCGGACCTCCTGATATAGCTAGGCTCAGCACATGAACCGGAAGGCCTCGAGCCTGCCTTCAATAGAAAGTAAACGCTGATCCTTCCGGATAAGCATGCAATTCACGGGACAACTTCGAACTAAAATTGGGCATAGAAGACGAGCGTGATCTACGATAGGGGGCGCATACATGCCAGATGACGAGATCACGCTTACGTCGAACATGAAACTTCAATAAATCAATTATAACTGGATGCTACAGGTGGTATCATCGTATCAACGGTTTATAAGTTCAAGTCGAAGCTAGATGGCAGCACGTCCACCACCGCCGAGCATCTGTCCTGCACCAGCACCGGCGCCCGCTGGACCGCCCTCGGCAGCCAAATTCTCCTCGGCCGTACGATGTCCGTGTGAGGGAACGCCGGTCCCGACCGCGGTCGGGTGAGGAGGGACGTTGCTCCCGTGGTGAGCCCCCTCGGCTTTGGCAACCTTGGCGGTGTGAGCCTCTTCTTGCTTTTGAACGCCCTTGGCATGTAGCGCGGGGTTATGCAAGATGTTACCGAGGGTAGCTTCGACCTTTCCTACGAGCGCCTTGGCTCCGCCGCCGGAAGTCTGAGTAGTGGTAGGATGCGCGCCGGCGTGAGTGTCGGCGGTATGGGTGCCGGTGGTGTGGGTACCAGTGGTGGTATGAGCGCCGGTGGTATGGGTTCCGACGGTATGAGCACCAGTATGAGCACCAGCGGTGTGAGCACCAGTCACACCATCATGGCCGACGCCGTGCTGCTCGTGACGACCCAATTCGCCATCGGTCTGGGCGAGCAATTAGTACAAATCATGTAGAGGTTATTTCGGGAAGACTCACAGTACGGCCGGTAACGGGGTTGGTTGCAGCAGGAGGATGAGGCCCGGTCTTGTCGCCGGTGAGGGGGTTGTGGGTGTTGTTGACACCGTCGCCCGTCAGAGGATTATGGGTGTTGTGGGTGTTGGTGCCAGTAGTACCGACGTGACCGGTACCGGTATGAGTGGTTCCCGCGGTAGGATGGGGGCCGGTCGCGTCACCAGTGAGCGGGTTGTGAGTGTTGGTAACACCATTTCCGGTAAGGGGGTTGTGAGTGTTGTTGGTGTTGTCCTGTACGCAGGTTCGTCAGAGAACGAAAACAGAGTTCCAAGCTCGACTCACGTTGTAAGTCGCTGTAGAAACCATTATGATCGAGTTGATTGAGCTGGGTGATGAATCGAACAGACCTGACCTTTCACCTTATATACACGCTCGAACGGGCGGCATTGCCGTTCGCAAACGGAATGACGTGCGCTCTCTACCGAATAATGACGCGTGATGACACGCGGAGCATGGTCAAGTGGTGAGCGCCAAGCCATGGGCAGCTCGAAATCATGTGGAGCAATGTGGTTGACGCTCTAAAGTTAGGCGGTCGAGGCGGGAATCAGGTGCAACGGAACCGCTGACGTCATATTACGTTGAACAACGCTTCGCGGTTTGATGCCCAAACATGACCCTGCGACTCTCCGGAGGCGCGAAAACATAGAATACATTCCGTTATTGCGTCATGATAATTAAGTCCCAGGCCGAAGGTAGCTAGGCCTTTCCCAACCTATCTCAAAAAATCAAGTCGGTGCAGAAAAGCAAGGGCGCGATCGTCTGCTAAGTTCAGAAAGGGGGGGGCATATAGCCTAACCAAGATTTGAGGGCATTTGGTGACAAGGAATCGCCAACGTCGATCATGAATACCGTCAGAAGATCACAAGCACGCTCAATGTTTACGATCATCAATTCGAAGACAGTTGCTTCATCATTTCAATTACTACTAGATGCTACAGATGGTATGAAGTTTCGACATGGTACATGATTCGGAGTCCAGACGAGCAGGCTAGAAACATTTAGTGGCGCGGCTCTTCAGCAGTGCCGACGGCGGCAGCGTGAGGCGGGAGGTTGGTACCGGTACCGGTGTGGGTAGCATTGCCCTCGGTGCGAGCGGCCTTGGCAGCGGCGGCCTCTTCCTGCTTCTGCACACCCTTGGCGTGCATGTCGGGGTTCTTGAGCATGTTGCCGAGAGTCGCCTCAACCTTGCCGATGATCGCTTTGGCTCCACCGCCAGAGGTCTGGTTGGACGTGGTATGCGCGCCGGTGTGCGCGCCGGTGTGCGTGCCGGTGTGCGTGCCGGTGGTATGGGTGCCGTGGGTGGTGTCGCGGACGGCGGTGGGGTTGGTACCGGTGACGCCGGTCTGGCAGACACCACGTTGGTCATGACGACCCAAATCCCCCTCGTTCTACTCAAATAGTCAATAAACATTTTGGCCGTGCGGTAGAGAGACTCACGGTACGTCCGGTAACGGGGTTAGTCCCAGCCGGAGGATGAGGACCAGTCTTGTCGCCTGTCACAGGGTTGTGCGTATTGTTAACGCCATCGCCTGTCAGAGGGTTATGCGTGTTGTGGGTATTGTGGGAGCCCGAACCCATAGTACCGACGTTGCCGGCGCCAGTGTGGGTGCCGGTGATCCCCGTCGTAGTGTCGGGACCAGTGCCAGTCATGCCAGTGTGGCCAACACCGTGTTGCTCATGACGACCCAAGTTTCCGTCATGCTATGATATAGTCAGCTAACGCAGGCTCGAATGACTTGGTAAAAAAAACTCACAGTACGACCAGTCATGGGGTTGGTTCCGGGAGGGGGGTTGGGCCCAGTCTTGTCACCGGTCATCGGGTTGTGCGTGTTGTGGACACCATCGCTAGTCAACGGGTTATGGGTATTGTGGGTGTTGGTGCCGGTGGTGCCGACGTGACCCGCACCAGTGTGGGTAGCGCCCGAAGTCGGGTGGGGGCCAGTTGCGTCGCCAGTCATCGGATTGTGAGTGTTGGTAACACCATTGCCGGTCATCGGGTTATGGGTGTTGTGGGCGTTATGGGTGTTGGTTCCCGAGGTGATACCAGCACCGGTATGACCAGCGCCTGGATGTTGTTGCTCGTTTCGACCGAGCTCGCCGTCCTTCTGCGCGTCGTGGTTGGAATTTAATTTCGGCCGACTCGAACGACAAGCAACATACCGTGCGGCCAGTAATCGGGTTAGTTCCCGGAGGTGGGTGAGGGCCAGTCTTGTCACCCGTCAACGGGTTGTGAGTGTTGACGACGCCGTCGCCAGTGAACGGATTGTGGGTGTTATGAGTGGCATTGCCAGACATGGGGTGTGGGTGTTAGTGTCCTACAGCAGGTGTTAGGCAAAGGGGAGCGAACAGAAGTCGACCAACTCACGTTGTAAGTGTTGGAAGTCATTGTGTAAGAGTTGATTGAATCCAGTTGAGTGACTTGAACGGTGAACCCGCCGCCTTTTTATGCGATTTGGAGCCAAGTGGGCGTAACGGCCCCGCGGCTGGGATGACGCGACTCTAAGTCTGAAAATGACGCGGTATGACATCCGTGGCGGCGCGAACGAGGGGCGCAAGTCATGGGACTCTTGGTGGAGACCGTTACAGTGATGTCACTTGTTCACGTGCATGGTGGCGAGGGAATGCTTCTATATTCTCCAATATAATACGACAAATGAGGGTGCATTGCTAATAGATATTATACTACAAGCGGTCTTGAGCGTGGACCGCGGTTACGAGAATGACATCACTTACCAACTACGATAGCGAGTATAAATAAATGACACAATCTGTGCCAGGCATCAGGGCCGCTTTTCGTGGCACCTATTACGGCCCTTGTGCATGGCCGCCCATTGGTTTGCGTGATCGGATATCAAACACTGAAGCTCCTCCTGCAAACACCAAGTCAGGTTCAGATCTCGCGTATGACGTGAGATAATTACCATCTTTTTCTTGTGCATCGGACGTAACTCGTCCTGTGCCCAGCCCTGCTATGAAGGTTATTTCTATCCTTGAGATCAAACCGAGAAGCACTCGCATGTTCCCGTCTTTTCTTCATCCCAAGTTTCTCCGTACAACACACGACTGCGATCCCGCCCAATAAAAACCAGACTGTTCTTTGGCAAGCACCGCCCTTCGTCTGACATAGAACCCATGACGGCAGCCAACCTCCGTCCACCACCACTGGTGGTTTGTGTGCCCGGGCCCGGTACCGAGACTTTTCTGCGATACGACGAAGATATCCAGAGTGCATCGATAGCGCCACACCAAGTACAAGAACACCTGAGGTTCAAGAAAGCAGCTTCGAACCCGGACCCGAGGGGTTTTATTCAAGGTGGAGGTGGGCCGAGACGGGAGTGAATACAACGCGGGAGATTATAAACCTAGGTGAATGGCCGGGCGGCTTTCGAGTCCGCGCGTCCAACGGAGACTGGTGGTGGTTATTGCGGGCATTGTGATTGGCCAAGACATTTCGACAACGGAGGTTTCGACATCTTGGCCGAGACTTGCGTGGCCGGGCGCCGATGAAGCCAGCACGCCGCCGGGTTACGCCATGCCCGTTGCCGAGGTCACATGACTAGATCTCTGTTGGTTGAACTGGGCAGTTCCAATCCGTGTGCAACTTGTGGTCGGTCTATAGATGTAAACAAGCGATAAAACTCCCGACCGAGTGTGTTGGTGTGTGCCCCTAGTTGTTTCTCGAGGTCATGGAGCTTTCCCACCCGACACGTTTCTCGAAGTCTCGTTAATATGAGGCTGAAGATGTGAGCATAATATCGCCACTTCTCATCACGCTGAGCCGCTGAACTTAAAGGCGTAGTATGAGAAGTCTTCAACCTAAATCAGGCGTCTGAGATAAAGATCCCCCCCAGGGTAGTCTAGTGAAGTTAAGGTTTACGAACGGCTGATTTCAGACGTGCACCCAGAATGTACGCTAATGCGTGCATACAACCACATCAAGCACGAGGCATCTTGTCGCGTGGGCGTCCTGTGGTAAGACAGTTGGATCAGATCAATTGAATCACGTATGGCGATACAATCACACCCTGGGAGCGTAAGCCACAATATTTGAACCTTGGAGTCGTGGGATCGGGCGTGCCGGCGTAAGGCAAGTCTAATGGGGATAGGATCATGGCGCAAGAAGTATTTGCCTCGCATACGCGTATGATAAATGGTAAACCGGCTCTCTTTTAACCTAGCAAACTCGAGCACTACGGGGCTGCGGTTTCCAGCAGTCGAAGGTGGGATATTCACGCGGGTGGATGACCGCTTACGCGACGACCTTCTTGAGCCACAATGCATCATGGTATCACCGCACGTGCAGAAGTTATCTACGATCACACCAAACCAAACGCAGGGGTATCCGTGCCGGTGAATTGCCTGATCCCGTATAGTTGTGATCTGGGGATGGCGCGATCACAGCAAGATAAAATAATTACCGCCGAGGGGAGGAGAGAAACGTGGAAATAATGAAACGCACGTGGGAGTGAGGGTTATTACAGATTCTTTGCTCGAGCTTCTGTTTCGAGAGTGCTACGGAAACTAGGAGATTTCCAGCCCGGGCTAGTCTCCTAATCATTTATCCAATGACGGCCTCCGCCCTGTGGCCAACTACGGTCAATTGGGTGAATGTTTGTACAGCAAAAATACATGTCCAGTAGGCAAAGCGAGATAAAAACATGAAAAAGGAAGCGAAAACTCATGTTCGGGCCCGACTCAAAACGTCAATGTTGGCGCCACAGCCCGCCAATCATCAAACTCCGAACGGGCTTCTGTTCGGAGGCGAACATGAAGGACAACGTCAGACGGCCGGCTCAGAGTTCATAGCGAATGGCGTAGCGATTAAGCAAAAGTGTAGTGATAAGCTCTGACAAGATATGCCAGCCCCCGATTTTGATTTCAAATCGAGCATAATTGGGACCGTCGAGGAGCCATTCATACAGGGCAATGAGTCGGTCATTCTTATCGTAACACTAAGGACTTGGGTTAGCTTCAGATAAAAATGAGTGAATGCGTGCTGACGGACCTCGAGTCGTCGGGAACCGGGCCTCCATTGATACTCATGTCCATCAACTGCAACAAAGTACCTGGACCTTGATTCCGTTGAGATGATGCCCGCCAACATGTTTTCCTAGTACTCACTTCCCCGCTGCACTGCCTTTTCTCTTGACATAGCTGCCCATAGGTGATACAGGGTAATCGCCGAGTTCCAAGTGTCCCAAATCACCCGCACTTCCAAAATGCATCGTCGCTCGCCATGGTTCGGTAGGATGGAGGGCGAGTCGCTCAGTCGTGCGTGTAAGCTGAGTCACACGCGGCTGTTTTTGTAGCGTTTCTAGTTTATACCTGGCATCCAGTCAATATATTGCATAGCGATATACGAATTCCTAGTGCTCACAGTACTCGCCCCTCCCCATCAACGAATTCGTTATCAAACAGATCACCCTTTGAATCTAGGTAGTGCTCTGTCATTATACATGTGGCGAGGTACAAAGCGGGTTCCTCACCAAATAGTACGGTGAACGTTGGAGCAGTAGACATCATAGCTGCAAGGGCTACGGGCGGATGATATTATCTTGCCCGCAGTTTACTACACGATCTGTATATATAGGCGCAGAAAATCCAAAAATGCAGGTAACCTATCAAGGGCGATGCCATCGTTCTCGCATGGGATGAGGGGCGTAGGACAGGGGCTTCTGAAAGCATCCCGTTCGTTCGGATCCTGCCACGCGACCATTCCCACGTGGTCGGCCACGAGGGCGACGATCATCGGGGTTGCTTCCTTAGCGCCTGGACGCTTTGCAATAACCCTCCGCGTAATATCCTCCGCCGCAATAAGCAGTTTGGGTTCTAGCACTTGAGCGCTCATGTACTAGTTCTATCGATATTCACTAGGCGAACTTCCTGATGTGGGAGATACAATATATGATAGATGCGTGGAAGAATTAGACTCGCACTAGGAGTCCGTTTCTGTGAAATCGCCCATATATTACTCTATTGGTGATCAGGAAAATCTTACGAGCGTAAGACGAGACGCAAAAAGCCCCTCCTTTCCCTATCTTAGTACCTGCTGCGCCCGGTATGTGTAATACTAATCGGGGCATAGGCGAGGTCCGGCAGGTACGTAGAGATCTTATCATCAGCGGAGCAAATGATCGGTCTATCGAATATGGTAGGCGTAGTCTAGCGTTCTCCAGAAGTTGCTTGTTTCTCAGAGTGAGGAACATCCACTTGGCTGGTTCCCCCTGGATAAGGATCTACAAATCACGCTCACAGCTTTCCTGCGTACCTGCTACCCCCAAAAGATGCGGTGACCGTGTCAGTTGACCAGTTTTACTACTTGAAGCATATGTAACAGGTAAAATTTGTATTTTTCATTTTATAAGCGATACTACTCAGGCCCGAATTAGTCATGCCTCTAATGACCTAGTATTGACTCACCCAGCCCAACTATGCCGTGATCACACCCTTGGCCACGGCGTACTCAGCATTGATGATGCTACTGGTCGCAGCCCCAATACAAACATTGTTTGCCAATGCAACGAACTTGATGTCCAACACCGGACACTTGCGCACCCGCCCCACATTCACTCCCGCTCCGCGTTGAAAGTCTCGGTCTAGGCGAGGCTGTGGTCGGTCGGGTTCATCGTGAACGAAGATAGCCTGACGAGGGGCAGATGGACATCCAAGCCTTTGAGGTTCACTCTCGTACGCCCTGAGAGCAGCTACCACCTCTTCTGGAGAAGGCGGTGGACGGCGGTGAAAGCGAACCGAAACTGACTCGGAGTGACCATCGAGAACCGGTACGCGGAAGCATGTTGCTGAAACTGTAAGTGGGTGTGCCGCGTGATGGTCAAACGACCTCGCATCGTCAGATACTCCGCCGAGGATTTTCCCCGTCTCCCACTCCATCTTTTCTTCCTCGCCACCGATATAGGGGACTACGTTGTCCAAGATATCAAGCGAGGGCACGCCAGGGTATCCGGCCCCCGAGATAGCCTGAAGCGTTGTGACTTGGACGATTTCTAGTGGACCAAAGGATGCTTCGAGGGCTGCAAGCGGAATAACCAGGCCAGTGGTCGAGCAGTTGGCATTGGTCACGATGAAGCCCTTTTTGAGTGGAGGGGATTGTAGCGACTGTTGGTGGGGAATGATGGAGAGATGTGATGTATTCACGAGAGGGACGATGAGAGGTACGACAGGATCTCGCCGATGGTTCTTTGAGTTGGAAAATACAGCTAACTCGGCCGCTCTAAATGCAAGTTCTGTCCAAAGGGTCAAATTCTTGAGTGTTGGATTTGGGTTGCCGACTTACCAATGTCCCCCGCGACGTCTGCGTCAAGTCCAGAAAATACCACTCCGCATTCTTTAAAGGCGCCTTCGGGCTTGCATTCTTGAACTACCACGTTGCGCACGGCTTCGGGGATCGGAAAAGACTGTTTCCACCTTACAGCCTGGGCGTATGACTGGCCTGCAGACCGAGAAGAAGCGCCCAGTGCATGGATTTTGAAAAACGGATGTGTGGAGAGTAGCAGGATAAAGCGCTGCCCAACTGTTCCAGTAGCACCGAGAATCCCGACGTTTACAGGCTTTTGTGATGACATTTGGTGCGAGTCTATGAGAAAGCGAGATCTAGAAGACCGCAGATTTATAGAAAGCTAGGCTCCCTCGAGTCACTTGTGGAGTCAGAATCGGTCGTCGTCGGCCCAGATCGCACGAAAATGAATTGGCATCTTCGGACTGAAGCGCGTGGGAGCATCGCACGTGACATTCATCGTTGTTGTCAACTGCCACGATGTCGAATCCGGCCGAACTCAAAGCTCAGCGTATATTTCCTCAAAACGCGCAGCACAACGCGCTAGTACTAAGCAACATCAAATTTATCTCATCCTGCTTTGTCGGCGCAGTCGCTGGTATCCTGGGTCTTACCAACTTTTATGGGTTCCTGTTGTTTGCCGTTTCCCTGTTTGCTACGGCGGGAATTACTGTGACTACAAAATGCAAGGGTGGTTCGATAAAGAAGTATATTGCTGGAGGATGGGCGGACTTGATCAATCCTGGCCAGGAGAACATATTCTCGTTTGTTCTGCTATGGACACTGTTTTATGGTATGCCGTTTATTTCTCTCATTTTGGTTCGAGCCTCACCGCCATATACAGGTATTGTTCACGGTATGGCGTTCTTTGATGCTGCGACACGCTCCGCTCGCTAACTGATTCTCTCCGTAGTGTACGACTAATCGCATTAGGTTTGGCCCAGAGCCTTGAGGTATTTCCTTCTTTCAATGGTTTAGAGTGAGTCGTTTGGGCTTGACGGGAATTAACTCACACTAACGTAATGTCACTTAGTGCCGAAGCACGGTTTTCATGTGAAAATATTGTCTCCTAGTCACAGTGCGATGCCTAGAGATCCTAATAACAACCCGTGTTTTCCTCCCAACTCCCCGGTGCCTGTGTGCCTAGATAATTCTTTGTGTCCAGAGCGCCCGGCGCATCTTGCGTCACCTTCGGCGGGATTGCGCAGCCGAGGGAACGTGTCAGCACCAGGTGGTGTTACATAATCATTTGATCCAGTCTGCGGCCGGTCGTCAGTCCGGGCTGACGCGTCAAGTGGCCGAAACCGCAACAGTTCCACCTTTAACCAGCATATATAAACCATGAGTAACCCTTCGGAGGAGAAAACACTCCTCTTACCCTACCTTCGTTGAAACCCTGGCCATTCATACGTTCGTGCAAACCGGAATGCCGTACCACCACTACAGTTTTGCGTTTACAAGCAACAGTCAGGGCGGAAGCTCTCGACTTTTCTGGTTCCTGATCGGTGGTGTTGCGGCTACTGTCTATCTAAAAGTTCGAGAGCGGCATAATATCTGGGGCCGGGGTGGCAAGGAGAAACGAGTGCTCCCTGAGTGCCCTAGTTGTCCATCCCAGGGTACTCGAGCTCGGGAGCAATTAAGGCCGCTGCAGGTGAATACGGAGACTAGCGAGGCGGTATGTTTATTACCCTTCTAGTGGGGTAAGAATAGGCTTAACGTGCTTGATTTGCTTCGTAGGCCCTGGATGTGGCGGACGCAACATTAGACGCAGCAATGAGGATCATAGACGGACTAAAACAGGTTAGTCCCAGAGTTAAGCCCAGTCATCGATACAGCTCTGATCGTACGACTCGCGTACAGACTCTCGGCGAGCGACGATCAGAGGCTGGACAGGCACGAATTCAGCCAGGGCAGCAAGCATCATCTGCCGGCCCATCGCGTCGTTCCCGTTCCCCGAGTTTGGCGACATCTTTCCACCACGTTGAGGGGTCTGATTAACTGATGTAGTACACTCTGGCTTGTTTCATGAGATTGATATGAATACTTTCCCCATTCTACCCTCGCAATTGCGTTTGCCTGCTGGCCACGAAAAAGCAAGAAACATTTAGCACACGCACACACAGCTCGCATTTCACACCATAGTCCTTTCAAACAGATGGTCTCAGTTACATATTAAGCTGCCGATCCTGTTTGCCGCAATGAATACTTTGTGTATCGTCCTTACCCATCAATGCCAACTCGATCGTTACCGGTTACCTGGACTAGGCGATACACGTGACATTCTGATATGTTCTCTTAACTTCATTCACGATTCCAAGGGCGCGATGCTTTCAAGATACCGGTGTTTTATTTTAATTTTATGCCAGTCGCTCGGTTAATAAGAACACTAAAACGCCGTTCGGGCACAGTGACTAAAGGGGAGATAGAGTGCAACTGGGAATGATGTGTGTTGGTAAATTGGTCGTGTATGAATGCCCCTCATTTCTCTACAGTACTGCTCCCGGCGTTTACAATGTTGGACTCACGGCTCGGATAATTAGTCAATTTACTGGGCGGTGAATGTTACCAAACTTTGGTAAGCCCCAGTCGCGCCAACCAACGATGCTCAAACGCAACTCACTCCTACGGGTTCTACCGTACGCGATATCGGACGCGTGCCATGTTGCCAAATAAACGCAAGTTAAAACCAGTTCACCTTCAAAATTGGGGTAGAGCGAACTGCTTTGTTACGAGTTGGTTCACGACTTCGTTGGACCTTCTTGGTTGATCCAACCAAAGTGCTTTGATTTATTGCCCTAGAATTGAGGACTCAGGGTAGCTCGTGAAGGCTATAGCCGAATACAACCCACATGACCAGATCGTGAGGAACTTGATGATCCCACCGGCGTTTTGCTGGCAGTACATAACCTACCGTTGCGGTCACCTGAAAGCCATACCTTGATCTCCATGGCTCCTCGTCATTTTAACCCCCTGGACATAGAGAAAGTTGTCTCTGAGCTTTCATTATCAGAGAAATCGAAGCTACTGGCTGGTGTGGGATGGGTGAGTCGGTACCTGTATAGGGACACATTGGAAGAAATACTGGTACTTATCCGTTGTTGAACTCAGTGGCATACCTATGCAGTCGAACGCTTGGGAGTACCTGCGATAAGGGTAAGAATTTTAGTATGGTACTCCGTGCTGACCTCTTAATACGATTATCTGTTGGTAGCTTACGGATGGGCCAAATGGGGCTCGGGGCACCAAATGCAAGTCACGGTTGTTTGTAAATCCAAACGTTATTATTGATGCCTTGGGTTTAGTTTTTGAAGGTGTCCCAGCCGCCTGTTTCCCTGCGGCTACCGGTCTCGCTTCATCCTGGGACGCTGATTACATACAGAAAGTCGGCAAGACTATTGCCCTAGATTGTAAAGATAAAGGTATGGTCCACCCCCCATAATTCGATAACTTAATGACGCCACAGCTTGGAATTAGGAGCCCACGTTCTACTCGGTCCAACGGTCAATATTCAGCGTTCGCCTCTGGGCGGTCGTGGCTTCGAATCATATTCCGAAGACCCCCTGCTCTCTGGTCATTTGGCCCGCGCTTTTATCAAAGGCCTCCAGTCTGAAGGTGTTGCAGCAACTATCAAGCATTTTGTTGCGAATGATTCGGAGTTTGAGCGCATGTCAATTTCCTGTAAGTGGAATCCGAGTCAATATGGACAGCTATCATATCTAATAGATGCCTTGTATAGCGGAGGTATCTACTCGAGCGCTCAGGGAGATCTATCTTCGACCATTTGAAATCGCATGTCGTGATACCGAGAGCCCAGCATGGGCTGTTATGACCGCATACAACCGAGTGAATGGTACGTACGGAAAATTTCTCACTTCGGAATCATTATACGATTATTGTTCTAGGTGTGCATGCCTCGGAGAACAAGTAGTGGGTGGTTTAATTCTGTCTGGATCTCCAGCTAATGACGAAATTTCTCAGTTTACTGGATACGATTTTACGAAAGCAATGGGGTTGGGATGGAATGGTCATGTCCGACTGGTGCGTATTCTCGTTTCATTTTTGCTGAATAGTTGGCTCAGCCTTCGATCAGGTTCGGGACATCGTCCGTCGATGCATCACTCAAAGCCGGCTTAGATCTGGAAATGCCGGTTCGCATCACTTATCCCTCCGGACAGAGCACTAGTGACAATTTAGGACAGGGACCCCCGGTATTCCGTGGGGATGCTTTGCAGCGTGGCGTGATCACGCAGAAGGTACGAGTGCCTGAGATAGACGATCGGGTACGGCAGGTTGGTCGTCGTCTATTCATCAGCGGGGCATTGGTGATATTGTTTATGGATACAGGTCTTGAAACTTATCAATAAAGTTGCGGCATCAGGCATCCCCGAAAATGCTGACGAAAATGGTAACCCCACCGAGGAAATTGTCGGATTGTTGCGTGAGGGTGCGGGCGTAAGTGAATTAGATAATTGGGTCCAGTTCATTCTTATGCTCGTTCGTTAGGCCGCCAATGTGCTCCTTAAGAACGATAATTCGATTTTACCTCTTGATCCTTCGAAGCTCAAGTCGATCGCCGTAATTGGCCCCAATGCCGACGCGCCGGTATTTTCAGGCGGTGGATCTGCAAATCTTCGCCCATACAAACACACTACGGCACTCGAGGGCATCCACGCATCTCTCGCTGAATTTGACGTTAAAGTTACACACGTCATCGGAGCGCAGGTCCATAAATCTACACCAGTGCTTGGCGTCAAGCAACTGAAGACCAAAGATGGGAAACCTGGGTTTGACATTGATTGGTTCCATGAGGACCCCCTCAAGAACCCGGGAACGAAGAGAGTAGGGTATACCCATGGGACGCATTCAGTAATGTGGTTCATGGATAATCTGCCAGAGGTGTGTATGTGTCCCTAGTGATTCCAGTCGTGCTGACCATAGAGTGGGACAGGGTTTGGACCGGAAGTGTTGGGCAACGATTACTGCAGTGTACACCCCAGAGTTTTCTGGAAAGGTACGTCAACCTCATCTAGAGGTGTTGGGCGTGATAGTAACATCAAATTTACAGTATGAGTTCGGGGTTGCGTCGGATGGCCTAGTCGATTTATACCTTGATGGAAAGAAGATAATTGATAATTCGACGAAACCTGCCCCTGGAAGTACGATTGACTTTCCATGAGCTAAGTTCTCCTCTGACATGTTTATTTCAGCTGCATTCCTAGGTACAGGCAGCACCGAAGTATCTGCCACTGTTGGCCTAAAAGCTAATACTCCGGTCACACTTCAACTTCAATTCGCAAGTTCACATGTTGCCTATGAGCGAGGACTTTTATCTCCAGACGCAAACTTCCTTGTTAGCCACGGTGGATGTCGCTTTGGTGCTGGTCCGTCATTTTCGACCGATGAAGGGATTCAGAATGCGGTCGCGACTGCAAAGGTGGCAGATGCTGCCATTGTCATCGTTGGGTTGAATAACGGCAGGTTAAGCAATCTTTGTGACCTAGCTGATGCTCATAATTTACACGTAGACTGGGAATCCGAAGGCCATGATCGAGCCAACATGTCCCTACCTGGCGCGACAAACCAACTCATTTCCTCGGTGATACAATCTAATCCACGCACAGTCGTCGTTGTAATCAGTGGCACACCCGTTTCTATGCCATGGGCTACATCAGCGCACACGATCCTGCAGTCCTTTTACGCCGGTGGAGAGGCTGGAAATGGACTTGCGGACGTACTGTTTGGCCGGGTGAACCCAAGTTCCAAGTTGCCACTAACATTCCCCAAGGCATGTAATGCATATGCAATGTGGGGTGAAAGGCTTACGGGTCGCCGAATGTAGAGAGATGAAGATGCGCCATCGTACTTGAACTTTCCTGGTCAGAATGGAAAGGTACATTATGGTAAGTGTTTTATTCAATTCGGTCGTCCCGCATGTAGGCTGAGAGAACGCTAGCGGAAGGCGTGTTTGTCGGTTATCGACACTATGAGAGATTCAGCAAAGACGTGCTTTTCCCCTTTGGGCACGGGCTCTCGTGCGTCCTTCTTAGTATGTCTACTAACCTCGACTTACACTGTTTGATTTATGCCTTAGATATACACAATTCGAGTACTCAGACTTGAAAATTGGCGGCACGCCAAGCGTCGAGACTCAAGTTCAAGTCAGCGTGACAGTGAAAAATGTGGGGCAGGTGCCAGGTCGAGAGGTTGTGTAGGTATTCTCATTCTTATGTCCCCTAGCCCGCTAATTTGATATCTAGTCAAGTCTATATACAAGACATTTCTTCACGACTCGATCGACCCGTGAAAGAGCTCAAGAGCTTCGCAAAGACAGCACTACTTCAGCCAGGATCAACCGAGACGATCACAGTTTCACTCGATAAGTATGCGTTTTCCTACTTTGACGATTGGGCGGGAGTCGATGGCCGAGATGGGGAGGG
This sequence comes from Ceratobasidium sp. AG-K, assembly GCA_037039685.1. Taxonomy (NCBI): domain Eukaryota; kingdom Fungi; phylum Basidiomycota; class Agaricomycetes; order Cantharellales; family Ceratobasidiaceae; genus Ceratobasidium; species Ceratobasidium sp. AG-K. The sequence continues at coordinate 1,935,954 of JAWNGF010000009.1, read as the reverse complement.
GCGATGGGTCGCAGAGGAGGGTGATTTTGATGTTATTGTCAGCACAAGCAGCGTGGACGAGCGGTTGAGGGGAGGATTACTCTGGCCAAGTCCTTTGAGTGGTTGTAAGGCGCTTGCTTAGCGTGCATATAGGTTCGCTGTGTATGCTCTACTTAGGAAGCTGATAGACCGAAGAATATTGTGTTTGAGTTTATGTTTGGTGAACGGAAAGAGGACCGAATGCACATTGAGCGAACGCAAATTTAGTGGTGTATATATTGAAAACGAGCATTATCTAGCATTAAAAAATTCGCACAAACTCCAGGCGCTCCAAAATCCAACGTCAGGCTTAAGTTCTCGGACCAGCCTGGCACCACTCAGCCAGGGTGTAATTGCGAGTGCGATCCAAACAAGGACACACTACCGCTAAATCACATCATCAGATTATTCCGCCGGGTGCAAATACACCTGGTCTACTTTGCCCTTGCCAACGAGCTGAATTACTAGCGCCGAGTACTGTATGCATCTGATGAGTTGGCCGACTCAAAACTCCCAGGATCCTCGTACAGGCCCGATCGCGGGCCGCTAATAGTGTCGACTCTGCTCACAGCTGAATTATCTCTCACTGGAACTCAAGCATACTGTGATAGTTGACATGTCCTCTTTTGATCATGACAAGAGTCATGCGACTCGGATTCCTGCTTCTAGGGTGACCACAGGGAGTTCTTCGTTGGCCACGTTAAAAGTAACTTGGCAATGTGGTCACTTGATGCCTCGACTGACGTGTTACCCGAGTTACTCCGTTCTTTCAGAACTCCTCATGCGTACATGTCTCTTATGCGCTTGGCCTCTCCGTTACAGCTAATTATAGGCGAACTAATGGCTCAACTAGCTCTGTTGTGTCGTTCGTCCTTTCTACTCGTATGGCATCACCGAATAGGATCTGTCACTCGGCAGGACTTATTTTTCCGAAGTGGGAGTAAATGAAGCATTTCAGGCTAATGATTCCACACAGGAGAACTCCCAGAAGCGTCATGTTACTGGACACGCGAGCTCTGCGTTCTCTGACGTTTGAGTTCACCTAACTCATACCATGCCACCGGCCCGCCTCTTCGAATGATGCCTTACCAATGGCCTATGCTTGACGGTCCGACAACACTACCCGGACCGCCTGAATCCTTGATTTCTGGCTTAGTAGCCTTAACTGTAGGCCTCGCCGTGCATTTAAGCCGGAAACCTGTAGACACAGGTCCCCAGCGCAGTCCTCCCAACACTTGATCTTTTCGCTCTCTAGTTACTTGAATCCCTCACCTCCCCGGACTCACCATGAAATTCACCTCTGCTTTAGTACTTGCCTTCATCGGCGCCGTCTCCGCCAACCCCATCGTTGAAAAGCGCGCAGCCACCAATGAAAAGGCCAGCGTTGGCTACGCTACACTTAGCGGCGGGTGAGTGTATTGTGATTTAGCCCTCACCTCGTTCTTATCGAATTCTGGGTAGCACAACTGGCGGAGGCTCTGCTTCTGCTGTCACTGTAACATCCCTCTCTGCCCTCAAGAGCGCAGTGTCAGGCAATACTGCCAAGGTTGTCATTGTCTCTGGCACCATCACTGGTAACGAAGTAATCAAAGTTGGGGCCAACACTTCCCTCCTTGGAAAGTCCGGTGCCAGTGCGTATCGTTTTCACTCTTCTGTGCACTAAGGCGTGACCTAACGAGCCACGGCTAATTTGCAGCCCTTACTGGCGTGGGACTTCGTGTCATTGATGTCTCTAATGTCATCGTTCGTAACCTGAAGGTACTTCTTTGTCCCTGTCGCCAAGCATATTCACCTGCTGACCCACGCTCAGATCAACAAGGTCCTTGCCAGCGCTGGTGACCACATCGGCGTCCAGGCTGCCAACCGCATCTGGATCGACTCGGTTGAGCTCTGGTCTGACAAGGACCACGACAAGGACTACTACGACGGTCTCCTCGACATCACTCACGGTGTCTATGCTACGTCGGTTACTAACTCGTACCTCCATGACCACTGGAAGGGCTCGCTTGTCGGCCACTCCGACAGCAACGAGAGCGAGGACAAGGCTATCCAAGTCACCTACGCTTTCAACAAGTGGCAGAATCTGAACTCGCGCACTCCTTCGTTCCGTTTCGGCCACGGCCATATCTTCAACAACTAGTGGGTTGACATACAATTTTTATGACGAATAGTTTCTCACCAGCCCTGTCTTGTAGCTTCGTGGGCAACAACGATGGCATCAATACCCGTGTCGGTGCCGAGTTGTTGGTTCAGAACAACGTCTTCGAGAGCGTTAGCAAGCCGCTTTACAGCACCGACGGCGGTTATGCTAATGCTAGTGGCAACGACTTCGGTGGTTCCAGCAACACCGCTGCTACTAGTATGTATTTTTCTCTCTATTCGGTATCACACGCTAAATCTATGCCTTTCCCCTAGCCTCCTGGAGTTCCGTGGGTTATTCCTACACACTCACCGCAACCAGCTCGGTCAAGTCATCGGTCAACTCCAAAGCTGGCGCCAAGCTCACTTTCTAAAGTATATGGCCAACATTTGCTTTGTATGGCTATGCTCAACGAATTGATCGTACTTAGAATGAATTCATTGGTTGTGTTTCCGCTGCTGGTCCTGATAGCCATATTTCTGGGAACGACAACAATCCAAACATTGAGGACAGTTATCAAGAATCTGTGAACTATAATTCGAGCCTATTGCGAGATTCTAAGCCCTTTACAGTGAATCTGAAGGTTGTTGTTCAGTGACTTGCCAACCAGCGTCAGAATGGCCGAGACTCGGCTCTGCTCCCAAGCTATTCGCCCCCTTCACCCAGCTTGAATGGTAACGAGAGTAATTCAATGTCAACTTCCTTGCATACACGCCGTCCTGGCTTATTGGGGTACTCATCAAGATCCCTTCAGTTTATCTATTCTATCAATAACTCTGATCCTATGTTACAAACATTTTATCGCTCTCTTAGCCGACCATGTTTTATACTATCCAAGTCAAACTATCGCCTCAACTAGACACCCCGCCTCCCTGCCGACGTATCATTACCAGAAACATCGCGCTCGAACGATAGTAGACTTGATGATATCAGGTGTGTACTAATTGAGCATATCCTATACGAGTTTCATTACCCTGTATCAGAGTTAAGTGCACTACCTGGGTCACTTGCAGCGAGTGGGATACCCTAGTATTATGTCGCTTCTTTATTAGTGATAGACCCATACATTTCCTCCGCATTTGGATTACTATTAATTAGCCCTACATCCCCATTTAGATCCGTCCCCATTGAACCTCCCATACTTACTAAGTATATTCATGATGTGAATAACCGATTTGGCTAATGGTATTTCTGGATCTGTTGTTGACATCTCATGGTTACGCGGTTCGAAGGCAAAGATGTCCCCAATTGACGTACCGCCAAGCCTTCGGTTGCCAGCAATGCATGGGTGTACGGGCCGCCGGGTCAGGATAGGGGTATATATGCACGTTTTACGGTTCGCAATAACTAAAGGTTTTACTCTTTCATCCACCATCATGAAAGTCGCTGTATTCATCCTCGTCGCCTTGGGCACCAGTGTGTCGGCAGCCGCAATCGAGAAGCAGGCGGCGTTGACTGATCGCGCGATCATCGGATTTGCTACTCTGAACGAAGGGTTAGTCCCATTAATATGGTTATCAGGGATAGTTTTAACTATATATGCGGTTGGTAGGACGACTGGAGGAGGTTCTACCGCTCCCGTTACCGTTACGACCCTCGCCGCTCTCAAGTCTGTGGTAACAGGTGATGCAGCCAAGGTAGTGTTGATCTCAGGGACAATTACCGGGAACGAGACTATCAGAGTTGGTTCGAACACGTCTGTGATTGGAAAGTCTGGAGCTGGTCAGTGGAGTTACCATAACGGCAACTATGTGTTAGTAATATGTTTATAGCGCTCGTTGGAGTTAGTATTAGTGTCAATACCGTTTCGAATGTAATCCTGAGGAATCTCAAGGTATGTGACCCCAACTGAGGAGCAACAGATATTTACCCTTGGTAGATCTCCAAAGTTCTGGCTACTTACGGCGATGCAATTGGAATCGCTACTTCTAACCGCGTATGGATCGACCACGTCGAGCTGTTCTCTGACCGAGACCATGACAAGGACTATTACGATGGACTTTTGGATATCACCAAAGGCTCCTACGGCGTCTCGGTAACCTACTCGTACCTCCACGACCACTACAAGACGTCCCTAGTCGGGTCAAGTGACAGCCTCGGTGACACGGATTCGGCCATACGGGTCACGTATGCGCACAACAAGTGGGCAAACGACGGAAGTCGGGCTCCGTCGTTTCGGTTCGGAAAGGGTCATATATTCAATAACTAGTAAGTCACATGGGTTACCGGATAAGGTTGACGAGGATTCTAGCTACTACAATGTCAACGACGGGATCAATACTCGGGTCGGAGCCGAATTACTCGTGCAAAACAACGTGTTTGAGAGCGTTGGAAAGCCATTATACAGCACCGATAACGGATACGCGAACCAGAGCGGAAACGACTTTGGCGGGGCATCTAGCACGGCACTTGCCAGTGAGTCGCCTCGATCGAGCAGCCTCTGCGCATATACTCACCACTCGGCCAGCGACATGGAGCGATGTGGGGTACTCGTATACGCTGGCTGCGACTTCTTCGGTCAAGTCACATGTGAACGCCAACGCAGGAGCTATCCTTTCGTTCTGATGTATGCACCGGCCAATAAGATGAGTGTGTTTGTGACAATGACGCAAAGGCCAATAATAGAGGCGTGGGAACAGTCACGTGGAGTCTAGAGCGATCGGCGAGGGCCGGGTGGGGCCCAACGTCATCGCCTGGAATGGCAAAGAGATGCGCATGCAACGAGCTCGAATCATGAGCTCTCGTCGCCGGTGAGCATATGGCTGATACCAAAGGGGCCGGAGAATGCCTGGTGGCCACGGCGAGGCCGAGCCCACGCGGGAAAAAGGGCGATGACGATGCTAGTTATATAGACGCGGTTTGTTGACAAGGGATGTTCGTGCATACAGGGGGATGGGATAGGGGCTCGAAGGGATATTTGAATTTTTATCGCGACAGCGGTTGCGAGCCGCACCACGATGATGGGTGGAGACGACGAGTGCTACGGGGCCAAGGGTGTTGGGGCAGAGGGTTGCATTGGCGGGGGGACAACAATCAAATCACCCGTCACGCACAGCCTTGGGCCGACTCCGCATGTCACGGTGACAGTCACGTGGGTGGATAGGTGCCGAATTTGGATGTGGGTTGAGGGCGAAGGGCGGATGCAGAGCGGGATAGGGTGCGCCCGCGGACCGATGTGACTTGGATCTGCCCTCTGCCCTCGACTTGGTTGTTTCTGCCCTCGTCAACTGTGAGTGTATATAACCCATCGCGTGCGCGTATCGACTGGAACTCAACCTCGTTACCCTCTTGTCTCTCCCGTTGCTAGCAGCGTCCCTCTACTCTATCTGCACTTATTCTCGACATTAACAGTGCGTATACTCTTTTGGAGCCGTGTCTGTTCTGACGTCGCGTAGATGGCCGACTCGCGCGAAGACTCTGTGTACCTCGCCAAGCTTGCTGAGCAGGCAGAGCGATATGAGGGTACGTGGGCTAATACGCGTGCTAGCCACTGCTAATACTGGGATAGAAATGGTCGAGAACATGAAGCGCGTCGCGTCGTCTGACCAGGAGCTCACTGTCGAAGAGCGCAACCTGCTGTCTGTCGCGTACAAGAACGTCATTGGTGCTCGCCGTGCGTCGTGGCGCATTGTGTCGTCGATTGAGCAAAAGGAAGAGTCCAAGGGCAACGATGCTCAGGTAATGCGTTTTATACGTGCCCTAGCCCTACTTACACGCGCAGCAGGTCACCATGATCAAGGGCTACCGCGAGAAGATCGAGGCGGAGCTCGCGAAGATCTGCGAGGACATTCTCGACGTCCTCGACAAGCACCTCATCCCCTCTGCTGCCTCTGGCGAGAGCAAGGTCTTTTACCACAAGATGTGAGCCCCTAATTACCCCACGTGACGCGCGTCGCTGATCTCCATTTCCACTCAGGATGGGTGATTACCACCGTTACCTCGCCGAGTTTGCAACCGGTGACAAGCGCAAGGCTAGCGCCGACAAGTCGCTCGAGGCCTACAAGGCCGCGTCCGACGTTGCCGTCACCGAGCTTCCCCCTACCCACCCCATCCGTCTCGGGCTTGCGCTCAACTTCTCCGTGTTCTACTATGAGATCCTCAACTCGCCCGACCGTGCGTGCCACCTCGCGAAACAGGCGTTTGACGATGCTATTGCGGAGCTCGACACCCTGTCCGAGGAGAGCTACAAGGACTCGACGTTGATCATGCAGTTGCTGCGTGACAACTTGACCCTCTGGACGTCGGACATGCAAGACTCGGCTGACAAGCCCGCAGACAAGGAGGACGCGCCGGCTGAAGATGCCGAGGCGCCCAAGGCATAAGCCCCACTGATGGAGTGATGGTGCTTTGGTTTCCTTTGCGTGTTTTTCTCCTTATTAAATTCCGCCGTTCAATCTCGTTGCGTTCTACCGCGTGGATGCAGAGCGCGGCGTGTGGTAGACGTAGCACCTTGAATCATATCATGTTTTTAACCGTTCTCGCCTCTTGACCTTGTGTTTTCGAGTCCGGATGTTAGTACTTTGCAACGATAACGATGTCTTTATTCATAAACTGTGCGACCAACCGGAAACCAATCGTTGCGTGAATGCCCCGGGCCATGTTCTCACGGTGAAAAACGTCGCCGAGTCGCGTATGCGTCCTCGTCGAATGTTTGTTTTCATTCGTGACTCTTTTGCATCACACCTCTTGCCTACTTGCGTACGCCAGATTGCCTTTGCCGTGTGTTCCCTGCAGATCCCACGTGATCGCGTTTGCAGGCTTCTGTGCCACGACGCGTCTCTACTATCGAACGATGTCTATTCAGATCTGGCCTTCGAAGCCCGATGTGTGAGTTTGGTAGTTTTCGGTCATCCGAGGGGTATAGCGTCGCCGCGCATAGCAGCCTGTTCGTAGGCTCCGTTCACTCAGAGGCGAGCCATTACTGCACAAGGCCATTTGTATTTTTCCAGACATTATGGCATTTAGACACGAAAATCTAGACGCGGATGCCGGCAAACTGAGATGGGCCCGGCGGTGGGCTTTATAACCCTAAAGACGGCAGGACTTTTCAAACCCTGTTACCTGATATTTCATTTCTCGGTACGGAACTTGTTTCATTGGTCAGTCGGTCGCCGAGCCCGAGGTATGAATCAGTATGTTCGCGCTGCGGAATTAGGTGATAAACGAGGTTACTCCGAGTTGTATCACCGTCACCAAGAGCATGTTAAGCTTTGGCGCAAGCGTCTATTGTAGCGACATGCCCTTTCACTGAATTTAGAGTTCTCGTCCCTGGTACATTTCGGCTATATTTAGGTTTTGTGGCGATGTATTCAATTTATGCTGTTCTGCGCGCCTGGGATTCGCTGTCCCACAAATAGAGGTTGTGCCGCTTACTCTGGTTTGGCGCTGTTTGTCGCCAATACCAAGATGACGATGACGTCTCTCTTCTTTCGTTCCTCCACTGGCTTAGTGATGTTTTCTTAAGCAAGTACCCGGTACTCGTCGCACGGCCTAAATGCGCAGTTATCGTCCCTGCTCTTCTTCCTCGGACATTCGCATCGCAACAACGCTTGGTGGCTACGACAAGTTTTGGTGCTGAGCTGGCAGTCGTATTTCGTTGTGGCGGACTGCGGGCTTGCACTTCTTGGTGATACTTTTGATGGCGCTGGTTCTCCGTTAATTAGTCTTGGCATGCAGGTTGCATTCTTGAATGAGCCCTACTATGTTTGCCGAATTATGAGCTAGCTGATGTGGCTCTTGATGGCAAACATATCGTTGAGGTCGGATGTCTGGGTAGCTGGTAGAGCTCGGTTCCATACACAACGTCACCAATTCTAGCGTGGATATTATTCTCATTCTTACGAGCATTCGTTCATTTTGACCATCGTTCCTCACAACCAAACACTCGATGTTACTCTGCTTCTCCGTGAAGAATCGGGCGACTTCTTCTACAAATGAAGGTTCCTCTTGAAGGATCACAAGATTCAGCACGCAATCAAACATCTCCCGGACGTCATCATCACTTGGGCTGCTGGCAGGCAACCGGTCCGCTCAAGCTTGTATTAATTTGTCCACTACAGCTCGTTCGGCGTTTCGTCTCGCTTCTCCGTACCGTTCGAACGGTATATAAGCCAGTCGCTCTCTGGCCGAAACTGCAATCCAGTTTTCTCTGCATCTCTTAACCACTCTCACTTGCTACTCATCGTTCATTCGCTACTCTTACAACATGAGGTTCACTTCTGCCTTTGTTCTGGCCTTCATCGGTGCGGTCGCGGCCACTCCTGTTCAAAAGCGCGCTACCACCAGCGACAAGGCCACCATCGGTTATGCCACTCTGAGCGGCGGGTAAGTGTCCTTTCCATGTCATACCCTGTGTATTTATTCATCGTTGCTGTTATAGTACCACCGGTGGAGGCTCTGCGTCCGCTGTGACCGTCACCACCCTTGCTGACCTCAAGTCTGCCGTTTCTGGCAGTACCGCCAAGGTTGTCATCGTTTCTGGGACGATCGCTGGTAACGAGGTCGTCAGCGTCGGCTCCAACACCTCCGTCTTGGGCAAGTCTGGAGCCAGTAAGTATTTGGCTCTAGCTCATAGGCACAGTTGTCTGAATTAGCCAATCATAGCTCTCTCTGGTGTCGGCCTTCGTGTCAATGGCGTTTCCAATGTCATTATCCGTAACCTCAAGGTATGTGTCCTGCATATATGCGCTTTTGTCACACCTCTAAACCTTGAATTAGATCAGCAAGGTCTTGGCCGACGCCGGGGACCATATTGGCATTCAGGCCGCCAACCGCGTCTGGGTTGACTCGGTCGAGCTCTCCTCTGACCAGGACCATGACAAGGACTACTATGACGGTCTCCTCGACATCACCCACGGTGTCTATGCCGCTACCGTCACCAACTCGTACCTCCACGACCACTGGAAGGCATCTTTGGTCGGCCACTCGGACAGCAACGAGGACGAGGATACCGCCATCCAAGTCACCTACGCTTTCAACAAGTGGCAGAACCTGAACTCGCGCACTCCTTCGTTCCGCTTCGGACATGGTCACATCTACAACAACTAGTGAGTCGATTCATTCACGCTTCCGCGCTATATGCATGCTTATGCTGTTTTATAGCTTCGTCGACAACAATGATGGTATCAACACTCGTGTCGGCGCCGAGCTTTTGGTCCATAACAACGTCTTCGAGAACGTTGGTAAGCCTCTCTATAGCACCGACGGCGGCTTTGCCAATGCCAGCGGCAACGACTTTGGTGGTGCCAGCAACACTGCTGAGACCAGTAAGTTTCAATTGATTATATTTGTGTCTCTGCTCACTCATTGTCGTTTTTCTCAGCCACCTGGAACTCTGTTGGCTACAGCTACACTCTCACAGCGGTTGATTCAGTCAAATCCTATGTCAACTCCAACGCTGGTGCCAAGCTCTCGTTCTAAGTGCTCGTTTTGCCATACCGTATTTGTTCCCATCTGTTTTCCGTAGAGCAATACGATTCTCATTCTGCAAAAATGCCCAAATGTTTGAGTCCAATATTACCCACTTCAGGTCATCCCTTCGCTTCCCTCTGCCCAATTTAGATACACACTTGGTGCTCTAGGGAACCATATTGATGGAGAATTTTACATGGGAACTGGGATGGTTGCAGCGATCGCTGCACCAAAGGTTGGTAGTACATAGGTAGCCGCATGTAACGGATTCACTGGACCGTCATGATAGGCTGAATGGGATATCCAGGGCTGTATGCACAAAATTATGCTCTCTCTAGCAGCCAATGTATTGCGGAACAAGGAGCGCTGAAACAAGCTGAAATGGGATAGCCATGTCAAATTTGAGCGCAAGAAATCACCCTTCCACTACAATCAAGGTCTTACACAAAGTCATATTGGTCAGGTAAAAATAATGCCGTGCGTTCTCATCGCACTCGTCAAGGGATTGTCATATCAGCTCAGCTACATATTGGAGAAAGCATGATTGAATCAAGGCACTACTTCAGGCGAGACAACAATCATTGATTCAATACGACTTTGTGTGTGCGGAGAAGACTCTATTCCAATGATACACTATTTACCAACTGCCCGAGTACGACCTGAGGATGTAGATTCAGGTAGAATCTTTTCCTTTTCCTTTTCTTTTTTTGGCTTTTGGCTTTTTCTTACCTAGAGTCCGTATAAAAAGATCGCGTGGCGACTCTGATGTCAGGGAGACGTAGGCCCGTCTAACGGGCTGTAGCAGCGTTTTCTGAGCCCTTTTTGGTGCATACACCTTTACTTTCAAGTTCGTACATGTCCCAAATGGCCATGCGGGTGAAATATAGAAAGCCTGTAATGTAATTAAAAAAAGATTCAGGAGGAACCCCGGAAGTGGGCACGGGTGAGGCTTGAGAAATTCAAGACATTTCATCCTCGTGCGCTACCACCGTAGACGAAAATAACCGGCGCACATGCGCGTGCATTTGACTTTTCATCCTACAAACATGTAATCGGGATTTTTTGTAATTGAGTCGCAAGCTGGGTCATGTTGTTGTATCAGGTAAACGAAGGAATGCATTCAAACTATTGTAGGTACATGAAGGACGCCAGAAGTTTTAATTAAACCACTTAGAAGGAAAGCTTGGCACCGGCATTCGCGTCGACGTGAGACTTGACCGACGAAGTGGCCGTGAGTGTGTAAGAGTAACCAACGGAGGACCAGGAGGCTAGGAAGGTAGTGCACCCATTAGTAAACGGGATAGACTATGGTGACCAAGATCTGGACTTACTGGTAAGAGCGGTATTACTGGCACCGCCAAAGTCGTTGCCACTAGCATTGGCATAGCCGTTATCGGTGCTGTACAGCGGCTTCTTGACGCTCTCGAACACGTTGTTCTGTACCAACAGCTCGGCGCCGACACGGGTATTGATGCCGTCGTTGTTGCCCACGAAGCTAGGTCGTAGGTTCAGTAAGAAGCTACCTCAGTATGGTTCGCTCATCTACTCACTAGTTGTTGAAGATATGGCCGTGGCCGAAACGGAACGAAGGAGTGCGCGAGTTCAGATTCTGCCACTTGTTGAAAGCGTAGGTGACTTGGATAGCCTTGTCCTCGCTCTCGTTGCTGTCGGAGTGGCCGACAAGCGAGCCCTTCCAGTGGTCATGGAGGTATGAGTTGGTAACCGACGTAGCATAGACACCGTGAGTGATGTCGAGGAGACCATCGTAGTAGTCCTTGTCGTGGTCCTTGTCAGACCAGAGCTCAACCGAGTCGATCCAGATACGGTTGGCAGCCTGGACGCCGATGTGGTCACCAGCGCTGGCAAGGACCTTGTTGATCTGAGCGTTGGAATAGACAAGATTAGTGATCAAATTATACATATATTGGAGGAACAGGCACGAAGTCGCACCTTTAGGTTACGGATGATGACATTAGAGACATCGATTACGCGGAGACCCACGCCGGTCAGGGCTGTGGATTAGCCGTAGCTCGTTAGCTCATGTCTCAGCTTATGGAATCGCTGGGATATACGCACTAGCTCCGGACTTGCCCAGGATGGAGGTGTTGGCTCCGACTTTGACCACCTCGTTGCCAGTAATGGTGCCAGAGACAATGATAACCTTGGCGGCATTGCCGGTTACTGCAGTCTTAAGGGCAGCGAGAGTGGTGACAGTCACGGGGGCCGCAGAGCCACCACCAGTGGTGCTAAATCCATGTATTAGCTAGGATGCAATGGGCCAGACAAAAGGACACCTACCCGCCGCTGAGAGTTGCATAACCAATGGTGGCTTGGTCGCTCGTAGAGGCACGCTTCTCAACAATGGGGTTGGCAGAGACAGCGCCAATGAAGGCAAGGACGAAAGCCGAGGTGAACTTCATTGTGGACAGTTGGATCAGTTAGGTAGCTAGCGAAGAGAAAGATGTCGAGTCGAAAGCACTGAGCTGGTGATTTGTGACCAGCAAGGCCTAGTTTATATATCTAGCGTAGTGTCTAGTGATCGACGAGGCGCGAAGGCCAAGATGTATGGGCGGTCCGGGGTAGAGTCGTCGGACCGCCAAGGATTGAGCGTTTGTTAAGCCAACTTTGAGGGGCGGGCCGGCCAATGTTGCGAGTCTGGTGAGTTCAAACGTCAGCGAACGCAAAGCTCGCGTGTTTTGTCCCGTGATGCCTCGAGAAGCCTGAAGAAGACGGACCATGAGTCCCAAGTCTCCGCGTTTAGTTGCTTCGGAAAAACAGCTTGCACTAAAACCCAAATGTGGGCAACGAATGGCATTCGACATTTGCTCCGCGCCGAAAGAAGTGTTAATGCAGGAGTAATCGAATGCTCAATCATGATGGTTGAGACTGGCATTGGCCTTGTACGCTGCCAGAAAATAGGCAAGCGTTACCGCTTAGTGGAGCTTGGTTTCCGAGGAATCAAGTGACCGGGATGCCAAGCACATGTTGACGTGGTTAGCGAGGGAGGTGATCTGCGAAGCACGTCTTTGTGCGTGAGATCAGGGGTCGCGTGGCTAATGAACGTTGAATGACATCACCGCAATTGGGCATATTCCATCGCAATGCTTCTAATAAAGGCCCGAGTCGGCGGGTTTACCGCATCTCGCTGACTAACGCCTTGTGTAGCTGTCGCAGCCCGCGGCCCGGGAGCGGGCAAGGAGGTGTAGTAATCGAAGAGGGAGATGTCGTCTGATTCCTTCGAATTCATATTGAGATGGGGCTCAGGGGGAGGGGTGGATCATAATTGAAGTTGTTCGGAGAAACTTGGTGATGTAACTTGGTACTGTACAGCCCTATTGGCAGCGAAATGAGCTGTGGTTTGTCGGTGAGGGGGATTTATTTGCGGTTTCATTATACAAAGGTTAAAATTTGAACGTTAGCATTGGTTGCGGGAGAATTGCTCCTCAGTTTGGGCGCAAGGTGGGACGTTCTCATAACACGCGGAATTAGGACAGACTGAACGCAAGACATAGTGCGACGATCGTTGAGTTATTGCTGACGTAGATTGACCTCGCGCGAAAGGCTAGATATATCAACGGCTTCAAATAGGAATAGATGCGCTCTCCGGTTGATATATGCCCAGTATTACTTCCCCCTTGAGTACACGGTTCATCGACGAGAGCCATTATTAAGTATAACCTTCGTGGAATGCTTGATTGTTCTATCCTCCGAGTTTACTCATAGTTCTATCATCGACCGTGTATAATTAGATGTAACTGAACACGTTGTCGCTGGAGTTTTGGGAATATCGACCCCTCCATATTAAATCGGATATAATCATAAAGTGAGGGACGTCCAGATCCGACTATGGGATCAGCACGTGACGATTTTCCTATGAGCCCAGTGACAATATGCATGCTATCTCGGAAAGATTGATACTATACAGTATCTCTCGACCTGTATGTTGTAGAGCAACTTCGCATTTATATAAATTCCATTTTTGAACGAATTATTGAAACTTTTCTCATCCAACATTCGCTTGCGATGTTGGCAAGACTGGGGATGTGCCAATACTAAAAGGGGGGCTAAGCGCTGAAATTGCAGGCGAATGTTGAACAAGAAAAGTTTCAATAATCCATTCAATGAAGTTACTGTGTATACAAGCGATGTTTCTCTGCAACATATAGGTCGAGAGACACTGTATAGTATCAGTCTTGCTGAGATAGCGTGCATATTGTCGCTGGGCTCATAGGAAAATCGTCACGTGCTGATCCTATAGTCAGACCTGGAGGTCCCTCACTTAAGGTTTAGACCTGAATTCATTTTCATTAAAGTAACGACTGGATACAGCTAATAGCCCCAGTGATTGAAACGTGCTATTCAGAAGGGGAGAATAGCTCCGGCGTTGGCAAGAACGTATGGCTTGACATCACTTGTGTCCTTCAATGTGTATGAGTAACCGACCGCGTTCCAAGCAGCTAAACCGCCGATTTGTCAGCAGAACAACCCGGGAGGTAACGAGCACATACTGGTTGGAGCAGTGCTATTCACACCGCCAAAGTCGTTCCCGCTGGCATTAGCATAGCCATTGTCGGTGCTGTACAAAGGCTTCTTGCATCCTTCAAATACGTTATTTTGAACTAGGAGCTCGGCTCCCACGCGAGTATTGATACCGTCACCGTTGTTTAGGTAGCTGCATATATGCTATCAGGAGTCGCCTGGGACCATTTTGTAAAGACTCACTAGTTGTTGAAAATGTGGCCGTGTCCGAAACGGAATGAAGGAGTGCGGGAGTTGAGGCTCGCCCAGTAGTTGTATGCATAAGTAACCTGGATAGCCAAATCTTCACTCTCGTTGTTATCTGAGTGGCCGACCAACGACGCCTTCCAGTGGTCGTGGAGGTACGAGTTGGTGACGGTAGCGGCATATACACCGTGGGTGATGTCGAGGAGACCGTCATAGTAGTCCTTCTCGTGGTCCTTGTCTGACCAGAGTTCGACGGAGTCGATCCAGACACGGTTAGCAGCCTGGACGCCAATAGCGTCACCCGCTTCGGCGAGGACCTTGTTAATCTGGATAATAACTTGCGTGAGCGAGCATCTAAGCGATTCCTAGGTAATACTTACCTTCACGTTGCGAATAATTACATTGGATACATCAATGACGCGAAGGCCGACGCCAGTCAAGGCTAAGTTGATGATATAGTCAACACCGTGAAGAGGAAACCAAGTTCTAAGCAGTACATACTAGCACCAGCCTTGCCGAGAACGGAGGTGTTTGCTCCAACCTTGACAACTTCATTACCAGTGATGGTACCAGAGATAAATACGACCTTGGCGGTGCTACCTGCCACTGCAGTCTTGAGAGCGTCAAGGGTGGTTACGGTGACTGGGGTAGCAGAGCCTCCTCCGGTGGTACTGAGTTATATTCAATCAATATGACTGACAAGGCAGGAAGCATCTCTCACACGACTTACCCTCCACTGAGCGTAGCATATCCTAGGATAGCTGGGTCACTTGCGGTTGCTCGTTTTTCGACGAGTGGGTTGGCGGAAACAGCACCGAGACCGAAGGCGAGGGCAAGAGCAGAAACAAATTTCATTGTGAAAAAGGCTGAAAGCAGGAACTCCGCGAACTGGAACGAGACGTTGGGATAATGTCTTGGATGCTCTAACGGTGGTCCTATATATGTGTGTGGGCATTCCTATAAACCCAGTTCGCGGCCCGTCACAGGGGCTATTCTTGGACAAGTGATGAATGTTGAGTATGCTAGCGGGCCGGTTGAACAACTACATATAATGATTATCACGTAGAGACGGAGACGTATCACCTCACGAGGTATCCTATGAGAGCTTCTGAATGCCGTACTGAATGTGATAGCGATTGGAAAGTTAACGATCGAAGGTGCGCTCCGAGCGATGACGGCACCCTCATATATGCGGGAGTAGCACCCATGAAGCTGTGGAGAACGTTAGCTAATCACAATATGAATCAATTGGTAGATCTGTAATAGTTTTCATGGCCTTCGTTCATTAAATCCTTCCAAATGAGTGCACCACTCTCACATGAGCCATGCCTCTGGTGCGCACGTTCCAAGCCTTCTTGGCTATTAATAGCAGTGAGGCGAAGGTTTATAGGCCCTGTTAATTCTCGAGGGAGTGTCTTGTGGTGGCTCTCGGTGCCTTCTTTTGTGCGAGGTTATAGCGAGAGCGTACTCACGTGGCAATCAGGGCTTCGTTTGGGGTCATGAAGTTACGCGGCGCAATAATTATTACATATGTTAGGGCACTCTTGAAGGGATGTTGAAGCCATAACAACAGAAATTTCAGAAGTAAATTTACCCCAACAACAGTTCCAGTTCAGATACTTCAGATAATTCAGTGCCAGCAAAATCACCGAACGGCCGTATAGTAGAGGGTGCGTATTTCCGCCTCGACCGTACCAAACGGCATTCCAAGGACTTTGCGAGTTCTTTGCATCACGTAGCTGGGTCATGAGGTCATGTACGCGGCCCGGGGCGAACGCAACCTGTGTGTTGCTGTCTCGTGGACGAGCGGTCCGGATACACATTGGTATCACGTGAGTGGTGTCTGAGCGCTTAGCACTTGTTTTCCAACCTCCGAGTGGCAATGACGACCGAGGTCGAGAAAACACCCGTTGACAGGAGCAAGGCGAGTTTTCCGTAGCGTGCACAGCCTAAAACTAAAACTTATTACTTATTGCATAGGAATGTCCCTTTGTCATCCGTACATTTATTAGGTCGGGTGGGTTCCACCCGGAAACCATGTTTGACAGTGGTCGTGTCCCAACACTGGACGAGCACGCTGTTCATGTATGGTGCGTTTAGTCGCGTCATATATCCTTGACTAGAAAGTACTTATATGACCTCAATGGGTCTGTAGGAGAGACTCGACGCTCCACGATGTGGTTCGAACATTGCGAACTCAGACCCCCTCCCCTTCGCTTCCGTCGGGCGCGTTTCGCAATCCAGCGACTAAATACTCCTTCCGCCTAATTTTCTTCGACCGCGGCGCTGTTACGTCCAAGGATCTCGGCCAAGTTGGCCCACGAGAACTCAACGACGTCTCATCACTCCATCCCTCGAGTGGTGACCAGACCTTGACTCCTCCAACTAAGCCCACCGAACTCCCCGCCGACTCTGCTATGGGTGCGGATGATGACACAATACGAAAAGATCGCGACGATGAAGACACTGCGGCCCCTGGCACCAATAGCGCCGGACCTCGCCGTTCCAAACCTGCGTTGCGTACCCTCGAAGAGCTTCGAGTCCAACCAGGAGACTGGCTGTCTGTGTCTGTAACCCTTCCTGCGAGCGCCAAAGCTGCGATCGGTCCGGCCGGGCTAGCAATCCGGGGAGCGGAACGAGAGCGAGAGAGTGAACCTGGTGGACATTGGCGGGGCGGAGGTGGAGGCGCGGGGCCAGGACGCGGTCGACCGGCCGGCTTGGTCCGAGGGGGCGGACACGTTGGGTTTGGGCGCGATCGAGCTGCTGGTGGGAGGGACAACTCGCCGCCCCGTGGTGGACCCAATCGACGTGGCGGCGGTTATGATCGGCGCCCTTCACCTGACATGACCCAGGGAGGAACGTCGTACCGCCCGGATCCTTCTCGTAGCCGCAGCCGGGAGCGGAGGAGTCGCAGTCCGGTGGGCAGGAGACGGGGCGGGCGGTACGAGCGGGATTAGAGGCCATATCCCTATTGCTGGAATGCCTGGCGTTCCGCGCTTCCTCGCGATCGAAGCATTTGGTGTACCGTGTGAGTGTCTCAGCCATAAAAAGGCCAAGTGATCCGGTGCAGAGGGGGTTCGCTGTCTACGCCTAACACCTTCGAGTCCGAGTGTTTGGTTGTTTCCATCTCCTGTATCTACGTCAATACACAACCCTGTGTTACCCCGTTACTATTCATCTCTGGCTTGGGTGCGGTCCTTTTCAACTGCGGTTTCTGGTTATACGTATGAACCGCCGCTCATGCAGCCTTCTGCGAACTCCTGGATACGTGTTGGCGTGTTAACGTGTCGACCGTCCCATCTCGTCTCATGCTGGTGGATCTTCATATAGAACGAATCACGTGACTTGGGGTTCCAGTCCACTCCGCCCGACTA
The DNA here is from genome assembly GCA_037039685.1 of Ceratobasidium sp. AG-K. Lineage (NCBI taxonomy): Eukaryota > Fungi > Basidiomycota > Agaricomycetes > Cantharellales > Ceratobasidiaceae > Ceratobasidium > Ceratobasidium sp. AG-K. The sequence continues at coordinate 1,918,287 of JAWNGF010000009.1, read as the reverse complement.
CTCCTTGGATCGTTCGCAACTTCTCAAAACTGTGACCAGTCTTGATATTTACATCAAATCTTCCTTTCCATGTCGAGTACAATTAATGAAGACCCTCAACTAACTCAATCTCACTCCTCTGTCGCCCGCTCTCACCAAGTTGCTGAAGCACAGGTTCGCGATATCGTCGCTTTGGATATTCAAGATCGAAGCACTGAACCTGATAGGGCGGGGATCTGGCTACTTGCTGCCCACCACTTTTCAAGGTGAGGGTGCCGTGCCCGACGTCTACTTGCTGATTTACGACTGCTGATCGTAACATTGACCTCAAATAGCACATGGGGTGACCGTTCTGCCGAATTCGCGTTTCCCGTCTACCTGTAAGTAGATTAGACTGCGATATTCGATACGCTGCCCCAATAACGTCCATTTAGAATAGAAATATTTGTGGATACACTACTTCCTGCCTCTGTTTATGGCTTCGTCACAACTGCTGCAGGTATCTTACTCTCGGGGTAACGGCTTAGCTCCCTGCTTCGTGACTTCATCCTGACGACTGGGTCCTAGTACTATAGGCCATCAGATCGACACTCGTCCTCGTCTACGGACCATCCGGACTTGTATCGCCGCGCAAAAGCTATTTGCGTCGGTGTGCTATGCACTATTCTTAATTCTTTTCGGCCGCTCTCCTGTGCTGGACCTTGACGATCGAAGGCTAATGCTTGCTATAATTACTATTTCCGGGTGTGGCCTCAAATTGGCTACAGTGGGGATGAATGTTTGTGTGGAGCGGGACTGGGTGATGACTATTGTTGCCACTCAACCGACGACGACAGGTGTCACGGCATTGGAGTCTCCCAACCCCGCGACCCAAGTCCAAGAAATCGGCGAACTAGATCGTACCCTCCTTCAGCTAAACGCCACCCTCCGCAGGATCGATTTGATATGCAAACTGGTGGCCCCCTTGTTTGTCAGTTTACTTACATCGACGGTTGGGTATATGTTGTCGGCTGCTGTGTTGCTAGCCATCGACTTGGTGACAATGGTATTCGAGTGTGTTTTTGTGGGGATCGTGTACAGGAAATTCCCAGCCTTAGCTGTGCCTCGCCCGATAGTTGAGGTCGAAAGGATTACGGATAGGTCCATGCTAGGTGTGGGTAGACGCGTAAAAGCTTGGGGTTTTTAGCAAACACGAAGTTGGGGCGAGTTCGTCAAGCATCCCATATTTCTTAGTAAGTGCGAATTGATTGCATTAGAATACCCTTCCTCACCAACCGCGAGCCCAGGTTCGCTATCCGTATCGTTGCTATATTTCAACGTTTTGTCCTTCAATTCTCCATTTATATCTTACCTTAAAAGCCAGACCGATTTCTCGGACCCGCTAATCGCAGGAATGAGGGGCCTTTGCGTCGCGACTGGTAGCTATTTCATGATTGCCAATACAAGCCAAATCACAATTAAATTTACCCCATCGTAGGGTTACTTGGCACATTTATGACGCCGTGGCTGGAAAAGCGTGTTGGGTATGTGTGGACCCGAGAGATGATCCCTGTTCGAACTCATATCTCAGCTAACCCGATGTTCAGGTTAACACGTACCGGGTCTTGGGCGATTTGGCAAGCTGTCGTCACCTCCTTTGTAAGATAATTCTGACTCTTATCTCAAGGTCTGAGGCATTTTGTCTTATCCCAACTGTTTTGTGCCTTTACATTGGATCCGACGAACGCCAACGGCCAACGTGGAACTCGGTATTCTTATTCACTGGTACGAACTACAAGTTCTAGTTGAGATATATAAAACTCATGTGATACTGTTCATCGAGGGATGGCACTTTCTCGTATTGGCCTCTGGTCATTTGATCTTGCCCAACTGACCCAACTGCAAAAAGCACTTGCGCATCATCCTCGACAAAACACACTCTCAGCGCTTCAGTTTTCTCTTCAGAATATTTTCGACTTGGGTTGACATTGGGTTGGAATCGACCGGCAGAGTTTAAGTATGCAGCTACGGTACGCCGAATGGCTTCTAGATGCTCAAGCCTGTCCACTAATTTTACACTGAAGGTCTCGATCGGGGCTGTATTTATCGCGGGTATGGTATACGTGGTTGGATATGCCAGACCATTGCGAGGCCATTTATTCCATTTTGATAAACTACGTTCGAGACTTGCAACCACGGTGCGATGAATGAAGTTCTTGACTTATCATCGCACGAACGTAAGCACATTATGCAGATATCGTGTCCGTAATTATCAACTTTAATGGATAACTCTGTGTTATTCAATGTCTACATTGGCACACTGCCTGCGAAGCTTTCCCGATCGGAACCGCGATAATCATTATGTGCGAGCATGTGTAGGTGTTTGCAAGCCCGGCTGGCGGACCTCATCCGACCCCTGTATACGACCCGTCGTCAATCACAAGCTCGCGACGGGCGAATATCGGGCTGTAATTCCTGGCTTGCGGGAACAGGTTGCTTTAGGGTGGTCCGGGGACGAGAAGGTGGGCATACACCAAGAACTGGCTCCTCAGGTCTTCACTTATCCTGCTTTCCGACAGCAATGTCATTATCAACACCCGAAGTTCCCCGTAGTCTCCCGATTCAATCCCATGTAATCTTTCGAACGTTCTATCCAACGTTCCTCCTGCTTCTTTCACTATCATTCGCGCTTCGCTATGCATCACCTCATCCTCGCCACCAGTCATGATCACTCGCTCCAACCTTCTGCGTGATCTCGGCGGCCAATAGTAAATGATACTCCCACGCTGAGCTCGAAACCATCCCCGGTATCTCATCTTGATCTGGTTCGAAAGAAACTTAGACCTTGCACCGGGGTCTCGTCAAGTAACCACCACGCATATATAAGCCTCCGTATCATAGGGGCCTACAGCATCGGCCCCCGAGCCTTCAAGTCTTTTACGCAGCGATTAATCTTGAAATGACCCCTCCGGTTGCGACCTCGACATATCATGCTGAGTCCCCTCTGCTGATCAAAAAACCACTCGTGGTTGAGGGACAAGCACAATTCGAGACCAAGGAGGACTACAATGGCGAGTATAAGTTCGCTCCCATCAAGGAGGCTCAAGTTTCACGGGCGATGACAAAGCGGTATGTAATTGATTGTGCGTCATGTCTGGTTTATGCGACTGAATTTTCTTGCATAGGTACTTCGAGGATATGTACGATCGGGCGGTCTCGGATGTCGTGATCGTTGGTGCCGGATCAGCTGGTTTGTCGTGTGCCTATCATCTGGCCAAGAGTGCGCCACACTTGAAGATTACAATTCTCGAGGCAGGAGTCGCCCCGGGCGGAGGTGCCTGGCTCGGTGGACAGCTGATGACCGCTATGGTGCGCCAGTATTGCTAATATCGATCGGCCTACCGAGATAAAATTTGACTTATCGTAGGTGGTCCGCAAGCCTGCGGACAGGTTCTTGACCGAGCTCGGTGTTCCGTTCGAGGACGAAGGCCCGTACGTTGTTGTGCACGTATGTATCACACACACACCTTTTACACCAGTATTAACGTTCTGATTGTTACTAGCACGCGGCAATGTTTACTTCTACCATCCTATCCAAAGTCCTCGCCTTCCCCAATGTGCGAATGTTTAATGCTACGGCCGTTGAAGATCTTATTGTCAAGCCGGGTGGACGCGTGGCTGGTGTAGTTACAAACTACACGCTTGTTGCATTGAATCACCATGTAAGCCCCTTTTCGCCCTATTCGATGGTTTCATTGAGGTTCTCGATCCATAGACTCAATCTTGCATGGATCCTCAAGTCATTACCGCCCCCGTCGTTGTAAGTGCAACCGGTCACGATGGTCCTATGGGAGCATTTTGCGCCAAACGGCTCGTCAGCACTGGGCTAGTCAAGGAGCTCGGAGATATGCGGTAATGACCCTTTCCTTCTCCTATAACCGAACACCTTTCCCCTTTTTCGAGGCACGAAATGTGGGGGTTCAGTTCAAAGGGCTAACACTGCACGGTATAGTACTTGATTCACTGTGCAATTTGGTGGGGCTGGAGACTACGGGTGCTTGCCGCGCTGTCCTCTTGGCGGTATTGGACGAGTCATTATCCTTGGTGGCAGGGCTGTTCACGACGCCCAGCTAGTAAAGGAAGATGGCTCGTCCCATTAATGCCAAGCCAGGGCGGCGTCCAGCAAGCTGAGAACACACCGTTGAACTTGATCGCGTTTATGCGTGCGAAAGGAGTGTCTCCCTGCCCCCCTCCGGGGCAGATTACGGCGTACTGACTTGCTCATTTGACGTTCGTCCCATAACCGGAACAATCGCGCTCATTTCCGATCGTTGCGTTCACTAATCGCATTAATTCGTTTCGGTCAATGACCCTGGTACGGCATGGGACGAACTTGTAGATGCCTGGATATGAACCAATCCGAACCCGCCATCGTTAATGGCACGCGCGAGGTTCACCCAGGGCTTATTATGGCTGGTGCGTGGAATTACTTTCAGTGCGCCCGTCGCATGCGTAGTAGGATGTACCATGATATGCTTGCTCTTACTTGACAGGTATGGAACTTTCCGAACATGATGGCGCCAACCGCATGGGACCTACCGTATGTCCAATGCCTTGCCATGCCCGATCATACTAACCAATCTCCCGGTCCTAGTTCGGCGCGATGATGGCCAGCGGTATCAAAGCTGCTCACGAAGTACTTAAAGTTTTTCAAAAGTGCGAGATTGTTGACGGGGAAGTGATCGGCACCAAGCAATGAATGGGGCGTCACGGAAAAACGTGGATATTGAGATGCTACAAGCAAGTGGTTTGTGTGTGGGTTAAATATTTGGACCACTCATGGAGGGCATGCTCGGGAAACTATGAAATAATATAAACATCGTGTGCAATGACATTTGTGGTCGTTTTCAAGCTACTGAGTTGGCCATCAATATGAGGCGCATGTATGCGTGGTCAGCAAGAAGATGAAAAGACTAAGTGTACCTGTGGAACGTTTAACTTCACTGCCAGAACAACTGGATCAGTCCCACAATAATTGACGCGTTAGGATGCACTACATGCTCCCAGCGATCCCAACAGTCACCTCGAGCTCGTGCATTATGCTCACCATTTTTTGCCGGGTCGAACCTACTCAGGCAGCAATGACCGCGATATATATTAGAGCTTCGAAATGCTCCTGTAAGTTATCAGTAGAGATTTTTCCCAATTGGTGGACTCTTGTGCCCGATTCCTCTGCGCTTTGGACACAAACTGACTTCGATGCCTAGGCTCCAGATACAGTATATCAGCAGCACCCCCAAGTTCTGAACAAAAGGTTCTTGCCACTAGCTCGTGAGAAAGAGCTCATCACCTTTGTATGCTCGCACTGACGTGACCTAACCTCGCGGCATTAGACCGAATGCGAGGCAGATCTTCTCTCTCCTTGCATTCACATCACAAGCCGCAGATTCACGTATATGACGGTAGGGCCAATGCCCTCGATTGCACAATTAACGGTAGCCATGTCGTATAAAACTCTAATTATACCAGAACCCATTACCCTACATCAGCCATGCTCGCCCAATATTCATTATCTGGGATGCTCCAAAATGCATGCCTCATGCTTGGAGCGGCAGTCGAACAATAATGCTTTACTTCCCGTCATACCATTTCCGAGAAGTATTAACTATGTGTTTGACTCAACCAAAGGCAAGCTGCTCCTTGTTCTTGAACAATTGTAGCCCTTGGGAAAATGTGACACTGATTCTCAGGAATGGTAAAGCTGTGACCTTCGATATGCACACAGTGGCAAGTGCTGACGACCAGATAGCCTACTGATACCGATCCACCAAGCATACATGCACCTGTATCGTGCTGAACTGAAAGCTAATACATTATCGAGTTATCGTCCGGGGCACATCAGTGACCCTGATATTCGTAAGCTTGGCTATATGAACGGGCGCCCGAAACAGAACACTGATTTACTGCAATTTAAGCACTTGCTAGCATGGGTTTATTTGGCGGGTCGGCAGGTTGGTGGCTAGAAGGCGTCAGAAATGGAGTACTACCACATGTCAAATGCGATCACAGGTGAGCGACCGGCGTCGAATTGGTAGCTACGGGGTATCAAATTTGCCGGAATGTTGCTCACTAGTTTCGAAATGCGAATAGTCTAAAGCGACACTGATTGTGCTACCTATGACTTTGCACAAGTCCCAGGGTCGATTTGGCACTTACAAGGAGCCTAGACTAGGCTCACGCGATAATACGAAGGGGGTTGCCCTGCAGAATGACCAAGCCTCTCCGGGAAGTAGCGCAAAGCAGGCTATCAAAAGCGGTGAAAAGTGCGTCGGGAAGACTTTCTACAAGTGAAGTGAGTTGCCTATTTAGTACAAGATTTGGCTACTGTGGTGGGCCCACGCGGGGAGGTGATTTAGAGATATGGGCAAATCGGATCGGACATCGTAGCACTGGCAGAAGACATTTCTCTACCTGTAATAGCTATGATTTTACATATACGACGATCTATATTGAATGAGCTGATGCAAGAAACCGCCAGAACTAGCACCCTTTTTACAGGACCACAGCTTGAAGGAAAGGAGTGGGACAATACGAGTCGGCTCACTATCCAACTGATAAGAGTTGCGCGACCACCCAGAGGGTAAGCTCTTCCGGCCACAATCGTAAACCCATCTTGTTGGTGTGTATATGCGCAGCTGATGAGGGATGAGAATCCTGGCGATCTTGATCCAGTACTGAAGCTTACCTAGCGTCCCATTTGCATTGGTCTGGGTATTTGCATCACCATACCTAATAAAAGTATCAGGTCCATTGGCTGAAACATTGAAGTCACGTGTACGCTTGTTACTGCGACCAACAACCACCTCGTGTCGCGTACCTGTGCCTTGCTCACATTGACCTCTCTCGCCTAGTCACTATGATAGACAAACTGCAGAATGCCAGTCGCGCGGTAGAAGCTGCAATCGAACAGTATTTCACCACTTGTCTTGCCATTTGCGAGCAGCATACGCTAGGTGGCCGGCTCGACGGGATCTCGGATATCATCTGCGATGAAATGGCCGCGATGGCGTCCTGGGGAGCGAAAATCGGGCAAACCCAAAATAGGATGGCGAGGCTCAGAAACCGCTGCCCCAAAATCGTCCCAATCAACTCGCTGCCTCTCGAAATTCTCGCTCGGATTTTCCAATTTGCACACCAGACTGAATGCTGCTCGCTCGGAAAGATTGCAGAGCGCTTACCTAGCCATCCCTCAAAATTTCCCGAGTCTATCGCGAGTGTTTGCTCGCATTGGCGAACTCTTGCGCTTGGTTCTTCGACTCTTTGGACCCACATCGACCTTGATATCTCGCAGATAGTCAATGGAAGCCCAAATGTGTTCGGTCGAGAACAGCGGTTTGCCATCCAGGCAGGAGAATCCCCGTTATACATTCACGTCAGCATAGGCTTAGACAAACCCAACGACAGCGCCGACGAGTCGAATTTTCTCTACTTTTGTGCCCATATCGCGAGCAGAGCCAGATCGATCCAGTTCGAGCACCGACCAGAGCCAACCAACCGCAGGTCTGATGACTGGCACATTGCGGTCCTCGAGACTCTGATTTCCAACTGCGTACCAAGGAAGTTGAAGCAGTTCGCACTGGTGATGGACGAATGGCCCCGCAATTACGACGAGGCGGATTCCACGCCGCATCGCATAGAGGAAATACTCCTTCGTGTCGGTGTTTTGCGCTCGGGAGGGAATGCCCTGTCTTGGACGAGTCTAGCCTATTCTGGACTCGTGGAGCTTGAGGTTACTAGACAGATGTTCAGGAGTGACGACGTTACAATCTCGCAGCTCGCAGGTGTGTTGAAAGCCAGTCCCAGGCTGCGGCTACTTTCTCTGAATTGCCAAGTAGTTCAAGGGGACGGACCCCTGCCGGCACCCTTTCAGCTGGACAACCTGGAAGTGTTATACATGGATTTACACCACGCCCGAGCTCACGAAATGGTACTTCACCTGATCCACCCTGGCTCAAGGCCTTTGCGGATGTATAGCCAATATGATTACAACGACAAGACCTCACCTTTGCTTCACGGAGAGTACGGCCGGTTTCTGGCGCGCTCCAACGTCGTTGAGCTCCACCTATATGTCGATCACGGCGAACGGCTAGAGTTACCCAGGTTGCTTTCGCTAATTCCAAAACTGCGGGCCTTGGTTTTGGTTGGGGCGGTGCTTGAATCAACTACTTTACCCGACACAAATAGCGACGTTCCACAAGGGGCCGAACTACCTGAAATCCAGCTACTAGAGTCCGGTATTAATGCTGATACCTTTCGCTGGGCTTCAGGGGCCCACCAGGCAAGGAAAATGAAGATAGGTACCGATTGTTGGCTTCAAGACGGAAGCAAGCATGAAGGTGTTGGGACCGCGAAGAAAACGATGTTGAAGATAAACCCAGAAGTAGAGTTTTTGGGTATACAGAATTACCCGAAGTTCGAACTCGGTCGAATGTGTTGGTTTTGAATTATACACACTGACGCCTAGTCAACGTCTCGGGCCTGTATATTCGGTTCATGTATTCCCGATTTCTTATGTCTTTTTCCTTCGCCTTGGGTTTTCGGTCAATCTGGGCACACTTTCTTCGAATACTTATAGCACTTGCAAATACACGACTTACACGTAGAACGGTAAAGCCGTGCCCGTTTGCAAGCCTCGATAAATACTTCAAGCCGAATAGCCCGTCGAAGCAAAGCCGCTATGCATACATGCACTGGTATAGAGTCCACCGTAAGTTAAAATATATTAGAACCATTATTGTAGAGTCTGAAGCGACTTGCGAACGACCTTGGCCCTATGATCGGCGGCATCAATGACATTTGAAGTATCCAGACCAGGCTCGCGTGATAAGATTAAGAAGTCTATCTCGGAAAGTGAATCAGGCTTCTTCAGAAGTCTAGCAGGGTGGGCCTTCGAAAGGGCTGAAATATAGTGAGCCATCGGGAAGAATGGACTCGTAGCAAGGACATTTCGCTTAAACCGAGGGAAACGTGTAGTTGCGCACCAAGCGAATGTCTTGGACGCTATGCGGATGCTGGGCAGCGCTGAGGTCATCGACGTACGCATGGACGACGCAGGGTACAGCTTTGTCATAGGCTCCATAATAAGCGACTAAAAAGGAACAGAGAGGAATGCTATTTACATCGAGCGAATCACGGGACATGTACGGAATATTGACTATAAATACGAGAAGTGCGGTGAGGCGACGGAATTGCAGGGACGAGTTAAATCGGGCGAGCACAGCATAGTAGCGAGGCCGCGTGTGGCAGCGAGCTCGAGTGGACTGGCAGCGGGCGAGGGAACAAGGACAGATGGGGAGGTTACATCAGCGTGATAAGCCGGGCCGAGAGGTCGATCAAAGTGGGCCTGGATGACCTCAGTTTTCATCATGGTCGCGGTGAGGCAAGAGCATGTCGACGGGGGCCGTATGGGGCGTGGAGATGGGTGCCGCAGAGTGAACTGAGAGCCGAGGGCGGTGGTCGAGTTGAATCGCGCGATGGGGTGCTGACATAAGCAGAGGTGATGTTGGAAGGCTGAGTTTGTTCTCGACGACGACCGCGATGGGCGACGTCACCTACGTATGGGCGCTGCACGACTTTGTGCCCGAGCACGACGACGAGATCGACTTTCGCGCCGGTGACCGCATCCAGATTATCGAGCGGGACGAGCTGTACGGGGACGGATGGTGGCAAGGGCGGTCTCCGAGTGGCAAGGTGGGGTTGTTTCCCGAGGCGTACACGACGCGCGACCCGCCTGCGCTGGCCCACGGCGCACCGTTGCATGCGTTGCCGGAAGAGCCGAGCGACGACGAGAAGGAAAAGGAGACGCCGAATCCGATGGCCGCGACGCTGACGGACGTGCAGGCGGCGATTGAGCAGCTGGGCGTGCGGGGACCGGCCGGCGCCTCTCGCTCGTTTTCATTCGCATCCACGCGCACGGGCGAGTCCGAGTCCGAGCCCGACGCCGACGACGAGGACGGGGCATGGCACCGCAACGCTCGCACAGCCCTCGCCGCCGCAGCCGCCCGCAACAACGACAACCCTGCGCCGCCCATTCCCATCGAGATGAGCGACGAGAGCGAGGACGAAGACGATCACCACATGCCTCGAGGCAACGATCTGGTTACGCGTGCCCAGTCGCCCCCTGGTGCCCACACGCCGACCTTCCGCGCCAAGTCGCCTTCGTATGTTGTGCCGTCGCCATCCGATCGAGTCGACAGCCCGCCCCCGACTGCGACCGTCGCAACGTTCCGCACCAGTCCCCTGCGCTCCAACACCCCCCGTGCGACCTCGCCGCTGAGCATCCCGCTGAGCCCGACCAAGGCCCACACGCCCCGTCCCAGCGACCCCCGCAATATTTTCGAGAGCTCGGACGGTTCTCCGGTGCTTCCCTCGTCGGAACGCTCGACGCCACCTGCCGAATCTCATCCCATTCCCACCTCCCAGTCGCTCCCTACCTTTGCCCCGGCTCAATCCCTAGCAGCTGCGCTCCGATCGGCGTCCCCCGGCCTCAGGTCCAATTCTCCGGCTCTGAGGTCATCCTCGCCTGTGGTAAGTTCTATTCTTATTTTTTTTCATTCCAAGCTAACATGCCGTAGCCCGCGCCATCCACCGCTTCGCTTCCCACCCCAATCACCCCAACCCTCACCCGCTCGCCCGCTCCGTCCGTGCTCAGCTTTAGCTCCAATCGCTATGTCGATCGACGATCGAGCTCACCCTACCCGCCTCCCACCGGCGATTTACCTGCCCTTCCCACCCACCCGGCCACAAACGACTCCCGGAGCCCGGCTACCAGCGTCTACACTCCCTCGATCGCCCCCAAGGAGCTCCCCCAGACCACCCGCGACAATCCCAGCCGCAAATACACCGGCGGCACCATGGGTCTCCCGTCTCCTGCGACTTCGGCCAGCGGCGCCGGTCCCAGCGCTAGTCTGAGCCCTACTCGGTTCAGGCAGGCGAGCAACGGTAGCGACGCGGCCACGCCTTTGCCTCCTGCCTCTACGCCCCCAACCGTCTCGGCGCCTTTTTCACAAACTCCGTCCGGCCAGTGGACCGTGCCGCAAGTCATTGCCTGGCTCCAGTCCAAGGGCTTTGACCCCGATGTGCAGCGTGCGTTTCAAGAAAACGACATTACCGGCGACGTTCTGCAAGACCTCGATGGACCGACGCTCAAGGACGAGATTGGGATTACGGCATTTGGTAAACGCATGCGCCTGCTCAAGGCCATCGGGGAGCTCAAGCGAGAGACGGAAAAGCAGCGCCTCGTCACCAAGCGCAGCTCCCAGGGTTGGAGTGGGTCGTCCAGGCCGCCGAGTGTGATGGAGAGCGCCGACGAGGATCGCCTGCGGGTGCGCACGCCTGGAGTGAGTGCTCCGTTTCATATTTGTGCCGTACTCATCTTCTAGAAGAACCGCCCAACCTCGTTGATTCTCTCGCCGAGCGATGGTGCTCTTGCAGCACGCGGTCTCTGGGACGCGAATAGGAACAAGGACGAGCGGGGCGTGCTCAGCGAGGCAAGTCGGGCATCGCCTCCCACTCATTTGTACTTATCTTGGACTAGGGCGAATCGTCGCACAAGACCGACATCAACAAGGCCAAGCAGTTCTTTGATCAGCCTCAACAGACCCCCACGACGACCATCAAGACTGGCACCGATCACACGGCCAAGACCGACCCGTCCGAGTCTGGCTCGACCCCCATCTCGAGCTTTCCCCCGAGCCCGTCTTTCAAGCGTGGCTGGGCCGAGAAGGACAAGGAGGGTACGCCAAAGAGCGCGGCGAGCACCGAGAATGGCTCGACGTTTGGCCACTCGAAGAAGCGCAGCACCGATGCGACCTCGACAAACGGCGCCAAGGACCGCCTCAGCATCTTTGGGACGGCGCTGGGCAAGGGACGCAAGCCGGCGCCAAGGTATTCACAGTGAGTTAATAACATTGAGCGTTTGCATGTCATTGACATCGAGTAGGAGTGGCGATGTAGCCCCCGAGGAGCGCTCTCACCGCTCGCTCTCTCGGCTGTACATGGGCTCGGGATCGCAGCGCAAGAGCAAGGCTGGCGTCCCTCCGTCGCCCGGAGCCGTTTCGCTCGACAACGAGGCCCGGAAACGTACCATCTCGGGTCCCGTCGGTCCGCTGAGGAGCGCCAGCCCCGCCGGCGCGTTCAACACCAACCGAAGTCCCGTCGCGCCCACTCCCGCGCGCCAGCTCAGTACCGGCCCACACCATTCGGCTCCTGCGATCAGCCCGGTCACCGAGGTCGCTCCAGGCGTGCGTGCGTTGGACCAGATTGGCGAGCCGGACTATTCGGGGTGGATGCGGAAAAAGGGCGACCGATATAATTCGTGGAAGTTGCGGTACTTTGTTCTCAAAGGACCGCATCTTTACTATTTACGTAGCCGAACGGTTCGTTGATTGTTGATTCTGCGGGCACGCGCTGACATGAATTACAGGAGACCAAGATCAAGGGCTATGTCGACATTACTGGCTACAAGGTCATTGCCGACGAGAATGCCAATCCCGGGCGATATGGATTCCGTATCGTGCACGACACGCTGAAGCCACACTTTTTCTCGTCCGAGGAGCAGGTTGTCGTCCGCGAGTGGATGAAGGCCTTGATGAAGGCCACGATCGCGCGAAACTATAGCGGTGAGTACCGAATTTGGGGTTCCAACGTCCAACTCAGTCGATTGCAGATCCCGTGAGATCCTCGTGCAACGTTCCGACAATTCCCCTTGCCATTGCCCAGCAAATGAACCCCGCTCCGCGCCCGCCCTCGCCCTCGGAGCGCGAGGCTGCCCAACGTGCCTCTCGACGCGAGAACCCCAACCAGCTTTCGAGCCGGGACGCGCGCATTCTGATGGGTCTCCCCGAAAACGGACCGATGCCCCGCGAGCCGAGCGAGCAACATCGCATGAACTCTTTCTTTGTCGAAAACGGCCAGCCTCCGGTGTTTGAAGGATACGGGCGCGAGAGCAACACGGGATCTGGGTTTGGGAGGGCGAGCCTGGCCGAGACTTCGAACCCTACGTCGCCCATATCAGGTGCGGCACCGATGCGCCCCTCGCGTGAGATGCGACCCAGGGTCAGCAAGACGGTTAGCCGGACGAGTGCGCTGTCGGTGAGTGACCTATGCTTATTGAATATGCCCGTGCTAATGTATTGTAGACCGGAGAGCAAGAGTTAGTCGAGTGGGTCAATGCCAAGCTGCCCCCCAACTGTCCTCTCGCCGAGGATTTGGCCGAGTCCATGTCGAGTGGGCTGATTCTCTTTCGCCTCGCCGAGTCGATCAAAGAGACCGACTCGGGCGTTCCCGATTCGGCTTTCCCTCAAGGGGCGGGCGATGACCGCCTCGACGGTCTCTTCAAGTTGTTCGACTTTTTGCTCGACAATGACGTGCGAATGGGTGCCGTCAGTATCAACGATGTCCGAAGCGGAAACTCGGAAAAGATTGCGCAACTCGTGCGCGCGCTCAAACTCTGGGAGGACAAGAAGCGTGCCAGCTCCAAGCAGAAGCAGGGCGTCGGCGCTGGCCCGTGGATGGGCATGACTTCGTACTAGTGTTTCTTTTGGTTTATTGTAGAATTTTAATGTCTGTGTTGTGATCCGTCGTTCGTTTGTTCCATGTCATATTTCCATGTGCATTGCTCATACAGACTTTATCAGCTGCGTGTCACTGTCTTTAACTTCCTTATGTGCTTCTGGTCTTAATCGTGGTTTGTTTATCTATTACGTTTGTTCTCTGCGCCCAAGTGGTGCCCGATGTAGCGTTTGGTTTGAGTAAGCAATATCAAATTTTATCTCTTGACCACCACCTAGTGATAGATACCTAGAATCAATATCTGGCTTTCTCACCGTGTGTGTGAGATTACCATAAAAGGCGATTTTAGCATAGCCACCATAGGACAGAGTGTTAGAAAAACACTTAAGTCGGAATACAGATATGTTCAACACATTGAAAGGTAGCTAGATTATATTTATGAATTATAATATTTTCTCCAGGTAGCATTCATAACACAGGAACTCATAGGTGCATAATATCACAGTGTCATGAGCCAGCTCCCTCCATCAGACTCGTCTTGCATCTTGCCCGCCTGCTCTCTCTTCTGTTGTTCTGTTTGTATGTTGTTTGTCTTTTCCTGTGCCGCGTTGCCACGTCCTTGTGGTTACTCTGTTACATCATGTAACGCAGCTGTGCTTTGTATGAGTCATGACTGCCCACGCAGCATGACTCACTTGGACACTCCTGACTGGCTTGCTTGTGTGACTTGTGTGGCTGCGTCCTGTATGACTTGGCCTGTCTCTGAATATATATAGAGGACCAACAAGCCTGGTAACCCCAGCTTGTTTTGTCTTGTCAAACACCCCTTCTGAGTGACACTTTGAACCACCCCTACCCTTAAGAGCCTACAGACACTTAAGTGTGTTGCAGTCCAAGAGGTTGCTTAGGTCTTAGTGCCGTCCACTCTCCATCGCGGCTTGTCTCATAGCCACCAAGAAGAAGCTTATGACATTACAAAACAAGCTTTAGGTTAGGTTAGAAACGGGATGGAACGGAGTGAGTGCAAAGCGCAGCAAGCACAAGCAAAGTGGGGATGAAAGCAAAGGGCTAGCACACAACGTATACTAGCGCTTTCGGTATGACACCTCATCAGTGCTCATCCCCTTGTTTATATATCTGCTGGGAGCCAAGGAACTCCCACGCTAAGCGGCACGGCGGCCGGCTTGGCAATTTAAGCGAGATAACCTATCAGCAAATGATAGTATAACAACATGGATCTTGGCGGCCAAAGTTGACACGTGTCAACAGCCAAGACCACGCCACTCGGCATGGTACAAAGGAACAAATCCTTGGCAGCCGGCCACGTCACTCCTCGGCTACACGTGTCTGCCTAAGCGAGCCCACGTGTGCTACATTGTTCCACGTCACTAGGCACCTGACAACCGGCGCCCGTGAATCCCCGGCGCGAAGCGCAGCAGGGAAACACAGCGACACCGGCCTGGCCTGTAACAGGACGCTTATAGCCTCGACCCCAGAGTTTGACCCACTCTTTACCTGTAACTGTTGAAATAAGGCTCCTAATCTCCGGTAACACTTGATTACGTCCTCCTCATCTCCGCTAGCATCGGCAAGCTGCCTCGCTTTTGATCGAGCTTGCTGTTCTTGAATATGTTGGACTTGTTCTTCAATACATCTAACTCTCAGTGGTTCAGTCGCGTGCCGATTCAGAAGACGCACATAAGTTACCTTGCTACATTTGCGACTGAGTATGGCATAATAGGTAGGCTTTGATTCGGATATGTGCGCTTGTAGATGGCCGGCTATGTTAGCGAGATCCGATCCAAGCTCTTCGTACGCTCGGCGATTCCGATCCGCAATCTAGTTCTCCTTATGTTTACTTTATCTTCTATAAAATTTATAGTGTCAAATATTTACCTGTAGGTGGGCCCCAACAATCCAGCAATCCGCCGACTGCAACCTGGAGTGGAGGGAAAAATCTAGAGTCGTTTGTAATCCTGAGAGCGCCACCTTCAACGTCCCGAGCGCAGGGACATCTTTTGTTTTGGCCTTTCGAGTGCCACCCCATGGCAAGTCCACAAAAGGAATAGGCGGCGTGAGTCTGGCTCGGCTAGGTCCAGATTTCGGGGTGTCCAAGCGACCTTCTTGAGCGGAAGCGGGTACAGTGGCGGGGTCTGAGCTCGGGCGCCGTCGCGAGTGTGGTAGGCAGTCGCGAAGTCGTTCTACCAACCGCGAGCTTGGTTTGGATGCCATCTGGAGTGCAAGTGTTGCCACTCGAGCTAGGATGGCGAAAGGAGTAGTTGTGTCACTGAGTTGCGAGGAAGATATATAAGGTTGATGGGCCACACGAGGCTGTGATTAGTTCGTTGGCTCGGTCCCAGAGTGGAGCAGCTACGATTGGCAAATTACTTTGCCGTAGCATCTCGGTGTCGAGAATTGCCCGCTGAGTCCGCGGAAATGCTAATGTAAGCGTTTCCTATAAAAAGTATGTCGCGACCGCCTTATGATTTGCCATAATTGGTTGGAGATTGCAGAATCGTTGGATTGACGGCCAAGAAAACGCCCAGATTTCCATTGGCTGGGGAAGATGGTTGGCGCACAGCCCAGTCGCTCATTAAAAAAGAAAGATTCTGCTTCAGTAACCAGGACATAGGATTATATGCACGCACAGGTAGGCGCAAAATCCTAGCACATTCGGATTGAGAGGGCACGGCATCGGTCTAGGACCCATGCCCGAGCACCCCAGAAGGACTTATTGTAGTACAAGTAAGGGTCCAAAAGTTTGCGCAAGTTCGCCCTTGACGAACCGCAAAATGTGATGCACCAGTCAAATAAATGTATTGGAACGATCAACGTATACGAAACCCTATTCTCTCCTGCTAATTTTGGTAAATTAATTTAAATCGTATCCCGAATTGATCGCTATGCACATCCATCCGTTCACCTTGTCGTTGTGGCCACTCCTTGAGACTTCGGTCCACGTAATTTACCTCGGAGATCCGATTCATGTATTCCATTGGTCGGTCCAGCCTCGTTTCCTTGGCACCGATGTTAAGTATATCAGTCCAGCCGTTGTCGGTAGTGCTCAGGCTGGGAGAAATCCTCGATACGTATAACTGCAAAGATGAGTTGGCTGAGGGACGCCCGTCGTGAACGAGCGGGAGACCCTGTCCCAAAGCTATAAACAAAGCAGAAACATGGTACCCAATGGCACTACAGGGGAGTATTAGGACAATCCGATCGAACGAACGTCTAGATTTCGGGTGCGTATTTGTTACTGTCTGCTTACCGAATGCGCCAATCTATTTCCTGGAACCCGGGGTCCCAACCGTCGTTCAGTACAAGGTTTCGGCTGCAGAATTGCAAACGGATGCTCACGCTGCCAGATTTCACAAACATAAGACCATCGAAGTGGAAACTGGGAAGCCTGATTGTACTCGTCGAATGTCGAGGTCCATCGACTCTACACGTCTGTAGTCAAGGAGCCTAGAGGAATGATAGATCCTATGTATATTGGTAGTATAGATATCTGAACACGTGTGCGATTTCAGTTTAATATGAAAATTTCGAGTAGTGCTATTGTAAGTGCAGCGTGTTGGTCGCGCGTGGTCAGGAGTGATAGGTCACAGCCACAGATTATACAATACAGGGCCCTGACTATCACAAGTGCCTAACCCGAGTTGACCACGACGAGCCAACCCAAGCTGGCTTCGGGGCGGTAGATTTGACTCGAGTCACAGACCCAACGGCCTCACTCCTATTTCCAGTCCATCAAGTCTAAGACTACGAGGGACAAAATTCCCCCAACTCCGACTACGCTGCTCCTACGACACGTGCAGCTCGCCCGGGCAACCGCCTCTGGAGCGCAAAGGTGGCAACCGCGTGTCGAGACGCGTGTATGATGGAGCGATACGGTTCCTCGTGCAACTTCTCATCGCTTACTCGCATGACGAATTGACGAATTGCTCTTGTGAGGAACATCACCTAAAAATATTTAGCCCTCCCTACAAAGTCGCTAGAAACGGTTAGCGAAATAAGATAATTTTTCAGGGAGATGCGGAGACTCACAATGGTGGGTGAATCGAACCAGTTCAACCCGTGCGACTTGTTGATCCTGAATACTCTCCAGATGATTAGTATAGGTAAAAGCTACGGTCACGACATGGCCATAGCCTTTCGTTCGCTTTCCCAATTTCCAGTTCCAGAGCTTTCGGATATCTCTGTATCTATCCATCCTGTCGTCACTCGTAGGTGCATTTTGTTTCTCGTTCACTGCTCGAGCGTGCTGATTCGCGAGGCTCCGGGAACACGCCTTGTGAGCGCACCCCTTCACGTTCATGTTGTTGTCTACCAAACTGACAATCAGCACGTTGAATGACTCTTTTTTCCCATTCAGTAAAATACACACCTCAGAATTACCCGTGCCGTAACGTCTGATTCATTTGGAAAGTAGGCATCACTGATTTCGAAATATGCAAAGTATACTTTCCAGACGCTGCTGTTTTCCAACTTGACGTGATTGGGCGTGGTGGTCCTTTGCCGCAGAACTCGAACAGGTATTATTATTCTCGACCCCCAGATGATGGGTTGGCTGCTCTGGAAGCGATTTTCTCAGTTGCTGTTGTAGCAGTACATGACCCGTTTTGGCGAGGAAAGGATTCACTTTTCTTTCCAGACGACCCTCTCTTGATCGGGCCTACCGTATTGAGCACACTAATGTGCTCGACCTGGTACAAACTAAAGTCGGAATCTGATTGGGGGGGGGGGCGTCAAAAGCATTGGACGAAGGACACCAGACACCAGGTATGTTTTAACTTACGAGTCACTCGTATTGAATGAAAGCTTATGTTTTGTTACAAGACTTCCGGTTGGTTTGCAGGGCGTAACACTGTTATTAATAGGAATAGGAAGGATCATCGAGCTTGCCAATGCAGATGGGCTATGAATACCTAGAGGGTTGCAAGGTTGATTTTCGACGTCATCAAACTGATGCCCTTTTCGGGAAGCGTATGTCTTATCTACTTTTGAATAAAATCCTTTTCCTCAGTGCAAACCTAAATCAACTCGGAGACTCATCAATTTCTCCGGACCGGAGCGAGTGCACATCTTCTTCCCTGGCACAATTTCCCAACATGGGCATTTCCTCTATCCAAACTACACCAAGCGCATTCCTTGATGGGAATGGTGACTTCGTTTCTCGACGCACACCCGGGCGGCCCGCCCACTTTCTCCGACAAGGCCTGTCATCGCGCAATGGTCGATAAAGCATCCCACGCAGTTCGCCAGGTCCCTCCCGGCGTCCATAGCATTTGCGCTGCATCATGGCTGATCTAGCTCAGTTTGTTCAAGACGAACGAGTCATCGTTATTGCCACGGTAAACGATCCCGCTCCTCTTGGCACTCGTACTCAACTATCTTATAACCAGTTGTTCATCGAGCAAAGCGGAGACGCAAGACAACGATTTATTCCAATATTTCAAGAGTTTCTACGACATGTGCACACCGAGCCTGGAATGAACCAGTTTGCGGTGTCGGTCAACAAGGACTTTACCGAGTACGGGATTTATGAAGAGTGAGGTGTTTTGCAATGGTGATGTGTCCCACGCTGATCGGCGCATATAGGTACAAGAACCGTGTTGCATTCGAGGAGTAAGTTCCGGGGTGTATAGATATGCCATACAACTAACTTTTGGACTATAGACATCGAGATAGCAGCCACTCAGCCGAATTCAACGCCAAGTGCAAGGAAGGGAGCAACCCAATCTTTCCCAAGAACAAGGTATGGATGGATTCCTACCGCCGTCTTGAACCTTGGCTCAGCAATCGAATATATTCTAGCTCCCTGTCGTGAACAAATATTCGCCTTTCCGACCACGGGTAGTCTGAGTGTCTTTTTCGATACCCCAAGCCCCTGAATGCCGGGCTGTAATGAGTGCGATTAAAGGACATGTCAAGCCAAGATGTGTAACGCTGATGTTGGGCTGTCGATGAAGGCGGAGCCGAGAAGAAACAATATTTATTCTCAAGGAAGAGTCATTCATTTTGGCGTGCAAAATTATGTACAGAGACATTAAAATTCAGTCTCGGGCACTCAATCGCGAGCTGTTGGAGCATTGCTTTCGAGTGCACACCGGGTGGCAAATTCGCGAGCGGATGGCGAATAACAGCCACATGTCAAGAGGTCCCTGAGGCCCTGATATGTGTCCGCACTTAAGCCACAAGCCAGCCCCCAATAGGGTCAGCTCGAGTTACAACGCTGTTACAACTCTCTCATCTGGGTGTCATGGCTAACATACGCTACGACACCGAGAAAGCCGTAGCAGCACCAACCTCATTATCCGCCTTGAATCCCATCAATGGGGTCAGCGGGGTGGTCTGTGCCAATATCTCGCACTCACTTATTTATAATCCAAGCATTTGTTGTAGTGCCTTGATCGCGACGACCGCATTGGCCTGAAACAATGCAATATGGATCGATCGCCAGCCCATCCTTGGTGTCGTCGTACGGAGGATGCAAAAGCGCCCCGAAGGTATCGGGGGGAAGGGTAAGTGGCCGGGCAAGTGAACTATGAGGTAGCCATACCAGCAGAGTGCCGTTGTCATAGGGCGTGGGGGTAAACATGAAATTGAATTTGTCGGCAAGTATGCCCACTCCAACTTTGTTCTCACTGTCCTTCAGATAATCTTTCACAAATTTATTTATAATTTCGTAGGACAAACGGATCCCGGTTATTGCTCCAGATCAAAGTACGGTTCGGTGCCCCGAGGAAGCAAAGGGGTATCTGGTTGTTGATACAAGGTAAATGTGCACGGCCTTAGCTCATATGCCATGTATGACCATAAAGTTGGCTGTGATTGAGTTCCCGTGATAAAAGTGCCGTCCAGTTGCTCTCGAGTGTAAATGCAGTACCCTTGCAGCTAAACTGTTGTTCTACTGGTCACACTCATATCGTGATCAGCTCACGTATGCATTTGGCTTGGAGAAGCGTATACCGTAAAGAGATATTCGATGAGATCCCGCGTGTACCTTTGCGATGAACCCCTGGGCCGGTGTTCTGAGCGCGGTTGGCGTCCTTTACATAGCACCTCTATTTTTAGTCCTCCTGAAAGGAAGTGATTGCAAACTCATCGTTTTCAACGTCTGAAGTGCGTATTTCAAGTCATGGATAATAATGACCACCTGAGCTTCAATCAGTACTACAAATGCATGGAGTGCGCATATACAAGACCAAGTGAATAATGTATGGTAAATGGATCCAAGGCGTGCTTATGGTAATTCGACCGGAACCCCTCGAAAAGATCCGAAAGCATACCAAGAGAACTAACTACGACAATACGCCAATCAGCCACCAGTGGCCCACAGTATGAGATATTCTACTTACATGATAGGGCAATTATTCAAGTAACTGTGAGCTCGGCCGATACTGGGCCAGTCTGGACGGGATCTCGAGTCCTCGAGAATTCTCGAAGAAGCTGGTGATGGGGTAAAAATATCGGAGATCGCGAATGAAGCGCTCGAAACGAGCCAATAACTGCGGATATTCCTACGAAGTTGTGCGCCTGAGGGAAGATAGCAGTAATACTCCTGCGAGCTTCTTCTCTGGAATGCCCACGATAGCGAGGGCGATTCATCTGATTCTGAGGATATATTTCTCGCCACTTTTCTCCTAATCGCATGGATTGGTAGTTGGCACGGATGCCGCCTGTTGGACAAATTACATGCGACCCGGGAGGAATCGGAAGGACAGATTGCATATCATGTGGTACCCACAGGAGTAGATTCCAATCCGAGTCGGCGATCCAGCCGTCTTGATTGATTTTGCACTGATCAAAAGGTTTGGTCTGAGGGTCTGCCGTCGCCCCGAGATTCCAGGATCGAATTACACCATCTTCGGAACCAGAGATAATGTGTGCACCGTCAGGGGAGAAGGTGGCGTGATTGATGCGCCCAGTGTGCCCTTTCAGCGGGCCAAATATCATGTTCCCAGTGTTATTGTTCCACACACGGACCGTTCCATCCAAAGACGAGGAGACAACGTGGCTGTTATCGGGGGAGAACGTGACCGACCGGATCCAGTGAGTATGCCCGGCGAAAGGGCCACGCAAAATGCTGCCGTTGTGCGAATCTGAGACAAGAATGGTCATATCATTTGAGCCTGAAACGACTTGTATTCCATCGGAGGAAAATGCCACACTGTTGACCGCGCGACTGTGATGATTTGTGGACCAGGAAGGTGCGGTGCTATCATAGACGTCCCACATACGTATGGTGCAATCTGTAGAGCCGGAGACGATGCGGGAACCGCCTGGCGAAAAGGAGATGGACGTCACTGTGCCTGTGTGAGCTTTGAACGGCTTGCTTCCTGGTGGATCATTTTCTGCGTTCCACAATCGAATTGTGCAGTCATCAGAGCAAGAGGCTACGTAGTTGCCGTCAGGCGAAAAAAGAACTGAGCGAACCCAACCTCTGTGGCCCAGGAGTGGTCTACCTATCAAAGCGCCTGTGCTTGCATCCCAGACACGTAAGGTACGGTCGCTAGAAGCAGAGACAATCCGCGTCCCGTCGTGGGAGAAGGCAGCGGATAAAATCTCTCCTGCATGGCCCCGGAGCGGCTCAATAATCAGTGCGCCTGTGTGCGTATCTTTGATATATATATTGCAATCGCTAGAGCCCACCGCAGCGCGCCGACAATCTGGCGAGAACGTGACTGAGCGAATGATACCAGCGAATGCCAATGGTTTGACCTGTGCCGTTGTTTCGTAACTTGCATCCCATACTAATACTGTACCATCATCAGAGCCGGATACGATACGTTTTGCGTCTGCAGTAAAGCACACTGAGTTGATTATGCCACAGCAACCCCCAATCGGTCCAGCTAATAAGGTCCCCTCCGAGGAATCCCATACGCATATAGTATGATCCCATGAGCCAGAAACGAGTCTTGAACCTTCAGGAGAGAATGCAACCGATGAAACGTCGCTTGTATGACCTCTAAGGGGGTCAAGGAGTATAGCGCCATCATGCATACCCCAGATACGGATAGTGCAGTCACGAGATGCAGATGCCAGGCGTAATCCATCTGGAGAGAATTTAGCCGAGTACACGCGATCCGTATGCCCTTGAAATGGCCCTGCAACCGTTATGCCTTGTAAGTCCCAGACTCGAATCGTAGAATCATACGAGCCAGATGCTAGATAGTTCCCGTCCGGGGAGAAGACTACCGACGTTACGTAGGCCTCATGTCCCTTGATGGGTTCACCCTCCTGCACGCCCGTGTATGAATCCCAGATCCTGATCGTGCAGTCCTCGGATCCGGAAACTAGGAGGGCCCCGTCTGGAGAAAAGGAAACTGAAAGGATCGGTGCAGCGTGTCCTTTGCAGGGACCAGCTAGTAGCTTACCGCCGTGAGCGTCCCAAATAGAGATGCCACCGTCGTTTCCTACCGATGCGATTCGATTACAACTAGGTGAGAGCGCGATCGACCATATTGAAGTACACTCATATCCTAGTGGCCCTGAAACTCGAGCACAAGTCGAAGCATCCCATACGGTGACAGTTCCGTCACTTAAGCCAGCCGCCACCCGTTTTCCGTCAGTCGACGAGGCAACTTCGTGTACAGACGATCCAGTATTCCACCCCATTAATGGGGCACTAGATCTAGCTGCCATCGCCGTACCGTCCAGCTCCAGGAGACCACGAGTCTGTGGCCAGTAAGATGTCCAGACATTACTCTGCTTTGGTACGAAAGGCAACATCGAGATATAAATATGAGGCGTGCTGAAGCTTGCAGGACTGACTGCAAAGGCAGTGACGAAGCTCTGAGCATCGCATAGAAGCTGATTTAGCTCATTCGATCCGTGAATAGTCTTGTATTAATGTTAGCGGGTGGGTTTCTGAGCTGGAGAGGGGCATTCCTCACCATCAGCCAATCCGACACTTGGATGAGCATCTGCTCTGCAACATTAATCAATCCTCTCAAGTTCATTACTTCCATCCAGAAGAGCAAGTGGTACTGAAGAAATCTTTCCAGTAACGGTAGGTGCCTCTGGGATAGCGTACTGGAAAGATGTTCAGCCCAGTATTTGCATGCATAAAGGAGCCCAGAAAGGTCGGGGATTGCTTGGCCCACTCTCTGTCTGAATTTCGGTACCTCCTGGTCTGAAAGATACGATGTTTCGAGGTTGCAAATGTTGAACCGTAGCTGTTGCGCCATCGCGTCGAAACACCAGGAAAGTAAGTGTTTGGCACGATGAGACTCGTTACAATAAAATCGACCGGCCCGTCTGGCACTAAGGATGAAACCCAAGAACCAAGGATGCGACATCGAAACCACCCTAGTATGTCGCGAAACATGGAGGACGGAGTGGAGTGGATCTAGTTCGAATGTTATGCGGCCCTCGGTAACGCTGAGTATTTCAGCCAATGTGGATATGGTGATCGGTTCGCGAACAGATACGATCGTCCAAAGTATCAGCCGCCGCAGGTCTATATCATCCTGATCCTGACTGATTTCGATTCCCTGGGATAAAATTACTCGATAGAGCTGATCCATGCCCTCGTTCTCTTCTTCGCCAGTATTGGATGAGGCTATTAGCACAGTTTGTAGGCGCCCCCGGCGTCCCTCAAGAGCTTGCTCCGAAAGAACATATAGGACAATTGAGACAGCGAAAGCAAAAAGACCACCTGTGCGTGCTGATAGAATCTCAATTTGCTGCTGGGAAGGTCGGATGGACGCCAACGACTCGGCCAGGTATGCCTGGATGTCTGCCTGAACTAGCGACTGGTTGACCTCGTGGAGGTGCAGAATTTCGCAGACCCCCGAGCCATCAGTGACTATCCTGTCGAGGATGGTTGGCTCTGGTCGACTAGTGACCACGAACTTGAGCGGAAGATTCTTCGCATACTGAAACAAAAGGTTGAGGATTCTTTCCTTCCCATCGTCGTCAGTACACTCGTCTAGCGCATCGATTACAACAACCGGATTTCTTGTCATTATGTCCCACACTTTGGTCAACGTCCGAGCACTAGTTTCTTGAATTGCACTTCGATATTCTGACTCGCCAAGGTGGGCTCTGCACCCAGTACCCCACTCAGCTCCGATCGATAGTCGTCAGAGTAGTGTGCGAGCTGGAAAGCGATTGTTGGCAGGATTCGATTCACATCCCGACAGTCCGGCGAGCTACGAGAGCAGAAGAAGCTGGCGCCAAGACGTTCCTCGTGCTCGAGCTGATTGCATAGGCTGTACACGATACTGGTTTTTCCGGTTCCCGCCACGCCGTTTATCCAGTAAATTGCTTTTGAGTGCTTGTTTCTCGTCCACGATTTGATTCCATGGAGTAACTGGACCCTTGTGCCATTCATGCACCCGACTCGCGTCTCCCCTTGTTTGTAGTAAGCCCACTGTGCGGGTATAATACCGATGAGCGGTGTCGTCTAAGTCCCACCAACAAGATACATTGGATTACTTCAAATCAGCTTCAGTGTCTAGCATGAGTCAAAACGACTAACGTTCCTACGTTCCCAGAGATCGTCTAGGACCTCAGGCAATCTATCTCGAGTATCTTCGTAAGCATCTCTTATCACAGAGTCGCTCGGTGTGTAGCGATACCACCCGCGTTTTCCTCTTTTCCTCCTGAGGGTGTCCTTGTATCCGGCAGAGGGATGCATAAGACGCAAACATTCCCAAATCACTCCAGCAAACAGATAGCAACTCGAATCAAGTGCATGATAGTACGGCTGTCGACTAGATACAACATCTGCAAGGGTTGCCAGCTCATAGAGGTGCAACGGATTGGCAGAATCGAAAGTGAGCTCTTCAAGAAACCTGTGAGGTGTAAGCTCGCACTCGTCGAGTAGTTTCCTGATATCTCCATCGTATGAGACCGTGAAAGCATCGTCAGCATCTATATTATGGAGGGAAGCCGGCAGAAATTTGCTCAAGTATCCTCGGTATGTCTTACTGGATGTGCGATCAAGGACCAGGTAATTAACGAGCCCCTCTACGTCGATATCTTCCACCTGAGCTACGATGAACTCGTGTTGCTCCCCCTCGCTCATTTTTCCATACCAAGCGGATTTTACAATGATGGACTCAGGTGGCGTGTCAGGATCGTAGCGATGGAGTAGCCATAGGTAAAGCTGCTTTGGCGAACGCGACCAATAACTCCCGGTGCGCCTAGTACATGTAGAACTTTTATCGAGGCCCTGAGGGAAGACATTCCTGAGATGAGTCTGGGATGGCTGCTCCGAGACCAAAGGCATGTCGGAGTCGATCTGGCACACTGTGAGCGACCTAGGTATCTAGATCTACACAAAGCTCACCAAGGAAATCTAGTGATGGGGGGATAGGATTGGAGCAATGTTTTTAAAATGATGGCATGGCAGGACTGACTGCGGGGCATTTAGTGTAAATTGGTGCAAATGGGAGGCCGCGCTAGCGCCACGAGGAGGCCTCATGGGAATAGCCGCAGTACTACACAATAGGGGCTACTGACGCAAATGAGTAAATGGTGAGGGCGTGGTTATAACCGGTTGCCTGGGTCAGGATTGGTGGCGGAGGTGAGCACACGTGGCCCACTACAAGCCATGCGACTCTCTCGTTTTGATGACCATGACCGGGTGAAGGATACTAGCTACCATGCTATGACCGCAGCTCAGTAGAAATTTAACACAAAAACGCTGACGATTGTGAAACCAGCGAATTTATCACGACATTGGATAGTCATTTGGAACGTATTACTTTTTTCCGAAACGTAGATACATGCACTCGGCGCTTCTGAACATCGATTCCTTTTTAAGATCACTTCCGAGCCTAATTCCTGTGGAACAGCATTAGAACCTGGTGGTATCAAACCACGCGAGTCCAGCACGGTTTGTCTACACCGTCTCTCTGCATTAGCAAAATCTCCTTTGGCTCCTGGTGCTACAGAGCATTCCGTAACGTCTTCAGATTGGTTGTGGAGCGCTAGGAGCCAATCAGGTTTGGCCGGCGTGTGATTGCCCGTATTTATAGTATATGCGTAATCTGAGTCCCATCAAACCTGTTCAAGTGCGTTATCCGGTTGCTAATTCCTGGTATATGATGATTGTGCCGGAGACTAGCGCTATAAATATGGCTCTAAATAACAAAACTGTCCAGCTTGGGGGTCGAACCCAAGACCTCTGAGTTTACGTAAGTAGGTATTAGCTCAGCGCTCTAACCAACTGAGCTAGCCAGACCATGCAAAGGGTTGTAGTGGTAGGAGCTTGTATTTTGTAGGTTTTTTTTTGCACAGGGAAGCAATACCTTATTCCTAGTACACTTTGCCAATATTTTTTAGTCGCTTTCATTGCCCTGTTCCTCCTCCAAAGTGCCACATACTAGACTCACGTTACAGAGTTGGCGTTTCGTGCACTCAAATTACCTCCAGGGGGAATAAGTGGGTGCGGTCCCACAGCGGTCAGTTGGTCAGTTGGTCGGATAGAGCACTGGTCAGATAGCAGATACTTGCATCCGACCGGACACCCGGCTGATGTGAGTTTCAGTCACTTGGTGCTTTCCGGTGCAAGGCCAGAGATAGATCCAGGGTTTGAGGATATATCCAGTTGCATCCATAGGATGAGACCTAATCTCGCTTTGGATTTTTATACTTGTCTATGGGTAGGTTGCGGAATGTCACTCAAACACAGTTTGCATCAGTTGTTTGCCTCGTTGACAAATCCGGGCAATTCCATGGAAATTAATTACACCCAACGATCTGACCAGTGCTCATCTGACCAACTGGCCATCTGACCACTAATACGGGGCCGCACCCAGTAATTAAATTTCGTAATTCCAACGCCCCACAATGGGTTGTGTTCAGTTTACGGAGGTGCGGATCAACTCTTTGTGAGCAACCGTCTGCACAGCCAGCTTGAATTTGAACGGCTTGGGGTGGCTATATGCAGGAGAATGAGCAATGCTAACTGTTAGAATAATTGCTTTTTGAATCTTACAACGTCATATCATCGGCAAAGTTCAGGCTGCCTCAATATTACAACCGTGCCTGTCCTGTGTGGGATATATGTTGAACACCATTAGTACTGACAAAACAAGCAGTAAAAGTGAGGCTTTGTCAAAATAGATACCAGGGCAGCATCCAAAAACCTGATTGGAGGCTGACCATTGACATCAATATATGCGGAACCTTACGGGCGGCCCCAGTCAAACACTGGAGAAGGAGGGACTAATGGGGCCAAAATCTATCTGGCTTGAACTTTTCAGGATTCTTGTAAACCTCTGAATCCTGTGTCATAGCCCTGCGTACAAATACGCTAATTCACAAGGACACTTATCCAACCACAGACTTAGTGCACTAGATGATACTGAATTTAGGACATTCCAAGTTGGCCCTTTTAAGGAAAAGACATACAAGATATCAGTACGTACTGAATCTGAATGTAAGTATCTTTTCTGGAATTTACGCACGATTTGAAATCATCCGGAATTTCAGGACAAGAACCTCATACAGGGGCTTATGCACCACTGACCCGGCAGCCAACATGATTGTAGCAAGAGCAAGCGAGTCATCGTGCATGATAAGCAGTCCCTTGCCACCACAAAAGTTGGGGAGAGTCCTTGATTCCGCTGGTCAGCCTTGTATTATATTTCCCACAACAGGTATCAAATTCAGAAGGAGCGCCCTCCGGCACTCCCTGTAAATAGTCTACATTTTCTCTTTGCATAAAACAAGCGACAATGCTCTTTGGTCCCGTCATCACACACACTCTTTCAGAATTCAGCTATTCATGGGATAGGGCTCTCTCCCATATTGACTGATGCTTAGGTGGCCTAAGCCTTCTCTAGGCAAGGGAAACAAATGCTTGGCCAAGAAATTATCATCACCTCCCGGTATATCAACAAGGGTTTCTGGGCAGTTCAAAGGCCTCAAGGCTAGCTCCCAAAATAAGGTATAGTGGTATCAACATTAGTTCTCTATCAGGTGCAGGGGGCTGTTCATTACAGGGTACTCATATCCCATGATCACTTTTGGCCACTTTTTGTTAGGGGTTGGTATTGCATAATACAGCCCTTAGCTCTTGCAAGTTGGTCCTCTGACCAAGCATAAGCTAACATGGGCAGGACCTCAGTTATCTAGTAGGAGGGTTTTTTTTTGCTTATGCCCGGAAACACTCAAGATGTTCACAGCTTTTGGGTTTATCTGCAACTCACTAGAGGAAGGCTCCTAGCATCCAGCACTGCACACTCTAGCATCATAATTGTCCCCCTATTGACCCTGCCTAGGCCTCCAATTACACCATGTTCAATTGATTGACTGCCAGGGCACTGGCTTTTAGTGGCAATTAAATATCTGGAGATACAGTGGCATGCAAATCAAGTGCAACACGTCACCTGTTGCACTTGAACTTGCCGCAACTCCCAATATCGACCAATTGAGGTCTCCATGTAATATTAAATATTGTGCGCAAAGGTTTATTATACTACTATACAAGTTTACAGAATGTTCAGACCAACAAGCAGGGAGGTGTGCCACACACAATGTGGCAGTTGGTTGCATTTGTTTTGCTGCTGACCAATGCCATTTCCAACCATGCACAAAACATGTCTGTTGCACAAGCATACATCAAGAAAACCAAAACCTAACTTAATAACAAGTATTGCCCCCCTTTGCAGCTATTAGCTCCTCCACTTGGTGAGGCATAGAATCATACAATTTCTTGATATATGCAGGGGGGATGCAGTCCCACTCCTCCTGCAGTGCTTCCCACAGAGCATTGGCATTAGTGGGTAAAATTGGCTGCATTTGCACCCAATGATCAAGATAGTCCCAGACATTCTCAATAATGTTCATGTCGGGGCTATTTGCTGTTGTGAGCCAGCTCTCTCCATCAGGCTTGTCATGCATCTTGCCTGTCTGCTCTTGTGTTTGTTGTTCTGTTTGTCTGTTGTTTGTCTTTTCCTGTGCCGTGTTGCCATGTTCTTGTGGTTGTTCTGTTACTTTGTGTAACACGGCTGTGCTTTGTACGAGTCATGTCTGCCTGCGCAGCATGACTCACTTGGACACTCTTGTCTGGCTTGTATGTATGACTTGTGCGGCTGCGTCTTGTATGACTTGGTCTTGTTCTGATTATATATAGAGGACCAACAAGCCTGGTAAACCCAGCTGGTTTTGTCTTGTCAAACATTCCCTCTGAGTGACACTTTGAACCACCCCTACCCTTGAGAGTCTACAGCCACTTAAGTGTGGTGCAATTCAAGAGGTATCTCAGGTCTTAGTGCTGTCCACTCTCTCTTGCAGCTTGTCTCATAGCCATCAAGAAGAAGCTTACAACATTACAAAACAAGCTTCATACTATGTCTACAAGCACTTCAACACCTGTTGAACAGGGACTACAAGAGGATACAGTCTCAAGACCTGTGTCCACTACAAGCATACAAAGAGGACCTAGTAGAGCCGCTAGACCAGCCTCATCACTCAGTGAAAGCATACTTGCACATGCACAAGCAGGACATCCAGTTCCATCAAGAGTACCCAGCCAAAGCACAGTACCAGGAACATTTCAAGCAGAGGCATTGTTAGTTGAAGAACATCCCCAGGAGGAAGAATGGGAACCCAGCAACAAAACTTATGTACCGGAACCCAAAGTAATAACCATCACGTCTGATGGAACAACTCCTTGTTGAGGATTTGGGTTTGGCTATTTTTCTCCCCAGCCCAAGCCACACAGTGGGGTCTCCCTAATTCCAATTTGTCCTCCACCTACACCACAAGTCCCACACATCTCAGGAACAATCACCAACATGGGCCCTATCCCTTTGTCTTTACCCAAAAGACCGCAACCACTGGTAACCCTGGCAGCAGGGCCTTCCGCTGATCCACGACCCATTAGCAATAGTTCTTCTAGTACACAAAGAACTGCCATCCAGAGCTTAGACGAACTAGACAACCTCCTGATCAGACGTCATAATGCAACGCTAAGGGTTATTGAAGGACTAAGGGTTGGTCTTACACAAAGAATTGCTGGACTAGAACAAGAAGCAAGAGTACTAGCAAACAACCAAGAAATTTTCAACAATACAATCAGAGGAATACAACAATCCCTTATGGATATTCTTAATTCTGCCCAAAATGCCAAACATAACAGCTACCTCACAGGAAGAGAGGTAGACACTGTCCGAAACAAAGTCACAAACACTCAAGGACTTGTAACAAATGTACAACGAGACCTTGACACTACACGCCAAGGCCAGCTTCAGTGGAACAAAGCAGTGACTCAAGGGATTGAGCAAGTTTGGGAGGGGTTCACAACATTGAACAAACAAGTGGCAACTATGGAACAATCCCTAACCAACCTAAGGGAAGAAGTCAATGAGGCCTCATTACATGCACCTAGCAAATGATCTGCACCAGAAGCCAAATCTACAAGAATTGACAACCTAGAACAAAGACTCCAGTGCCTACTCAACTCCCAAGATGGAAGCCCACCAAGACAACCTAAGGTCACTAGACCAGAAGCTTTTGATGGGAAGAAAGGAGAAGGAGCAGAGATGTTCATCACCCAGATGGAAAGTTACTTTGTCAGGTTGGGTGACCAATAAAGTTCTGTACAAGAATGGATTAGAGAAGCATTAGCCAACTTCAAATTGGATAACCAGTCTGCTACACATTGGGCACAGGTGTTACTCCGATCTATGAACAATGGGGTTCCAGACCCAAACCTAACGTCATGGGAAACATTCAAGACACACTTCATGGAGCAATTCAGTGACCCTAGCAAGAAGGCCAAGGCAGAGGCCAATATCCAAAAAAGCAAGCAGATCAACTTGGGAGCCAATTATGCAATGGAATCCTGCTTTCATATGGTCAATGTGAATTGGGGGGAAGAAGCTCTTATCAACCAATTCAAGGAAGGACTCAAGCCAGAAATCAAAACAGAATTGGCATGATTTGAACTCTCCCTTATCAACAAGGATGGAACTGAAAGGCACCTTAACCTTAATCAATGGATCACCCTTGCAATTTCTATTGATCAGAAATTGCAACAAATCAAGACCTCTACCGGAAAGAAAGCATTTCAATCAACCACTAGCAGACAAACCTCTATGAAGCAGTTGCCAGACAAAGTATACAAGGCAAGGATGGCATCAAACCAATGTCTGAAGTGTGGACAAGAAGGACACTGTTCACTCAAATGCTTGTCCAAGGAGTGGATAACAACCAAACCCAACGTAAAGGGAAGAGAAGCAACAATCATAGAAGAATTGGGAAAAGAAGGGGTCTCCCTCTAACTGTGTGGGGAGAGACTGAAGAACTGGCAATGTACTTTAGAGCAAACAAAGAATCCACAATTGTTTACAGCTATGTTGCTGGAATCACAGACCCAATTGCCACTCTTATCAACTCTGGAGCCTCCTGAAATTTTGTTGATATCACTTGGGCCAGGAAGAATAACATTGCCTTGAGTGAGCTCCCTGTCCCTCAAAAAGTTATTGGAATACAAGGAAAGGAGCTGTCCCACACTATCTGCTTCAAAACATGTATGGAGATAATGGTCAAAGGAAAAATGTTTAAAGAAGAATTCTTTGCTATGCCTATGGGTGACACAAACATCATCCTAGGACTTTCCTGGCTAGAAACTGCAAACCCTAACATTGATTGGAAGCAAAAAAGCATCTCTTGGAGAGACAAGGAAATACATGGAAGAGAAGCAACCTTAGACCTTATCCTGGAAGAATTGAAGGAGTTTGAGGATGTTTTTAGCAAAGAAAGGTTCAAACACATTCCGGATCACTGTCCTTACAATTGTGCTATCAACTTCAAGGAGGGTGCAGAACTTCCAAAGCCAGCAAGACCTATACCTTTATCCCCAGCCAAATCCATTGCAATGAGAGAGTACCTTCATGAAGAACTTGCTGCAGGAAAAATCAGACCTAGCAAATCCCCAATAGTGTTGGCATGTTTTTTTTGTCAAAAAATCAGGCCCACTGGGGGGGTTACAACTGGTACAAGACCTATGACCCATTAACACCATCACAAAGGACAACAGATTCCCTATGCCCCTTATGGAAGACCTGCTTGACAAAATAAAGGATGCAAAAATCTTCTCAAAAATTGACCTAAGGATGGGGTTCAATAACATCCGCATCAGGGAAGGAGATGAATGGAAGACCACATTCAGAACAAAGGAAGGACTATTTGAATACAATGCCATGCTGTTTGGACTGAAAAACGCACCAGCAACATTTCAACAATATATGAATCACATCTTCCACAACAAAATTGATGTGTGTGTCATTGTTTATATTGACAACATCCTTGTCTTCTCAAAAACCCGTTCTCAACATGTGGTGGACCTACAAGAAGTACTCCAAATCCTGAAGGAGAACAACCTTTTTGCAAAGCTGCCAAAATGTGAGTTCTTTGTATCAGAACTGATTTACATGGGACTGAAGATCAGCAAGGAGGGTGTATCCATGGACAAAGAAAAAATCAAGGCCATAAAGGAATGGAAGGAACCAAAGACAGTGAAGCAAGTGCAAGCATTCTTAGGTTTTGCAAACTTCTATAGAAGATTTGTACCCAGTTTCTTCACAATTGCCAAACCACTCACAGGATTGACACAGAAGGATCTTCCATGGAAATGGGGAAATGAAGAACAGAAAGCATTTGAAGGTATCAAGGAAATGATTTGCAAGGATCCCATACTCCAACACCCCAATCTGGAAAAGCTGTTTTTCCTTGAGACTGACACTAGTGGAGTAGCAATGGGGGCAATACTATCCCAGAGACAAGAAGACAGAAGACTACACCCAATTGCGTTCTTTTCCAAATCCTTCAACCCAGCACAGATGAACTACAATGTTCACAATAAAGAACTTATGGCAATCATTGAAGCACTCACACATTGGAGGCTTTACCTGGAAGGGACAAAGGAGGAAATCACAATATACACAGACCACAGAAACCTCCAGTTCTGGAAAGACTCAAAAACATTCAATCAGAGACACGCACACTGGCACCAAATACTTGCTTCTTACAACTTTGTGATTATATACCGGCCAGGAATCCTCTTGCAAAAACCAGACCTACTGTCTAGAAGGGCCAACCACACCAAAATTCTGTCAGCAGAACAAGTCATGATTGCTGACAAAAAATTCTGAGGCTTTGCAGGAGGATTCAAGGAAGACATCATTAGTGATTTTATTGAAGTGCAACAAGAAGTTCCAAGTCTACATGGAGTAATTGAACTCTGCAAAAAGAAGGAATTGCTACCTAGGAGTATTCTGTCCAGTGTAAAGGATTACAAACTATGCAAGGGACTACTGTGGTACAAAGGAAAGATAGTAGTTCCAGAAGACAAGGATTGCCATTTATTGGTATTGAGGCTGCATCATGATTCACCTATCACTGGTCACCAAGGACATGCAAGAACCCTAGAACTTGTTTTGAGATGGTACTACTGGCCAGGAATGAAGCAAAGTGTCAACAAATATGTAGATTCATGCAAACAGTGTCAAAGAGCAAAAGGTACAAGAACGCAAGCTCCTTTGAAACTGTTACAAATTGCAAATGAGCCATGGGAAGACATAGCATACGACTTCATTGTAAAACTCCCTAACTCAAAGGGAATGGACAGCATTCTTGTCATAGTGGACAGATTCTCCAGGATGGCACACTTCATACCTTGCAGGGAGTTGCACAAGGCAAACAAATTAGCAGAGCTATTCCTGAGCAATGTCTGGAAACTTCATGGATTTCCCAAAAGCACTGTATTGGACCAAGGAAGCACTTTTAACAGCAAACTGCTGAAAGCAAACTACAAGAGAATTGGGGTCTCACCTGCTTTTAATACTGCATACCACCCTCAAACTGACGGAATTACGGAACAAGTTAACCAATGGCTAGAAGCATGGCTGTGCACCTTCATCAACCACCATCAGGACAATTGGGTGGAATTACTGCCTACTGCCAAATTCTGTTACAACATGCACAAGCACAGGGTAACAGGAAAGAGCCCTTTTGAACTTGTCTACAGAAAGGAACCTTTATGGAATATATCCAGTGTAGTGACAGAGGTTCCTGAAGCAAACACTGTAACAACAAGATGGGAAGAAGCTAGGAAGGAAGCTAGCGCCGCTATGGAACTACACCAGATAAAGGAAAGGAATGTCAAGGAGGACTACCAGGAAGGAGATCTTGTATGGTTATTTGGTCCAGACATCAAATCAAACAGACCATCCAAAAAACTGGATAACAAGAAGTTCGGACCCTTCCCTGTGAAAAGAAAAATATCTTCTCATGCTTACAAGCTGGATCTACTGCCCACTATGAAGAAGCACCCTGTTTTCCATATCAACCTTCTAAGTCAGTACAAAGTTGACAAAGAATTCAATTGGAACCAACCGCATCCTCCACCAATTGTCACAGAAGAAGGAAGCAAAGAATACAAAGTTGAGAAAATTGTCAATTGGAAAATGACAAAGGAAGGGGTTTTCTATAGAATCTGATGGAAAGAATGGCAGAAGTTCTTGGATGAACTGGGTAACACTGTGTTCAATCCCATTGATCTAACCTTGGAGGAGGATGAAGGAGTGGAGGAGTTTATGCTGCAGAAGGGGAAGGACTGCGCAGTCCAGTCAGTCCATTTGAGTCCCCCAAATGGACTCTTAGGAGGGGGTAATGTCATGAGCCAGCTCTCTCCATCAGGCTTGTTGTGCATCTTGCCTGTCTGCTCTTGTGTTTGTTGTTCTGTTTGTCTGTTGTTTGTCCTTTCCTGTGCCACATTGCCATGTTCTTGTGGTTGTTCTGTTACTTTGTGTAACATGGCTGCGCTTTGTACAAGTCATGTCTGCCTGCGCAGCATGACTCACTTGGACACTCCTGTCTGGCTTGTATGTATGACTTGTGCGGCTGCGTCTTGTATGACTTGGTCTTGTTCTGATTATATATAGAGGACCAACAAGCCTGGTAAACCCAGCTTGTTTTGTCTTGTCAAACATTCCCTCTGAGTGACACTTTGAACCACCCCTACCCTTGGGAGTCTACAGCCACTTAAGTGTGGTGCAATTCAAGAGGTATCTCAGGTCTTAGTGCTGTCCACTCTCTCTTGTGGCTTGTCTCATAGCCATCAAGAAGAAGCTTACAACATTTGCTGGCCACAGGAGGACTTCTATGTTGTGATCTGTTAGCCAGCGCTTTGTGAGCTTGGCTGTATGCTTTGGGTTGTTATCATGCTGGAATATGATGTGGCAAGGAGTGTGCTGGTAGTCTTGGAGGGTTCCAAGAAGCTCCTCCTCCAATATTTCTGTGTATCAGGCTGCAGTAAGTTGCCCTTCAATTCAATGCAGATGCCCTACTCCTTGAGGGGTAATACAGCCCCACACCATGACCTTCCCCCCACTGTGTTTGATGGTTTTTTGGGTATAATGTGGATCTAGGGCCTGTCCTGGTTTCCTCCAAACAACTTGGGGCCCATTGCTTCCAAATATGTGGAATTTGGACTCGTTGGACAGGAGGACCTGGTGCCAAGCACATGCAGACCACATTGCATGGTCTCTAGCCCATGCACAACAGACACATTTATGGCAAGCTGTGAGGAGTGGAACACACCAACAAATGTAGGAGTAAATGCCCAGCTCACAGAGGTGACAACAAATGGCGTCAGCAGAAACATCAGGGAAATAATCCTGTTGTATTTGGACTGCAGTTGAAACTTGGGTCCCGGCAAGAGATAGTGCTGCAAATTGAGCATCAGCAAGCTTCAATTTACATGGACAACCAGACTTTGCATGGTTTGAAAGGAAACTGCATGTCTTGCAGTACCTCTGCAAGGTTTGACTGATGGTGGACGGGTGAACATTCAGCTGAGTGGAGATTTTGTAGATGGTACAACCAGTGTCACAGAGAGCAACAATCTGGGCTCAAGTCTCGAGAGAGAGCTGGCGGTACTTCATGCAGAGGTCTGTGTGCAAAATAAAATCCCATCAAGAGGGCTTCAATAGCGGGAAACGGGTGGTTTGGGTGAGGGTACCACAAGCCAATTGGTCAGCAGCAAAACAAGTCAACCAACTGCCACATTGTGTGTGGCACACCTCCATGCTCGTTGGTCCGAACATTCTGTAAATTTGTATAGTAGTATAATAAACCTTTGCGCACAATATTTAATATTACATGGAGACCTGAATCGGTCGATATCGGGAGTCGCGGCAAGTGCAAGTGCAACAGGCGACGTGTTGCACTTGATTTGCATGCCACTGTATTTGCATTCCCCACCATGCGTGTCTTCGAGTGATCGATCAGGTACACAGGCGAACAACCGTACAATTCGGAGACGAGGCAATCCCCTCTTGATCAATATGCAAAAGGCACATTCCTCTCTCGATAAGGCATAGATTTAAAGATCTCAAGTTTACATATTCAGGTCGTGTGTTCTCACACTGAGGTGCGTATCAATTCATCGTGCCGAGCAGAACGAGGGACAAGTCGGAACTTGAATGGCTCCGGTCGACTATATGCGTAGTGTTCAGGTGGGTTCAGGATCAAGTCGGTTCATTGGCTACTCACAGCGTAATCTCGTTGGCTATGCGCAGTGTCGTCTTGATATCTCGACCGTGCTCGTCCTGTGCGGGGCGGATATTGAACGTCATGAGCACCGATGCGATAACCAGAAACAGGGAAGTCTCTGCAAAGTAGATCCCGGGGCAGGCTCTGTGCAAATGATCAGTGTCAGAAGAGTGGCACGAGCACTATCGTATGCTAGAAGCGTACCGCCGGCCCCAGCCAAATGTAGGCGGGTGAGGAACCGAGGGATCTAAGAATCGATCTGGATCAAAGGTTTCCGGATCTTTGTACACCTTTGGGTCCCGCGTCATGGCCCTACGGGTCCGAGATGGTTTTGGTTAATAGAGGAAACAATCGGCTCGGGAGACTCGAACAAACCAAACATTTCCAAATCTACATCGTCCAAGTTAATTTCGGCTAGATTCACGTTCACGAAGGCAAGGTCGCACGTACAAAATAGCCCCCTTTGGTATATCATAGCCGAGGTACTTGTCGTCCTGGAAGCAAGTGTGGGGGAGAGCTATGCAAGCCCAATATTATATCAACCTTGGCTTGAACTGGATGACTTACCAAGTGGTCCTGCAGGCGCCCATCGGAGCGTCTCTTGAATGAATCGTCCGATATAGGGCAGCTTCTCTTGATCTTCGACGGTTGGGAGTCGGCTGGTCCCGAGTACAGAGTCAAGCTCCTCTTGGGCCTTCTTTTGGACTTCTGGGAAGAGTAACATCGCGATGAAGAACATCAACAACGTATTGACCGACTATATGCATATTTTTCTTGGTTAGGCCATGCGTTGGATTCAAACACGCTGTATCTTACCGTGTCTGCTCCACCTGTAATCCATCGTGCATCGCTGTTAACCCGAAGTAGGTAAATGCAATACATACATACCCCCGAATAGCCCCAATGCAGCTTCTCGTACGTATTCATCCGCCTGTTCCTCGGTGAGTCCCAGTCGCAATGCTTCGCTCTTGGATGTTTTAGCCATGATCGTCTCGTGGTTTTCTCTCTCCTGCCTGCCATGACGTCAACATTCGACTGTTCGGGGAATGAGCTTACGATATTAGCCATTGCTGTCCGATAACTCTCCTCCAAGAGATCGTCTTTTTTTGTTTTCGCCACGCTCTCGCCGTTGCTTTCCACCCGGTTCCTGGGAACCAGTCCGGGACATGAACAAGGGCTGGTATCACGTTGACCATGAAATCTAACCCAATGTCAGGATCACATCTGAACAAAAGACCGGGCTTGGCACGTACTGGACGGCATC
Source organism: Ceratobasidium sp. AG-K (assembly GCA_037039685.1). NCBI lineage: Eukaryota > Fungi > Basidiomycota > Agaricomycetes > Cantharellales > Ceratobasidiaceae > Ceratobasidium > Ceratobasidium sp. AG-K. Next base: position 1,879,970 of record JAWNGF010000009.1, on the reverse strand, counting down.
ATCGCCTTGGTAAGGTTACTAATCGCCTTTTGCGCGCCGACCATCAAAGGGTCATCCAGCGATTTAACCGTGTAGCCATAAATCGCACGCAGCATCGTTCCAGCAATCGTCCTAACACACAATCAGATCCAAACCATACACCCTCAAACCACTTACAAGTACAACTCCGACTCGCACGCTTCAGACGTAATAGTCCCGGTCCCCCGAGCGAGCAAACGAGTCAAAAACAAGTGCGTTTCGTGCGTTTGGGAGCGTTGGAATCCGTCCGACGATCGTTTGCTGAGCCAAGGGTTGATGAGTCGTCGGTACATTTTCCAGCGGTCACCGTATCCTGCAATGGCGAGGTAATGTCCCCAGTTGAGCCTATTGCAAGTTAGATGGGAATTGGCGCGAGTGGTTGGACGTACAGTGATGGTTCGGAGACCATGGGTGGAACGGTTCGGTCAGAGTAGATGGCTGATCGTTTTTCAAAGAGGTTTTCGGCGTCTTCGCGGTCGTTGAGGATGATCATTGTGGTACCCAATGCCGACACGGAGATGATTTTGCCTACAAGTCGCAGAATAGATATTAGTACCGTTGGACGCGTGATTTTATCCCATACTCGGGTGGCAGGATTCTGGGACGGGAAAGCCGTTCATAACGACCAACTCTCCGCATCATAACAACCAGTAGGATTTAGAAGATTATGACTCGGATATCGCACTCACTACCCAATTCTTCCCCAATCTTCATATACCCAAGATACTCAAACTCTTGCGGAATCGAAAACAAGTTCCCAATCACAGGATACGACGGCGGACTCGGCGGGAGGGTATACTTTGGTTTCTGCGTCGCCTTGCTAATCGTATACACAGCAAGACCGGTGGCCAACGCCAGACCAGCCAACGCGAGCGGTTTGTCTTGTATACTAGCCATGGCGCGGGATAAGGAGCGCAGGCGCGAGAGGTGCCTCTATCAAGATTGCGGCCGCAAAAAACGACCCTCGAACGGGTGGTGGCATTCGCGTCGTTACGTAAGGTGTATGTGCCTATCCCTTTTCGAGGTGTGATTAGAGGAATGCGCGATCGGTGGTCTCGTTTGGTACGAGATTTCATTTTGTGATGGGAGATGCCGGGCTGTCTGGTGTGCGTTTGTCGTTTGTGGCTATTGCGACTGGGGATATCGAGTCGGGTGAACACGTCTTGGTCTTTGTGCCTGGAAATCGCACAGTTCATCAGAAAGCCGGCGTCCGATTGGCTCGTACCAAACACAACTCTTTCTATGAACCAATCCCGTCATGGTCCTATGGCAATTGCCTTTTGTCAACCCGATCGATCCTCGACGCAAGGCACAACCACCCGACCAGACGGAAACTTGGCGAGAAGATCAACGGGATTTACACTCCCCATTCGAGCCGTGGCTGCCATTTGCTTCGAACACAGCCACTGATCGCCCAGTCACGTGCAACTTTGTGTTTGTCTCTTGACCAGCATGGCGCCTGGCGTACCACCCGGTTCCGTAGTGATTACCGTTCCGCGACACGCGAGTGCAGCTGCGTCCGAGGAGTTGCTGTCCGAGATCAAGCAAGCTGCCGAGTCTGAAGGAAAACGTTTTTCGTATGACCATGGAGGAGCTGGTCAGACGGCGAGGAGTAAAGCTGCAGTGAGTCCTGTTACACATCATTTATCTAAGCTAATATCGTGTAGCTCCAAGCATCGGAATGGAACAGCCTCTTGATATCGGCACGAGCAGCCCGAGGACCCCAATGGGACGTCGGGATCCAACAGTAAGCACCTCGACACCGTCTGGCCCACGCTCACACTCCACAGATACCTCGTTGACAAGGAATCCAACCTGTACTACGACCCCACCCCTCTGAGCGGCCACGAAACCACCACCGAGGAAAAACCAGACGAGTCGGGGAACATGGTCAGCGACAGCGGGACACCGATCACACCCGTCACAGGCGAGCAGACGTTTGAGCGCAGAAGGACAAGGGCAGGTGGAGGAGGGTATTGATGGTACGACTCGACTTGTAGTTATTCTTTTTATGACACGTCTTTTGGTGTTTTCTTGGGATGATTACGTCAGCGTGTCGCGTTTGTGCTCGACAGCCACGGGCCATTCATGTCGTCGCTTACTCCACTTAGCACGCCCCCTTCTACGCCTGGTTCCAAGTCCCCTGGGTCCAAGTCACCCGTACCTACAACGCCTGGCACGGCTCGGCCGTTATCTAAACTCGCCTCGACGCCTCCACTCACGGCCGGCTCACCTGCTCCGCTCTCACCCAATCCTCAAAGTGCCCAATTTCTGAATACGCAAGAACTATTGTCGCCTCTGTCGCCTTTACCGGGGGGAGAGACTCCACCCGTGTCGCCGGGAATTACGCGAAGTGCCCGAGGTGGACGCGCACGGGACTTGTTGAGGAAGCATTATGGGCTGGGTGTGGCGGCTGCTACTGGGAGTCTGAGATCCAAGGATCCTATGGATTTGGGTGGGCTTGTCGAGTCTGTCGAGATTCTAACGCTATAACTCCTATCGGTTTAGACTCTCCGAATTTCGATGTGAAAGCGTACTATGAGCACCTCATCACTACCGCCACGTTACCAGAGTTACTCAAAAAGGAGAATGAGCTGGTACAGGGTGAGCCCAGGTCCAATCTATCTACCAATGCTGACCTCCCACAGAGATCCGACAACTCGACGGCGAACGACAATCCCTCGTATACAACCACCACCACGAACTCATCGCCGCGAGCGACACCATTTCCGCTGTACGTCCCCCGCCTCACCCTCCACTCCCACTCACCCTCCCTAGATGAAAACCCGGGCCGAGAGCCTCGATGCAGACTTGGACAAGCTCATGTCCGCATTCTCCGAAATCTCTCGACTGAGCGCAGAAGTATCCGTCGAACCACAACTAATGTAATACATTGTAATCTATGACATTTCAACGTCTTCGTCTTCCCACTCCTCGTCCTCCTCGTCCCCCTGCTCAGACGAAGGTTTGATCCCGAGCTCGTCGAGTTGAGCGAGCAGTTCCTCGACGTGTGCAAGCATCGGTTGGTCAGGGTGTCCTTGGCCCGTATGCAACTACACCCATCAGCAAACGTCAACAACCACCTCCAAACTTACCATTTTACACGTCTCGAGACAATCCCGCGCATCCCTCGCCAAGTCCTCCCAATCCAACTCTTCCTTTCCCTTGCCCTTGTCCGCAGGCTCCTTGACCTGCTGGGCCATCCCCCACAAACACCACCCCTCCAAATACCACGCTTCCACATCTTGGTCGTCCTCGGCCACCACTCCCGCAATCACTTCCAGCGCATCCCCGTTTCCGCCCAACTCGAGCATGAGCTTGGCTAGCTGGAGTCGAGTCTCGCCGGGTGGGATTTTGAGGTCGCCGGGTGGGAGGTCTCGCCAGGCTGCCCAGGCTGCTGCGACGCTTTTTTGTGCATCGTCGGGGCGGGACTGGGAGAGTCGGATGGAGGCCTCGGATTGAAGGACTTCGACGTTTCCGGGGTCTGTCGAGTGGGCGAGGGCGAGTAGGTTGTCGCATTCTGTTTCAGCGTTGGGTTCCATACTGCCGAGTGTGAGATTTAGTCGGGAGTAAGGAGGATACTCACCACAAGTCGGACATCCAAATCTCGATCATCGCTACGAGAGCCTTGGCCGCCGTCTTTTTCAGCTCGTCGAGATCTGCGGTTCCTGCGTTCACTCGCTGGACGATCAAGTCCACTGCAGACTGGTAATACTTGAGCGCTTCGTGCGGCCCGTCGCTCAGTTGTGCCAGGTACAGATACGCCGAGTGGGGTGGGGGATTAGGGGCAGTAGGAGAGGGGGGAACGAGTGCGAGGAGTGTCTGGCTGATGCATGTTAGCGAGATGCACCTAATTAACCTGGTGAGACTTACCTGTGTGGCCGATTCAAGCTCCCCTCGTTCCAAGTCTACTACGGCGCTCATCTCTCGGGCCTCGACGTTGGTGGGATCTCGGTCGAGTATCCGTTGGACGAACCGATGGGCGAGGTCATAGTTACATTGGATCACTAGTTCTTGTGCCTTCTCGAACAATGATTCGATAGACGGTTCGGGCCCAGTTGTCGCCGCTGCTTTAGTGGCCTTGACTTTCTTGGCTTTCGTACGACCCATCGTCGATCACAGTGGAGAGCAATGAAACTCTAATTGGCAATATAATTTTACCCTCATCACGTGCACATCCACAAACGATACGATTCCAATATGTACAAAGAAAGTTCCATAGTATAGTACAAGACATCGAGCGGCCGTCGAGGCCGTCGATTAGCCAGACGCCTCGACCGCCGCTCCGGTTCTGTTTCGCTTTTTGCTAGCCGACCCCCCCGCCTCGGTTCGTCGCTTTCGACCGGTGGTGGCAGAGGGCGAGACGGCCCCGCTTCCGCTTGTGATTTGGCTGGTGGCAACTGTTGCACTCGAGCTTGCGTTGGGGTCTTCGGGGACCATGTGCGAGGGAGGGAACGGTGCGCCGTATACGCCGGGGGGAAGGATCCATCCTTGACCTGGCGCGGGGACTTGGTACACATATGCGATTTGTGGGTGTCCTAGGGGTTGCTGGTGTGGCAGATTAGGTTGGGCGGGTTGGGAGGGTTGGGCGGGCTGTGGAGGTTGTTGTTGCGGCGGATGGGGATGGATGAACCCAGAGGGAGTGCGCGAGATGGTGGGTGGGCCGAGTTGGGTGGGCGTCATATGGGATTGGGCTTGAGCTTGTGCGGTCGAGCGCACGAGCACCCCCGGATCGGCCTGGTCCCACTCCGACGAGTCTTTTCTGACAAACCGCAGTTGGCCGGATTTAAGCAGCGAGAGCAGAGTCTTGTTGTCCCTGTTGCGAGTCAGTAAGAGTGAAAGGACAGACCTTGGTACCCACCGAACAGGATTATTGCTCGGGTTCCGTAACGCAATCTCCGGCGGCCACCCAATAATCCGCACCCCGTACCCCTCCAACTGCTCCGGCTTGGTCCACCTCATCTCCGCCAACGGATCCCCCGCCGCCTCGCGCAGCGCATTCCGCATCGCACTATTCAACTCTTGCTTGATATCCAAACTCTTTCGCGAGGCCGTCGTACTCGGCACACTTGTACTCGCCGGAACCGGACCCAACCCTTCGCGACTCGCCTTGCACCGCAGTTTGAGCGACTTCAGTCCGGCCAGCCCTCCCCCACGCAGTCCTTTCCAGAATTCGAGGCCAAGTTTGGTACCGGCTGTGATCCCGCCGTCGCCGTCTGCATCGACGGGGGTGACGACTGCGAGGAATCCGTCGTACCCGAGGGCTTGGTGGAGATGTTCGAGTGCGGCGTCCATCCGTGTGATGGTGTCTTGTGGTGTGAGCGGCTGCATTGAGACCGAGTACAAAAACTCGTGGGGGGATGCGTTGGCCATTACCGCCGCTTGGGACCGAATCTGCACAACTTAGAGCAAGATCTAGTCTATGAGAATAAACTGACCTCGTCGATATTGCGTGCCTCGCGCTCTGCAAACGTTCGCAACTCATCGCCCTGTCGACGCATCAACGATCTCAGACGATCCTCAAACGACGATCCGTCCTCGCTGGGAGCATGATACTGCGGCGGGACCTCGGTCTCGGGAAACGTATTATCAGGATAGAGGCTATACCCTTCTGCATTAGTCGTCGAGTCGTGCGTAGAAGACTGAGGCTGGGGCGTGCTTTCCGTAAACTGCTGGTACTGATCGCCGCTCGCCTGTCCGTCCGAGGGGAAATATGTTCGAGACATGAGGGTGCTACGTGGCAGCCACTGTCGAGTCTAGGCGAGGTTTTGCCGTGCGAGTCTGCATGGCGGCGAGTGTGAGCATTTTGGTTAGATGCTGTCGTCGTTTACTAGTCTGTTTTTGCTCACCCCGACTTTCAAGGCTCGCCGTCCACGGTTGGTCCACGGGCACGCTCGAGTTCCGAGGTCAGGTCATGTGATCATCTGCACGTGACGAGACAAACGTGAAAGTTCACGCACATTTATCCAGCAACATGAGCACCTTGAAGCTGATTGAAGATTCCGCAGAGCATGTTTCATGTGACTGGATGTTGCAGAAAGTTGAATTCAATATTTTTTTACAAACTACCGTATAAAAACAAGTATTTGTCCAGAGCCCAGACTGTCAAAACTCATCACATACGTCAAGCGGCCTAATGAAATAATCGTGGGTCTGCGAGACATTATTGGTAGCATACACCTATGAGCCCGTGATAAGGTGACAATTAGAGACCAAGTATGTGCCATGGCTAACCTGTGGATGCTGGATAGCCTGTGTGCCAAAATCCAGGATACTCTTAGCGTTGTTGTGACCATCAAAAACATCTCTAGCAAAGCGCGTGCACTGTTCAGCCCGTCGCATTCAGCTACGCTCTGATGCACGTACTTGATATGACGGTTCAGACCCCGATATGTTCCTTCGTGGGCGTTGTGTGTATTTATATAGTCGGTGAGCGCCTTGACCGGAAACCGTCGTATGGAATCACGTCATAGGGATTAGCGATACACCTTTGTGAAGCGACCCCCAGTATCTTCCATCTTGATCGCACGCTGAACATCGGTACACGCTGCCCAACAAATCTTGTCATGAAATCACACCTAATATAAGCCTCACCCCGCCTCAACCATATCACATTACGCTTACCACTTCACATTGTTCATGGAATGACACACTACTCTGCCTCACGTTCGCATCCGACAAGAGCTGGCAGGCAGGTACATTGGTTCCTCTAGGCCTGATAGTAACAGGAGTCGAACTATCCAGATTGGCGAGAGTCGGAAGACCTGTATACCATGCCGGCCTCGATGTGGACACTTCCTGAAAGTATGTCAACGGGGTCACTCACCTAGCAAATTACCAAACAACTCTTTATTGTCTTCCATCAACGGCTGCTCTGAGCTCCTGGTAAAATGTGTCTGTAATTTTGATAACGCCCTGCCCCGGGCGGCTCCTCCAGGCTTCGGTGGTGTTCGTTCCGTTATAAAGAGTACCTTTTCATTGGGTTAAATCTCCCAGCTTTTCAAGGACATTTTAAGTACTCCGAACGGTACCACCACTATGGCAACACTAGGTATTTTTATAGTGTTCAGCAGCCCGTGGCTCTGTACCAGGAATACACTTACTCAGCAAAAATTGAAAATGCTCCTGTGCGCTCCGGAGCCGGGGTTTTGCTCGGGAGCACTGTGTAGGCTCCGGAGCGCACTGGGAGCGTTGCAATCACATGCTCCTGAGCGCTGCAGGAGCCTAAGGAGAACTTCGGAGCCCTCACGCGCTCCGGAGCATTTTCACTTTTTGCTGAGTACGTCGAACATGACCTATGTAGGACATCAGAATACAGGAAGTCTACTATATCTCGTGAAGGTGGCTCACTGTCAACTTGGTACCGGGTTGGAGATTCTTGGCAAGGGTCTCGTTGAAAACCTAGCCACCCAAAGGATCAGCGGTGGAACAATTGGGACAATCAAACTACCTCACATAATCCCACAAAATAGTCACTGGATTAGGTACCAATACTAGAGCTGCTGCTCAAGCAAATCCGTTGGTTCTTTTTTGGGCTTGTGAGTGCCGATTTGCTTGTGCATGCTCACTTAGGTATAGGAGCACCAATTGCACAGCCACTCGGGTGCTCCTGAGTGCTTCTTTACCCAAGCAAGCACGTATGAGCAAACCAGCACTCGTTAGTGTCAGAGGATTTTGGTGACATGGGTTCCGGGACACGCTTGATGGTTGTCTCTCACATACTTGGAACCAATTTAAATGATCCCAAATTGTGTGAGGGTGAGCCCCCAGAGCCAACATACAACTTGTCGTGAGCCTTGCTCACTCCATTGGACTCATCTGCGTCTCGTCCTGTCTCCTGGCTGCGTACATTACTTTCTGTTTCTCTTTTCCCACCGCGTTGCCACCTTCTTGTGGTTATCCTGTTACATTGTGTAACGCGGCTGTGCTTTGTACGAGTCATGTCTGTTCATACAGCATGACTCACATGGACACTCCTGACTGGCTGTTTTGTATGACTTGTGTGGCTGCGCCTTGTATGACTTGGCCTCTTTGTGAATATATATAGAGGACCAACAAGCCTGGTAACCCCAGCTTGTTTTGTGTTGTCAAACATCCCCTTTGAGTGACACTTTGAACCACCCCTACCCTCAAGAGCCTACAGACACTTAAGTGTGTTGCGGTTCAAGAGGTCACTTAGGTCTTAGTGCCGTCCACTCTCCATTGTGGCTTGTCTCATAGCCACCAAGAAGAAGCTTACGACACAACTGCACAAACTTAGGATCATAAAAAAGTAACCAATCCTGGAGAAATGGGAGGTGAAGGGCAAAATGGGGGCTGACTGTGAAACAGGACAGTTGGATCAAGGCCAGCATGAGATAAGCATCAGCAGATACAAGAAATATGGGTCAAGTATGGTGATTGGACTCCATTATCTGTCAGCTGGGAGTGTTTTGGTGACAAATCAGCCACTGGCTGTCTGTGGAATGGACCGGTTGGTGCAGATACAATTACTGTGCCAGTGCCAGACAGTGATGCACATGATATGAGCAGATCAGATAGTGACTATTCTACTATCTGAGACCCATCAAATGATACCAACTGACTCAATTCAACATAACCAGCCAACCCCCAACACAAATGTGCAATCAAACCCTGGAAGGGTCAGTTTTGTGGCTCAAGTGCAAGTCAAAAGCTTGCCAGGACACCATGTTGAGGTTTATTGTCAAAATAAGTGTGCAAATCAATACTATAGGATATTCAGACTCTACACAAGACATTTCAAGATATGCAAATAAGCAACATGCAAAAAAAACCAGTTGTCCCATTTCCTGGTCCAAATCATGTGATGTCCTGGAACCTGGGCAGCTCTAGTAAGGAGTTGGCACCCAAAGTTTGTAGTTCATTGGGATTGTCCCACATAGTGTTGCTGCATTGACAGCCTTCACATGGGTTGAATTGTTGGAAGTCAATATCCAATGGCATGATTCCTAATGGGGATTGTCCCAGTTTGGTTCCAGGAAACTGTCAGCATGGTTTTGTGACATGCATGTTTGGCTGACCTTTGTTTGCAACCCACTGACATGCTCCCTCTTGGGTGTCTTGTCTAGTTACCTGGCAATGACCATGGCTAGCAACTTCTACCATCAGCAAAAACCAGCAGAGTTGGGGAGTACTCAAAAGTGCTCCAAATGCTCAAATCACCAAATGAAAGTCCATTTTTAAAAGGCTTCCAAATGACTATGAATCAAGGTGCCAAGTTTCAAAGTGCTCCAAATCACCTGGGTTGCTCCAAATCACCCCAAATCACCTTAGGAGTCCTCAAATCCCATCAGATCAATTGGTCATATCAGTGATGGGAACCCTATATGTTGATCAAGGAGGGTACTAATTGAACATCCCATTGCAAATTTACCATATTAGGCAAATTTCCATCAAAAAGACTTGTGTCTGGGAAAGTATTTTGCCAATATCTTGCTCATTTCTTGTCCAAATACGGATTGGTTACCATATTTGGAAAGTCTGAGACTGTGCATACCTGCTGACAAATTTTGATAAATTTGAAATTCCGAAATTGGAAGGTGAGTAAGCTCCACTTGGCCATCAGCAGCTGACTTTGAGTTGAAGTGCCACCTCCTCTCTTCAAGTTCCTCTTCCCCCCTGTTCCACTTGAGCATTTAGTCACTTTGATGCACAGGGAAAGGCAAACCAGTGGCTGGATCAAAACATAGCTTTTATTTGAAATGTGAATAATCAAATCAAATCTACCTAAAAAGGAAATTTTGATATTGAATAATTGATTCCAGAAGTTGTTGGGTCATCTGGGCTGATTTGAGATCCCAGGGTGGATTTGAAGTGATTTGAAGCAGACCACTGTGATTTGGAGTGATCTGGAGCATACAAAGGGTTATTTGGGGTGCTTTCAATTGAGCTGGTTGATCTGGACTGCTTTGAATCAACACATCTTGATTCAAAGTGGTCAGAATCTGCTCAGCTGATATGGAGTGATTTAAACACCTCTGGAGACCCCCAAAATGCTTCAAATCACTCCAAATGTGGTGGGTAAATATATACTACTTATCCTGAAAGTCCAATTTTCCAAAGTACTCCCAGGGTTGGCAGGTTTTTGCTGATGATGTCAGCAAAAGGGATGTGTCCTCTGGAGCTGGCAAGCACCCTGCAGGGCATTGTAGGCTCCACGAGTGCTCAAGAGATGTGGCATTTTGCTGGGGAGGAGTGGCATTTTGATGGGGAGAGGTGCCATCTGCTGGGGAGTGTTGGGAGATGTGGTGGTGAGCCAGCAAGGGCAGTCAAGTGATTGCTTGCATTGTGAGCAAGCAAAAGTGCCAAAGGAATGCAGAGGTATGCCACACCTTGTCATGAATGCACATTTATTACTCAATTAGACAGGGTGATCTTGTGCAAGGAAAGTGCACACACAAACCCATCTGTTGTAAGCTTCTTCTTGGTGGCTATGAGACAAGCCACGATGGAGAGTGGACGGCACTAAGACCTAAGTGACCTCTTGAACCGCAACACACTTGACTGTCTGTAGGCTCTTGAGGGTAGGGGTGGTTCAAAGTGTCACTCAAAGGGGATGTTTGACAACACAAAACAAGCTGGGGTTACCAGGCTTGTTGGTCCTCTATATATATCGAAAAAGGAGGCCGAGTCATACAGAGTGCAGCCACATGAGTCATAGCAGTCGACCAATCAGGAGTGTCCATATGAGTCATGCTGTATGAACAGACATGACTCGTACAAAGCACAGCCATGTTACACAATGTAACAGGAAAACCACAAGGAGGTGGCAATGCAGTGGGAAACAAGAAACAAAACATAACAGACACAGCCACGAGACAGGACGAGACACAGACAAGTCTGATGGAGGGAGCAAGGCTCACAACATTACTCCCCCCTTAAGGTCCATGAAGGGGACCTGAGGGGACTAAGCTACTGCACCCAGCAGTCCTTGTTGACCTTCTCTACCAGGGCGTCTACCTCGTCCTCCTTCTCCTCCGTCAGATCTATGGGGTTGAACACGGTGTTACCTGGTTTGTTGCAGTGCTCCTCCCATTTCTCCCACGTCTCCTCGTTGGTCCAGTCCATAACTCGCTCCTGCTCCTCCACATGCTCCTTCAACCATTGTTGCACGTCCGGCTCGACTTCCATCCATTGCGACACATCCGCCTCCTTCTCCTGCCACCAGAATGCCTTCCACTCAAATCCCTCCCTTTGATATTGTCCCCGCTCCATCCTCCAGTCCGCCAGGTCTGCCTCAAAGTTCTTGTCCCAGGCGTCACACCAGCGAGGCCTCAAAGATGGAGGGCGGCCTTTGTATCCGGGAACCCACTTGCTGCTATAAGCTCCTTCTTGACCCCATTTGACCACTCTAAGCATGTGTTTTGACAACAGCACAACCTCTGACACCTGGAAGGCTGCACATCCTTGGCACACAAAGATGTCCTTTTGCTGCAGCTGCATCTGGTCAGCCACTTTTTTCCCACCCATTGGAATTCTCCCAAGTCTGAGTGGAGAATGTCGTCAGAGGCACGGAATTGCATGCGCCCGGGACCTTGCTGGGATCGCTTGAAGACATAGAGGGCGGCCCCTGCATCAAGGATGCCCGCTGTTTGAAAGGCCAGTCCTTCGAGGACGCAGATGAGGTTGTTGGTAATGGTAGAGCGGGTGACCGCGGGCATTGTGAGGAGCAAAAGAGATTTAGGGCGTGGAGTGTGTAGAGTGAGTTGGATAATGAGCAAGTTTTGCAAGTTGAGTAGCTTTCGTGTTGGGCTCTCCCTTTAATACCCCCCAGTTTGTAGTTTGAGGGTGTTGGTGCCCCTGGGAAATCTTTCAGGAACTTCCTTATGATTCCTCCGAGATGTCCAAAATCTTCTGCCCGTTGTTCCATGTCTTCTTTTGAATCGTATCCCTTCCACCTGACTCTATAGAAAAGTCCTTCATTTGTCACTTTCCAATTCACAATTTTTTCCACTTCGTATTCTTCCTCCCCTTCTTCTGTTTTCACCGGCGGAGGTCAGGGTTGGTTTCTTTGGAAATTCTCGTCCTCCTTGTAAGGGCTAAGCAGGTTGCTATGGAAAACAGGGTGTATCTTCATTGTCTTTGGAAGATCCAACTCAAAGGCATGGCTAGAGACAACCTTTTTGACCTTGAATGGGCCATGTTTTTTGTTGTCAAGTTTCTTGTTGGATCGATCCATTTTTATGTTCTGCCCATGTAGCCAAACTAGATCTCCCTCCATGTATTTGGGTGGTTGACCTTCCTCTGTTTTGTTTCTATGCCATTCCATGGCTGCTTTGGCTTCGTCCCACACCTTCTGCCAACTGTTTGCTTTGTTGTTTGCTTCTGGGGTGGTAGTTTCTTTTGTTGAAATGTTCCAAAGGGGTTCCCTGCCGTATACAATTTTGAAAGCAGTTTTCCCTGTGATGCTATGCCTTTGGTTATTGTAGCAGAATTCTGCAATGGGTAGAAGTCTGGCCCAATTATCCTGTTGGTGATTTACAAATGTTCGTAACCAGGCTTCCAGCCACTGGTTTATTTGTTCCGTTATTCCGTTGGTTTGGGGATGGTATGCTGTGCTGAAGCTTGGTGTGGTATTGGTTTTCTTGTATAGCACTTTCAGGAATTTGCTGTTGAACATTGTTCCCCTGTCTGATACCGTACTTTGTGGAAAACCGTGAAGCTTCAATATATTCTCCAGGAAGATTTTGGCCAATTGTTCTGCCATTGTTGATTCCTGACAGGGTATGAAATGTGCCATGTGAGAGAATCGGTCCACAACTACCAATATGCTGTCACTACCATGTGACTTAGGAAGTTTGGTAATGAAGTTGTATGCAATTTCCCCCCATGGCCCCTTTGGGATCTCCAGTGGTTTCAATGGCACATGAGTTCTTGTTCCTTTTGCCCTCTGTGTCATGAGCTGACTAAGCTCAGACATTTTATTCTGATTTTATATCTTTTTTTCCGAACACTTTCCTTTTTTGGTACAATTGTCCTCTGGCGCTTAACTTGTGTCATGTGATGTATTTGTCTTTTCATTTGATATTGGTGATGCTCCCGGAACTTCCAGAATGTCGAGTCATGTCTCTTATCTCGCTTATCATCGGTTGTACTCGGCTTTCCCACACTGATAGATGATGACGTGGCACTGATCCCTCATGTATATAAACCCAGAGGTCAAGCCGGTTAACGACAAGGCTTGACCTCCTCTCCACTAGGACTTGCCCAATTAAATCCTCTCACTCATCACCACTCCTTGGGTTCAAAGACTTGTCTAAGTCGAACCCCTTAACCTTTTATATACCTAATTGACCCAAGTCGGGACATTAGGTCAAGCCTTCTAAGCATCGGCCATAAGCCCCTGCTCCTCCACCAAGTAGATAGAACGTACACGGGAAAACGGGCATAGTACAACGAACGAAAAGCTATACTTGATATAGACCAGTAGTTCCACGTCGCTATACGCTGTCAGTGAACCCAATCGTTATGCTCTTTCGGGTCATAGCGGCTTTAGTCAGCTAAATACATCCTTACTCTGTTATACACTGTCGCTATCACGCCCGCCCAAGGCTGTTGATAACTGATAAGATCAGATAAGGAGTATATAAAGCAAAAGCTTAGCGTCTAGCACCCTTCACATCCAAATCAACATCTCGAGGAAGCCAGATCCTCTCAAGCAAAAACTGGAAAGTGGTCGGAGCACCACCCAAGTTAACACTCTCATCCATCAAGAACCCCATCAACTTGTCGTTTCCATCAGTACGCACTAAAAAGGAACTAATTAGTAACTAACTAATTAACCTTAAAAGTGTTCCCCGCATTTTTTAGCCTCTGCGAAGCAGTCTTTAGACTAAAGGACTTTGTACTTGATCTAGACACCAAAGTTGACGAATTAAACAGTCGAATTGAAGTGCTAGAAGAAGATCAAGTTGAACAAGCAGAGGATTTAAGGGTCGAACGTACCAGAAACGACGAAAACCACAATCAACTCGAAGCCGATTATCAATCCCTCCATTCAAGGCTCGAGTTCATCGAAATTAACCTTGACAATACAAACAAGCAACAAGCCAATCAAGATCGTGTCCAAAGCATAAATTTGGCGGACACTAATATCGAAGTCAAGCGATTGCAAGAACAAACCCGTGTCTTGATCGAAAACTGCGACCAACTTATAAAAATCCAAGAAAAACACACTCGAAAAGTTGAAAATCTCATCAACAACAACAAACGACAGTGGCGCACTATTGAAACCCTTAAAGACAAAATCAAGGGAAAATACTGTCATCTTGCAGCAGAAGTGCGTATTCCTATCAACCAGGATTACCGCCTTCTAAATCACCTTAATTCTATCGCACCCAATCCTTTTCAGTGGGACCAAGACCTCGACTCACACAGGAACAACACAGGGAACAGCTTAGACTAGAGTCCCTAACACTCTTTATTGAAGACGTTCATCGTAACTACATATCCGAACAGTACGACAAACTAGGAGTAATCAACGCGTTGTTTCTGGAGGACGAAAACCTTGAACTGATATTTTTGAGGAGTTTGCGCATTATTAAAGATAGAAGGGTTCGGAGAAGAATTCGTAACATTTTGTACGGCCTTGGATCTCAATAAATCTACCTTTTTCCCCGCTCCAATATGTCGAGAGCCCCATCACCCGGTCAAGGGGGATTTACCCAAATTTCAGCAACATCTGGACCCGATGTAGTTGCACAGGCAATCAATGCCTTAATAGACGAAGTGCGAAAAATTAACGGTCACATTAATGCCTTAAATGGCATCACCTCTACCCTAGAATTGGGAATCGACAATAACATTGCAGATATTCATGCAATTCAAAATCAAACCGCACAAATTGCACCCCTTCACCAATTAATGAATGCGGTATCTCAATCACTTGCAAACATGGGTGCAACACCCTCTACCACCGCGTCAACAACCACCCCAAGATACAAACTCAAGATGCATCCCCCAGAGGAATTCTCTGGAGATGTAGATAAGTTCGATGAGTTTAAGTCGCAATGTACTCTGTACATAAACCACACATCCCCACAAGCAACCACAGAACAAAAAATCACTTATATCATGGGCTATTGCAAGGGGCCTGCCTATGTATGGATGCAACCTGGAATTGATGTGGACACGGCAAGGAGGGGAGCAACAACTTGGCTACACGACATGGATGAATTCTGGAACGAAATGCAAGCTAGGTTCGGCGATGTTCACAAAATCGACCGATATAGACAATTATACAAGAAGTTGATCCAGAAGAACTCTGTCCAAGATTATTTACGAGACTTTGTCACTTATTCATCGGTACTTGGATACACCGATCGAGTACTTCGTGATGATTTCTATGACGGCCTTAAGGATGAAATCAAGATGGCCATGGTGTCACAGAACTTTAAACCCCATGAAGCAACAAGAACATTCAATCAAGTTCGCGAAAGAGCCCTGGAAATTGACTCTACAATGAATGCCATTAATGCACCAAAGAAGTCGCAAGGCCCACAAACCAGTACCTCCAAACAAACCACTGCCAAGACAACCCCAAGCGTTGCAAACACCTCACTAGGTCAAAGATTCAACGTAAACGACCGTGTCTTTATGTCAAAGCCTACAGGGGGAGTGCAATACGGCAAAATCTCAAACATTACCAGAAACGCCAAGGGCCGCCCAGTACCACAGATCTCCTGGGACGATGGGACAAAAGGAAATGTTCCTTTTGGAGCAATTCAAAAAGACACTCGAACCAGTACCTTCAACGCTCCAATTGTTCAAACACCCAAATCGTCCACTCCTGCTAAAGACCCCAACGCAATGGATCTGGATGGGAAAGGAAAAGGACCAATGATTTGCTTCACCTGCGGTGGCAAGGGACACTCAGCAAGAGTCTGTCCTTCTAAAAACACAGCCTCAGGGTTTGAAGCTCAGATTGAAGAAATCTCTTCAGACATCGAATCGGGAAAAGACGTCACCGAGGCTTATTAAGGAGCCAAGTACTCGGTGATATATTAGCTAGTAATATGGATGAACTAGAAATCATGTCAATATCAAATGAAAACCAATTATACCTTGATTTCACCGCTCATCCACTAGCTACGGCTCCTGATTCTAAGTCAGTTAACAGATCGAAAAGATTCTCTGGACAAGCACTCCTCGACTGCGGTGCAACCTCCTGTTTCATCAACCCTTCCCTAGCAAAAGAGGCAAACCTTCCCCTTTTTCAGCACAAAAAACCAAAGACTCTGCGAGTTATAGACGGACGGGAAGTCTCATCTGGAAAAGTCACCCACTATACAAAATTTAGGCTTGTCATGGGAACACATTCCAGCGAAATAGAATGTCATGTCACAAACATTGGAAGACACCCTATCGTACTCGGGATGTCATGGCTCAAAAAACATAACCCACAAATTAATTGGAAAAACAGGACAATTGCATACACAAGCAACTTCTGCTCAGAAAACTGCCTAGAAGTCCCGTCTACACTCCAAATTGCAGCTGAAACTACATTACCAGAGGAATACAAAGAGTTTGCAGATGTATTCGACGAATCCAGGTTAGAAGAACTGCCACCTCACAGGCCAACGGACATTACGCTCGATCTCCTACCAGAAGCTAAACTAAAGCACGGCCCTATCTACAAAACGTCCCCAGCTGAAGACAAGGAAATGAAGAAAGTACTAGAAACCCTAATCCGAAGGGGACACATTCAGATTTCTAAGTCTCCTTTGGCTTCCCCGGTTCTGTTTGTCAAAAAACCACATCCAGAAGATCCAAACAACCCAGAATTACGCTTTTGCGTTGACTACAGATATGTGAATTCGCTATGCAAATTCAACACGAGCGGAATACCTCTATTGGACCAATGGTTAAGGGCCCTGGAAGGATTTGTCATCGGCACCACTCTAGACTTGGCACAAGGATTCCATCAAACCCGAATAGCAGCAGGCCATGAATGGAAAACAGCATTCAAAACTCAATACGGCATGTACGAATGGAAAGTCATGCCCTTCGGTCTCAAGAACGCCCCATCAAGCTTCCAGTCCCTAATGAACTCCATATTCAGGGACATTATGGGGGTTTTCGTACTCGTATACATTGATGATATCTTTGTTTTTTCCAAACGAGTAGAAGATCATCCAGGACACGTGAAAGAGGTGCTAAGAAGACTAAGGGAACACAAGCTGATCGCGAAATTGAAAAAATGCAAATTCCACCAGACCAAACTGGACTGGGTAGGATTGGTCATTTCCAATAAAGGAATCGAAACGGATCAGGAAAAGGTCACGGCGGCTATGAACTGGAAAGCTCCCAAAAACGTCAAACAAGTTCAAGAATTCCTAGGATTCGTCAATTTCTATCGAAGATTCATTCAAGACTTTGCCGGCAAAGCCAGACCTCTGTACAACCTACTTAAGAAGGATCAAAAGTGGCAGTGGACAAGCAAAGAACAAGAGGCCATGAATGCGCTAAAAGAAGCTCTTAAAGTGGCACCTGTAATGATGCAACCCGATCAGAATAAGGAATTTTTCCTCGAAACAGACGCGTCGGGATTTGCTACAGGAGCAGTTCTATCTCAGAAGGATGAAGAAGGGAAACTACACCCTGTAGCTTTTCTTTCTAAATCACTAAATCCGGCTGAGCGAAACTATGACATTTTTGACAAAGAACTATTGGCAATAATTAGAGCTTTCAAAGAATGGCGGCACCTACTTCAAGGCACAGAAAAAGCTGTTCAAGTAATAACAGATCACAAAAATTTGGAATACTTCTCATCATCCAAGCAATTGAATCAACGCCAAATCCGCTGGATGAATTTCTTGGTAGACTTCAACTTCCAAATCTTGTACAGACCAGGAAGCCAAAACAAAAAAGCAGACATTCTCTCAAGGCGATACGACCTAGAACCTTTGGGGGGGGTAGAGAACCAAGTTCTCCTCAAACCAGACATTTTTATTTCGGCTATCACCCCTGACCAGGAAATTAACGATCTAATCAGAGAAGCAATCCTTGAAGATCCCAGATTAGAGGAAGCCCACAATAAGCTGAGAAACGGAGAAAAAGTCAAAGATTGGGAATACAGAGAAGGACTCCTAATGTTCAAAGGAAAGATCTTTGTCCCTAAGGATGAAACTGTCAGAAACCTGATATTGGAATCGCGCCATGACAATATTTCAGCTGGGCATCCGGGACAAGCAAGAACATTGGAATTAGTTTCCAGAACTTACTATTGGCCAACCATGAAGAAATTTGTCAATTCTTATGTGTCACACTGCGAAACATGCATTCGAGTTAAACCATCGAACCAACTCCCCACAGGATTACTGCGTCCTCTACATATTCCTGAGAGACCTTGGGAAGAGATCTCCTATGACATGATTGTAGGGCTCCCAGAATCAGAAGGATATGACGCAATCTTAACAGTAGTAGATCGGTTCTCCAAGATGGCACACTATCTCCCTTGCAAATCAACGGCCACAGCAGTAGACATAGCCAATATTTTTGTCGCAAACATTTGGAAACTTCACGGCACTCCAAAGGCAACAGTCTTGGATAGAGGATCCACTTTCAACTCAAAGTTCATTAGGCATCTATACAAACGGTTAGACGTAAAACCTACCTTCAGCACAGCGTACCATCCAAGGACAGACGGACAGTCAGAACGAGCAAACCAAGTGGTTGAAATCTTTATCAGGGCATTTGTCAACCATAGGCAAAACGACTGGGTGGCCCTGCTCCCTATGGCAGAATTTGCGTACAACAATGGAATCCAAGCATCCACTGGCAAAACCCCTTTCCAAATCTGCCAGGGTTTTAACCCTAGAATGAACATCGGGGAAGAATCAGACTATACTGTTCCTGCAGCTGATGCCCATGCGGAATTCCTGCTGAAAGGATACGACGAAGTCAAAGCCGCCCTCATCCTAGCAAATCAGTCCTACAAACACTACTTTGATAAAGGAGCCAAAGAACCAGAAGAGATAAACCCTGGAGATAAAGTCTGGCTTAATCATCAAAACATATCCACAGACAGACCTTCAGTAAAACTCTCTCACAAAGTTTTAGGCCCTTACAAGGTACTGGAAAAAGTAGGGACTCACGCTTTTAGACTGGAGTTACCAAAATCGATGAAAGTTCATCCTGTCTTCCATGTCATGCTGCTCAAGAAATTCCACTCTGATCCCCACGGCCGCGAACCTGCTCAACCACCCCCTATTGTCACACAAGATGGAGAAGAAGAATGGGAGGTTGAAGAGATCCTTAATTCCAAGAAAATCCGTCGCCAACTCCACTATTACGTTAAGTGGAAAGGGTACTCTCATGCAGATAACTCTTGGCAGTCAAAGGAAGATCTCAAGAACGCTCCTGAACTAGTTGATAAATTTCACAAACTCCATCCCACTGCGCCAGGCCCTTAGGAGGGGGTAATGTCATGAGCTGACTAAGCTCAGACATTTTATTCTGATTTTATATCTTTTTTTCCGAACACTTTCCTTTTTTGGTACAATTGTCCTCTGGCGCTTAACTTGTGTCATGTGATGTATTTGTCTTTTCATTTGATATTGGTGATGCTCCCGGAACTTCCAGAATGTCGAGTCATGTCTCTTATCTCGCTTATCATCGGTTGTACTCGGCTTTCCCACACTGATAGATGATGACGTGGCACTGATCCCTCATGTATATAAACCCAGAGGTCAAGCCGGTTAACGACAAGGCTTGACCTCCTCTCCACTAGGACTTGCCCAATTAAATCCTCTCACTCATCACCACTCCTTGGGTTCAAAGACTTGTCTAAGTCGAACCCCTTAACCTTTTATATACCTAATTGACCCAAGTCGGGACACTCTGGCATTGTTCGCATGAGTCCACGTATTTGTTCACCATAGATTTTAGTCCTGGCCAGTAGTATCTTCTCGAGATAAGCTCCAGTGTGCGTGCGTGTCCCTGGTGACCAGCTATTGGTGAGTCATGGTGTATTCTCATGATCTTCAACCTTGTGTCCTTGTCTTCCGGTACATAGATTTTCCCATCAAACCAGAGAAGGTTTTCTTCAAAATTGTACTTCTTGATCCCTTCTTGCACTGATCTTGGTAGGTCTTCCTTCTTTTTGCATAGTTCTATGATTTGGCTAATGCTTTCGTCTTCCGCTTGCACTTCTTTGATGTCTGCGATGATATCGAACTTCATGTCTCCAGAGAACCCCCTGATCTGTTCTTCCTTGATCATTACTTGTTCTGCTGTTGGAATGTCGTTATGGTCGCTCCTTCTGGACAGTAGATCTGGTTTTGTTGAAAGGATCCCTGGTCAGTCCACAATTTCAAAGTTGTAGGATGCCAGAATCTGGTGCCACCGAGCGTGACATCTGTTGAAAGTTGTTGCCTTCTTCCAATATTGCAGATTCCGGTGGTCGGTGTAGATTGTGATAGGTTCATTTGTTCCTTCCAAGTGCACTGTGTGTGGAGAGACCAAGGAACCAGTAACGGAGACAATGTACCTTAAAGCAACAAACGAATCAACAGTTGTCTACACAAACGTTACTGGAACCACAGAACCCATTCCCACCCTTATTGACTCAGGCGCTTCAAAAAACTTTATCAACATTACCTGGGCTCGCTCAAACGGCATACCACTAATTGAGCTGCCAACACCCAGGATAAGTCATTGGGATTCAAGGAAAAGAATTACCACATCAAATCCGATTCAGAGCCAATCTAAAGTTTGACCTGGAAGGGAAAAGCTTTAGGCAGAATTTCTTTGCAATGCCGACCGGGGATACACATCTTATCTTAGGACTAGGATGGCTAGAAGAAGCTAACACAATCATTGACTGGTGCTCAAAAACAATTACATGGAGGACAGACCACATTGTGGGCAAGACCGGTGATATTGATGTTATACCAGAAGAATTCAAGGACTTCAAGGAAGTTTTTAGCAAGGAGAAGTTTAAACGCATACCAGACCATCAAACATATGACTGCTCTATTGACCTGATAGAAGGATCAGAGCTTCCAAAACCGGCCAGACCAATTCCACTTTCACCTGCAGAATCCGTTGCCCTTAGGGAATACCTCGATGAGGAACTAGCAGCAGGAAAGATCCCACCAAGCAAATCACCAGTAGCAGCGGCCACCTTCTTTGTCAAAAAAGGTCAAGATCCAAAGAACCCTGAAAAGCCCCCAGAACTTAGACTGGTACAACACTTTGGCCCAATGAACAAGATAACAAAGGACGACTGATTTCCCATGCCACTTATGGAGGATCTCTTGGACAAAATCAAGGACGCAAAAATCTTCTCAAAAATAGACCTGCGCATGGGATTCAACAATATCCGCGTAAAAGAAGGTGACAAATGGAAAACTGCCTTCCAAACCAAGGAAGGGCTATTCGAGTACATCGTAATGCCATTCGGACTAAAAAATGCGCCAGCAACATTCCAACGGTACATGAACCACATTTTCCACGACCTAATGGACATATGCGTCATCGTCTACATTGACGACATCCTTATCTTCTCCAAAGACAGAAAGCAGCACATGGAAGACATTCAAAAGGTACTCAGGATCCTACTGGAAAACAACGTTTTTGCCAAACTTCCCAAATGCGAGTTCTTTGTCAAGAAACTGGTTTACACTGGAATCCGCATCAGCGAAGAAGGAATCTCTATGCAAGAGGAGAAGGTCAAAGCTATCAAGGAATGGAAAGAACCAAAGACAGTCAAACAAGTACAAGCTTTCTTAGGATTTGCAAACTTCTACAGGTGTTTCGTTCCAAACTTCAGCAGATTAGCCAAACCCCTCACCACATTAACAAAGAAGGACACAAAATGGCAATGGGAACAAGAACAACAGGACGCCTTCAATAACCTCAAAGTGGAGATCTGCAAGGAACCTTTATTGCAACATCCTGACCCAGAAAAACCTTACATCTTGGAGACCAATGCAAGTGGCGTGGCAATGGGTGCCATCCTTTCCCAGAAACCGGAGGACAGATTCCTACATCCAATTGCTTTCCTATCGAAATCTTTCAATCAAGCACAATTGAATTATGATGTGCATGATAAAGAACTCATGGCAATCATAGAAGCACTCAAACACTGGCGTTTGCACTTGGAAGGAACAAAAGAACCTATCACGATCTAGACCGACCACCGGAATCTGCAATATTGGAAGAAGGCAACAACTTTCAACAGACGTCACGCTTGGTGGCACCAGATTCTGGCATCCTACAACTTTGAAATTGTGTACCGACCAGGGATCCTTTCAACAAAACCAGATCTACTGTCCAGAAGGAGCAACCATAGCGACATTCCAACAGCAGAACAAGTAATGATCAAGGAAGAACAGATCAGGGGGTTCTCTGGAGACATGAAGTTTGATATCATTGCAGACATCAGAGAAGTGCAAGCAGAAGACAAAAGCATTAGCCAAATCATAGAACTATGCAAAAAGCAGGAAGACCTACCAAGATCAGTGCAAGAAGGGATCAAGAAGTACAATTTTGAAGAAAACCTTCTCTGGTTCGATGGGAAAATCTATGTACCGGAAGACAAGGACACAAGGTTGAAGATCATGAGAATACACCATGACTCACCAATTGTCGTGAGCCAGCTCCCTCCATCGGACTCGCCTGTTGTCTCGCCCGCCTATTTCCTTCTCTGTGTCGTGTTTCCGTTTCTTGTTTGCCGCGTTGCAACCTTCTTGTGGTTATTCTGTTACATTGTGTAACGCGGCTGTGCTTTGTATGAGTCATGTCTGTTCATACAGCATGACTCATATGGACACTCCTGACTGGCTTGCTTGTATGACTCATGTGGCTGCGCCTTGTATGACTCAGCCACTTTGTGAATATATGTAGAGGACCAACAAGCCTGGTAACCCCAGCTTGTTTTGTCTTGTCAAACATCCCCTTTGAGTGACACTTTGAACCACTCCTACCCTCAAGAGCCTACAGACACTTAAGTGTGTTGCGGTTCAAGAGGTCACTTAGGTCTTAGTGCCGTCCACTCTCCATCGCGGCTTGTCTCATAGCCACCAAGAAGAAGCTTACGACATTACAAAACAAGCTTAACAATCATGTCCATTCAAGAGGACACAGGATCACGCCTCGTAACACCATTATCAATAAGGAGAGGACCAAGTAGGGCCTCAAGACCTACTAGCTCCCTCAACAAACAAGATATCACACAAGCGCGGGCTGGAGGACCAGCAAGGTCTTGCCCACAAAGCCAAGCCTCTATGCCTGGAACATTCAACACCGAGAACGTTTCAGTCATTCAGGAAGAACCTACCATTATTAGGGAACCAGGGGATATTACCAATGATCCCACACCGGTCACAATTTGAATCCCTATTTCAAATGCAAGCCCAGGTCCCTCATGTCCACTATGGCCTATGGGACCCAGAAGACAGTTTTTTTCCCCCCAACCTGAAGCTCATGGGGGTGTATCGCTTGTTCCTATCAGACTGCCACCAACACCGCACATTTCCCATGCTCCTCAAATTCCCCAGATTGGAGGAACCATTACCAACGCCAGACCTATCCCAACAAACTCACAAGCCGCGACACCTGTTAACCCAGCACCACCGTATGTACCGCAGGGGTATTCCCAGCAACCTACAACAACAGCTGAAGGCCCAAATGTGCCCGGGCAGCCTAGCTCTAATTCTAGCTCCAGCAGTAGAACCATGATTAGCAATCTGGATGACCTCAATGATCTTCACCTTGGAAGACACAACACACTCCTAAGGGTCATCGACGGAATGAGAATAGTGATTGATAGAAGACTCAACAGGTTAGAACAATCCACTCAAGTATTGGCTAAAAACCAACAAATCTTCAACGATTCCATCAACACCCTACAAGGAACCCTCATGGACGTCCTTAATGCCGCACAAAACAGTGAACACAACAGCTTTCTAGTTGGACAAGATGTGATCCATATTAGAAACGAAGTCACAAACACACAGGGACTTGTAAATAATGTACAAGAGGACCTCAACATCACGAGGCAGGGACAATTAGCCTGGAACAAAGCAGTCACCCAAGGATTAGAAAACCTCAGGGAGGAAGGAACAAACACCGTTAATGGGATCAACGCCGTACAAGAGGCCATCAACAACATGCATGAACAAATGGATGAAGCATCACTACACGGCGAAATGCACACACAAAGAATTGTATCACCCTCTCACCCTGAGGCAGAATCTACCAGAATAGACGAGCTGGAACAAAGACTTCGTCAACTCACAGAAAACTCCGATGACAGAAGAGAAACCAGACGCCCTAAAGTAACTCGGCCAGAAGCCTTTGATGGGAAGAAAGGAGAAGGAGCAGAGATGTTCATCACCCAGATGGAAAGCTACTTTGTCAGGTTAGGTGACCAATACAGCTCTGGACAAGAAAGGATCAGAGAAGCATTAGCCAACTTCAAATCAGACAATCAGTCAGCTACACATTGGGCACAGGTGTTGCTTCGATCTATGAACAATGGAGTTCCAGATCCGAACCTAAGGTCATGGGAAGCATTCAAGGCACACTTCATGGAACAATTCAGTGACCCCAACAAAAGGGCCAAAGCAGAGGCCGATATCCAAAAGAGCAAGCAGAACAACTCGGTCGCAAATTATGCAACAGAATTCCGTTTCCACATGGTTGACGTGAATTGGGGGGAAGAAGCCCTTATCAACCAATTCAAGGAAGGACTCAAGCTGGAAATCAAAACAGAATTAGCAAGATTTGAACTCTCCCTTATCAATGAAGATGGAACCAAAAGGCGTCTCAACCTTAATCAATGGATCACTCTTGCAATTTCAATTGATCAAAAGCTACAGCAGATCAAGTCTTCCACATGAAAAAGAATAGCACAGACTGCTACCACAGGCCAAACCTCTACAAAATGATTACCGGACAAAGTATATAAGGCAAGAATAGCGTCAAACTGATGCCTAAAGTGCGGACAAGAGGGTCACCGTTCACTCAAATGCCCCTCCAAGGAGTGGATAACAACCAAACCCAACGTAAAAGGAAGAGAAGCAACAATCACAGAGGAATCGGGAAAAGAAGGGGTCTCCCTCTAACTGTGTGTGGAGAGACCAGAAAACCGGCAATGGAAACAGTGTACTTTAGAGCAACAAATGAATCAACCATTGTTTATACAAACATTGCCGGAATCACGGAACCTATCCCAACCCTCATTGATTTGGGAGCATCAAAAAACTTCTTGGACATCTCCTGGGCTTGCTCCAACAACATTCCACTTGTTGAACTTTCCACTCCACAAAGAGTAATCGGCATCCAGGGGAAGGAGCTCTCTCACCAAATACATTTCAAGGCCAAGCTAGAACTAGAGGTAGAAGGAAGAACCTTCAATCAAGTCTTCTTTGTTATGCCTACCGGGGAAACCAAACTCATCCTAGGACTGGAATGGTTAGAAGAAGCAAACCCCATTATCAACTGGAAAACAAAGCACATATCATGGTGGCCAGAACCAATCCAGGCAAGGACGGCCTTGATAGACAACCTGCCTGAGGAATTCAAGGAATTTGCCAACGTATTCAGCAAAGAAAAGTTCAAAAGGCCCCGGATCATTGTCCATACAACTGTTCCATTGACTTCAAAGAAGGGGCTGAACTTCCAAAACAAGCCGGACCGATCCCACTTTCTCCAGCCGAGTCTATTGCGCTAAGGGAATACTTGGATGTGGAAATCGCGGCTGGAAAGATCCGACCAAGCAAGTCACCCATTGCATTGCCCTGTTTCTTTGTGAAAAAGCCGGTTGATCCAAAAAAACCAGAAGCAGTACACCAATTACGGCTTGTTCAAGATCTTAGGGGGGTAAATGCCATCACAAAGGATGACAGGTTCCCAATGCCCCTGATGGAAGACCTCTTGGACAAAATCAAGGACGCAAAAATTTTCTCCAAAATCGATCTATGCATGGGATTCAACAATATCAGGATAAGGGAAGGGGACGAATGGAAGACAGCTTTCAGAACCAAAGAAGGGCTATTCAAATATGTTGTCATGCCTTTTGGTCTAAAAAACGCGCCCGCCATATTCCAAAGATACATGAACCACATCTTCCATGAACTTATCGATGTATGCGTCGTTGTTTACATTGACGACATCCTTGTCTTCTCTAAAAACAGGAGTCAACATACTATAGACGTCAGGAAGGTGTTGAAGATCTTACTGGACGAAAACCTATTCACAAAACTCCCAAAATGCGAATTTTTTGTCACCAGGCTAACATATACCGGGCTTTGAATCAGCGACTCAGGCATCTCAATGGAGGAAGAGAAGGTCAAAGCAATAAAGGAATGGAAGGAACCCAAAATGGTCAAGCAAGTTCAAGCATTCCTAGGATTTGCAAACTTCTACCAAAGATTTGTACCAAATTTTAGCCGACTAGCAAAACCCTTGACAACCTTGACAAGAAAGGATAACAAATGGGAGTGGGGAAACGATCAACAGGAAGCTTTTGAGGCCCTAAAAACAGAAATTAGCAAGGAACCCATGCTACAACACCCAAACACTGACAAACCCTTTTTCTTGGAAACGGATGCGAGTGGAGTAGCTATGGGAGCAATTTTGTCTCAAAGGCAAGACGACGGCTACCTACACCCTATCGCCTTCCTGTCAAAATCTTTCAACAAGGCTCAACTCAACTACGACATCCACGATAAAGAACTTATGGCAATCATAGAATCATTGACACACTGGAGGCTATACCTTGAAGGAACAAAGGATCCTATCACGATCTACACCGATCACAGGAACCTGCAGTTCTGGAAGGAAGCAAGATCATTCAACTGTCGACATGCAAGATGGCATCAATTACTAGCATCCTATAACTTTGATATCATATATCGCCCTGGAATCCTTTCATCAAAACCAGACCTGTTGTCAAGATGGTCTGACCATGAAGATATCCCCACACCTGAACAAGTTATGATATCTGTTGAGAGATTTAAAGGATTTATGGGGCAGGTAGACACAGACATTATAGCGACTATCAAGGAAGCACAGGAAACAGATGAAGGATTGACATGAATCAAGGAGATCTGCAAATCGAGGGAAATTTTACCAAAAACCCTGCAACACAGTGCAAAGGATTACGATTTCAAGGAGGGACTGTTATGGTTCAAAGGAAGGATTTATGTACTGGAAGACAAGGAAGCCAGACTGGCCATCATGCGTGTACACCACGACTCTAGAATTGCAGGCCATCAAGGACAGGCTAGGACGTTGGAACTAATATCAAGAAGGTACTTCTGGCCAGGGATGAAACAAAGCATAAACAGATACGTGGAATCCTGCAAGACTTGCCAATGGACAAAAGGGTCAAAATCAATAGTTCCGATCAAACCACTGGAAATTCCAAAGGGGCCCTGGGAAGACATAGCATTCGATTTCATAGTAAAATTGCCGAAGTCCAAAGGGTCAGACAGCATCATGGTAGTGGTGGACTGATTCTCAAGAATGGCGCATTTCATACCCTGCAAAGAGTCTCACACAGCAAGCGACCTGGCAAATCTTTTTGTCACAAATGTTTGGAAACAACATGGTTTCCCAAAAAGCATGATCTCAGACTGGGGAACTACTTTCAACTCTAAACTTATGAAAGCCATTTACGAGAGAATTGGAACTAGCCCAGGGTTCAGCACTGCCTACCACCCCCAGACAGATGGAGTAACAGAAAGAATCAATCAATGGATGGAAGGCTGGCTACAATCCTTTGTCAACTACCGACAGGACGACTGGGCAGACTTATTACCAATTGCGGAATTCAGCTACAACCTGCAGAAACACCGCATAACAGGTAGTTCCCCTTTCGCAATAGTCTATGGCAGGGAACCACTGTTGAACATTGCATCAGAAGAAACAATGGTTCCTGAAGCGAACAACATTATGGAAAAGTGGCGTAACATCCATGACAAAGCAATTGCATCAATGGAAAGTCAAAGACTCCCAGAAGAAGATCCAAGAAACGAGTACCAAGAAGGAGACCTAGTATGGCTGTTGGGAAAGAACATCCAAACAAAAAGACCTTCAAAGAAACTGGATAACAAGAAGCATGGGCCATTCATTGTGAAGCAAAAGATAGGCTCACATGCTTATGAGCTCACTTTGCTGGCATCAATGAGGGTGCACCCTGTTTTCCACATCGACTTGCTCAGCCCTTACAAAGAAGACTCAGAATTCAAACAAAACCAACCCTGACCACCGCTGATCATAACAGAAGAAGGAGAGGCAGAATATGAAGTAGAAAAAATTGTGGATTGGAAGAAAACAAAGGATGGACTTTTTTACAGGGTCAGACGGAAGGGTTATGGGAATGAAGAAGACACCGAACAAAGGGCTGAAGACTTTGGCCACCTGTCCAAGATCATCAAGGACTTTCTACGCCGACACCCCAAGGCTCTGACACCTTCTAACTATGTTCCAGGAAAGATAAAAGTGAGGGGGGGCTCGATCAGTAACATCATCTGCAAAACTTGCTCTTTATCATCCGCCAACTACAACCTTTGCACTCTTAACCTTTACTGCAACTCACAATGCCCGCCGTCACCCGCTCCACCATCTCCAACAACCTCATTCGCGTCCTTGAGGGACCAGCCTTACAGATGGCATGTATCTTGGACTCAGGAGCGGCCCTCTACGTATTCAAGAGGTTGCAGCAAAGCCCAGGCAGATTGCAGTTCCGGGTGTCTGACTGTCCCGACTTGGGTCAATTAGGTATATATAAGGTTAAGGGGTTCGACTTAGACAAGTCTTTGAACCCAAGGAGTGGTGATAAGTAAGAGGATTTAATTGGGCAAGTCCTAGTGGAGAGGAGGTCAAGCCTTGTCGTTAACCGGCTTGACCTCTGGGTTTATATACATGAGGGATCAGTGCCACGTCATCATCTATCAGTGTGGGAAAGCCGAGTACAACCAATGATAAGCGAGATAAGAGACATGACTTGACATTCTGGAAGTTCCGGAAGCATCACCAATATCAAATGAAAGGACAAATACATCACATGACACAAGTTAAGCGCCAGAGGACAATTGTACCAAAAAAGGAAAGTGTTCGGAAAAAAAGATATAAAATCAGAATAAAATGTCTGAGCTTAGTCAGCTCATGACATTACCCCCTCCTAAGGGCCTGGCGCAGTGGGGTGGAGTTTGTGAAATTTATCAACTAGTTCAGGAGCGTTCTTGAGATCTTCCTTTGACTGCCAAGAGTTGTCTGCATGAGAGTACCCTTTCCACTTAACATAATAGTGGAGTTGGCGACGGATTTTCTTGGAATTAAGGATCTCTTCAACCTCCCATTCTTCTTCTCCATCCTGTGTGACAATAGGGGGTGGTTGAGCAGGTTCGCGGCCGTGGGGATCAGAGTGGAATTTCTTGAGCAGCATGACATGGAAGACAGGATGAACTCTCATCGATTTTGGTAACTCCAGTCTAAAAGCGTGAGTCCCTACTTTTTCCAGTACCTTGTAAGGGCCTAAAACTTTGTGAGAGAGTTTTACTGAAGGTCTGTCTGTGGATATGTTTTGATGATTAAGCCAGACTTTATCTCCAGGGTTCATCTCTTCTGGTTCTTTGGCTCCTTTATCAAAGTAGTGTTTGTAGGACTGATTTGCTAGGATGAGGGCGGCTTTGACTTCGTCGTATCCTTTCAGCAGGAATTCCGCATGGGCATCAGCTTCAGGAACAGTATAGTCTGATTCTTCCCCGATGTTCATTCTAGGGTTAAAACCCTGGCAGATTTGGAAAGGGGTTTTGCCAGTGGATGCTTGGATTCCATTGTTGTACGCAAATTCTGCCATAGGGAGCAGGGCCACCCAGTCGTTTTGCCTATGGTTGACAAATGCCCTGATAAAGATTTCAACCACTTGGTTTGCTCGTTCTGACTGTCCGTCTGTCCTTGGATGGTACGCTGTGCTGAAGGTAGGTTTTACGTCTAACCGTTTGTATAGATGCCTAATGAACTTTGAGTTGAAAGTGGATCCTCTATCCAAGACTGTTGCCTTTGGAGTGCCGTGAAGTTTCCAAATGTTTGCGACAAAAATATTGGCTATGTCTACTGCTGTGGCCGTTGATTTGCAAGGGAGATAGTGTGCCATCTTGGAGAACCGATCTACTACTGTTAAGATTGCGTCATATCCTTCTGATTCTGGGAGCCCTACAATCATGTCATAGGAGATCTCTTCCCAAGGTCTCTCAGGAATATGTAGAGGACGCAGTAATCCTGTGGGGAGTTGGTTCGATGGTTTAACTCGAATGCATGTTTCGCAGTGTGACACATAAGAATTGACAAATTTCTTCATGGTTGGCCAATAGTAAGTTCTGGAAACTAATTCCAATGTTCTTGCTTGTCCCGGATGCCCAGCTGAAATATTGTCATGGCGCGATTCCAATATCAGGTTTCTGACAGTTTCATCCTTAGGGACAAAGATCTTTCCTTTGAACATTAGGAGTCCTTCTCTGTATTCCCAATCTTTGACTTTTTCTCCGTTTCTCAGCTTATTGTGGGCTTCCTCTAATCTGGGATCTTCAAGGATTGCTTCTCTGATTAGATCGTTAATTTCCTGGTCAGGGGTGATAGCCGAAATAAAAATGTCTGGTTTGAGGAGAACTTGGTTCTCTACCCCCCCCAAAGGTTCTAGGTCGTATTGCCTTGAGAGAATGTCTGCTTTTTTGTTTTGGCTTCCTGGTCTGTACAAGATTTGGAAGTTGAAGTCTACCAAGAAATTCATCCAGCGGATTTGGCGTTGATTCAATTGCTTGGATGATGAGAAGTATTCCAAATTTTTGTGATCTGTTATTACTTGAACAGCTTTTTCTGTGCCTTGAAGTAGGTGCCGCCATTCTTTGAAAGCTCTAATTATTGCCAATAGTTCTTTGTCAAAAATGTCATAGTTTCGCTCAGCCGGATTTAGTGATTTAGAAAGAAAAGCTACAGGGTGTAGTTTCCCTTCTTCATCCTTCTGAGATAGAACTGCTCCTGTAGCAAATCCCGACGCGTCTGTTTCGAGGAAAAATTCCTTATTCTGATCGGGTTGCATCATTACAGGTGCCACTTTAAGAGCTTCTTTTAGCGCATTCATGGCCTCTTGTTCTTTGCTTGTCCACTGCCACTTTTGATCCTTCTTAAGTAGGTTGTACAGAGGTCTGGCTTTGCCGGCAAAGTCTTGAATGAATCTTCGATAGAAATTGACGAATCCTAGGAATTCTTGAACTTGTTTGACGTTTTTGGGAGCTTTCCAGTTCATAGCCGCCGTGACCTTTTCCTGATCCGTTTCGATTCCTTTATTGGAAATGACCAATCCTACCCAGTCCAGTTTGGTCTGGTGGAATTTGCATTTTTTCAATTTCGCGATCAGCTTGTGTTCCCTTAGTCTTCTTAGCACCTCTTTCACGTGTCCTGGATGATCTTCTACTCGTTTGGAAAAAACAAAGATATCATCAATGTATACGAGTACGAAAACCCCCATAATGTCCCTGAATATGGAGTTCATTAGGGACTGGAAGCTTGATGGGGCGTTCTTGAGACCGAAGGGCATGACTTTCCATTCGTACATGCCGTATTGAGTTTTGAATGCTGTTTTCCATTCATGGCCTGCTGCTATTCGGGTTTGATGGAATCCTTGTGCCAAGTCTAGAGTGGTGCCGATGACAAATCCTTCCAGGGCCCTTAACCATTGGTCCAATAGAGGTATTCCGCTCGTGTTGAATTTGCATAGCGAATTCACATATCTGTAGTCAACGCAAAAGCGTAATTCTGGGTTGTTTGGATCTTCTGGATGTGGTTTTTTGACAAACAGAACCGGGGAAGCCAAAGGAGACTTAGAAATCTGAATGTGTCCCCTTCGGATTAGGGTTTCTAGTACTTTCTTCATTTCCTTGTCTTCAGCTGGGGACGTTTTGTAGATAGGGCCGTGCTTTAGTTTAGCTTCTGGTAGGAGATCGAGCGTAATGTCCGTTGGCCTGTGAGGTGGCAGTTCTTCTAACCTGGATTCGTCGAATACATCTGCAAACTCTTTGTATTCCTCTGGTAATGTAGTTTCAGCTGCAATTTGGAGTGTAGACGGGACTTCTAGGCAGTTTTCTGAGCAGAAGTTGCTTGTGTATGCAATTGTCCTGTTTTTCCAATTAATTTGTGGGTTATGTTTTTTGAGCCATGACATCCCGAGTACGATAGGGTGTCTTCCAATGTTTGTGACATGACATTCTATTTCGCTGGAATGTGTTCCCATGACAAGCCTAAATTTTGTATAGTGGGTGACTTTTCCAGATGAGACTTCCCGTCCGTCTATAACTCGCAGAGTCTTTGGTTTTTTGTGCTGAAAAAGGGGAAGGTTTGCCTCTTTTGCTAGGGAAGGGTTGATGAAACAGGAGGTTGCACCGCAGTCGAGGAGTGCTTGTCCAGAGAATCTTTTCGATCTGTTAACTGACTTAGAATCAGGAGCCGTAGCTAGTGGATGAGCGGTGAAATCAAGGTATAATTGGTTTTCATTTGATATTGACATGATTTCTAGTTCATCCATATTACTAGCTAATATATCACCGAGTACTTGGCTCCTTAATAAGCCTCGGTGATGTCTTTTCCCGATTTGATGTCTGAAGAGATTTCTTCAATCTGAGCTTCAAACCCTGAGGCTGTGTTTTTAGAAGGACAGACTCTTGCTGAGTGTCCCTTGCCACCGCAGGTGAAGCAAATCATTGGTCCTTTTCCTTTCCCATCCAGATCCATTGCGTTGGGGTCTTTAGCAGGAGTGGACGATTTGGGTGTTTGAACAATTGGAGCGTTGAAGGTACTGGTTCGAGTGTCTTTTTGAATTGCTCCAAAAGGAACATTTCCTTTTGTCCCATCGTCCCAGGAGATCTGTGGTACTGGGCGGCCCTTGGCGTTTCTGGTAATGTTTGAGATTTTGCCTTATTGCACTCCCCCTGTAGGCTTTGACATAAAGACACGGTCGTTTACGTTGAATCTTTGACCTAGTGAGGTGTTTGCAACGCTTGGGGTTGTCTTGGCAGTGGTTTGTTTGGAGGTACTGGTTTGTGGGCCTTGTGACTTCTTTGGTGCATTAATGGCATTCATTGTAGAGTCAATTTCCAGGGCTCTTTTGCGAACTTGATTGAATGTTCTTGTTGCTTCGTGGGGTTTAAAGTTCTGTGACACCATGGCCATCTTGATTTCATCCTTAAGACCGTCATAGAAATCATCACGAAGTACTCGATCAGTGTATCCAAGTACCGATGAATAAGTGACAAAGTCTCGTAGATAATCTTGGACAGAGTTCTTCTGGATCAACTTCTTGTATAATTGTCTATATCGGTCGATTTTGTGAACATCGCCGAACCTAGCTTGCATTTCGTTCCAGAATTCATCCATGTCGTGTAGCCAAGTGGTTGCTCCCCTCCTTGCCGTGTCCACATCAATTCCAGGTTGCATCCATACATAGGCAGGCCCCTTGCAATAGCCCATGATATAAGTGATTTTTTGTTCTGTGGTTGCTTGTGGGGATGTGTGGTTTATGTACAGAGTACATTGCGACTTAAACTCATCGAACTTATCTACATCTCCAGAGAATTCCTCTGGGGGATGCATCTTAAGTTTGTATCCTGGGGTGGTTGTTGACGCGGTGGTAGAGGGTGTTGCACCCATGTTTGCGAGTGACTGAGATACCGCATTCATTAATTGGTGAAGGGGTGCAATTTGTGCGGTTTGATTTTGAATTGCATGAATATCTGCAATGTTATTGTCGATTCCTAATTCTAGGGTAGAGGTGATGCCATTTAAGGCATTAATGTGACCGTTAATTTTTCGCACTTCGTCTATTAAGGCATTGATTGCCTGTGCAACTACATCGGGTCCAGATGTTGCTGAAATTTGGGTAAATCCCCCTTGACCGGGTGATGGGGCTCTCGACATATTGGAGCGGGGAAAAAGGTAGATTTATTGAGATCCAAGGCCGTACAAAATGTTACGAATTCTTCTCCGAACCCTTCTATCTTTAATAATGCGCAAACTCCTCAAAAATATCAGTTCAAGGTTTTCGTCCTCCAGAAACAACGCGTTGATAACTCCTAGTTCGTCGTACTGTTCGTATATGTAGTTACGATGAACGTCTTCAATAAAGAGTTTTAGGGACTCTAGTCTAAGTTGTTCCCTGTGTTGTTCCTGTGTGAGTCGAGGTCTTGGTCCCACTGAAAAGGATTGGGTGTGATAGAATTAAGGTGATTTAGAAGGCGGTAATCCTGGTTAATAGGAATACGCACTTCTGCTGCAAGATGACAGTATTTGCCCTTGATTTTGTCTTTAAGGGTTTCGATAGTGCGCCACTGACGTTTGTTGTTGTTGATGAGATTTTCGACCTTTCGAGTGTGTTTTTCTTGGATTTTTATAAGTTGGTCGCAGTTCTCAATCAAGACACGGGTTTGTTCTTGCAATCGCTCGACTTCGATATTAGTGTCCGCCAAATTTATGCTTTGGACACAATCTTGATCGGCTTGTTGCTTGTTTGTATTGTCAAGGTTAATTTCGATGAACTCGAGCCTTGAATGGAGGGATTGATAATCGGCTTCGAGTTGATTGTGGTTTTCGTCGTTTCTGGTACGTTCGACCCTTAAATCCTCTGCTTGTTCAACTTGATCTTCTTCTAGCACTTCAATTCGACTGTTTAATTCGTCGACTTTGGTGTCTAGATCAAGTACGAAGTCCTTTAGTCTAAAGACTGCTTCGCAGAGGCTAAAAAATGCGGGGAACACTTTTAAGGTTAATTAGTTAGTTACTAATTAGTTCCTTTTTAGTGCGTACTGATGGAAACGACAAGTTGATGTGGTTCTTGATGGATGAGAGTGTTAACTTGGGTGGTGCTCCGACCACTTTCCAGTTTTTGCTTGAGAGGATCTGGCTTCCTCGAGATGTTGATTTGGATGTGAAGGGTGCTAGACGCTAAGCTTTTGCTTTATATACTCCTTATCTGATCTTATCAGTTATCAACAGCCTTGGGCGGGCGTGATAGCGACAGTGTATAACAGAGTAAGGATGTATTTAGCTGACTAAAGCCGCTATGACCCGAAAGAGCATAACGATTGGGTTCACTGACAGCGTATAGCAACATGGAACTACTGGTCTATATCAAGTATAGCTCTTCGTTCGTTGTACTATGCCCGTTTTCCCGTGTACGTTCTATCTACTTGGTGGAAGAGCAGGGGCTTATGGCCGATGCTTTAGAAGGCTTGACCTAATGTCCCGACTTGGGTCAATTAGGTATATATAAGGTTAAGGGGTTCGACTTAGACAAGTCTTTGAACCCAAGGAGTGGTGATAAGTAAGAGGATTTAATTGGGCAAGTCCTAGTGGAGAGGAGGTCAAGCCTTGTCGTTAACCGGCTTGACCTCTGGGTTTATATACATGAGGGATCAGTGCCACGTCATCATCTATCAGTGTGGGAAAGCCGAGTACAACCGATGATAAGCGAGATAAGAGACATGACTTGACATTCTGGAAGTTCCGGAAGCATCACCAATATCAAATGAAAGGACAAATACATCACATGACACAAGTTAAGCGCCAGAGGACAATTGTACCAAAAAAGGAAAGTGTTCGGAAAAAAAGATATAAAATCAGAATAAAATGTCTGAGCTTAGTCAGCTCATGACACTGACGACATACTCCACTCAGACTTGGGGGAGTTCCAATGGGTGGGAAAAAAATGGCCAACAAGGATGCAACTCCAACAAAAGGACATCTTTGTCTGGCAAGGATGTGCTGCGTTCCAGGTCTCGGAGGTCATCCTCCTCTCCACCCACATGCTCGGAGTCGTTGAATGGGGACAAGAGGGGGCATACTCAAGCGAGTGGGTACCAGGTTATGATGGAAGACAACCAATGCTCCGACCTAGGTGGAATGATGCCTGGGACGCCAACTACAAAAGGGACCTGAGCGAATGGAAGTTGGAGAGGGGAAGATACCAGAAGGAAAAGTTTGAATGGGCACTGAACTGGTGGAAGTGGGAGGAGGCAGATGTGTCAGCATGGAAGGAGGCAGAGCCGGATGTGCGACAATGGGATAAGGAGTTTGTGGAGGCGCAGAAGAGGGTTGTGGACTGGTCCAAGGCGGACTGGACAAAGGAGGAGACATGGGAAGAATGGGAACAATTCTCGGACAAACCAGGTAACACTGTGTTCAATCCCATTGATTTGACCATTGAGGCGGACGAGGGTCTGGAAGAGCACTTGCTCGCAAAAAGCAAAGATTGCAAGATCCAGTAGAGCCCATCCAGGTCCCCTAGACGGACTCTTAGGGGGGAGTAATGTTGTGAGCCAGCTCCCTCCATCGGACTCGCCTGTTGTCTCGCCCGCCTATTTCCTTCTCTGTGTTGTGTTTCTGTTTCTTGTTTGCCACGTTGCCACCTTCTTGTGGTTATTCTGTTACATTGTGTAACGCGGCTGTGCTTTGTACGAGTCATGTCTGTTCATACAGCATGACTCATATGGACACTCCTGACTGGCTTGCTTGTATGACTCATGTGGCTGCGCCTTGTATGACTCAGCCACTTTGTGAATATATGTAGAGGACCAACAAGCCTGGTAACCCCAGCTTGTTTTGTCTTGTCAAACATCCCCTTTGAGTGACACTTTGAACCACTCCTACCCTCAAGAGCCTACAGACACTTAAGTGTGTTGCGGTTCAAGAGGTCACTTAGGTCTTAGTGCCATCCACTCTTCATCACGGCTTGTCTCATAGCCATCAAGAAGAAGCTTACGACACACTCCAAATCACTCCAAATCACTCTAAATCAGCTCAATCACCAGGTTCACCATCATGTCAAAATTGCCCAAATATGGATATTGCGGTTTTTGGATAAATTTTCATTGATTAGTCATATTTCAAATAGAAAGCCATCTTTTGATCTGGCCATGGGATTCCTTTCCCCTGTGCATCATTTCTTCCCCTGTTTTCTTGAAGATGTTGAGAAGTTCTTCTAGAAGTGGTACGGGGTATTGATCAGCCTTTGTTATAGTGTTTACTCCTGTGTAGTCTACTACACTCCTTAGATCTGGTATGGTTTGTCCTTGTTTAAGGGCTTTCTCTACAAAGAAGGTTCCTGCAGCAATTGGAGATTTGCTTGGTTGGATCCTTCTGGATGCCATTTCCTCTTCAATCATTTG
This sequence comes from Ceratobasidium sp. AG-K, assembly GCA_037039685.1. Classification (NCBI taxonomy): domain Eukaryota; kingdom Fungi; phylum Basidiomycota; class Agaricomycetes; order Cantharellales; family Ceratobasidiaceae; genus Ceratobasidium; species Ceratobasidium sp. AG-K. The sequence continues at coordinate 1,842,765 of JAWNGF010000009.1, read as the reverse complement.
TTTCAAGGCTGCTCTTTCCCTTGGGGAAAGTGGGTATGCTTTTCTTGGTTTGGGTAGTTCTGCTCCTTCTATGAGGTCAATAGTGCAGTCCCATTCATGGTGCTCTGGTAGTTTTGTGTATTGTTCTTCATCAAAGACATCACCATAGTCTTTGAGCTTGTCTGGTAGTCCATCAACCCTCGCTGCTTTCCCTTGTATAGTGTTGTTTCTCCAATTGATTTGGAAAGGTGACCATGTGATATCTGGGTTGACTTCTTTGAGCCAAATCATTCCCAGGATCATTGGTTGAGTTCCTGTTGGCATGCAGTATAGTTTCTGTGTGAAGGTTCTTCCATCCAGTTCAAAGGTGATTTTAGTATGGAAACGGATAGTTTCTTTTTACATTTTTCCATTGATCATTTCCATGCTTCTGGGTGTTTGTAGTTTGATGAGTGGCAGATTGTATCTCCTGGCATATTTGATATCCATGAAATTCCTTGTAGATCCTGAGTCAATGAGTGTTGGTGTTTTGTCTGTGATTCCCACTATTTTGGTGTATACCATAGGTGATTCATTTAATGCTTTACAGTAGTATACATTTGATAGTGGTATTTTCTGGGAAACCCTAGACACAGTGCTAGGACACCTATCTAGTTTTCTGACTTGGACGCAGTTAAGATGACTTCCTCAATTGTTGTGGTTACTTCTGCTGCTTTTCCTTTGATAGGCTGTTTTCCCTTGTCTGTGTAGGTCCACCCTGATTGGCAATCTTGAAGCATGTGCCCAGGTTTTCTGCACTTGATGCACAGGTTTTCTTTCTTCCTGCATTCCTTCTCTTCATTGGGGACTCAGATTGAGTCAGCTGATTTTGATGTCCCTTGTTGTTTGCATTGGTCCCTGCTTTTCCCTTTGTCTTGGGATTTAGGAGGGTTTACATCAGCAAAAACCCACCAGGATTTGGAATGCTTTGAAGTGATATGGGAAACAGACTATGCTTTGAGTGATTTGGAGCACTTTGGAGCACTCCAAATTCCAGGGCTCAGATTTTGGCTACTCCAAAGACCCTCAAATCCGAATTGGCAGAATTGAAATGGCTTGAAAGCACTCCAAACCACTGTAAGCATAGTCCCTTTCTGAAATCACTCCAAATCACTCCAAATCCCAGTGGGTTTTTGCTGATGTAGGCCTTTTGCCTTGCACAGCTAGTTGCATCCATTTGTGAAGCAACCTTGGATGTTCCCTGTTATAGTTGTGCATTTCCTCCCTTATGAGTTCCTGTTTGATTGTCTGCTGGAGCCCATGTCTGAAGCATGCTATGAGAGCATCTTTGTTCCATTCTACATCTTGTTGGAGTAGTTGGAAGTCTGTGATGTATTCTGATACACTCTTGTTTTGGTAGAGCTTCTGTAGTTTGGTCTTGGCTTCTAGTAGCTTAGCCAGGTCTGTCCATTGTTTGGTGAAAGCCACTTGGAGTTCCTCCCAGTTGGTCAGCCATAGATGTGTGTGCCTATTGTTATACACATTCAGGGCTGGCTGCACCCAATTGGCTGGTTGCCCTTCCTTCATATTGATTAGGAAGGCGGCAATCTTCTTGAGGTCTGTGTCATAGTAAGTTTCATTGATGTGGAAGTATGCCTTCATTAGTGAGAGGAAGGTTTCTGCAGCTGTCCCTTGGGTCCCATCAAAGGGTTTAGGCATCTTCTGTTTGGAGGTGGATCCTCCTCCATTGCCCCCTTGAGTTTGGATGACCCTGTTGTTGTACCCAATGTCCCAGCTGATTTTCCACATGGAAGGATGGAGTAGAGGGAGAGGAATGTGGGCTTGGTGCTCGCTGGGGTCCACTTCCATATCCCAATGGTTGGGGTGGCAGTGATGGTGGGTTTCTCAGTGGTGGAGTTCTTCTGCTCTTCTCTAACCTCCTTTCATTCCTATCTTCCATTTTTCATTCCCCATTGCTTCTACATCAGCCCCAATTTGATTGGCTGTTGTTTCTACATTGGCAAACTGTTGTCTGACAGCAAGTAGTAGTTGCCTGTGAGCTTCAGCCCTTTCCTGTTCCTCCTGCTTGAGGCATAGTATAGTTGCTTCCATTGTTGCTAGTCATGTGTTCTGTGCTGTTATGGAGGCATTGATTCCAGCTTGATGTCTACCAGAAGTCCTGTCAATTTGTTCCATTGTGTTCAGGGTGGTGATTCCCTGATTTTGGATCCTTTGAAGCATGTTTTTGACCACCCCTATTCTCTCTAGGAAAGTGTTGACCATGTCTTCTGTTCTTCTGCCAATGCGTTCAATGATCTGTAAATAGTTAGTACTATCTTCCATTTGTGTGTCCCACCTTCATTCAAAGGGACTCAATCCTTACTGCCATGATGGCATTATTTTCCATGTATTCCCTTTGTATCCTATTGGAGATGGCTTGTAGGACTTCTATTTCCCTTCCCTGTGTGTTGATGACTGCACTCTGTCACCTTATGTTCTTGTCTATGGAGGCTGTGGCAATTGAGCCACTGGTGCTTGTTGCAGATGGTGTTCTCGTTGGAGGTACTGACACCAGATCTCCCATAGTATTTTCCAGGGCAGGGATTTGACTTTCCTCACTATAGAAGGGATAGGGAGCTGGGTAGAGCTTGTTCCATCAGAAGGATGGGACATTATTGAGAAGGTAAGAGGCAATCTTCATACCGTTACTCTGGGTTGAGAGGGTCCTGGTGTAGGATTCCTCTGTTCCCTTCCAATTTATATTGTTTGTTGAGCCACTGGTGATGCAACTGTTGGTACCCTTACTCTCAGAGGTTCCAAAGGGATTGTGATTGCCCCTGTGTTGGTGGTGCTTACTGTGGTTGGTATTACCACTATTGTCGGGGATGTGTTATCCAATCTTTCTATTGCAGCCGAGTTTTCACCAATATCTCCCAGCCCTCCTGGGACAGTTCCAGTGCTGGGGGGCCTTGATTGTTGCTGTGGTCTTAGTGACTCTGCAAAGTCTGTTGAGGGCCTTGCTCTGTGTGGCGGGTTTGCCCATACTTTGTGTATCCTTGCATGGAGTTCTTCCACTTCCACTCTTGATGAGGGTCTTGAGGATTCCATGTTTTTCCATGTCCATGAGCAAGATGTGTTTTCTTGTGGCTAGCAGTGTATAGAGCTTGCTGTGCAATGTCACAACCCTTTTATGCCAGTTGACTGATGTCCATGTGCGTTTGCACCTTATAGGCCTCAAGCTGCCTTAGTGGCTCCATACCATATGCTAAGTTGCTAGTGTGACCTTAGCAACCTTATGACAATGTCCTGGGGCCCACTTAGAGTTCAGATGATGGCCTAAAGGCCTAGTGACTTAGTTGCACTCAAGGGGAGAGATGATGAGGCAAAGCAAGCTGGAGTAAGTCCATGCTTGCTAGCTGGTATTTATAGTCTGAGGCATAAATGCCTCAAAGTGGTATGATACATTTGTGGCCAATCAGGTGCCACACTCAGTCAGCAAGTCACAAAGACCTTCTAGATGGAAGTTCTAGAAGGTCAATCTTTCTGAAGGAAAGATCTAGAAGACAGCACAGCCATATGGGCTGTGGGGACCAGTCATCCATACACCTCACAAAATGAGGGAGAGGGCCACATCTATGTACATTAGGCGCTTAAGGCTGCCACAAGTCCAGTCAAGCAAGCAGAGTCCGTTGGTGTTGTGGACAGGTCACAACACGCCCTCACCAAGAGGGGAGTTGACTCCCAGGCTCCTTGTGCTTCAAAGGAAATTTGATTTTTGTCGAGTAGGGCCAGAGCAAAGCACTAAGATTTGTCTAAAACCAATTCAAAACAAGACGTACAGAATAAAAAACAATGTTCATTATGAATAATGGCTTGGCTGCTCCAAGCCAGCCACTCAAGGCCCTTTTGCTGTTGGCAAGTGTTTCAGTAATTGTTGATCCCCCACAATGTTAGGACATACAATATCACTCCTTGAAGGCAAACATTGCAGCTCAGGATCTCCATATTTGTCCAGAACATGCATATCCATGAGCACAGATATCTCATTGTCTTGGTAGACAACTCAAGCAAATCCATTGGTTCTCTTTTGGGCTTGTGAGTGCTGATTTGCTTGTGCATGCTTGCTCAGGTGTAGGAGCACCAATTTCACAGCCACTTGGGTGCTCCCAAGTGCTCCATTATCCAAGCGAGCATGCATAAGAAATTTGGTGCTTACGAGCCCAAGGGAGATCCATTGGATTTGCTTGAGTACATTCAATAACATTCCATTTGATTCTCAATAACCCTATGTGCATCTATGTATGTACCAGGAAGCTCTACTGGGGGACTTCAACCTCTGTAGCCTATCACAATCTAAAGGGGAAGGGGCATAGGTTACAGAACAACTCAATCCAAAGATGCACCTGTAAAACAGTCTGGAGATAGCGAGTGCTATATAGCACTATATAGCACCATAGCAAATATACCACATTGCCTATATCTAGCAGCATACAGCAGTGTCCAGTGCTATATAGTGCTATATAGCTGTATGTAGCTGAGGCCCAATTTGGTGAGTGGAACAAAAAAGGTAGGGACATGTGGCTGTGCACTTACTATATATGGTAAGTAATTAGTCCAAATTTGGATAAATGAATTTCCATATATGGTAATTTTCGATTCTAAGACGATTTGAAAAATTCCTTTTTTGGTAATATTTGAAATTCCAAATATGGGAGCAATATATCCATTTTAGGAACTCAGCTGACCTGAAACTCCAAGTCCCACCCTGCCCCTTGAAGTCGCATTTTCCCCCTATTCCACATGTCTGAGTACACCCCTAACACCTCACCTGGGGGTATTTTGTAGCATATAGTCACATTGGTACCAAGGGGATGGAAATCTGCTGACTGGTTCAAAAGTTTGTCCTAAAATGGGTATGTTAGTAAGGTATATCAAATTACCTATCTGGGAAGATCATTACCATTTATGGTAAGTGCACAGCCACATGTCCCTACCTTTTTTGTTCCACTCACCAAATTGGGCCTCAGCTACATACAGCTATATAGCACTATATAGCACTGGACACTGCTATATGCTGCTAGATATAGGCAATGTGGTATATTTGCTATGGTGCTATATAGTGCTATATAGCACTAGCTATCCCCAGACTGTTTTACAGATGTGAGTCAATATACCACAAGTGCCCTATGGGTACTCAGTGAAGGTGGACTTGCTACTTGTGTGCTGGCAGATACAGCAGCTGGGGCTGCACGACCTCTGAATTGAGGTTCTTCATCTGAGTTCAGGAGAGCTGTGACAACTGTTAGTTGGGTTCCTATTAGCAGGTTTGATGGGTGCATTTACTGTAATCTGGCTTCCAAGACCTCTCTTCTGGGAGGGAGAAATCTGAGGCAACACTGATAGGACTTGGAGATGAGCTCATGGCTGGCTTCAAAGATCCTTCTTCACATAACCATAAGCTTTATAAGATGCCACAATCACGGTACTCCCTAACTCAAAAAGGGTGGGTGTGTCAAGGGCCAGTGTACCTACGTGGAACAGCTGGACGCCCAAGGGATTACCTTTGTTGGACATGAAGAGGGTGAATCATGGGCAGGAAATTTGAGTCTGCTGGCTGGCTCGCTGATGCAATGGCCCACAGATTATCGCAGATCCCACATACGTAGTAATGGCATGTTGCATTTGTACTAGCTGGGTTGTGCTAACCCTGCTCCACAAACCCATAGCACTGGGTCGCCTCCATAAACGGTGGGACATCAGCATTGAACCAAGTGCCCTGCAGAAAACACACTGGGTGGCATAAAGAGGGGCAAGATGCATAACAAATTTGAGGGATATTATGTGGCGGAACCCCACGCCACTGTCCTGGCAAATGATCAGATGATTGAATTTGAGCACCCAGGAGCAATTTCATGAACAATATTACCATAATATCAGTATTGCATTGTGAGACAAGTCAAAACGCCGTATAGCAAGCTTGCGCTGTGTACTAGCCAACTTACAGTAACCCCTTTAGGACATGATCTCAATGGCAAGCTATATACTCCTTGTTATCATAACATCCGCTGTGGGTGCCCGGGGCAGCGAACAACCCATGAGGTTGGAAAACCATATTTCTGGTCCAAACACAAATTGTCAAGTGACCCTAATATGGATAGTGATTAGATACAATGATTTATGGATGACAACCGCCATTGACTGAGCTTAGTGGTAAGTTAAGCACCGGGAGGAAGTGGGACCTGCTCACTATATGCCTGTGTCCCTGCTCTTCTTGATAATATATTGCAGAGAGATGGGCATGAAGCAGCCCAAATGACGCTCTCTCTTGTCATGACCTGCTGATTGATGAGGCATTTGGGTGTCAAGGCCACGCATATAATGTGTGCCCAGTCTAACTCCGAATTGACTCGATTGTTGTACTGGATTGCTCTAGTATAATACATGGAATTTCTATATACATTACTGGTACAATTGCCCAAGCCAGAACATAATGCGTCAGATATCTTATTACTATTGTATGTATAGCTATCCTTCTTGTTACGTAGTGTACTTAGCATAACTAAGCAGCATTGAATGTTGGGCCTGTGCTCATCACTCTCCTGCCATGAGCAGACTAAGTATACTATCTGCTTTGTTCGACCATATGTCTCTCTAGCATGCTTCCATATTCTAGACCAGTCAAGAAGCATTCTTGGCTATTTGCATTCATTGGAACCTATTTCAGCATGTTGTATCACTCGGATTTGACACTTCACATGTCCAGGCACCCCCTGAAGTAATCCCTAGCCTGCACTATATTCTCTGTAGCGTAGAATTAACAATGACTACGTGGGCAATACCCAAGAAGCCAGGCATTTAAAAAGGCAAACCTAGGGTTGTTGCAAAGGGTGTGCACCATCACGCAGTCTACTATTGTTGTTGCTATAAGTGTTAAAGGCAACAGTTATACAAGGCAGGCAAAGTTCAGCCTATCTCACACAAATGTAAATTCCCTCCTACATACCAAAGGCAGTTATTGAGACCCCAATACGTGCCTGTGCTGGCATTGTGTTTGTTGACATAGGCCATAAAGGCCTAGAAGATACTATGGTCGAGGGCACTTTTGCCCTGGTCTAACCCCACCTATACAGAGCTAGAGAATTAATACAGAAGCCACTTTGCAAGGACCCAAGTCTGGGATCTATGGTTCGGGAGATTCGATGCAGGGGCATCCATCTGTGGCTCTATTTCAAACATGTGTGCACTCATTAACACTGTCAGATTTCACCTTTGAGGTCAATGGGTCCTTGATCAAGTACATTTATTGAGATGTAACCGGAGCATCCAGCACTCAAACCTAACTTAGCAGATAATGGAGTAGAAGCAATAGACCACTGGGGAGGTGAGTATATTACGAGCGAGTACCAGGCTTAAAACATCCTTTTCATATTTCGTGTATAACATATTTCCCCTCTCTTGCCGCTTTGCTTATGGTTAAAAGTACAACAAGATGACTGTTCAATTTAAAAAAATGGTAAACAACAAACATTTTGCAAGCCGTAATAACCTACGCCCCATCCTCACATATCCAACTTGTGAGATAAATAAGTCTCATCTCCGTCACCAAATGAGTTGGCCAATGTGAAAAGCTGATCTCATGTCGCCAGCAGAAACGATACAATAGCGCGTACTAGTGAGTTAGTACTGTTTTCTCCTGCCTTTATTGCAGCGGCTTACCCTTGGGCATTGTTTCTTTGTTTCGACAATGCCTTCATTATACCGTTCAAACCTCTCCCTAAATGGTGTGTTAATGCATATCACCCCACACCTACGGAATAAGCCGGATTGATATATACCCACTGGATATGATGATTAAGAAGGCAATACATTCCTTCCGCTGTATGAATGTGTTGGGTTACGTAGTCAGTAAATGCCTGAGAGTGTTTATTAGTCAAGAAGTATATGATGATGCGTTGCATTGGCTGACTGCCGTAAATCTACCACCAGCCCCCCGATCCTCATAACCAGAGTCAACTTCTTGGCAGGACGCCCAGCAGACCTAACCACGGCAAGGGAACACGGAAGCGGTATTCATCCTAAAGTCATTGAAAATTACCTCTACTGCTTACAATTTCACAGTCTTCAAACTTGGACACATGTTTGCCAGGTTTGACGCCTACTTCATCCAAGAATTGGCAGACCAAGGGGACATGACCTCTCTCGGTTAGGCTGTCACAGTGAACAGACTCCTCGGTGGCATCATCTGCAGTGAGTAACTTCTTTCTTACTGGTACACAGCCAGTGGAGTTGGTCCTCCCAGGGATATCCCAGCCGGGTCGTGGTGAGAATCTGGCTGGGATATCAGTCGGGGATCCGGAAGTCTATGGAAATGGCCCGCTTCAAGGCCATCTGGGTCTAAGGGATATCCCAGCTACCAAACCTCTGTGCAAGGTGTCAGGATTTCCAATAATTGTGGAGCCTGGGGATTCTTCTTTGTTGGAGTGAAATGTGCATGGAGACAATGTATATAATCCAATGGGTGTTCGATTGCTATCAAAAATCTCATATATACACAGGCCAAGCAACATTCAATCACAAGAAAATAAGCATTCAATAACCCTGAGGCAGTCGACATTAGTGGCATCCCCGTGACATTCATAAAAAAGCAACACACCATTTGCATTCGATGGGCCCATTGAAAGATGGATATATGCCTGTATTTAAGGTTGCATAAGTATTGCAAAGCACACACACCATCTGGTGCAAGATCAACTCACCGTGTCAATTGGTTTAACTTGCGAGTGAAGAGGGGAAGGGGAGTCAGGGGCAGAGTCTGCTGGTCTTGCAACTGCTGCGTTATATAACTCACTACGGCTCAGGGCCAGTAGTGTGTGCCTTTTTATCACCAGGCGTTGATTGTTGGGGCCGTGCTAAGCGAAGGATCACTGTAGGGCCACTGCTGAACAGCTCTCAGATGCCAGCAGGGTGTATTCTAGAGACCTGAGGTGAAAGCATCTGTCAGATATCCGTGGAAAATCAGTACCTCCAAGCAATATCCCAAAGACCCTCGTGCCGAGATATTGTAAATTCTGTGAGAGAGGTCCCAGCTGGGGCATCCATCTGGGACCAGGCTCCACTGGCTGTGTAGGCCTAGCAAACCACTGGTCTTGAATCCCCTCAAATGTGAAACTCATGGGATGCTTACCTAAGAAGTTACCAGTTGGGACTGGATCTGGGGCTTCATCCATGAGAGAGGTGAAGGCTGCTTGTGCCATGTCTCCGACCTCCTTAACCGTGTCGATAATCCAGCTTCTTGATCTAATATGGGATGCGTTCTTCAAATTATGCATAGCATCTTTGTTGAACAAGTAGAGTGATTAGTTATCAGTGAGTCAACCAGCAAGAAGCCAACCAACTTCTAAGAGTTCCTACACTGTGGCAGCACTATAAATAATGAGTGGGAGGGTGTCAGCAGGTTTACTTGTGCTTTTACTTAAATTGAATATAACCTATGCAGATTAGACGTGATGAATACCAAGATGCTGATCATGAGAATCTTACCGTCAGCTTTGTTCCAGCTCTGAGAGACTCCGCCAGGATTTGGTGGATAGTCTGTATGCAAGCACAGGGCCAACATTGGTGACAAGTGAAGCAATAGTGATCTCGGGCTTACAGAATCCCAGAGAACCGTTCTGGGTTTTGGTACAGGTCATGGGTTGGGCTGACATTCACATCCTTTGCATTTCTCAAAGGTGCAGTATTCTACATCTGCTGGCAAAATGGCTACCCAAGGTGTTTTGCACAAGCTCAATGTGCAACATAAATGGCAATTTACCTTCATTGGAGCCATGGAAATCACCATTTTTGGGCTTGGTCTTTCTTCACTGGCTATAACCGTGCCCTGCAGCTGTTGCTTGGTCAGCTGTATCCTGTCCATACCGGTACAAAATGGAAAGACACCAACAGAATAGGAACCAATACGTATTTGGCCCACTTCCATCAGTCAGCCAATAGAGTCCATCGATCTATCATGCAAATGCTATTCAGAATTCTGGCTTTGAATTATGGGACCATTACTGATTGCCAATGCTCACAATATTGTCCATGGATGGCCAATGCAACTTGTCATATCGTCTAGCACCCGCAGGTTTTGTATCCATATCCGCAGGTTGTATATCTATATCAGCGAGTACGCAAATATCTTCCGAGGTGTAACAAATTTTTCTACATGAGCACGAATCATAGGTTTGTGAATCAAGTATATTGAGACCCCAATGGGGACAAAATTTACCTAGCATTTCAATAATCCTATGGGTGTCGGTATATGTCTTGGTTAGCCAGTCTGGAGGCTTTCAACCGCTGTCATATGCTACTGCAACCTAGAATATCTCAGCCATTCCAGTCAGAATATATTATCCTCATGGCATTTTTAAGGCCATGTACCACTAAAGCTTGACGATTACTTGCTGGGCTAATGGTTCTATCCAGCTTCAGCCATGTTTTTGTTAAGAAATTACTAGTAAATATCGACTTTGGAATGTTTTGTTGGTCCTCGGTAGGATACTCCCCAGGTACACTGCCATTAATGGGCGGAGATTCCCGACTCTGCTGCTTTGGAACCTCGCCTGGCAATACGATGAGGTCGTTTTTGGGGCCTCTTGGATGCGTGGCATGAGCTACTGGCTCGGGTGTGAGCTTGGCACACCATTGAATTACGCAATTTGGCTGTCTCACCTGCCATTAGGAGAGTCAGATGCTCAGACCCGCACAGTGGCTCAAATGTATGTCAAGCCTACATAAATCCAAGTTCTTATAACCCACAAGCGAGGGCGCCCGGATCAAATTGTTGAGTGCCGTGCTGTCAAACCCCTGTTAGCAAAGCGGAGTGTGGCACCCATGCTCCGGCCTAGCTTAGCTGTGGGGAGACATATCACTGGATTGGTCATAAAGGCCACACTCCCTTTTTGGTCCCATTCCCAAATTTGGCGTCCCAGGTATATGGGCCCTGGCCCCACATAACCTATCCCTCTGATTCTGGGGTGCCTTGGAGGCTCCCACGTAAGCGCCTGAATGGGTCGCCTCAGAGGCTGGTTTCCCACTAATTCACCACACCGCCATTTCCACCGCCAAACCATGCCCCCAGACCCTTGACACATAAGCAATTCCTCACAACCCTCTTGGATCACAGGACCGACCCGGTGCTACACATGGTCAAGCAGCCTGCCGACCGTCCCCCGGAAGGCTGGACGAGAGCCTCGCCGCCCACTGGTGAATTGGCACATGACGTTACCAGTCCAAGGACATTCTCACCTCACAAACTATCCTTTGTTCATGTATGCATGGAACCTGAGTGGCCAGGATTTAAAAACAGATAGATTATAGAACATGATTCTGTGATTAAACAAATAAATAGAGTATCCTAAATACATAGTTTAACAACGCAGCAAATAATGGTTGATCGGGTCACATGATGAGCAACACTCAAAACAAAAATTCTCACCTGTACCAATGTCCCAAGCAAATAAAAGGCACACACCATTCTTCGGGGGGAACGCTATGCGCAGTCAAGCCTCAACATCTGACTTGGTTACAGTGTTGGGTCGGAGGGGGTTTCCTGGTGCAAGCACGGAATTGGAAGAGCTCTCATTCCTGGCTCGGAAAGCTCGGCGGCTCACAAAGTCCAAGTTAGCTGCGGTTCAGGCGCGGGACACTGCGAGGCATCAGAAACTTATGAAAGAGAGGGAGTGAACATGTTGAAACTTCTATTGATCTACACTTATGGTGCACACATATATAACAGCTCTTTCACATGCCCAACGGCAAGAGCTCGATGCGCTCCAACACCAGGTAGCCTATAATGACAATGTAATAGGGATGGAAGATATAGTTATGAATGACGAGTGGACCAACATTGAAGACAATCAGGACACACACTCGGATGATGGCTCCAAGCACGAGGCAGCAGTGGTGCAAGAGCTTGGAATCTCGAGCGACTCTAGGAATTCTGCATGGTCCAATTGTTTGTCTAGGGAGAATGAGCCCTGGAAGGCTCAGATTTCCATTCTCTGCCATAAATATCTTACATTTGTCGCTGGGACTGAGCCTCTGCGCCCACCTCCTGAGCCTGTAGATCAGCGGACAATCACTGTACGGTGTATTTCAGTGAAGAGTAAGTACATTCTATTATTGTGTGCTACTGGAGGTTACTTAAGAGCAATTTACATATAAGTGAGGTTGTACAATCGTTTGTGCAGTTGGAATCCGATGCTTGGGTAAATGCAACACTTCTGCGTCATGGTTATTTGGCCCCTACCCCCACATGACCTACTATAGCTTTCTCCCTCGACCTCTTAGAGCTTCTTGCTATGGTTCAAAAGTGTGGTCCTTCAATAAGTATTCAGGTCATGGCCAAGGTGTTCTGCGATCTTCGAAATGTGAGTACCAGCACTCCGTACATCGCACATAACTGATTGCACCTTAAGGTTCCTTACACTGAGTATTTCTGGACCCAACTTACCTCAGCCCTTGATGTGAACCTTATTGTACTCTGTGAAGTTCAGAAGCACGTCAAAGCAGTGTTAGGAAGAGACGGTCCAAATTGGAGATTAAAAAATAGTTGCCCAGCATGCACTTACAAGGTGAGATATTTTCTTTATTGTTTGGACAGTTGATAATGATTTGATAGCTGGAAGGGGAGCCTCTACTACGATACATCATGCTAATGACATGTGATGGAAACAATTCACTTAAACAATGCCAGCATGCTGCACTGGTGGACACCCAAACTTACAACTCTGACTACTATATCTCCCAGTCGGACATCAATTGATTCCAAGAGGAGGTTGTAAACAGTCGGAAAAGTAAAAAGCATAAGAGTAAGGCTTGAGAAGAGAAAATCAATGAGAAGTCCGAGTGCGAGAAGAGGTGGAAGAATGCTGGAGCAGATGCTTGACCTGACAGTATCCCATGAAGATATTTGGACAAGACTGGGGTCTTTGTTTCCACATGTCGACATTCATTTGTTCTGACAGTGTGTGATATGGTTAATGTCATGAGCTGACTAAGCTCAGTCATTTTATTCTGATTTTATATTCTTTTGTCCGAACACTTTCCTTTTTTGGTACAATTGTCCTTTGGCGCTTAATTTGTATCATGTGATGCATTTGTCTTTTCATTTGATATTGGTGCTGCTTCCGGAACTTCCAGAATGTAGAGTCATATCTCTTATCTCGCTTATCATTGGTTGTACTCGGCTTTCTCACACTGATAAGAGATGACGTGGCACTGATCCCTCATGTATGTAAACCCAGAGGTCAAGCCAGTTAATGACAAGGCTTGACCTCCTCTCCATTAGGACTTGCTCAATCCAATCCTCTTAACTATTTCCTTTCCTTGGGTTCTAAGACTTATCCAAGTTGAACCCCTTAACATTTTATACACCTAATTGACCCAAGTCAGGACAGTTAAGAGCAGCGAATGGTAAGCAACCTTTGCTAAACTATGTCTCAATGACAGATACATCTTAATATGTGTTTTGTAGGGCAAAATATGGACTTGCAATGATTGATAAACTCATTTTGGCATTTGGCTCCAACCTACTAATGGGCTATGACATTGGGTGTACATTCAAGGGTACCATCGATCGGAGCGCGTTGCTGGGCGATCGCGCACGTGAATTCAATTTTGACTTGTGTGTTGGATTGTTTCATGGACCAGCACACAACCGAGCGTGCCAGGTTAAAAACCATCCCCATAATCGACCTGGTACCGGTCTTACCAACTTTGAGAACTGCGAAACGTTTTTCTCCTCATCAAATCGACTCGCAAGCACCACTCAACTTGCCTCCCGCTTTGGGCGGCACCAGAAAATCGACATCTACTTGGATGGTTGGAACAATGACGCATACATGAACCTTGGTAAGTATTTCATTGCTGGAATTGCCTAAATACTGAAATATGCGCCAGGGTCATTATTATACAGAAAATATGTACATGCGCTTGATGTAATACAGTCATCTACAGAGTTCCTTGAAAGGTTCCCGTCAGGGGAAGAGGACTTCAAGGAATTCTTTTGGGAGGAAGTAAACTATATGGCATCGTTCAAAACAGAAGTTATTGGCGACCTTTTTTCCATCAAATACATCGAGCTGCTTGAGCGATTGGAGATTAAACAGTAAGTTACAAACAATCAGCAGGCAGATTAAGTAACTAACATAAGTCAGACTTGAATTTGACAGGTGTCTGAAAATGACACAAAATTCCGAGCCTAGTGGATTGCCCGACCTTCGTCGATTAGGCTTAAGCTCCCAAGCCAAGTCACGTTGCCATCAAGTACTGGACCAAATTATGGTCCTTCAAGACGCTGTACAGAAGCTTGAGGACTCACACAATATCCCCGAGCAAATCGTTGGACACGCGGCCAGCCCGAATGGGAAGAGGCCCAACAACTGCACTATCACAGTCACTTCTATGAGTGTCTGGATGAGCTGGAATGGTTAATTGTCCAACGTGTATTAGAGCTTAGTCGTGCTGGACTCACAGGCACAGGTATGTTGCATAAAGGGTATGATATTTCTTCACTAATATATGCCACTAGGCTACAAGCTGCGCACACAGATCATGAAATCTCTGGCCGCACGCAGCACGGCGATCAAATCAGTGCTTAACCGTTACAACAAAGCCGTGGCCAAACTTGTCCCCCCAGCACCAAGATTAACATGGGAGCAAGTTGCTGATGCGACAATCCTTTCAGATTGTCACATTCTTTGTGGGTCAAGACGCCGAATAGTTGAACAACCATGGGCAAAACCGGAGAATCGCCGATGTGTTGAGCAGTATCACCGACTCTTGCGTGCGCATGAAGAGGTTGAGCGCTTAAACGTGGAAATAAAGCGACTTTCTACCTCCATCTCGGACGAGGCAAAGCTTTTGCCAGAGGAAGTTGAACGTATTACTAGTACCAACCCCTCTCTCGTGTGGGTGGTTCGGAAATCGGTCAACCGTCGTCTGGCGGTTAATCAAATTATATTAAGTAAGCTCAATGCGATTCGATCGCTTCAAGGTTACACGGGGACACACTCGAACGGCATGCGTATAGGGAAAGTGGATATAGGTAACAGTCGAAACCATTTGTATTGACACTTAATTTCTAACAATCTACTCTGATCCAGCATCTCTTGGCTCAGCAGAGTCGCAAACTGATGGCGACCCGCCGATAAGCCAAATCTCAAATGGAAATGATTACAAAGCGCAGGAAGTGCCTGGTTGTCAAGCTTCTTTTAATCAGAAGCATGTCAATCATGAGGGATTAGAGGTTGATGACGATGTGGCAGAGCAGTTTGACCGATGGCAAAGTATGCTGGAGAAGGCGGGCTGAATGTTGGGGGTAGTTGTTTGTATGCCTGTAGTAGTTTGATAAATGAGAATTGCTTCGAGCCACCTAATCTATTGTGCCAGGATTGTCTGTCTGTCCAAATGAACTGTGTACTTCTTACACGCATCTACATACTGCTACTTGCTGGTTGCTCATGCTCGCATGCGTACACTTGGCAATTGATGTCTGATATGCCAACACTGTAATCATGCACTCACTCACATCGATTAGCATATCGCCGTATGGGTATCGATTTGTATGCAACTGCGGATCCAAGTCCCAAGCGCACGCACGGGTGGAAGACAAGGCCACACCTCAAAGCAGCTCGGGGGTGTATCCTACTGAGCGTTGGAATAAAAAACCAATGAATGCGCTGAGAATCATTCTACAAATAAGATACCTCGCATACAATCTGTAAATGACGGCAATCGCCTTGCTGTATGGTATCTACTTGTGAGTCGCTTGCCAACAGGTGGCGTACATGTGGATCCGAAGGGCTATATCAACCGGCTAAGCTAAGATAAAGCCCGGACCATTGCACCTTGGGATATTGGCTAAAACGCCCAATATCTTGGCCAAATCATGCACGCATGATTTTCCATTTCGACATGGCGGAGTCCGAAATTTTTGGGATAGGCCCACCTCATCTGACTCGCCCATTCAAACCCCCGCCAGTTCACTCAAATACATGTCCAGATAGTGAGTTTCTGAGATTAAGAAAACACATATTTGTACTACTGATAAAACTAACAAACAGTAACGGGAGCCCCGATGACACCATACGCCATTGCCTTGATGCCGAGGCAACCCCGGATGAAGGCGGACCATTCTACTGTGTCTATACCGGGTCAATTCAAGGCGCATGGACTCGGTGGTTAGCTAAATGTTTGGAGCTGTAAGCATAGGCTGACCTTACAATCAGGGTGAATGTTGCTATGATATCAAGACTACCTGGGTACCGTCGATTCTGCAAGGCTTACACCTGGAAAGAGGTTCGCTACGTCTTATGTGCCACCGAGTCGTTCCGTGATATCTGTAAGTACAATCTAACCCACCCACAAGCGCAGCTCACCGTCTCCCGTAGTAAACCGCCAAGGGTGGGCGCACCTGTATGCTGTTCTGATCAACCTGTTTGGGAGTGAGCAGGACATTTTCTTAGGACCAGAGCTACAGGAGCGCCTGCTCGAAGTCGCCAACCCACCTCAGTCGCTCTCTCGCATCCTCAGTCGCATGGGCACTTTGCCTTCTCCATCTTTCTTGGATTCCCAGAGCAGCTCTGATCGGACACGCTCTGCGTCACGATCCCCGACTCCGCTTGGAACACAAGGGCTACGGGTGAGCAGGCAACCTCATATACTAACTACACAAGGATTACACACGCTGCTAACATACATTAGTACTATAGGCCACCCCATTCCGTGAGCGTGCGATCAACCTCGAGGTCCGCCATCGAATGATAGTCTTTGACACATCCCGCCAGCGCCGAGAGCCCTCCATTGAGGTACAAGTCCTCGATCGGGTCATATCCAGCCTCAGCGCCTTGCGTAAGTACTCTATTCTCAACCGGCTCTGAGCATGCTGACTCACACGTACAGCAGGTAGCGATCTTTTAGCTCCCAGTGGCAGCCAGGAGGAGCGCTCCGATGGTGGGTTACCTGAGAACGATCAAAACAATATGTAGTAGCCTTATAAATAATATATGTACACCTAGAGTCGACTGCTTCAGCAACGCCCAATAAGTGAAGCTCGACTCCTTGCCTAAGTAATCGCGTGACGAAATGAAAATTTCGAAAATACTTGCGGAGCTTGAAACACAGAGCCATGGGGACGGGGAACATTTGGATACGTTCCACTACTCTCAGATTTTCCCTACCTATGTCCACCCCTCCTGCTGCAGATGATGGGCGTGCAGCCCTTCAAAAAGCGCGCCGGGCTGAAAACGCAAGACTGAGGGGGCTACTCGACAATGCAGTCGTCGAGATTGACAACAAACTCCAGGAGCTAACCAAGGAAACGGCGGCAGGATTGGGTATGAAGGCGAGTGATGTCCGTGCAGAGCTTCTCCTGCAGCTCAATGCGCGTCCCACTGCCCTTCCGAATCCTTGGAATGGCCTGGTTCATGAGAAATCGGTCGAGTGGAACGACATGAAGAGTAATGTACAATTAACTGAACTCACAAACGATAGCTAATACATATGTGTATTCATTCAATACAGAAACTCATCCAGGAGGTGCATACATGAACTATGTCGTCAGTCGGATCCATGAGGAAGGGATATATCAAAACCTGAGCGAAAAGGAACGGGACCAGTTGATAGCTGTTGCTCAGAAAAGCCGTGATGATAGGGTGAATGCCGGGGCGGCCAAAATGACAGCCGCAAGATTGAGGCAAGGTAGCGCCAAAAACGAGCTCACTGAGATCGGTGAATCGGTAAGCATTCACAAGTTGACAAAGTGATTATTTTATCCTAAATGAATATGCTTATCTCCACCATTAGATAGATCGTTTACACGAGCTCGCAAACATAGAATATATCCTACTGACTACGAAGGGGCGCGTGGACGACGGACTCAAGCCCATGTATTATGCGTCACGCAAGGCAAAGATCTTCATCGAGTCACACTTCAACGTTTCAACAACCCATCTGCTTACTTTGATGGAGAGCTCTGTACTACGAGGCGCTGCTGGTGAATACGAATCTCTAGGCAACTTGAATGCGCGACTTCTAATCAATAACCTCCAGGTGCAGCGGATACAAACAAGTTAGCGACTGCAGAAGCGAAGTCAGAGTTACATCGAGTTATATTGAGATCCTTGCGTCAGTTCACATCTATCTATACTATCTAAGCCAGGATTTATATCATTGCACTACCGAACAGAAGATGCCGTGGTTTCCACCGCTGAGGATGGATCCCTGCCTGTCGTCTCCGATGGCTCCTCGATTAAGATGGTAGAATACAAGAACCATTACAAGAATATCCGCGAGTACCGGGTGAAAGCCTTTGGTTGGCCGATGCGCGATGACGTATCAATGATGGACCCCAGCAGTATGGGACTCATGAAGATGCGCGAGCTCCTCGCGAAGATATCGACTGGGCAATGCGGCTTCAAGCGGTTAACTCAAGAGGAATGGATGGAATGGAATAAGCAACAAAACCAAGAAGTTACCGCTGGGAAATTAACTCTATCAGCGCGCAAGACCCGAAGCGATGCCGGAAAGAAACGAAAGAATGGAGGGGCAATCGACATGGCAGCATTGGTGGACGCAGCAAAGGTATGAACCGTAAATTTCAATCACAGTGCAATTACAATTATTAAACCCTATCAATCGCATACAACAGCGTAAGAGAATCTTTATGAAGGAAAAGGAGAGGGGAAAGGCGAAAGTTACGGGCGCGGCAACCGCTCATGGAAGCGGAGATCTACTTGCAGAGCCTCTGGACGATGAGCGTGCCTCCCAGGGCTCCCTTCCTAGCAACTCGACGCCTCGCTTTGAGACGCAGGGACCAGTTACTCCAGCAAGCGACCAGGGACCGCTTGCGTGCCCGACGTCCATTGACTTCACACTCATTGACCCCACACTCCTTGCGCTAAGCGCTAACGCGACTCACACAACCAACGCCGGCGCTTACGAGAGACCATACCCCGGGAATAGTGTACACGCACCATCGCCGGTAAAGACTCCCCCATCGGCAACATTTCCTGCCCCTTATTCCATCGTCTCTAGCTCGCCTCACGGCTCGATTCCTTCATCCCGGGCCGGGTCACGGTCAACAAACGCACCAACTCAGCCCAGCCTCCGTTTTAGGTCACATACACCCGAGTCATACGAATTATATGCCACCCGAAGCTCGGCTCGATCCCGCCCCGATACTCCGACTGATAGTCCGACCCCGCGAACATCCTCTACTCAGGGCGGGCCTTCTCGCGGCCTGCGGTCGGTCTACGCCGATCTCGGGTAGCGTGGGCACCATTGAATTTTCTGTGTATTCGAGATATGCGAAAGCTGAATAATATATATAAATATATAAACATGTTTTGCGCAATAATAAATAAACAAGCTAAATGTCTCGCTATCTATATAGCGCACATCGAATTCACATTGTGCGCACTTGTACAACTTTGTGATTACATTCTAAAGGAGTCACGTGCCGATTCACCGGTGGGCGGCGAGGCTCTCGTCCGGCCTTCCGGGGGACGGTCGGCAGGCTGGTTGACCGTGCGTAGCGCCGGGTCGGTCCTGTGATCCAAGAGGGTTGTGAGGAATTGCTTACGTGTCAAGGGTCTGGGGGCATGGTTTGGCGGTGGAAACGGCGGTGTGGTGAATTAGTGGGAAACCAGCCTCCGAGGCGACCCGTTCAGGCGCTTACGTGGGAGCCTCCGAGGCACCCCAGAATCAGAGGGATAGGTGCATCTTCGATGGGTGCTCGTAGTGACTTCCAAAGAAGGCTTCCTTCCATTTCGGTATATTCCTTTGGAAACATTAGTATCTACCAAATTCCTTGGTGAAAGGACCTACGGGTTTGCCTCGTTGAAGTACGCCGCATCATCCAAGCCCACAACCTTTCCAAAACCCTGGATGATCTACGTAGTTGCCTTTTTGACGCTCTCAATCTCTGTGGAAGTGGAATTGCTGTTCCAGCCCACACCAAAGGTCCAGCTAACAAGCGCCTCTTTGGGCTATTGAGGATTCAACCCCGTTGAGTCTGGATCGATCCACTGTGGACCCCAAACTTTCGGATTGTCCGGGGGTCGGGTCCGGATGGCCCAAAAATCCGGAGGTAAGTCCCGCCAATGTCTTTTGGTGGACTTCCGGATTCCATATCCGGACCTCCGGATGATGCGACTTACCTCCGGATCCCCGAACTTACTTCCGGATGCGATCGCTACCCTCGGCAGGACTTTGGTGGTCGATCGGCCACTTCCGGACGATCCGGAAGTTTTGAGAGGTTGAATCAAACCGAATGTAGATTAGTTCTATAATGTAACTACACGATTTTTAACGCCAGATAGGTGTTGTATTAGCCGGCCAGCCCATGTCACACTACTGGATAAGCAAGATACACATCTAAGGACCTTGCATGTACTCGGTGTCCATGCTCCGATCGATAATCCACCAGTTTTTTGTCATTGCAGACTTGCCTGATAGCACACTTTATACTGGCTGCGTCAATCACTTCCCCGCTTGAGAGCTGTTCCCGTACGAAACTGCCGTGTATTCAGATGGGGTATTGACTTCAGTGAAAGCCTCCAAAACCAAGGCAAGCAAAAGTGTGTGAGCTTGGTCGTTGGAGTTAATGGTGGAATAGGGTGGAATAGGGCTAGCAAAGGGGTGCTGAAGCTGTCCATAAAAAGACTGTGGGATAGAATTGGAGGGCACAGGGAGGGGTGGATTGGGGTGTTCAGGAACGTTGTTGAACATGGGGTGCATCCCAGACTCGGACCGGGCCCTAGCAGCTGCACCGCACGAATTGTGCATCTCTCTACTAGACGAGCAATGGCAAATTCTCTCACTAAGTTAATGTAGATTCAAAAAATGAACATTTTATTAACAATGAGGTTGGAGTGCTCACCGTATCCTTGCCAGGTGGTCTGCTAAATTGTGTCGCTTTTATCACCAATTCCCCCTCAATATTGCTCATAATCATATCCTTATCAAACAGCGAGGCCGGTATCCGACCCTTACCCGCGTTCCTCAACCTTAAATATCTTATACTAGGAATGAGTGTTATCTAGGGTGATATCTCCACGGTAAGCGCTTGTCACTCCGGGTGACTTTTCCTGATGTTTGTTTCCTGTAGGACTTGATGACTTGACAGCTGCAGTGCCGGCTAGTCGTTTGGTTCTCAAACCTGTTGTTGGATGTCGTGAGCGTGGTGAGATGCCTCAGCCATGGTAGAAGTGCTCATGTGGCGAGGGTGTCGTCATTCAGTGGTGAACGGGTCAGGTTCTTTTTGTCCGGTCTACTCGTGTGTAATAGGAGTTCTCTCGTATGCGTGATTTATTTACGTTTTTCTTTCGCTTCTTTTCTCTTTTTTTATTACGTATCTACTCTTTGCTTAGGTCTTACACCCGAGGACGGACGTTGCTTTTTGGGGGGGCACCTGTAGTAGGCGCCCGGTTCCCGGGTCTCCTCCTCCCGACCTCCACCAGCTATAGGATCTCCCTTGCCCTCTCCAGCGGTTGGGAGGCTCACCTAGTGGGATAAGTTATTCTTTACTCCATACGCAATGACTAAACCAACACAACCTCTCGCAGGCTCACTACAGAAACACCCTGCCTTGAGTGAACAGTGAATTCATTCCATATACATCACCAGCGCGATTTCAACATTAACTCAAGCAACAGAACTAAGTAAGACCTGAGTTCATAGGGCTTCAAGTAATTTGCATATATCCTTGACGCCTCAACTTGATTATGGAGAGTTAGACCGCATAGCAACGCAAAGCGCTGTAAGTCCTCTTTGGATAACTATCTACCATAGTCTTGATTAAGTCATCATACCACAAGTATAATACAATCCATATGAACAGTGAAACCACTTTTTGTGATATAAGGCTAGAGGTATCACTTTGAACTCCTTGATGTGAGCTTGAAGGCATTTTTGAAACGCAAACCACTCGGTACATCCACACTACATTACGAACAACGTGGGCAAACTCCGTACGCACAAGCCTCCTGTTTTGAATACCAACCCTCACATCGTGGCGATAAGACATCAGTTACGCAGTCCTTTATCGGCTGACCCCGTCAGCCGCTCACCTCGTGTTATTAGGCGCCGGTACCGCGGCTGTAATCAATACACACTCAGTCCCCCCAACCCACTGTTATCAACTCGGTGGAGCGGGCATACAAGATTCCCATAGCTATCCCTCAGCGGCTAGTAGAAGGTAAGCCTGCTGGGCACTCATCTATGTCTGGTAGCCCGCTCATAGAAACTTCGGTGTCGGTGACCGTAGATTACTCCAGTCACAATGCCTGTCAAACCATCATGGGAAGATCTCATCCGTACACTAGAGCGTCCTAGTGGCTCATTTCATCATAGATCCAAGGACATATTTCCTCCTTCTCTCACTCCTGATCCTGGAGAACGTGAACACAGGAAATTTTACCATTTCGGGATAGGCCAGCTCCACGACGTGCTTATCGGGGAATATCAGCTCAACAAGCGTACCGAGTACATGATTGTGAAGTCTGCTTGGTACGGAAAAAGGAAACAAACCGTGAATCACGAATTCATCGTACTCGAGGTTGAGGACGTAACAATGCCGCAGCTTAACAACTATATTGTCCTTGACCGTAACGCTCAAACGACCCTCACCAATGGAAATTCCTTTGCTTATTCCTCATCTCTACGAGACGCGGCAGACGACCTTAGGATATCTTGTACGGGAGATGTAGAAACTCTACTTAAAGCTTGTGGGCTAAAGCCTCACTATGGAAAGCTGGAAGAGCTCGTGTTTTGTCGCCGGCGGCCGCTGTTTTTCTATCAGTTGCTCATTTTAGCGAAACACATATCCCGAAAAGAATCTATATATAACCCTGTTGGAGCCAATTGTTACTGGTTCGCTGGGTTAATTTGGGAGTGTATGCGTTACATGCGTCCCAGGTGGGCGTCCGTCGAAAGGCCCCTCAAGAAACTCAAGTGGAGGAGAGGAAAATTGGGTCGGTTAAAGATCATTTCTCTTCCGGCCGCCGACTCGGTCGTGGAGATTTGTAAAGACGTGGAAAAGGAGATTGACGAGGCCAAGTTAAAGTTATCATGCACCCGAAATGTTGGTCTTCAAGTTTCAGCTCTGGTTACTCAATATCACTAACCATTTCACGAGAACAGTTCTATGTTCAAGAGTTACTGAACAGGCCCACACGGTCTGACCCCCTCCCTGAGTGGCTTGGAGCAGTTGTGCTAGAGTTAAATAAGCTTAGAGATATGCATGGTGATGTCGATATATTCAGCTATTGAAGTTGGACACCTTAATGTACAAACGCTTGAAGCTCCAGTGAGATATTTCACACAACCGAGTGATAGCACGTGTTCCCTGTGGGGTTTCACCGTCGGTCATCGGCAAGATGAATCATTTCTTCTCTACGCTTGAACGTGCGGACAAGCCCCACCCCACTGCAATGGCATCTCCGACCGGTTCGCGGGCTAATAGCCTTCCGGAAAGTAGGAATTGCTCTGCAAGGATTATAGGGTGGGGGTCCGAGGGCTGATTTGATTTTCGCCGAAATGCCAACGGTCAAACCCCTCCTGGCCCTTAGGTGCCTTCTCGTGCGTGAGCCCCGCCGAGAAAATAAGTTAAGAATACGCTCCCCCAGACAGTTCGAACTCTCTGGCTATCTCTATATGTTTGAATGTGTCACTCCTGGTGAGAAAATTAGCACTTACCCGGTACGGAGGTTTCAGCGGTAAAAATGGGTTACTATTGAAAGCCGGGCATCGGTCAATTGCTGGTAGTACCCTGAGTTGTTCTTAGCTCTTGCGCACTAGAACTTGCTTCATACCCCACTTCACTCTTTCTTATCAACCACTGCAACA
The DNA here is from genome assembly GCA_037039685.1 of Ceratobasidium sp. AG-K. Lineage (NCBI taxonomy): Eukaryota > Fungi > Basidiomycota > Agaricomycetes > Cantharellales > Ceratobasidiaceae > Ceratobasidium > Ceratobasidium sp. AG-K. Next base: position 1,818,915 of record JAWNGF010000009.1, on the reverse strand, counting down.
CCCTGTCGAATTTATCAATAAATCATCCCCCCCCCGGTGCTTTAAAGCGCTCCATAGCGCCGTCAGACCTTTCCTGAGCGCCGAGAGCGAATTAGATCTTGATGGCCCGGACATGCCTTTCATGGGCTAACAACTTCCCAATGCATAGTACTCAGAGTAGCATTGTATAACCAAACGCGGATAAATAGGCGTAATAGACTCTCTTGTTAAAAACAAATACACTGATGTCAGACAATGATACGTAACCCAATCCAAGAAGTAGGATGGGGGTTAGAAGAAAAATCATCGTATCAATCACGATCAATGACTGCCTAGGGAAGAGGGCCGAACAAGAGCTTTGTATCACAGTCCAGAGTGCTCACACAGCAGTTTATCTCCGCCTGAGATCACGTCATCGCCACAATTTAAATCATATTGCTCAACCGACGTTGATTCCGAGTGCTCGCTGATGGACCTAGATGAGGTGAGCATCTCGGGTGAGATAAGTCGGGCCATTGCCTAACACCAAGGAGGAATTCGGTTAGTGCACCTGTACGACTGGTGCCCTCGAAGTGCGAACCTTTATCTCCGAGTTCTTCAATGCGAGAGCCTCCAGTTTCAGAGTGGTTGCTTGTAAAACACTCTGGACCTGCTCCTGATTTACAGTATAGCGAACCATACCAAGGGATCCTCTCAGCTTTGCATTGACCTCATGGGCGGCCCCAGGGTACAAGGCGCGCATGCATTCCCAAATAACCCCGGTAAACCAATAGCAGTTCGCCTGGATAGCGTGATAACTTGGGTAGGTCTCCGAGACGGAGTCCGCCACGGCAACAAGCTGATGCAGGGGCGGGGGGTTCGCACCAAATTGGAGGGTCTCGAGAAACCTATGAGACATAAACTGGCACTCGCGAAGTAGCTGCTCGACGTCCCCATTATACGAGACCCGAAAAGCATCGGTTGCTACGGCTCCTGTAGAGAGTGCACGAATGCTCGATCTTATACTAGAGGCCGAAGAATTGGCATGTCCATTTTCGCGGTTGAGGATCAGATAGTTTGCGAGCGATATTTTCGTGTCCTCGATTTGGATCAAGATAAACTCATGTCGGGCGGACCTCTTTTCCTTCCCATACCAAGCCTGCTTCACAACTATGGAGTTTAGACGCAGGTCGGCGTCCATTCTTTCGGTGAGTGAGCGAAATAGTTGCTCTGGTGCGTACACATAGTGGCCTCTGTTATCGCGAATTGCTGTGGCATTGGCATCGAATCCTGGGGGGAATATGTCTTTGAGTCGGTGCCTCTGTAAGATCTGAACACTTGTGCAATCGTCGCTCCATTCCAACTTGAATGACATTGTGACTGGAGTAATCTACGGTCACCGACACCGAAGTTTCTATGAGCGGGCTACCAGACATAGATGAGTGCCCAGCAGGCTTACCTTCTACTAGCCGCTGAGGGATAGCTATGGGAATCTTGTATGCCCGCTCCACCGAGTTGATAACAGTGGGTTGGGGGGACTGAGTGTGTATTGATTACAGCCGCGGTACTGGCGCCTAATAACACGAGGTGAGCGGCTGACGGGGTCAGCCGATAAAGGACTGCGTAACTGATGTCTTATCGCCACGATGTGAGGGTTGGTATTCAAAACAGGAGACTAGTGCGTACGGAGTCTGCCCACGTTGTTAGAGATGCGGTGCCGTGTTGACTCCATTGCGTGAACCCCATTCGTGCATCAGATTCACAGCATAATTGCTGCATCACGAACGCCTGGCGATACGGAAAACATCCCATTCGATGAGCTGTCCCCAGAACCCATTGGCCCAATCATTGGTGGAATGCATTCGTATCGTCGGGTTGCGATGTAGTAACAAAATACGCTCCCGGGTGTTTGGCCTTTGTGGCAGGTGTTTCCATAGTAATGGTACCGCAAATTTACCTAGTAAAGTCCTAAAAATGATGCGATACATCGTACAATCACTGGGGACTTAAGTACTACCACTAGGATTTGAACCGGTGGAACGGTCTACAGCCAACCACATACGTTCCACAAGTAAGTCCCCCGTTATCAACGGAGATGTATACCAGTGGGGTAATAGCCATGCTCGAATGGATTACACCGCTGGGAACCATTGTACTGACAAGGCGAGCGCCACATCATCTAGGGTTACATGGTTGCACGAACAACCGGCCTGGATATCTTTATCTCTTCAACGCCCGAAATTTCGTGCAGCTTGATAGCAAGTCGTCGCCGGATATCGATTGGACATGAATATTCAATCGAACTTACACGTTTCTGGCAGAGTGGCGTCGCCCCTGTACAGCCAACGTACATTCGAGTAGAACTCGAAGGACTTGGTGAACTGGGTGAACCGTTTCTTGAGATGCGTGACCCGACCCGGGCTACGACCCAAAAATCCGCACCCCATACCCCTCCAACTGCTCCGGTTTGGTCCACCTCATCTCCGCCAACGGATCCCCCGCCGCCTCGCGCAGCGCATTCCGCATCGCACTGTTCAACTCTTACTTGATATCCAAACTCTTGCGCGAGGCCGTCGTACTCGGCACACTCGTACTCGCCGGAATCGGACCCAACCCTTCCCGACTCGCCTTGCACCGCAGTTTGAGCGACTTGAGTCCGGCCAACCCTCCTCCGCGCAGCCCTTTCCAGAATTCGAGGCCAAGTTTGGTACCGGCTGTGATCCGCCATTGCCGTCTGCATCGACGGGGGTGACGACTGCAAGGAATCTGTCCTACTCTAGGGCTTGATGCAGGTGTTCGAGTGCGGTGGTCCATGCGTGCGATGGTGTCTTGCGGCGTGAGCAGTTGCATTGAGACCGAGTACAAAAACTCGTGGGGGGATGCGTTGGCCATTGTCGCCGCTTGGGACCGAATCTGCACAACTTAGAGCAAGATTTAGTCCATGAGAATAAACTAACCTCGTTGATATTGCGTGCCTCGCGCTCTGCAAACGTCCGTAGCTCGTCGCCCTGTCGACGCATCAGCGGTCTCAGACGATCCTCAAACGACGACCCGTCCTTGCTGGGAGGATGGTACTGCGGCGGGATGTCTGTCTCGGGAAACGAATTACAAGGATAGAGGATATACCCTTCTGCATTAGTCGTCGAGTCGTGCGTAGAAGACTGAGGCTGGGGCGTGCTTTCCGTAAACTGCTGGTACTGATCGCCGCTCGCCTGTCCATCCGAGGGGAAATATGTTCGAGACATGAGGGTGCTACGTGGCAGCCACTGTCGAGTCTAGGCGAGGTTTTGCCGTGCGAGTCTGCATGGCGTCGAGTGTGAGCATTTTGGTTAGATGCTGTCGTCGTTTACTAGTCTGTTTTTGCTCACCCCGACTTTCAAGGCTCGCCGTCCACGGTTGGTCCACGGGCACGCTCGAGTTCCGAGGTTGAGTCACGTTCAAACAGAGGCACGTGACCGCCGCCTCTTGGTAATGTAATTTGCTTTCACTCTGTAATGCTCCACATTGATTGTGTTTATTCATGAACCAAGCATACTTGACATATCGCTGAGAAACATAATCATGGCCTCGCAACGAGCTCCCGGTGGGCTTTCCTTACTTCCCTAACCTTTAGTCGAACCGCATACGAGCCTTGATATCGCAATATTTCTACATATCCAGTTTTCCCTGAAAGTATCCCTTGTGTTTAGCCACCCTGTTTGAAGTAAAGAACTGTGATACTGGGGTCATGAAGCTGTTTGGCGATGCTCAAACTTGAATCACAGACCCTTGGGTGTTGTGGATTCTCAACCATATCTTGCTTTTGATTTTGCTCCCGAAACTTGTCGCTGATCCGAACGTGTATAATCAACTTCAACGCCCGTATTTTGATTCTCCCACTTACTGAACATGCCGGTTCAGTTATTGATACATCCCTCCGCCAAGACTATACTTGTTCACATAGCTAGTGAACTCCTATTCATCCTGCTCAAACTTCGTTTTTTCGATTGACATTAAGTAGAAAAACATACCGTCGTGAACAAACCACCACCCCGCCGATATTCTTGCGCATTATGAGTGGCCATACATGCAGCCCAACATAGCTACGTATGGTGGGGACGTATGTTCCCCTATCAGTGGGTCCCGCTAAAAAGTCTGCACCCAGTCAGAACTCACAACTTCGCTATCCTCGGGGAAAGATTTATTGCTTGGCCGCAGATATTCATTTGTGAACAATTCACACGTCGATACGACACCGGTCCCCCTTAGCATTGGATTGTCCGGCAATGTGGATGTCGATTCAAGAACTAAATCCGTCTGAACGGGGAGGCCTACAATTGTACCTTGCCCGATTAGTCTCGTCCCTGGGAGTCCAGATGTGCATGGCTTACCCAGCAAGTTGCCAGGCAGAATCTGAACACCATCACTCGGCGCCGGGGTAAAGTCATCCAACATGATAGTATCATGTGTACCCATGCTAGCTTTCCGTTTTTGATTCCTTGCGTCCTTGCGATGGGTTACGTCAGAGCCGTTACTTATCGTGTCTATATGCGGGGATATGGCGGTAAATCAAACCCTCTAGTATACTACAATAGCACCCGCACTTCGAAGGGTACCCCTGCTATGACAAGTCTGCATCATGGTTAGCCACAGCCAGAGGACTCGTAGGGACATAAATACATCGAAAATGACCTGCAAAATATTAACAATTGTTGTACGGGCAACCAATTGGCAATACTAACCGTCAGCTTTGTGCCAGGTTGAATACTCTGAGAAAGTATCTCGTTCAATTCCTGGATACACCCAGTGGTTAGGAGAGAAATATGTTGGCACCAAGTGAATAGTTTACATAGTCCCAGAGTACTGTATATTCTTTTGGCAACAACCACGACGCTGTTGTTTCGCGGTTATCCCACGATACATTCTTACAGTCGCAATTTCTGCACTGTATGAACTCGTGGAAATCAATGTCGGAAGGCATTATTCCTAATAATAGGTCTGCTCGTCAGGATCCTTGATATATGCCCATCCTCGCTTGCCTTTGTTTGAGATTGTCCCGCCTTTGGCTACTTGGCGATGCCCGTGGCCTGCAACTTTGGGTGGCCTCCATCGGTTCAAGCTCACCCGGTGATGCAAAAATATAGGACCTACAGAAGAAAAACCGGCGCGTATTTTGTCCGCCTTGTCCCCCACATAGCCACTGGAGACCGCTCTCCTATAAAGAATCAGTTGTACATCGTGGTCAATTCCCGAGGGAGCGCAGTGTCCTTCATGCGTGCACAATATTATCCCGAGTTGGCGCGCGGGACTTGTCAGGTTTTTTGGTTTCTTTGCTGATTAGATCAATGTCGGCCAGTACGCATATGTCGTTGTCAGTATAATCAAAAGTATTCACTTTGTGTCGCGATGCATTTCACGGGAAGCGAGGTTAATCAGCTTGTGGAGGAACAAAAGTATCAATTCGATTCACCTAGAATCTGAATGATCCTGTAAGCGTCGATTGCGTGCCACCGAGATGTGGGGGCGGTGTTCGATTTCCATAGCTTACTGCAACCTGAAAGTAGCGTTATTATATTGCGATATGCGCAGTGTCGGGCTGAGAATCAATGTAACTCAGCTCGTGCTACTAAGAGTAGAGAACTGTGCATGTATATACCTGAGAATCAATGTAACTACAGGTAATATAAGCGATAGGAAAAAAATGAAAATATAAAACTAAATCATACCTCAGCTCGTGCTACTAAGAGTAGAGAACTGAGGATAAAATTTCCGCGAAGCGTGCGTCCATGTGAACACAATCATGTGATGCGCATATATCTACGTATAAGACTGTATATTCAACATATTACAGGGGTTATATGCCCTGCTTGCATAATACCACTAAGACCCGACGTTGGCTTTGATCCTCCGCAAACATATTGTTTGCTGGCGTTCCTAGCCAGCTCTTGCGGGTAAACAATTCTTCAAATTTCTTCGAGTCCTCATGTTTTCTGATATCTTCAATCCCTTTGATGTCCTCCTACCCGTCTTGTGGAAAGGGGTGGGTCGGTTGGGGTGTTGATTGTGAGAGACCATGTGCCGTCCTACCCCGAGGGACGGGTGCTTCGTATGAATCTATTCTTGATCAAAAAAAAAAAAAGGTGATTAACTGCCTTTATGAAATCATTGGGTATCTTGCCTTCGTCGGACATGAAAGAGGTAAATCATAGTCCAGAGGTTTTGGGTCTGCGGTATTTATTCTGGACAGCCCGTCGACAAGAAGGCCCCTCGATTATCGCAGACCCCACGTGTGCCGCGATGACATGTCACGATTGTGTGAGCTGAGTTGCGCAACCCTTCTTCACGATCCCATGATACTGGATCGCCTCCCTAAACAGTGAGACATCAACATTGAAACAAGCGCCCTGTTAAGGGAGACACGAATGTGGCTCAAAGAGGGGCGTAATGCATAACAGATTCGTGAGACATTATATGACAGAACCCGGCAAATGATCAGATAATTGAATTTGAGCGCCCAAAACCAACTTTGGCAATTCAATGAGCAATACCACTGCACCGTAATTGCTGGCTTGCATTGTGGGGGGAATCAAACGACAGCAAAGTTCGCGGTTTGAGCTAAACCAATTTTCGGTAACCCCTCTGCGATGTTATTTCAGAGGTTCCCGTCCTAGGAGACCTTAGTAACAATGGGGGCCGACAATTTTCGTTGAGTTCTGAACGGGAATATATTTGTTTGATTAAATAAATAGCCAGCCTTACATATCCAAGCTCCTCGAATAGTCTTCGTCAGTCCTGAAGGAGTTGGCAGACGTAAAAAACTGGCAATGTGAGAGGTCGGCTATTTAACTACTTTCCCTTAGCATATGCCGTACCTTGGGCCACTGCTTATCCATTTCAACTTGGACTTGTGCGTTATAAGATTTGAACTTGTCTCTGCGCCCCATGAATGTTTGGTATATCGTGCTATACAAAATATCATTTACTGCAACACTTACTGTATATGAGCGTTGAGACGTCGATATGTTCCTTCTGCTGTATTCAACCGCTGATCTACAAAGTCGGTGAATGCCTGGATATGATCAATTCTCAGAAGGGCTAAGATCTTAGGCGAGAATCTGTGTATTGACGCACAGCTGTAAATCTTCCACCTGCCCCCACATCTTCCCAGGAACGATCAACGTCTCTACAGGCTGCCCAGCAGACCTTCGCACGGAAGGATAAATGCCCCGAGTTGAGCTTGAACAGCTTCCACTCACGATTTCGCACTCTTCGAAGCTAAAAGGGTTTTCTCCCGGCTTGACGCCAGCCTCTTCTAAGTATGAACACATTAACGGCGCGGCACCATTCCTCGCACTGGTTCCAATATCTAGGTTTGGAGAGGATTCATTGGGATGTATGAGCTCATTACCAACGGGCAGATCTGGTTATACGGTATCGTTAGGGTATTTTGAGAACCAAGTGCGATTATATTTACTGAGAAAGTTGCCGGTTGGAACCGGTTCTGGTGCATCGTCAGGCAGTTGTAGCCACTTCTGGACCGCCTGTTTGGCTTGTTTCATAGCCTCGAACAAGCCTGATCTAATATGACTGGCGTCGCTCAGGTTATGCATTGCGTCTTTGCATCTATGTGAGTAACGATTGTCCCAACAGTTGACTCTAGAGCATCTACTGACTATTAAGAGTTCCCCCACTATGACAACACTTGAAACCTGTGAATGACTATTGGAGTGATTACTAAATACCCCTTACATCAAATACGACCTAGCCAACCCATGAGAACGACTGATGCATTATGATGGCTCCTGTAAACTTACCGTCAATTTTGTGCCAGCCACTAGACCTTTGGCCAAGATTTTATTGATCGTCTATTGCCCGGAGCGAATTGAATCCACGTGCTTTTTCGTTGAAACTCTAATCAGGAACTCACAGAATCCCAAAGAACAGTGCGAGGCTTTGGTACTGAATTAGCTGTTGGTTGACAATCACATCCATCACATCTCTGACTCGGTCGATAATATGCCACTTCTTCTGGAAGAATAGCTGGGAAAGCCGCCTCAGAACAACTTTTGATTTCAAATCATCCCCTACATACCTTCATTTGAAGCACGAAATTCGCTGGCTCCTGGCCTTGATCTTCTGCGCTGGGTATAACCGTGACCTGCAACTGTGGCAGAATGACTGGTTAGGTCTGCCCAATTCGAAAGAGCCAAATCAACCACCAACAGAATAGAAACCGGCGTGTTTTCGCCCCGCTGCCATTCGTCAACCATTGCAACCCCTTCACCTAGGGTCGTGGTCAATCCGCGTAGAGAGAGAATGCTAGGTAGGTGCAAGGCCATTATTACAACGGACTCACCATATTTGCTTTTGATGGCCAACGCGACTTGTCATCAAGGATGGCGTCGGGCGCGGATATGTCGATGTCCGCAAGCACGCAGATGTCGTTTGAAGTATAATCAAATTTTCCTAATTTAAGGACGAATGACGATCGGCTCTAGTTAGCCATTCTCGTATACTCGAGCACGCACTTAGCATTTCGATTATTCTAAGGGCGTCTGTATAAGTTTCTGTTAATGCGCGTGGAGGTGTACGTCCGTTGTCGTAAGCTACAGCGACCTTGGGTGGCTTTAGCATCGCTCTGCATTATAGTCACCCATGCAACGCACTACTAAAGCTCTGCGATCTACTAGATTATTGTGATCCGCTGGCAAAGCAGAGTTCTCATCTGGCGTCTGCCATTCTTGGTTCCTGAATCGCTCCTTGAAAATCATTGTCTGATTGACGGCCTCAGGATATGCTCCTGGGATAACATTATCTTGAACTGGCGGCGTTTCCCTCTCCAGCCGTTCCTGAGAGGTGTTGCTTGCTGCATCGGCTCCTTGTTTAACCTGGCCTCTCGGGAGTGATAAGCCGGCTGTGGGTATTTTGGTCAGCCAGTGCACCTTGCATGCCACAGTCGTTAGCCGTGGTCACGCAGATGTAGTCTCACCCATTATCATAGGAAGGGGTCGGAACGAGGAACGTAAAGTCACTACCCAACATCCCCAATCGTCTTTGTACCAATGTAGGCGCTTCTTGCACATCGTTTTTGAGCGCTGGGCTGTCACTGCTATTTGATAGGGACTGTGACAACTGTAGCTCAGCATGGGAAGAGATCTTGATTATCCCGAGACAAATTGGTCAAACATCTGGCTGTCATCGTGCCATGCGGTCACACCCGAATGGGAGGTTATTGTTACTCGCCAGATCACCCGTGGCAAGGGATCAAGTTGCAATGGCCAAGTCAGCGATAACAGGCAGTTTCCGCACAACTGATTTTTTACACAAGTCGTCATCGTTGTTATCGGTCCACCCTATTAGGATAGTTTTGGATCGTTACTGGTTTTCTCTGCACATTGGTGGGATGGACAATCTCTGCTATCCTTGTCGCAGCAACCTTTGAGGCGGGTTGCATCATCTAGCCCCCGATCACCGTCTGGCGAGAGGTCAGATGACAGAAATTTGAGCGCCCGAGAGCTACCAGATTGGTGGTACCGTAATGCCGTGGAGCCGAGTGAACTCATGTATCATCCAAGTTAGATTGCTTGTAGTGGAAGCCGCGATTAATGTATGGTAAAAAATCCTCGTTGTAATTAGGGACATTACGAAAGGTAGAAGTGGTCTTCTACCACTGTGGATTAGCGGAGACACACCGATTACAGGAGAATAATCCCTTAGGATCTACCTGTTTCTTTATCTTCAAGAGGCGCTCATAGTGAGATCCGAAGAAAGCCTTCTTCCATTGTGGTTCACTCCTGTCAGAACATCAGCGTCTACCGCAGTCCTCGGTGAAAAAGGACTTACGGATCCACCTCGTTGAATTATGTCGCATCATCCAAGCCCGCAACCTTTCCAAAATCGTGAACAATCTTTGTTGTTGCTTCCTTGACGCTTTTAATCTCCGCAGAAGTCGAGTTACTATACCACCCCCCACCAAAAGTCCAGCTAACAAGCGCCTCCTTCCGCCATTGGGGATTCAACCCCGTCGAGTCCGGATCGATTTCGCTAACCGCCCCACCTCCAACTATACACCAATTAGCACGCCACGCAGTTTGCGATCGGGGGTACTTACTAATGTTGATGCTAGCTCCCAATCGCGCGTCATCTCCGAATATATATTTCACCAGTTCTTTGGACTTGGTTTTGAAGGTGCTTTTGGCTACAAGGCGTGTCCCAAACCAAATAGGAACGCCAATGCTCCCGTCTTGGATATAAGTATTGAACATTTCGTAGAATGTGGGATGGAAAGTGCCGATCTGTTCGACTTTCGTCCCATTGTTTCGGGTAATCCAACCGTGAATTTGTCCGAGGGTGTTGTTAGTTGACTCCACAGATGGGCTGTTCGGGTGAAAGAGTAGGAACGCAAACATGTTCGGGGATTCCCAAAATCCATATCCACGAAGGCCTGCAGAAATCTTCAGTTTCTTGATAATATATGCGATGCAGTATGTACTTGCCTTGGTCAGTGATGTTTGGGAGGGCCTGAAGAAAAACCTCGGAGAGCTCGGCGAGTTTCGCAGAGCTAGTAGTATTGATTATCATGCCGAGTGCAACGGCACCGCCAACCGGGGAAGGGTCTTGTAAGTAACGTCCAATGTAACCTAACCGTGTGGTATTATTAACATGCCGTGGCTCCTGAATGAAGAAATCAACGGACCCCCTTGCCTGGAACCAAGCTCCATTTTGGGACGACCGGCTCCATCCGTCAGCTCGGCGCTTCCATGGAGCTTGGTGTACTTGTCCTAGTGAGTACAGGGGGGGTCGGAAACCGCCCAACGCACTTGTAATTAGAATACGGAGTGATAATAAAAACTAGTTGAATCTACTATATACACTGTATCGCGCAAAAAGAACGAAGAAATTCGACCTGTATCTAGAGCGGGAGAGTCGAGCGTGAGCCTAGGACAACGGTAATTTCAAATACGTACCTCTGTCTCTTTCCCCACCTGCGTCGCCGTGTCATTCCTCGAAATCTTGAGCTAGTCATCTGAAAGTTGGTGGGGAGGGGCTTGGGGGTGGTGGAAGGCTACAGAAAAAAAATTAGCCCTCGAATCGCGCCATGGAGTTCGTTTTCGGCTCGACGCCCGAGGAGATCGACAGGGTCGCACGAAACCGTCCTCTCACTCGTGTGGATTGGGTTGGACTCGAGACTTACCGGCGTATGGGGATAGTTCCACGCCATTTCCAAGTGGACTTTGGCTTGGCCGTCGACGCGGGTCAGGACGTTATCTGCGTGGCGGGTACTGGGTCGGGCAAGTCGGTTGCCTTCATCATTATTCACGTTCTCTGCGAGGACGCCATTACCTGGATCGTTTCCCCGCTCAACATGATAGAGAACCAGATGGCCAGGGTATACACCGACGCCGGATTCCCTGCCGTGGCCGTGAATGCTTCGACATGCACACCGGAATTGATCGCAGTACGTTTACAGCGCATACATTCGCAAAAACTTACTGGGGTGCAAAGGAAATCAAAGCGGGAAAGTACAAGGTTGTTATATCATCTCCAGAAGCCTATAAAGATGCAAATAAGTTGCGTTTGGTCATTACATCGCCTGAGCTCGCTCACAAGAAGCACGCCACGATTGTCGACGAGGCGCACTGCATTTCGACGTGGGGCGCGTCCGGCTTTCGCAAGGAGTATGAGCGAATTGGCGACATGCGAGTGTTCATGCCGGATCCCAAAAATTCGCCTATGTGTGCTGCAACGGCGACTTTGACCCCAAAACTTCGACAGGGTGTTATTCGTTCACTCCACATCAACCGCGACCATTTTTCTATCAATATCGGCAATTGGTTGTCGCCACACTGAGACGCTACGGGATAAGTAACCCGGATGTTATCGTGTGAAGCACCATAGGGTTTTTCTCGTACAGCGAGGCGTGCCTGGTTACGAATGTCAACAGAAAGATTCGATATTGTCCGGCGCATCCACGAGTAGCTCATCGTGATTCCAGCCTGCTGAAGGAGGTCGACAATGTCCTTGTTGGTGTGTTTGGCCTGTACATAGACCGATAGATACTTTTGTAAAACATTTCGCTGACGATTTAAGCGAAATGCCATGGATGTGACTTGGAAAACAATGTTCTAACTGTCGATTAACTATCGCACTGGCTCAAGTGCCTGCTACATACAAAATGCGGATGCTTTTTCTTTGGTTTCTTATAAGTAATTAGTGCCTCATCCACGTCCTCGTCTTCATCCTCCTCCTCGTCATCCTCGTCCATCGCGCTTCCCGTCAGTCCGCTCAGCATGTCGTAGAGCTCGGGGCAGGTCATTTTGATCTGGTCGTGCAGGGATGTCGATGTAATCGTCGCCATATAGTCTGTGTTAGCTAACTGGCTCTGGTCAATAGTTTACCCCTCGGAAAACTTGCTGAGCTCGTTCTTGAAGGTTTCCTGGACGGTTGCGGAAGCGAATCGCTGGATTGTCTTTGAGCCCGCTACTGGGCGTTTTCCGTGGCCGCTCGGAGGTCGCAACGGTCGATAGGCGTTGTTGAGGAAAGCTCGAAGGTTGTCGGTCTCGTAGATGCTGGCTCGCGCTCGCATCGCCCGATTGGAACCCCGTAAGGCCGAGTCCCCATAGCAGATTGCCACCAAACAGTCTCCAAACGTCGTCCCTAGTGTCTCCAGCAACTCGAGTGCACGCTCGCAGCTGTCGCGGACCGTTTCTTCCGGAGAGAGCGCGGGAGGTGGCGATTCGGGCGACGGCGACGAAGATCTCGCCCGGAAATGCGAATTTCGAGGAGCGGATTGCGCGCGTCGAAGAGAAGAGGTCTTAGAACGAGTTCGCCCTAGCATATAGTTAGTGGTCTTGTGGCGGGCTGAGGAGCAACGGGGGGATTGATGGGGGCAATCGCTATCGGCGTTAGGCGTCGGCTTTAATTTCCTGTGGGAATTTAGCCTCCCCTTCTGGCCACGTACTTCGACATTTTCATTTATCCTCAAGTGCGGACCGAAGTAAATCGACAAGGGGAAAAAGATTTACTATTGCGACGATACGTATTTACAAGTGTGACGGTGAGTTCCCGACCCCCCCTGTACTCACCAGCACAATTCCACTAAGCTCCGTGGCGGCCGACCAACCGCTGATGACATAAGGCCGCCGCATTTGGAAGGAGCTTACGTTCTAGGCAACGGACCCCCCACGTGCCGCCTCGACCTCCTCGAAGTGCCCAAAATAAGTCCTCATCCTGACAAGCATTTGCCCTAGTAATTTCCCCATTGGGTTTGACAATAGTGAACTGCAAGACGTCTGGGAGTCGATCAGCAACCATATTTACAGGCTAGCACGGTTAACCTACTATCTACACCCATCCCATGCAACCCCCCGAGCGGGCTATGGCCTCCTCCTTGCACCCATCCCCCAGCGGCACCTACGCTCCTAGAAGCGCCTCCCACAACAATTACCCGACGTTCATCAGCAGCTTTACATACATCTACCCAAGTGATTAGCCGGATTCCTATGTCAAAGCTATCCAAACGCTTAACGATCCATTGTTCTGCAGCTCCGATCGTAACAGCAGGGCTGCTAGACGTGTTACTCAAACATCCCGAAGGAACAAAGGAATCCTTGAAATCAATCCCTTTAAGTTTGTGGGTCCAAATACTAAATGAATCTTCCCCGCTCGACCGGCCAAGGCTTTTTGTAGTAAAGTGTCAGCACGCAAGTATCATGATCCCAAATAAATTAGTACTCGCAAGTCATGGCCGGTGTTCTTTACGACTACCCTCAACTTATGATTTCCTGCAAACCGAACCGCCTTGCTCACATCATCCCCATTCTCCGCGACGACCGAGTAAATCGGCACCAAGCCTTGGTCACACGTCACGTTCCGAGATGTACCCAAGCTACAACCAGGGCTATCCCAGACGGGATTTTGCATGGCGCCTGTCTGGTTCGAGCGCCAGAAGGAATTTCCCCAATTCACTTTGGCCTCATTGCAAGCCGCCTCGTCATAGTTGGGGTCATGACAAGGCCATGCTGGGGGTCGAGGGGCAACGAGGCGTCCGCCAATGAATGAATTGAAAGACGACCAAATATCGGCCGAGGGCCAACATTCCTGAGTGGCCGTACAATGATTAGCGGATAGAACGCCGGGTAATAATGTAGCAAAGGTAACAAAGACCCGAGTTCGAATCATGGTGAGTTGATTCGGATAGGGTTTGGGGTATTAGTTATATATACAGCGCACGCGGCAGGAAAGAGCAGCGGCGCAGACCGAAAGCTGGTCGGGGGAGCATTCTTAATCGTCATTGATGTCCAACTCCGTGTTGCGCCGGCCTCGTTTTGGGGCCCGTGGAGCGACCGCAACTTGGATAACGGCATGCGTGGCGCCACGTTAAGTATAGCGTGGACGCTAGTGCCAGCCAAAGTGTGAAAAAAGGGTCTTGGTGCATTGCGTCAAGCCCGAGTTCGACGAGGACAGTTGGCGTACACTGGGCGCCAAATTTATTGCACCACGTGATTAAAATCACATTTGCTCGTGTACTGCACGCAAACCGTAGCAAACTCGCCGACAGAAAATGCGAATGTATTTAGAATGAATGTACAGTTCGAGCGCAAAAACAAGCTCGTGAATTCATAAGCTGAGTGGGGAGATCTGAGAACACGGGTTTCGAGGCTGGTGCAATAATTTTGGATCACATAAGCATCAGCAACAAACACCGTACCCTACCCTCATCCTCGGAGACCTTCTGCATGCTCTTTCAACATAATGGTTAAAACTAAATCACCCTCCAAACGTGCTCAGGTTATAGCATACAAAAAACTAGGGAAGAAGGACAGGGAAGCCGCTGAAGCAATTGGTGGAATCCACCACTCGACCGTCAACCGAATCTGGCAGAGGTACCTCCAGGGCCTCGATAATTACAAAAGGAAGCGTGGAGCTGGGCGCCCTCGGCTTATCTCTCTCTCAGACCGACACTGGGCTGGACTTCTGCTTGCTCGGGGGCTGTCAAAAACTGCTGCTGACCTTCAGCGCCACTTTTTCCCTCATGTCAGCGTTAATACAGTCTGCCGCCGCCTGCGTGAGCTTAAGCTCAGGGTGTATAAGCGACGTCGGGTCCCCCACCTTACAAAAAAAGCATGAGCCAAACGTCTGAAGTGGGCCCGAGTATTTTGTGCATGGGACAAGTCCAACTGGATTCACGTCGGATTTTCCGATGAGTCCAAGTTCGTCATTTTTAACTCCGATGGGCTCAAAATTGTTTGGAAGGTTCCAGGTGCCCCCCCAAGGATTTCTGATGTTCGACAGGCCGTCAAGTATGGTGGTGGAAGTATTATGGTCTGGGGGTACATTACATGCCTTGGCCCTGGTAAATTGTATCGTATTGAAGGCACGATGAACACAGCTAAATACATTGGAGCCCTATCGAATGCATACATAGGCTCATTACCTACATTTGGGCTCCGGCCCCGGGACCTAATCTTCCAGCACGACAACGATCCAAAGCATACCTCCCAAGGGACAACCAAGTGGTTAATTGAACACAAGATTCATGTCCTTCCCTGGCCATCCAGCAGTCCAGATATGAATCCAATTGAACATGTCTGGGCCTACCTTGACCAACAAATTCACCCCCGGCCGATCCTTCCAACTAACCGGGAAGAATTATGGAAGGCATTAGAGGACGAGTGGTACAAGATCCCGATCGACTTCATTACTAGACTTTATGAGTCAATGCCAGATCGCGTTGCTGAACTGAAGAAGGCAAAGGGAGGGCATACCCACTACTGATTTTTGGCAGATTTCATACCAGCTCCTTGGGGTGAGTTTGCGAGGTGACTCTTGGTTCGCGATGCGAGGACTCACGTGATCCAAAATTATTGCACCAGCCTCGAAACCCGTGTTCTCAGATCTCCCCACTCAGCTTATGAATTCACGAGCTTGTTTTTGCGCTCGAACTGTACATTCATTCTAAATACATTCGCATTTTCTGTCGGCGAGTTTGCTACGGTTTGCGTGCAGTACACGAGCAAATGTGATTTTAATCACGTGGTGCAATAAATTTGGCGCCCAGTGTATCTGCGTTTGGATCAGCTAACCATTATCATAACAAGCGCCAAGACTAGTTTCTGGCGGCGTTTACTCCCTATTACAACGCCAGTCCTCCGTAGGCGATGTCAGTTATATTCCACCACAAGTTATTAGGCATGAAGATGGCTATCTCCATGTCGAATAGCACTTAGTAACCAAATATCATCAAGATTTTCCGTAGGACATAAGGCCGATCTTCGTAAGCTACCATCTGAAGAGAACCCTATTGAGATATTACCGAGAACGTCTCGCACTCAATGAGCTTCTTAGCTAAGCCACGCAGTGGAAGTGAACTACAGGAGTGATGTATATAGCGAATACGCAGTCGACTTTATATACATGTGGACGTAGAACATAGAACGAGAGTGATAGAACAATTAGTAACACGAATACGTGTACTCTCAGTCAGCACGAGAATAATCAGTCAGCATACAGCCAGTCAATCGTACATATTCAGTAAGTAGTACGTGTTCATTCGATTCGATTCCATTCGATTCTCAATAAACCCGCCAGATAGCCGTTTGACTAGCAAAAGCTATAGTGATGCAGTGTGGCGGTCATAAATCAAGAAATTACACGCATAGTGGGAATGCAGTAAATTACCGTTGGCGATACCGGGAGATATCAGCGCATAGTAGCTTCCCCTAGTCGTCGAGGCTTGATGTTGGAGTATCCCAAGTTAGCATCGTAGCCCAGAACAGGGTTGAGAATCACCCAGTAGCCCTGGTCAGATTACAGTGCGGGTTCAGCCGCTGCTCGGCTGTCGTGTCCACCCGCCATTGGTTTCGAAGCATGTGCGCTCGTTCTCAAACATCCCAGTCACACTTGGTCGATCTCCCAGGGGGGCATAGATATAATTAGATGAGGGCCAAGACACAACAGCACGTATATACATTAAGGGTTCAAAATTTTACCAAACTCATTCTCCTTACGATTCATCGCCGACGCAGCGGTTGCATGTAAACAACCCCTTTGGATCCACCTGTTTCTTGATCTTAAGGAGACGGCCGTAATGCGACCCGAAAAAGGACTTTTTCCATAGCGGCTCAGCGCTAGTCGAACAAACTCTATCAGACATGGGTCTGGGCAATCATTCACAAGACTCACGGATTGGCTTCATTCCAGTACGCGGCGTGATCTAACCCCGCGAGGTCACCCAAGGTCTGCGTATAGTTATTCGCATGGTCCTTGACGGCCGCGATCACCTCGGGAGATGCACCTTCTGGCCAAGACGCGGCAAAGTTCCAGCTGACGAGCGCATCCTTGCGCCATTGAGGGCTTAGGCCAGTCGAATCAGGGTCAAAGTCGTTGACCGCTCCACCTCCGACTGGATGAAATGAGTTGTGTCGGCTGACGGAGGGATGATTACGTACCAATATTAATGGTGGTAAAGAGGGGAATGTCACCTGAGATAAGTTTGGAAATCTCAGTCGAATTCTTTAATAGTGAGTCGCTCGATATCAATCGTCCAGTTAACCATGATGGAGTACCGATGCCGATGTCCGTAATATACTGCGAGAAAAAGTTGAAGAACGTTGGGTGGACAGTGCCTGATGCTCCAGCCGATACGCCAGGGTTCTGGGCAGCCCACTCGTAGACGGGTCCAAGTGTACTGTTGGTAAATTCGACGGATGTGCTATTGGGATGGATGAGCACGAAAGCGAGAGAATTGATGGGAAGAAGCCAGAATCCGTAGCCGCGCACCCCTATGCACATGCGTAAGTACCAGAATAAGATGGTCAGGCGTGAATCATACCTTGTTTAGTCATATTGGGAATGTTCTTCAGCATGACGGCGGTTGCCTCTTTAAGCTGGTCAATGCTAGTCGTATTCACTTGAGCGAGCAGGGCGACAACGCTGATGATGGGCGGATGAGTCTTGTAAGTGACATCCAGTGTGACCTATTCGAGATTCAACAATCTAAGATCATGTATAAGTATTCGTTTGACTTACTCCCCACGTGCCTCCTCCGCCTCCACGGAGTGCCCAGAACAGATTTTTGTTCTGACACGCGTTAGCAGCTACGACTTTCCCGTCAGGTTTGACGATGTTGAACTGCAACACATCTGCAGGCGGCGAGTTAACCCTGAGAGGAACTTCCACCATTCGTACTCACTATCTACTCCCATCCCGTGAATTACGCCCAGTGGGCTGTGACCACCGCCTTGAACCCAACCTCCAGCAGCACCGACACTATTCGCCGCCCCTCCAACCACAATAACATTGTGCTCGTTGGCAGCCTGATAGACCGCTGGAAACAATGAGTAAGTCGCAATTAAGAATGCAAATAACAAGCCCTACCTCGCCATTGCTCAGCCGCTCCGACAGTAACAGCGGGCGTTCCGGTCGACTTTTTCGAGCATCCAGTTGGGACAAACGAATCCTCAAAATTGATACCCCGGAGTTTGTGGGTCCAGATACTAAATGACCCCTCTCCACTTGAACGGCCGAGACTACGAGAAGCAAGGTTAAAAATTATCAACGGCAAATGCATCACAGCTCACTAATCATGGCCCGTATTTTTAACAACCAGCTTCAAGCGGTGCTCTCCAGCAAACTTGACAGCTGCGCTCACATCATTCGCGTCAATAGCAGCGACAGAGTAGACTGGCACAAATCCTTGATCGCAGGTCACATTCCGCGGAGTGTCGATACCGCAATTGGGACTATCCCAGAGCGGATTTTCCATCGCTCCGGTCTGGTTCGAGCGCCAGAACGAGCTCTGCCAGTTTGCCTTGGCCTCGTTACAAGCAGCCTCCTCATAGTTGGGATTGTGACAATGCCAGGCGGGAGGGCGGGGTGCGACCAAGCGTCCACCGATGGATGAGTTGAAGGCAACCCAAGTCTTGGACGACGGCCAGCACGGCTCAGAAGCTGTACAGAGTTTGGCAGCTAGAGAGCTAGAAGAGTAGAGAAGAGTGACGAACAGCTTTTGAATTCGAGCCATGGCGAGGCACGAGTACAGATTGCCCAACCAAATGGATCGTCTTATAGTGGATTGAGCCACGGTGACGTCGCATGGTTGCACGTTCATTCCTCGTGGCTAACCGACGCAGCAGGAGATACCGAGCGTTAGGCGGCGAGTGCATCGCCTTCGCATCCATTCGAGGTGCAAAACTAGCAATATAACCCCTTGTCGCAGTCCGCAGGTAACCATCGTGGGAACGCTATCATCCCATTCCTGCTTCTTTTTCGGCCCTGGATAAAGCTCCATGATTTATGACGTCATACAATTTCCAACGACCTCCAGGGCAGCGCTTCGATGGCCGGCGAACGTGTGTATAACGCAGAAGTGCCATGGCCAGCGAAACTCAAGTACAAATCCAGTCAAATCATCGGTCCGAGACACGGCATACATATGCACTGCGACCCAGTCGCCGTTGGCTGCTACACTATTTTTCTACAGATTACATGCACCAACAATGGGTGCTAGGTGGGTGGGCGGTTACGCAGCGATTAGTCAATCAATACCCATCGGTAACCTAAATCACTCCCCTGCCGCATTAAAGACGGTAATAATCTCTTGCTAATGTTGAATCACTCCAGAGTTTCCGTTCATAGTACGGTCCATGCCCAATCGAGGAGACTGCTAGCCTGGGACTGAAGTCCTTGGAAATATCATGTGGCCTTCCCGGTTGCTTTGCGGCTAGGAAAGTCTACCAATCTGATCGCCTAGGATTAGAACCAAGTTGATCTAGCAGTTCTGTCAGTATCTTATAGGATGTCAGCTCGAACTCGCAGAGGAGTTAGTTTATGAGGCAGGAAGGCTACCTTGTTGGATTAATCAGAGGGGAGCGCAAATACCAGCACAAGAAGATGCACGCAAGGCTCGTTGTCATACAGGGGCAACTTCAACTAGCGAGCGTACGAAAATGCCAGCAATCTGACCTCCGTCGAGAGGTTAGAAGGTCACTTTATGACCTAAAGGTTGGCTGACATAATATGAAACCCGTTCCAGTCAAAGGCAGTGGTACTAGCGTGATCTCCTTGGCTATATGCGGTTTAGATATGCAAACATAATTCATTCCTTAAACCGTTTTGTTGCTCAAAGAATGGGGTGGTTGGAAGCGAGGCCCAGCGTAGACGACCTGAGTCTAACATCATGCCGATCTGACGCATGAACAATTCCCCCAAGTGCTGCGGTATCTCGCATACGATCTCGATTTCATGAAGCATAAGTGTCACCCAGAAGCTGTACATAATTCGACAATCCGCACTGGCTATATGCGTTATTCCGCCCTCGAACGGACCCGAAATTCTTTCCATGGATCCACCTTCGTATCGGGCATATCGATCGCGAGCAACTTCAGTCAATCGTTATCCGGACAATGAATATATTTTAGAGGGGAGTCTTGAGACAAAATGATACATATATTGTACATTCAACGTTCAGCAGTGCACAGAACTTTCAACTCGTTCACGAGTCGTCACCGACACAACGATTGCACGTAAACAATCCCTTGGGATCCACCTGTTTCTTGATTTCAAGCAAGCGGTCATAATGCGACCCGAAGAAAGACTTTTTCCATAGAGGCTCGGCCCTAGAGGCACAAACCCCATTAGTACACGCTCCAAGCAATAATCCACAAGGCTTACGGATTAGCTTCGTTCCAGTACGCAGCGTGATCCAACCCTGCAAGCTCGCCCAGGGCCTGCGTATACTTGTTCGCATGATCCTTGACAGCTGCAATCACCTCGGGAGATGCACCTTCAGGCCATATTCCGGCAAAGTTCCAGCTGATGAGTGCGTCCTTGCGCCATTGGGGATTCAGAGCAGTCGAATCTGGGTCAAAGTTGTTGACCGCTCCGCCCCCAACTAAGTCATGTAAGTACGCTTTCCGTCGGGGTATGAGGTTACGCACCGATATTGATGGTACAAGTCAGGGGAATGTCGCCCGCAATTAGTTTAGAGATCTCAGTCGAGTTCTGCAGCAGCGCCTCGCTCGAGATTAACCGCCCGGTTAGCCAAGACGGGGTTGCAATACCGATATCAGTGATGTATTGCGAGAAAAAGTTGAAGAACGTCGGGTGAGCTGTGCCGAGTGCGCCCGCTGTGACCCCTGGATTCTGGGCAGCCCACTCGTATACGGGTCCCAGGGTGCTATTTGTAAACTCGACCGAAGGGCTATTCGGATGGATGAGGACAAAGACGAACGAGTTGATTGGGAAAAGCCAGAAACCGTAACCGCGCACTCCTGCATATACAAGTCAGTACAAAAAGGAGGCGGTTGGGTGCAAACCGTACCTTGCTTGGTCATGTTGGGGATGTTCTTGAGAATCACAGCGGTTGCCTCTTTGAGTTGTTCGATGCCAGTCGCATTCACCTGAGCAAGCACGGCGACAACATTATCGAGAGGCGGATGAGTCTTGTAGGTGACATCTAATGTGACCTGTCAAAGAATCAGCGATCGGGAGGAGATTCCTAGTGTTCAATTGGCTTACCCCCCATGTGCCTCCTCCGCCTCCACGGAGTGCCCAAAACAGGTCTTTATTCTGGCACGCATTGGCGGCTACGATCTGTCCGTCGGGCTGAACAACTTTGTATTGTAGAACATCTGTGAGCGCCGAGTTAGCACTGAAAACGACATCTGGTATCGCCACTGACTATCTACGCCCATTCCGTGAAGGGCGCCGAGTGGACTGTGGCCACCACCTTGGATCCACCCTCCAGCCGCACCAACGCTATTGGCTGACCCTCCAACGACAATTCTCTTATGATCGTCTGCGGCCTGATAGACAGCTGGTAGCGCCCAGTCAGCAACAAAGGCCAGTTTCCAAAATAAACCCCCACCTCGCCATTGCTCAGCCGCAGCCACAGTCACGGCAGACGCACCGGATTCGTTTGAGCATCCGGCTGGAACAAACGAGTCCTCAAATTGGATGCCTCGAAGGTTGTGTGTCCAGATACTAAATGACCCTTGCCCACTCGATCGACCCAGACTGCCAGAAATCAAGTCAAAATCGGTCAACGAAAAAATAAAATAAAACCCCACTAATCATGGCCGGTATTTTTAACAACCAACTTCAAGCGGTGCTCTCCAGCAAACTTGACCGCCGCACTCACGTCGTTGCCATCAATCGCCGCGACAGAGTAAACTGGTACGAACCCCTGGTCGCATGTTACGTTTCGTGGGGTGTTGATTCTGCACCCAGGACTATCCCAGAGCGGATTCTCCATCGCCCCAGTCTGGTTCGAGCGCCAGAACGAGTTTTCCCAGTTTGCCTTGACCTCATTGCAGGCGGCTTCGTCAAAGTTGGGGTCGTGACACGGCCAGGCGGGAGGGCGAGGTGCGACAAGGCGACCACCGATGGATGAGTTGAAGGCAGCCCAGGTCTCTGACGATGGCCAACATGGTTGGGAAGCCGTACAGAGCTCTGCTGCTAGAGTGACAGCGGGTATTAACGATGCGACGAGGAGATTTCGGATCCGAGCCATGGCGAGACGTGAGTGCAGATTGCTGGTCAGAGAGTGGCTATTTTATAGCGAGTGGAACCAACATGATGTCGCATGGTTGCATGTTCAATCCTCATGGCTGTCCGACGCAGCAGCGCAGACCGAGTGTTGGACGGCGAGGGAGCCTCCTCGTATCCCCTCCAGCCACCAATCCGGCAATGGCGCTCTCGTCGCAGTCCACAGGCGCCCACTGTGGTCATCCCATCATTCAGTTGCGTGCTTCTTTTCTGGTCCATATCCAATTCCGACTTCTTTGACGTCACATAATTCAAGCCTCTGCCCGAGCTGGTGCTTCGAAGGTGAACACATGCATCATTGCCACAGGCCAAGACCACCATAATAGAAATACAAGTTTGGAAAAATTACGGATTCAAGAAACAACACAGATCGTAGATCCGATATCGCACTTTACCAAGCCAACTTAAGCAATCCTCGCGTAAAGCTATTGGTGCCGGGCGAGCTGGGTGACTGCGGACCATTTAGCAAGTCAACGCTAGAAGACTGGTCCCACTGTTCAAGATAGCGACGGTCGCTTCTCGGCTTCAGGTTACTCGCGTACATTTACTCATGCGAACCGTGCCTAACCATGAATTGTTGGATCAATCAGAGTGGGGCGTCGATACTGGCGCTGGAGGTTGTAGTTATGTGAGGCTTATGGTCGCGAAAATGTAAATGACAACCACGAAACCGGTCGCAGTAGCGGAGATAGTGCCTCCGCTGAGGGGATTGAGGTGTGTTACATTATACACCGTAGTTCGACTAGTTCCAAGCCAAGATCCCGTCTGTAAAAAGGGACGGACCTAATCGGCACTAATAACTATTGTCGCAACAGTTAGCGAGCCTAATTAGGGCCGATTAGTGCCGATTAGCGCTGGTTAGCCAGACCTTTTTTCAGACGCTCCATTTAGAGCCACGGGCTCGTACCATGGTGTTGATAATGATACGGCTGCCCTCGCCGACAGAACCATTCCCAGAGGTTATACCTGGTATTAGGTATCACCGCATGCTTAGCTACCAGATTCACTATGGCACCCTTCAAGGCATGTATGGAATATCCAGCGCAGATGGATGGGACACATGGCATGATCCGGCTTACAAATGCTAGGTCACGTGATCCTGCTTTTTGTTTTCTTTTTTTTTGAATACATCTTTAGCGAGCTACATGAACGCAAGGTCAAACCGCTCAGGAAAAATAAGAACCATAGATCGGAAAATAAAAATGGAAGGAAACTCTGCCCACACAAAAGTAACTCGGACACAGTCGGAAGAGAAATCCCACGAGGGGTAGTGAGAATCTCAGAAAGGGGAAAAAGAGCAAAGCCTTAAGAATACTCAAGCGCTGATGAGTCCTTGAGGAAGCTGGCTCAGAGCCACAAGACCGGAACGAGTGCCAAACAACCTGGCAACGTCGGGTGGGTTGGAGACTGTGCGCAAATGTCTCCTGGCCTCGTCATGCAACAGGCAATCCCGTAGGATGTGCCTTATGGTCTGAATATCGGTCTCTCCGCAGGTGCACGAGGGGTCTTTAGTTGGAACAAAACGTGCGAAATATTCGCCGGCGCTGCAGTGCCCTAACATCACCTGGAAGAGTCGGGAGTGAACACGAGGGGAGGCCTGGATCCCGATGGAAAAAGTCTGGTTGCAGGCTTGGGGCTTTATTCATGGTGGTATTGACGAGTAGTGAGCGTTGGGTCGAGGCCCAGAGAGATCTCCATCGGCGTGCAATCACCCGGGTCGCATGTGCCCTCGCCCATGTAACGGTTCGATTGAGAATGGGCCTGGCTTCGATTTGGCACGCCTCGCTGGCAAACTTATCAGCCCGCTGGTTTCATGTGATCCTGCTGAAGGTCGGTTGACTGGAGGGTGCTAAGGAGTCTCTCATCTCCAACCAATCTGGGCTTCACTAGCATAGTGTCGGTAATCCTTTTCTATCGATACCTAGATTTCTGATCGCGTTTTTGCGACTGGACCAGTTGCGTCCGTTCCGTCGGTGAGTAGGTCGTTGTTTGAGTTGTGGAAATTTTCCAGGTAGGCGTCTATCTGCGAATCGCCGGCAATCAAGCAATCCTAGACGGCTAGAAATTGCTACGGGACTGTCCGGCGTGCCCTCCTAGTGCTAATAATTTAGCACTGACTATAAACATGGAAAGCCGAATCACGAAATGGAAATCGGAGGGAGGATCCAGGGATATTTCAGACTCTGCGCTGAAGATGTCACCCATTTTACTTCCCCACGAGTTTGATGAGGGCCTGCTGATCTTGGTGAATATATCAGACCAAAGCCCCTAGGCTCTGACATAAGGGCAGGAAACATCAGCACCCACAGAGACGCCAGCCAAGCCTTTGATCCCTAATTTAGCCAAAAAGTACAAAGGCCATAAGCGCCTGTCAAGCGGATGGCTCCAAATACAGCTTTTCAAACGCCGATTCAGGACCTAGGCCTCAATGGAACCCACTCATTATAGTACCTGAGCAACTTATTTCCGAAGGGTCCTACTGTTTAGATCCGCCGTAAGAAATAAAATTGAGACGCGCCACGGCACCGGCCCGGCCCGAGGTGGGCCAACCGCTCCATCTTTTCCACACTAATATTTATCGATCATCAGCGGCCAGTGACGGAGTGAACGTGAACCTTACGTCCTTTACTTCCTCTTTCTTAGCCTAGCTTGGTTTGTTCACTTCGTTCCTTGATGTTTACCTCATGCAGAAGATTTTAGATATCGCAATGCAATGTGTGCAACTTGACTACCTAACACAGTGTTTGCCCGGTATGGTTCATCATAGCGGGGTACGTGGGGATCACAATGACGAACCTATTGAACACTACCCCGATCTTGGCGGATTGAAGCCTCTTATATACCTTGTTCAGAAAGGATATAATTTTCAACAGGAACATTGTCTATCTAACTGTTGTCAACCTGGGGCTCATTTTCATGAGCCGAAAAAACGCAGGAGAGTGTTTGTTTAACCGTTTCCGTCGCATTTTGAGCGCATATACTCCAAGAGTCCAGCTCTTACAGGTCGAATTTGCCCCTCGTATTTCGTACAAGCTACCGCATTGTTTTGTTGCTTTCTGCCTGAGCAGCTGTAACAAGGGTTTACGGTAGTGGCTAATGGCGGGATAACGTGCCGCGACGTGGGCTAGAAAATAGGTGAAAAGTGCCCTGCTTCAAATTAACAGCGATCACAAACGCGGTCGCGTGATCGCTGGCAGGCACTCATTACCCTAACTCCTACCCCGAAGCAGTTCCGAGTGACACTTGCTACACGGCCATTTACCGAAATCTAGCTTGACGTGCCTTACCACCAGCTCGGAACATCGGATATCTGACGTGGAGCACAGCCTTTGACAGGGCGGCGCTCAATGAGCGGCACTGACCGCTGCCACTGTAATAAGTGTGCACAAGAGAGCTCCCTGTTCGCTCACCACGCATACTTCTTCGTCAACTAGTTGCACGACATCATGCCCAAAGCGTTGGATAACATACCTTGGATGGGCTCTGAACAGTTCGTTCTAGGCTTGGATATTGGGACCACTCATAGCAGCGTTACATTTTCCCACTTGAAACATGGTTTGTTGTTTAATGAAGTTCCGTGATTTGGCCTATTGCCCTCGCTAACTCTTGGATTCAGGTGAATTACCTCTGAATCACAGAGTTACCCATTGGCCCGCAGCGACTGGAGCTGGTGGTTCCAGCGACGCAAAGACGGCCTCAATGTTGTACTATGACAAGAACAATATGGTATGTGGGTAGGCCTTCACGTCAGCTGGTATTTATCGGAGTATGCCATGGATTAGCTCAAAGCGGCCGGCGCAGCCGTAACATCCCCGACGACCCGGCATAATGCCAAGGCTCATAATTGGCACTTAGTTCGATATTTCAAGCTGGGGCTCCACCCTCCTACCATGATCAAGCAGCAGGATCTCGAGAAATTTCACTTTGAAGGTAATGCGTCGGTTCGTCGCAATCCCAGCGCGGGTCTGAACTTTACCTAGCTCTTCCGAAGGGACTCGGGGTAGAACAGGTGTACGCTGATATGATACGATACATGATCGACCATACGCGCGACTTTTTTGAGCAACGGAACGGCGCAGGAAACTGGCAAAAGCTCAGGCCGCTCATGACTCTTATCATCGCACATCCAAATGGATGGGGTCTAAAACAGCAGCAACAACTTCGCGCTGCAGTTGTGCAGGCTGGAGTCATGACCGAAGCCGACGCTAAGGATAGAGTCAAGCTTGTATCCGAGGCTGAAGCCGCTGTCCACTACATACTTTGGGAAAAATCACAGGAGCTTCAGGTAGGGGCATTTACTCTCTGACGTCCAAGGAGGACTATGCTGACCGACGATGGTCTAAAGCCTGGCGATGAGATCATTGTATGCGATGCCGGTGGTTCTACCGCCGATACGACAGCATATCGCGTCACTGCCGAGGAATCGCAAGAAGTTAAATCAAGCGGTACGATTTTGCGTTGTTTCTAGCCACGTAGCCAATGACCATCTACCCAGCCGTCAACAATCGAGGCTCGCCGCCTAATATGAACCAACCGGTCAAAAAGAGAAAGTTTTTCCGTCGTCTGTTTAGTAGGAAGACTCCCAAATCTCTCAATTCACCGGTCATTGAGGTCCAAACCAAATCGCCGATTAACCTGAACGAGATCAAGGCTCCGATTGTAGGTGTTATCTCTCCGATTAAACAATGGCCGTTAATGGTGTTTTAGGCCAGCCTGCTGGTGGTATATTTGTGAACGAGGCACTTGTCGCGCATTTGTGGGGCCGATTCTATGACCTGCCCCCTGACCAAGTAGGCCATGCCAAGCTGTGCATACAGAGAGCGGAAGAAAGCTTCGAGTTGAGTTGTAAACGGGAATTTAAAGTTGGACGAGACGCTCCATCTGAGTACGTAGTCGAAGCGGGGCTAGGAGTTCCGGGTTATATAGACGGCACTATCCTCTTTGATTCGTGAGTGGCTTGTCATTCCAATAATTTGGGGCTAAGGGAGTACTTTCAGTGCAACTGTCAAGCAATTCTTCGATGAGCCTATTCATCGTATCGTGAACAGCATTGAGACCCAGATGCGAGGCATCAATCCCCAAGTACGTGTGCACTATGCTGGGGCTAATCGAAAGCACTAATTATGATAATGCCTGACACTGCATTGTTAGTACCTATTTCTCGTCGGTGGATTTGGGACGAGCAAGTACCTGCGACAGCGTGTGGAAGAGACGTTCGGGCGGCGCAATATACAAGTTTATTTCCTTGACGATGCTCAGTAAGTATTCAGTTCGGAATTTCAACCGTAGAATAGTCATGCTGACAACGCCTAAGTGGCAAAGCTGCTTCGGACGGTTCGATTATCTGGTACGTTCGAAAAGGCGTGACCGCTCGTGCGGCTCGTATGTCCTTTGGCATTAGAGTACAGGAAAAATACAATCCCAACTTGCGGGAGCACCAAGTACGCCCTCAGATAGTAACAGCGTCGGGGGAGACATGCGTCAACGGGGGTTGGTCGATGGTGGCTGAAAGGGTTGGTGTTTCTGGAGCCTACATAATTGCGCCTAATAACCTCGTCTCTCTAGGATGAAGTCTTCCAGGAGAAGTCCTCCAGCAAGCGTAGCTACCTAAAGATGTTTACGACCCCAAGCCCAAACCTCAGTCGTTTTACCGAGGCGTTATATGCGTGGACTGATGATACGAGACCACCACCAGAGTGGGTTACTGACCCCGAAGGTATGCTAAATTCACCATACTAGCACAGGGAGGCAAATAACAGTGTTTCGATATGATATGTTAGGAAACATCATGGATGGCTTTGAATGGATATGCGACATCCGGGCAAACATGAGTGGCATGAGAGGTGGCCTAACGAAGTGCCAGGGGAGACGGGGGAACTATTGGGTGCTTGACTTTGATGTCTGCCTCGAGTTTGGAGGCGTCGAGTTGAGCGCCCATCTGGAATGGCAAGAAAAGGTTGGTACCAAATAATACACATTGACTATGGAGTCTCATTATTGCATCCATTCATGCAAGGGTGTCACAAAGCGCGGGGAAGCGACCATTGTTGTCACTTGATTGATTAGTTTCCACCCCAGAGGCTTGTACCTCCGTGCATAGTCAGACTTTGGTTGGCAAGTGTCTCCAGACCTACCTCAATTGTTGCAAGGGGCATAGGTGTATTTCGCATATCATATGACAAGTACGCTGGCAACGGAAATAAGACATCTTGAATTTTACACCCACCGCGCCTATTTACAAGTCCGAGCCCACGCAGCGATTGCAGATAAATAGCCCATCGGGGTCCACCTCTTTCTTGATCTCGAGTAATCGGTCATAGTGAGACCCAAAGAATGACTGTTTCCACTTGGGCTCAGCGCTAGACAATGGGATCTCTGGGAGACGCCCTAACCAATACTTCGAGACACTTACGGATTAGCCTCGTTCAAATATGCGGCATGGTCCAATCCAGAGAGTTCACCTAGATCCTGCGTGTACTTGTTCACAGCGTCCTTGACTCTCGAGATCGCCTCGGGAGACGCGTCGTTTGGCCATACTCCAGCAAAGTTCCAGCCAACAAGTGCATCCTTACGCCATTGAGGATTTAGGCCGGTCGAATCCGGATCGAAATCGTTGACTGCTCCGCCACCAACTGTTTGAAAGTAAGCATATTGTCCCGAGGCATAAGACGGGTACGCATACCAATGTTGATAATTCTCGTCAAAATCCCACCGCCAGATATAAGTTTGGAAATTTCGGTCGAATTCTTCAGTAATGACTGGCTCGAGATTAACCGCCCACCCAGCCAAGATGGTACTGCGATACCAATATCCGGGATGTATTGCTTGAAGATGCTGAAAGATGTTGGATGAGCGGTGCCCGATGAGCTCGTTGTGGCGCCGGTATTATGGGCAACCCAGTCGTATAAGGGTGCGAGAGTATTGTTCGTGGATTCAACCAAAGGAGTGTTCGGGTGAATAAGAACGAGAGCGAAGGACTTGGGGGGAAACTAAAAGCCGTAGCCGCGCACCCCTGATCAAAATGTCAATATTCGGCTTGTTGATCAAGTGAAAACATACCCTGTTTAGCCATGCTGGGAATAGTTCGAACCATGACCGAGGAGGCTTCGGTAAGCTGATCCATACCTGTAGTATTGAACCGGGCTATCACCGCAACGATACTGTCGAGGGGTGGGTGGGTCTTGTAAGTAACATCAAGCGTGACCTATACGAGAACAGGAGGCTAAATATAATAATCTTCAGTGACTGCCTCGACTTACCCCCCATGTACCACCTCCGCCGCCAAGGAACGCCCAAAATAGGCCTTTATTTTGGCACGCGTTGGCAGTCACAATCTCCTCATCAGGCTTGACGATATTGTATTGTAGAACGCCTGTGATTGATAGGTTGGTTATAGCGTTAATATCCGGCATCGACACCCACTATCTACGCCCATTCCATGGATCGCACCCAATGGGCTATGGCCACCTCCTTGAACCCATCCTCCAGCCGCACCGACGCTATTCGCTCCGCCTCCGATCACAATTACGTTGCGCTCATCGGCAGCTTGATAGACACCTGAAAATAGACCGGCACGAACCCTTGGTCGCAAGTCGTATTCCGCGGGGTGTCAACACCACACCCAGGACTATCCCATAGTGGGTTCTCCATCGCCCCAGTTTGGTTCGAGCGCCAGAAAGAGCTCTGCCAGTTCGCCTTGGCTTCGTTGCAGGCAACTTCATCATAGTTGGGGTCATGACATGGCCATGCAGGCGGACGAGGTGCGACAAGGCGACCGCCGATTGAAGCGTTGAACGAATCCCAAGAGTTGGCAGATGGCCAGCAGTCCTGGGAAGCCGCACAGAGCTCGGCAGCAAGTGTACGAGAAGAGAACAGCGATACAAAGAAGAAATTATGAATTCGAGCCATATCAATCAACCGACAGAGCTCGTACAATGGTGGAGGTCAGTTTAATAGCGGGTAGCTTCAGGGTCGTCGTGCCTCGCGTCTCTCCAGTGCTCTGCGCAGACCGGTCGTGGAGCGGGAGTGTCTGCGGATCCAATTTTTAAGCTGGCCTGCAATAGCGCTGTGCCGTAGCACGGAAAGCCCATGGCGGTCGGAATGTGCTTCTCTTCCAGTCGGTGATCAAATTTTATCGGCGATGTCATCTGCTCGCTAGGACCCTGTGCACGTGCCAAGCCCAGCTCCAGCGGCAGCAAATCATAACGAACCACCACAGCCGGTAAACGGTGACACCATGTTACGAGACGAGTCACAAAATGGTAGTTCTGTGATCAATGATATTCTGCTAAACTTGGAGACCGACAATGGTATACAAACGCCAAGACCCGAACAGCTCATTACAGATGCATCCGGTTTACTTGTTCACCACCTGACGCACCCCGTGGCTATGGCGTTCAGGGGTATTCCATTCTTCACATTGTACGTGCAAATCCACGGCCGCAGGACAATCCGGACTACGTAGGGGTGAGTGAGTCTGTGACCGCTGCTACACAAGATCACTTACTCGATGCATTCAAGACGATAGTCGTCCGTAATAGGCTTCGAACAGCTAGAGCATATACGCTCATATGAAACGTGTTTGGTTAGAGCGTATTGTTTCCTCGGATCGGATAGGGAAAGATTTCGGCGGCGACGCCAGAGGAAAAATAGAAGACCCAGGATGAGCGAGGGCACGAGAAGCACTCCCACAACGATTCCACCAATCTGCCCCCCGTTGAGACGACTCCGATCAATTTGACCGAAAGGAGAGGTATTAGTCGGACTAGCACTGGTTGTTGCAGGGCTCGTGGTTTCGTTTGATCCGCCAGAGGGAGCTGCGGTTCTGTTATAGATAAGGGCTCGACTGACGCAAAATTGAGACTCCCCCAAGTCACCATTCTGAGTGGTAAGGGTAATATCATGTTCGCCATAAGTCAGATTATCATTTCGATACTAAATATAATTTCAACTCCCGCATCGTGAGTATCAACCAAGACTAGCTTACCAGGTCAATCGTGGAATCGTCGGATGGATATGCTGTCAGATTATCATTTTGCCGGTCATTGCCCACCGTGGCACTGTTAAAAATCTCGATTAATCGAAGAGCAAGTGAGTTCAGTCTAGTTACCTAAACGAAACCGCATTAGGTCCAGACGGAACGAGCCCCTGGATAACGATGGCGTTGCCTTGAAATAATGTCAGCTGAAGGTATGACGAACTGGGGATAGATCTGTAGCGCACCTTGAAAACGGAATATGATATTCGAGTTGGCTCCCCCAGTGCATCTGTACATGAAACCAATTAGCTGACCGACAGCATCGACATACTTGAAAAACTCGCACAGAGACCCACCACCTGCTGGATTTGGGTTCCAGCTTCCCTCGGGTAACGTGACGTACGAGCCTCCACCCGTACCCACTTGTATGGTCTGCTTGGTCTCATATGTATCACTAATATAACATCGTATAAGCGTGCTTCCTATTTGTCCGGTTTGAGCTTACCCCGATATCCAAGACACGTTATCAAATCTAAATGTTCCGCTCACGACTGTTACGCGGGCAGTGTGCATCTCATTTGGATCCAGGGGATTGGCGCTATGGTATGGTCCGGCAGCGTTGAAAACTGTGGCTGTCTCGTCATCGAGAGTAATGCTGATTTTATCGTTTGCCTTGCTCCCAGACATCAGCAGTCGCTCGGTAGATGGCGGCCTACTTACCGTAGGTTGCCCGTCGGGCCCTCCAAGCGAACTAGAGTATCGATATTTTCACATACTTAGTATACTATACACAACTTCCAGACTCAAATGCGTACCCATATAAAGAGAACGACGAGCCACGAAACCGAAGTGAAAATGAAGCGCCTGGAACGCTCGATACCCTC
Source organism: Ceratobasidium sp. AG-K (assembly GCA_037039685.1). NCBI lineage: Eukaryota > Fungi > Basidiomycota > Agaricomycetes > Cantharellales > Ceratobasidiaceae > Ceratobasidium > Ceratobasidium sp. AG-K. The sequence continues at coordinate 1,786,569 of JAWNGF010000009.1, read as the reverse complement.
TGAAGCCCGTTCCCCCTGGACCATTCGCGCTCAAAGCTGATGAAGGCCGCAGTGTTGGCAGCGATTATTTGCGACATTTAGTTGGCAGCGTTTGGAGGGAACCTCCAAGTCCGACCTTTAGTAGCCAAACCAGGGTTTGCCGCAAGCGCCAACCTGTCAAACCTCCCAGGCACCAACCACCACCTCGACCCTAGCGAAGCCCAGCTGATCAATACCATGGTTCATTTACAAATGGCCTCGCGTTGATCCGGGATAGGAGGTAAAGTTGAAGATGCCAAGGTATCGGCACAGCCCGATGTCAGAGCGGCGCTCGATCGTCTTTGTTGTTCTTGAAGGCCAGGGGAAGCCACACACTTTGCCGCACCATTGGCCCTCGACCCTCGCCCCTCCTGCGATGCCCAAGGCAACCGACGACCTGCCATGGGCGGGCCCTCCTCAGTTTGTAGTTGGGCTAGATATTGGAACTACGCATAGCAGCGCGACGTTTTCGCACTTGATACCAGGTCAGTCAATCTCATTCGACAAACCTGGGCTGCTAACTTAAATATCTTTCAAGGCGAGATTCCGTCCAACAATCGAGTAACTCACTGGCCTGGCGTGACTGGAGAGGGACGTTCAGGTGATGCCAAAACCCCATCGAAGCTCTACTATGACCGCGCGAACAATGTAAGTAAAACCCTGGACATTTGCAAATATTTTTAATTATCCCGCTTCGGCCTTAGCTCAAGGCCGTTGGTGCAACGGTCAATGCACCATCAACACGATACGCGGCCAAGAACGAGAGTTGGCATATGGTGCGGTATTTCAAGCTCCTCATGCATCCCCACACGGTGGCCAAGCAGCAAACCTTTCATTTCGAAGGTGGGTGTCTAATGGGTCGTCAAAAATAAATCAACCTCACAGTCCGAATTAGCACTTCCGCCAGGGCTCAGCGTTGAACGAGTGTATGCTGACATGATTCGGCATATGCTGGACCACACCCAGGATTTCTACGACCGAAGCAACGGTCGTGGAAAATGGCAGGAATTCAGCCAGATTATGGTGCTCGTCGTCGCACACCCGAACGGCTGGGGACTGAGGGAGCAAGAGCGACTTCGCTCGGCCGTGGTCATGTCGGGTGTTATGAACGCAATTGATGTGCGACGACGAGTAAAGTTTGTGCCCGAAGCCGAGGCCGCGGTCCATTATATTCTTTGGGAAAAGTCGCAAGAGCTTCGGGTGAGCGCGATATTCCTTCCTGGAAGCTAAGTTTGACAACTGATTTTGACTTTGTTAGCCCGGGGAAGAGTTTATTGTCTGTGACGCCGGTGGTTCTACGGTCGATACCACGGCATATAGGGTTATGCGCGAAGCCGAGGGAGATAAATCCCGTAAGTCGACCCAAACCAATACATACTCGAACCAGTCAAACTCCGTTTTCAGAAAGCTACAATGCGCCTTCTACCCCCAAAAGGAACAGCCTGGGCAGTAGGATTTTCAGAAAAACATTTGGCACTCCGAAGAGGGCTTCCATATTGGGACCCCCACCTCCTCCGACTAAGTCGCCCATCCATCTCAAGGAGCTTAAAGCGTCCGATTGTAAGTGTCCTACTTTGCATAAAGCTGCTATGTGCTAAACCCGAGTAGGTCAACCGGCTGGAGGCGTATTCGTAAATGAGGCGTTTGTTACTTATCTCAAAGACCTTTTATTCCCTCTCCCGCCCGACGAAACCCATCGACTGGAGCAATGCATTCAAAAGGCGGAAGAAAGCTTCGATGTAAATTGCAAACGCGAGTTTTATCTTGGCCGGAATGCGCCAAGCGCCTATGTGGTTGATATGGGGGCAGGAATATCGGATTACCCAGATGGGAATGTCGTACTCGATCCGTTAGTCATAGCATTGTTCAACTGTGACCCTTCTGATATCGTTTATTAGCAACATCGTCCAAAGCTTTTTCGAAGAAGCAGTTCATCGGATTATTGGGAGCATTGGGAAACAGTTGGATGGCATTCGGGCGAGCGTGAGGGCTTTTTTTCCGAGACTCGGCCTGGGCTGACCCATTGGCGTTATCAATATAGTGCATATACCTCGTTGGTGGGTTTGGAACTAGCAAGTACTTACGTCAGCAAGTCGAACGGGCGTTCCAGCCATCTGGGATTCAAGTCTTGTTTCTTGATGATGCACAGTAGGCAGTATTTAGTTGATTTCCGCTCTACGCCAAACCCATTACTTTGTATAGTGGTAAAGCTGCTTCAGACGGTTCTATCATCTGGTATATTAGGCAAGGTGTTGTTGGTCGAGCAGCGCGCATGTCATTTGGGCTTCAAATTGTGGAACGATACAATCCGGCGCTTCCCGAACACCAAGTGCGGACCAAAGTCACTCTTCCAAGCGGGGGCCTGCATGTCAACGGAAAGTGGGATTTGATCGTTAAAAAGGTTCGCTGGTTCCTCAATTAGCGGCGCTTGGGACTAATAGTGTGCAGGACGACGTCATTGACGAGAAATGGGCCATTAGGAGATCTTATTCTCGGTCATACTCGTCAGGAAACCCAAATCTCGGGCATTTCAATGTAGAACTGTTCGGGTGGATCCATTCGACGTTACCCCCTCCTCCGTGGGTTACCGACCCGGATGGTATGCCTCGTAACGACTCAGAGACCTCGGCTGACACGTTTCAAGGGAATTTAATTGACGGGTTCCAGCTGATTGGTGAGATCGAAGCGGACTTGAACGGACTTCGGGGGAGTTTACAGAAGCGGAGTGGCCCACACGGTGATTACTGGATCGTCCAATTCGAGCTCTGCCTCGAATTTGGAGGAGTAGAGCTGACTGCATATTTAGAATGGAAAGACCAGGTGAGGCGAGGGAAATTATTCTTGATAAAAAACTGCTGATTTATGGTCCAACAGCAAACCACCATGCGAAGTGCGACAAAGATTGTGGTTACTTAGTCGTTTGCATGCATGTATTGACAGGATTTCATATTTAATTGTAGACAGGGAGCACCTCATCCGTTTGGTTTAATCATTCTTCCTTTTGGATCCTCGTAAGGTTGAGATATTGAAATAGAAAATCGGCGGCTTCAAACCGTTTACGAAACTCCCGCCTAAGTTCACAAATCGAGGACGAACCGTTGGATCTGACCCACAGGAATCCTGACATCAGAGAAGCTCCAATATATCCTATTGGACTAATGTGGTTTCTAATGAACCAAGAAAGCCACCGCGCCTTGCGAGATAATTGACGTCGACAGCTCAGGCAATCGGCTCGAGCAATCTCTGCAAAGGGATTCGAAGCTACTAATGTGTAACGTTTTGGCGGATCTACAAATGCCCCCAATGTCGAGGCATCAGTCCGTTTGCCAGGCACGCGTTATGATTACTGGTGGTACCTGGTGAATTGATCCCCTGTGACATCCGGCGCCATCTTGACAGGAAGGCGCTAACAGCCATCATCAACTGCCAATCATATCACACTACAATAAGGACGATGTTCGAGGAAGTTCTGCGCCTGCCCTCCCACCAATCTCATTCTTCCGAGACAGTTCGCCATGCCTAAAGCTCTAGACGAAGTACCTTGGTCAGGTCCTGAGCGGTTTGTCCTTGGTTTAGATATCGGAACCGCCCACAGCAGTGTGACTTTTTCCCACTTGCGACACGGTTCGTTTCTCGCTCTGACTTAGATACTTGTTGAACGGAGAATGCTAACATACTTCACATTATCTAGGTGAATTGCCGCTCAACCATCGAGTCACTCATTGGCCGGCCGCGACCGGGGCTGGTGGATCCAGTGACGCCAAGACAGCCTCTATGCTCTACTATGATAGAAGCAATAAGGTTAGTGGCAAAGCCTTCTTCTCGAAAGAACTGTTCGCTAATGTCCACCTCGTATCCGAGTAGCTTCAAGCGGCTGGTGCAGCGGTTACATCACTGGCGATGCGACATAGCGCCAAAGTCAATAACTGGAATCTTGTTCGATACTTCAAGCTTGAGCTTCATCCCTCCACGATGATCAAGCAGCAAGACCTTGAGAAATTCCACTTTAAAGGTGAACAACTTATGTTGATCTATACTTCAATATTTTTCTGACCTTTCGGTAGCTCTACCGAGCGGACTCGGGGTAGAACGGGTTTATGCTGATATGATTCAGTACATGGTCGACCACACGCGCGATTTTTACGAGCAACGAAATGGCTCGGGAAAATGGCGCCAGCTTAGCCCATTCATGAATCTCGTCATCGCCCATCCAAATGGATGGGGTGTGAAACAGCAGCAGCAGCTTCGTACTGCAGTTGTGATGGCTGGGATCATGACCGAAGCCGAGGCTAAGGATAGAGTCAAGCTTGTATCCGAGGCTGAAGCCGCTGTCCACTACATACTTTGGGAGAAGTCTCAAGAACTGCAGGTAAGCATGTTCGTACCCTAAGATCCAGTCAGTTCCGCCCTAATTGATTACCTTGAAGCCCGGTAGCGAAATCATAGTTTGTGACGCTGGCGGCTCTACGGCCGATACAACGGCATATAGGGTTACGATCGAGGAATCTCAGGAAGCAAGCCCCGCGGCCGAGACCAGTGGTATGATATATCTATCGCCAATGTTACTACCGTAGTTTCCTAACCCCATGACGATCAGGTGCCAACAACCGAGGACCCCTACCCACACAAAGCCCGCCACTCGCACGAAAGAAAACCTTTGGAGGTCTATTCAGTCGGAAATCTTCCAAACCTCCAAAATCTTCGAAATATAGCCAGCCACCAGGGATCGCAGTACAGCCAGAAATCAAGTCGAAACAAGCAATCAACCTCAAGGAAATCAAAGCGTCCGACTGTAGGGGTTTCTTTCGTGTCGTGCCAGTGCCAATGACCTCAGGCTGTTCTAGGTCAACCCGCTGGGGGCGTCTTCGTCAACGAAGCTCTTATCGCACATTTAGAGAGCCGACTCTATGACTTGCCCCCTGATCAAGCTGAAAACGTGAAGCTGTGTATACAAAAAGCCGAAGAAAGCTTTGAGATGAACTGCAAGCGAGAATTCAAAGATGGACGAGACGCTCCACCTCAGTATGTAGTCGAAACCGGACTCGGGATCCCGGGTTACATTGATAGCACCATCCTTCTCGACGCGTAAGTTGTTCTATGTTCCAACGGAGCGAAACTGAGAAAAGGACTGCAGGAAAACAGTTAGAGAGTTCTTTGAGGAACCTGTTCATCGCATCGTGACGAGCATTGAAAAGCAGATGCGGGGAATCAATCCTCAGGTACACATACACGGCTCGGTGAGAACATGAATTAACGTGTTTTATCGCTAGTACATCTTTCTGGTTGGTGGTTTCGGAACGAGCAAGTACCTCCGACAACGAGTGGAACAAACCTTTGGGCGACGTAACATTCAAGTTTTGTTCCTCGATGACGCACAGTAAGTATTCCTTCGAGGATCTGCGGGTAAGGCTCATACCTTACTAGTGGAAAAGCTGCATCGGATGGATCTGTCATTTGGTACGTCCGAAAAGGTGTGACCGCTCGTGCGGCTCGTATGCCATTCGGTATCCGGGTACGCGAAGAATTCAATCCCAACTCGGCCGAACACCAAGCACGCCCTCGGGTCATCACGGCATCAGGTGAAACGCGCGTAAACGGGAAGCTGTCTGTGATTGCTCAAAGGGTAGGTTTCATTCTCGTTCAACAATCTAAATATGAAGCTAATATTAGAGATTTGGAATTATTCTAGGATCAAATCTTTGACGAACGGTCAGCCAGTAGACGGAGCTACACAAGATCGTATACAACTCCAAATCCTAATCTCGAGAAGTTCTCTGAGGAGTTATATGCATGGACTAATGATGCCGTACCGCCACCCAAATGGGTCATCGATCCTGAGGGTATGTTAACTCTAGCAGGGAGACAGCGGTTTACTAATTAAGTATAGGCAATACAATCGATGGATTTGAGTGGGTTTGCGACATTGAAGCAAACATGAATGGCATGAGGGGCGCTTTAACAAAGCATCGAGGCCGACGCGGTGACTATTGGGAACTCGACTTCGACGTCTGTATTGAGTTCGGAGGAGTCGAGTTGAGTGCCCACTTGGAATGGAAGGAGAAGGTTAGTACACAGCATTTATCCAGTGCGGTCCCCAAATACTGATGATTTCTATCAGGGAGTCACAAAACGTGGGGAAGCGACAATTGTTGTTACGTAGTTAGCACACGTATTAGTCTACTTAGCGCTCCTTGTATCTTATTAGAACAAATAATTGACAGAATGTTCACCGGGAACTATAGCTATCAGCGAGAACGGTGACTATGTTGATTTCTAAGGCTTGCGGTTGAAGCAACCAAGGTTCGCAGGAGCGCCAGGAGCTCAATCGCCAGGAATGTACATATAATAACGTAAAATATTTCCATGGAGCCGAGTTCCCGATGGCATATGACTTCAATAGTGGTAACTTGGAATCGAGGTCGATCCGTTCGAATTCCTTTGGTCGGGTGCCATGGGCCAGATATTGATCACAGCACATGACAGGGCGGCGCTCGACGACCGGTTACGATAAGTGCTTGGCAGAGCTAGCCTATCGATGGGCGGCTACCATAAGGACCGCACCTGTGGATCCCCCCACCGCCTTCCCATTCTACCCATCCATCGGAGACGGTGTGACGCTATGCCTAAGATCTTAGATAAAGTACCATGGTCAGGCCTTGAGCGGTTGGTTGTTGGCATAGATATCGGAACGGCATATAGCAGCGTTACATTGTCTCATCTAAAACCCGGTTAGTTATTTAACTTGACTCGAGTCGCTTGTCTGTGTTTTATTAAAGCAAGGCTGCTGATATTATGCTACTTTCAATCAGGTGAGCTGCCGCTTCTCCAGAGAGTTACCCATTGGCCGTCAGCGACGGGTAACGGTGGGTCGAGCGATGCCAAGACGGCCTCAGTGCTGTACTACGACCAGGAACATTTAGTGAGGCGATAGACCTTGCTACTCAATAATACTTACTAACAAACATTGGGATAACGAATATATATTCGAATCAGCTCAAGGCGGCTGGTGTGGAAGTCATGTCACCAACAACGCGACGGAACGCTAATATCAATAACTGGCGCCTTGTTCGATATTTCAAGCTAGCACTACATCCCTCTACAATGATCAATCAGCAAGATCTCGAGAAATTCCATTTTGAAGGTATGAAACTCAGCTGCTTTGTTCTCCGAAAGGCCTAATGTTATTTCCAAAGCTCTCCCGAGTGGTCTTGATATAGAGCAGGTGTATGCCGATATGATACGGTATATGATCGACCATACACGCGACTTCTACGAGCAACGGAACGGCACGGGGACATGGCGGCGGCTCAACGAAATCATGCACGTCGTCGTCGCCCATCCAAACGGCTGGGGGCTTAGGTAGCAACAGAGGGTTCGTACCGCCGTTGTGATGGCTGGAGTCGTGGGCAAGGCCGAGGCTAAGGATAGAGTGAAGCTTGTATCCGAAGCCGAAGCCGCCGTACACTCTATACTTTGGGAAAAGTCACAAGAGCTCAATGTGGGTACAAGCACTACTTGATTTTCAGTCAGACCATGGCCAAACTAATGAATTCCCTCCCTGGAGGTCGAGGACGAGCTTATTGTTTGCGATGCTGGTGGCTCGACTACCGACATAACCTCATACCGGGTTACGATGGAAGAATTACAAGAAGCAAATCTCAGTGGTATAGTACTCGCGTAGTCCACAGCCTGATTTCTTAGCTCACGGAGGTACAGGTACCAACAACATAGGTCGGCCGCCGGACCGTACTTCGCTTCTGACAAGGAAGAAGACATTGAAGGACTTGTTTCGTAGGAAGCCTCCGAGTCTAAAATTTGAACAGTCGCCCAGGATTGAGGGGAGGTCAAAACCGGCAATCAGCTTGAAGGAAGTTAAACCGTCCGATTGTGAGATTGCTAATATTTTCACAAAAAGAAATATCACTGATCATGGCCAGGCCAACCTGCTGGAGGTTTATACGTCAACAACGCACTTGTTGCACATCTAGAGAGTCAGTTCTACGGGGCCGGTGACCAAGCTGATTATATGCAGCGTTGCATTGGGAAGGCTGAGGAAAGTTTTGAGCTGAACTGCAAGCGGGAATTTCAAGATGGGCAAGGCGCACCACATGAATACGTGGTTGAAATAGGACTCAATGTTCCGGGTTTTGTGGATAATACTATTATACTGAGCGGGTAAGTAGCATTGCTTCACAAAGCGACGATGCTGAGGGAGTGTCTTAGTGAAACCGTCAAGGCCTTTTTCGAGGAGCCTGTTAATCGTATTATATGGAGCATCGAAAAGCAGATGCGGGGAACTAACCCTCGGGTACTTGCTCGTAACTGATTAGGATGGTCACCGTATAATAACAACACGTCGTTTACCAGTATATATTCCTCGTTGGTGGCTTTGGAACATGCAAGTACCTTAGACAACGTGTCGAGAGGGCGTTTGGATGGGGAAATATTCAGGTTTTGTTCCTCGATGATGCACAGTAAGGGTTCTATTTAAATTCACAAGTGATCCTTAACGCTCGATTAGTGGAAAGGCGGCCTCGGACGGCTCAGTTATTTGGTACATCAGCAAGGGAGTCACTGCTCGCGTTGCCCGCATATCCTTTGGAATCAAGGTGCGCGAGGACTTTAACCCTGACTCGGCGGAACATCGAGCGCGTCCTCGCATAATCACAGCAGCGGGTGTCATGCGTGTGACTGGAAAATGGTCTATGGTTGCTCAAAGGGTCAGTGCCAATCGAGTTCAATTGTAAAATAAAATAAAAGAACGCGGAATTGATACGAGATAGTCTTTAGGGGCGAGTGTTTGACGAGAAGTCATTTAACAAACGTAGATATAAGATGACGTATGCATCTCCGGATCCCGACCTCGAAAACTTCACTACAGAGCTCTATGCTTGGAGTAATGATGCGGTGTCGCCGCCGGAGTGGATCAGCGATCCAGAAGGTATGTTGGCTTACTGAGGCGAACAATTACGAATGATTTTGCGCATAGATAACACAATCGATGGCTTTGAATGGGTCTGTGATATTCGAGCGAATCTAGGTGGCTTGAGAGGCGGTTTGACAAAGTGCCAGGGCAAGCGAGGCGATTATTGGGAACTTGAATTTGACGTTTGCATTGAATTTGGAGGGGTTGAGGTGAGCGCCCACCTAGAATGGAAGGAAAATGTCAGTATCTATCTTCCGTCAAAAACTCACACCGATACTTAGTCTGTTCGGTCTTTTCAGGGGACGACAAGACGGGGGGAGGCAACGATCGTGGTCACGTAACCGCCGGCCGAGGCGGGTTGAATAAAGTCGCGTTGCTGTTTCCTTGATTGCAACTTGAGCATACATTTGGTATACAATCTAGCCTAGCTCATAGCAATAAATATGTGTCCACAGGGAGATATACCTTTACAATATGATGATGTGTAAATGAATTTCGGCCCGTGACCCAAGAGTTGAAGCGCATATATACATTTGCAATACGATAAGATTCATAGGGCCTGGCTGCCTTTTTGATGCTCAGCACAAGAACTTGTTATTTTTTATCAGCAGCGGTGAGGTAGACCCCCAGACTCTACTACGGAATCAGATTTGGCTCTTCTAAAACGGTCTCTTCTTTATAGATCTCCCAATATGATCCTTGGGCCTCAAAAGTAAAATAAATAAAAAAGAAATGAACCAAGGACTCGGGATATGGCGGGACGAACCTACCTCAGCTGGTTCGACGGTTCGGTGGATCAAGCAGGGCACAACTGCTTGCACGTGGCACAGGCCCTTTGGCATTGGGAAACCCACAAAGAAACCCACCGAGAATGGTGCTAGGTGTGAATTAACTATTTCGCATGAATGTATGCGTATGTGAGGGTAGGAATCAAATTAAATGAGACACGGGGTTACCGATGAAGCATTACTCATCCATCCGTATTAGCTTACGATTGTGGTACCGTGGTATTAGTGGTGATAGGCCGCTTGAACAAAAGTAGTATTATACAGTCCCAACATGCAATCCTAGGTCATACCGTGGATAGTAAATGAATATGCTCGTTCATGGTCTTCTGGGAGTCATCGTCTTCCCAGGCAAGGCCACCGTAAATCCCATTCCGTCCTCCCAATCGTTACCTACCCGTGTAATGCTATACCGAAGAACCCGCACATCAACCCGGTGGACACTCATTCCCTTGATAACGTTCAAGCTGTCACCGCGCGTGGTCACCAAAAACTTCGCCAAAGTCGTTTCGTCTGTAAGGACAAATCCCCGCCAGATGAAGTAACACCCGAGGAGCCCAGGTATTATCACTGTAACCAACGCTCCCGCGTATCCCAGCCAAAGGACGCGCGGTGTATATACGTAGCGATTGGCGAGGAGAGTCTGTGCATCTTCGGCTAGCATGGTGCGATTTTCTTCCTCTGCATAATGGGTAATCACGAGGGTACTCCGAGCAAAGACTTTGTTCAAGAGCACGGCTGAGGGTTGGGGTACCCTCAAGCATCTGTGGGTCACACATAAACATGGAATGCTGTTCCTCGTAGGTGAAAAGACCGTACAAGCTTGAGAAAATCATACAATTTTTGCGAATCGGTAGTGAATCCGCTCTGCTGGGAGTCGTGGTAAATCGTACCATTAAAAAGGCATCTATAAACGCCCATGTGTTGAGTTGTACACGAGTATTGACGCAAACTGGGGTTTCGAGTGGGGTTTCGTCAAGCGAACTCATGCTCCAGGGGCAGGATAAGTTATCTGCGGGCCTTTGTATGGGCCAGGAATCAGATCGTTCAATAGTATGGCAGATTCGGTGATATTTGCAATGTGACTTTTTAGGCCAAAAGACGCCCGTGTTGTATGCGATCCTCGATGGGAAGTGCATCTTGCACCCATCAAAGACATGTTGTAATTGGACTGGGCCCTAGGATCATTAGGAGTTCCATATGCGGGCCATACTGCCATGTCAAACAGGGTGCCCATTGGGAAACTTCAGTTGAGCGCTATAGACGGGTTGCACTGGCGATTCTAGGTTAATAGAGTGTGCTTCTGGAAGGTATTCGCGACAACGGAGGATTGGTAAATCGTAGGTTATGCTGTATACACGCCCCGACTGGCACTCCGATGGAGCGTTCCAGGGATAATCAACGTTAAGCCTCACCGTATCGTGCGGATCAAGTAAGAGACGCTCTTCCGGATGGATATAATGCCAATTTCCTCCGATAACAGCAAATCTAGTGGAGCGCATAGAAAAGTCGACCAGTGGTACCTATTGAGATATTATCGAGAACGTCTCGCACTCAATGAGCTTCTTAGCTAGGCCGCGCAGTGGAAGTAGGACTACAAGGATGATGTATATAGCGAATACGCAGTCGACTTTATATACATGAGGACGTAGAACATAGAACGAGAGTGAAAGAACAATTAGTAACACGAATACGTGTACTCTCAGTCAGCACGAGAATAATCAGTCAGCATACAGCCAGTCAATCGTACATATTCAGTAAGTAGTATGTGTACATTCGATTCGATTCCATTCGATTCTCAATAGTACCCGCAAAGGAGTAGGCTCTGAGCCGAACGGCTGTACCACCGTGACAAGTGCCGCGGGAGGAGCAATAGTTATGACTGCATAAGAAAGCACGTTAATAGTGGCGAGCAAAGACACAAGAAGGGATTTAAGAGCCCGCTGAACGCGATTGTCAGGGCAGGGGCGAGCGCCGGTAGTTGGAGAGCTGGATCAATAATCCCAACCGGTAGTGGCTTGTTTGGCAACGACGACCAGAGCTGAAGGAAATTATATAAGTGGTTTGCAACGTATGAGCGATTTATAACTTTGAGGAAGTTTACTCATGATCGGGACCAATGTGGTAGTGGCGGAGGCTACCATGCACCCACTGACTGCAAGGGGCCACACATTTTTTAGAGCGGCCGTGAGGGTTGGATTATAATTCGACGCCTCTTTATTGTGAAAGGCAGCAAAAGTGAAGTGGTTTCCCAGGCAAATGAAGACACCGAGTATCCAAGGACCGTACAGCATACACAACCATCGAGTGCGCACATCGAGATTCTGCCACGACGTTGTTATATTGTTCTTAACCATTCCATTTGGCGGCAAGCGTTTGCGTGTGAGGTGGACTAGAAGCGGTCGAAAAACAAGGCGGGGGAGTGAGAGACACGTATATATACGCTTATTGGAGGCACGGCTGCTAAATAGAGTACCGAGGGGATGAGGCACATGATAACCCTCAAATGTTCATATTCGGATCCGATCAGTGTGGCTGAAAATGGCGAGCCTTGTCTCCTAACCGAATCCAAGTGACGCGGTTGACCCCCCGGAGGGTGTTGAATGCGCGTCGTTCACCAGCGCTTGTGCGCCAATCCAGCCGTTCGTTACCGTACAACCGGGACGAAACTCAACCAAAATATATAGATAGGTTGGGTGGCTTATGCGGCAAACTGGATTTGGGGATACTGTCGAAAATCGAGAAAAAGACAGTGTAGCGGGCTAGACTCGAACTCCTTCAGGCCACAGTCGCGCGTATCCGAAGCCGCCTGTCTTCCTCCGACTGGTTCGCGCTGAATAAGCCCGATTCCGATTCCTCTATCGGTGCATACAGGCAATATCAAGACTTCCGTAATAGGCTAATCTCCTCGATCTCCAGCGATCCCTTTTGCCCGTCCGAATCTGATACAACCACAAACCCACTGCCGGCTTGACTAGCTTCATACCGAACAACAACACGATCCACCTCTTCTGCCATAATCCCACCAATCCATTCGAAGCTGCTGTCCCGAGTGGTCGCCAAAACTCTCGACAGGCCCGATTCTCCCATCGGGACTTTGCCGGTCTTCCGTGCGACCCATCCGGCCCACCCGGCTCCCAAGGCGGTTACGAGCGCCGAAGCATATCCCAACCAGAGCTGACTGGGTTGGTAAACGTATCGATTAACAAAGGGAACAACCTTTGCGTCTGACGTAACCAACGTCCAATTGTATGCTTGCGCGTCTCGAGTCAGAGAAAGTGTTGCGTTTGCAAAGATCGCTTCGAGAGCATTTCCGAGTCCACCTTGTTTGACCCACGGCGCGAGGTCAAACGAACGTGAGAGTTCGTCGACGGTAAAAAGGTAATCGAGATTAGGCATGAGTGCATTGTTGGCGAAACGGGTGCTGGGGCCGAGTGTCTGGGGATAGACGAGGATAGTGCCGGATAGCGAGTTGGCAAATGCGTCGATTAGCGCCCAGGTGTTTAACTGAATGCGGGCACAGGGAGGCGCGTCGAGCGGATTGGAGGTGGCCCAGGATGCGTTAAATGGGCAGGAGGTGTTTGCAAAGCCGAGCGGTATGCCCATGAGAGGACTATGGGGAAGGATTGTGCGGTTCGTGACTACGGCGCGTTGAAGATTTCGCCTAAATGTATTTTTCGTGGTGTAGGTCGCGTTGTGAAATGTACATCGAGTGCCGACCGGGGCTGTATCTTGACCGTCGATCCGTCGAGTTCCTTCGGAGACTGGCCATGCGGTAAGATCGAAGGTGAGGTTAGCGTCGGAAATATTGAACTGCCCGTGGTACGTCTCGTTGAGTGCGAGTCCAGATTGATCGCCTGGGGTATAATCGACGCAGCGAAGGGCTGGTGCATAGTAGGTTACGTTATACGTGCATCCGTAGCGGCACTCTGAAGGAGCCTCCCAGGCAAAAATAGCGTCAGACGTGAGCACATTTCGCATATATCGACGAATATGGTTACTCGGACGGACGTATTCCCAGTTGTTTCTTATGATCGTGTACAGACCGGGGTCGGCGGCGAGGTCGAGGGCTGGAGCTTGAATGTCGGCCGGGATGCCTTGCATCGGCTGAATCGTAAGCGCGGAAGGCGGTGTGATTGTAATAAAAACAAATGTCGCGAGACAACCCGACCAATAAACCGGGTAATACAGGAACTTGATCGACTGACTAAAGATGATTTGCAGGGCGGGAACTAGAGCTGGCAACTCGAAGAGTGCATCGAGAGACTTAACAGGTATGTTGTGACCTGGTAAAGATGTCCATATCTAGGCGAACGAGCGCGCAGTATTACAATTTATGCCAGCTTACGGCAGGACAAGGGGGTGCATACTCACCATCGAAGAGAATGCCGTGTTGGCCGATGAGGCGAGTAAAGCATGAACGACCAAGGCCCACGAGTTCTTAAGCACAGAGATCCAGAACTGGTTGTATTGTGAAGAATCGTTGTCGTTTAGAGAAACAAACACAAAGTGATTGCCCAAGGCGGCGAGCAAAGCTAAGAACCAAGGTCCGACTACTGCGAGTGTCCACCTGGCCTGAGCATCGAGTCTTCTATACCTAGTAAATACCATCGTAGTAGCGAAGTGGGGTAAATCAGTGGGTCGGGTTGCTTGGCTGACGACGAGAGACTAGGAGCGTCCGTGAGAAACGTCGCCTCGGATAGAGAACCAAGTGCTCGATCTAGGAGGAGGTAGTGGCTGGGAGTTGCCAACGAGAGTAGCCCAACGATTGGGTATATTTAGCTCGACAGGTGGAGCAAGCGACACGAGGCATGACGTTGTCCTGTGTAGTCGTCGGCGGTGTAAATGCAATCGGAAATGGGCGCTTGATAGCACGTGATGGTGTTTGAAATGCTGACGCGAGCTAATGTTGGTCGCCCCTATTCTGATTTGACTACCGCTGGATGGATCTCTGACCTACCATGTCGCACATCTGGGAACGAGCCGAAGTTCACAAAAGCTCGAAATATATTGAAATTGTCGTCACTCTATTTGCCGACTACTGCCAGGCCGTCACTACTCTCGCCAATCTCCAGAAAAAGCTTGGTCGGGCGCTCAAGGATGCGGCCGGAGTCAAGGGGACTGGAATGGTACCAGGTAAGTACTTGGTAAATTGGTTATGGCGCCTGTTAACCATTTATTAGCCAATGCTATGCAGGCTAGTGCTGCTCTCTTCGAAGCACTCGGCGAAGTGGACGGGAAATTAGCGAAACTCGCAGAGAAGGAGTATGATCATGTCAGCTCGGAAGTGCGAAAACATTTCAAGAAGATGGCGGTAAGTTGGACGTGCGTGTGTGACTTGGTTAGCTAACAAAGCCGTAGAAAGAGGAGAAGGCCCACGACGAATTGACGTTCAACACTAATGTTCGCCTCAAGCAGGCCTGTATGTCCATTCGATACTGCTCTCGTGCTCAAATTAATCGCTTATACAGCTTCTTCGTACGACAAGAAGGTCAAGGGAAAGGTCCCATACACGGCCGATGAGCACGCCAAGCACGTCCATCTGCTTAGCACTCTGGGCAATGAAATGGCCGCCGCAAAACTGTACGTTCAATTCGTGGTATACACTCGAGGATGCTAAAATTAGAACATTTGACAGCGCCCACGAAACGCTCGTGTCTCAACGACACATTACCACACTCTTCGCCGTCGGTGCCTCACTCTCTCGCGTAGCCGATGCGTCTTGGACTGGCGCTTGTGAGCACGTCCGCCGTGCAGGTCCCCACATCGGGCGCATAGGGCAGTGGAAGTCTCTTTGCGAGGGAGCTTGGGCGGCCGAACTCCCCCAAGATCTGCCCGATATCGACAAGCCTGGTTCGGGTGTCATCGAGCGGAACCCACCTTCCCCACGCAAAGGCGGCTACAACCCCAGCCTGGCCGAGACGAACATCACCGGCCGTTCGACTCCGTTGGTGTCCCCCTTTCCCATTACTCCGATCCCGGGAACGGGCCCTCACGGCGGCTACTTTCCCGGCATGATGGGCGAGGGCGATTTGAAGCCGCCCACTGCGCCGTTTGCCAGGGAAGGCATGACTCTCTCGAATCAAGGCACCGGTGTCATGGCTGGTCGATCAAACTCGTCGCCAGCACCAGTCTTCTCGGCGCCTCTTCCTCCAGCTACACCCAAGCGCAAAGACCCGTCGCAATATCCTCCCCCGCCCCAGCATCCTGCCTCTCCCACTCGACCACACGCAGGACTTCCGCCGCCTTCGCCCACCCGCAGTAATGTCGGCTTACCTTCCGACTCGATCGACGGGTTGCCTCCTTCCACGCCTATTCGACCGTTTGCGGGTTTGCCAGACTCACAGGGGTCTCCCATCCGACCGCCAGGCACACCAGTTCGCGCTCCTCCTTCCCCCATACGCGCCCCTCCCTCACCTGTACGCGCGCCGGCCTCGCCAGTCCGAGCGCCGGCATCCCCTACGCGAGCGCCTCTCCCCACTCCACCTGGCCACGAGAACGGCTCGCCCGAAAGGTCCAACGTCGATGTGTTTGGCACGCCGATTCCTTCCCCGGCGAAAAAGGACGGTGGGTGGAGTGCTGGCTCGTGGACTCCTGCGGCACCGCCCGACGAAGAACCCGCTGCTGAACCGACAGTGTCGATCTCCAAGTTTCTTAACGATAACAAGGAGATGGGGATCGATGTTGCGGAGCTCGAAGGGGCGGCGATTCGCGAGAATGTCGAGAGAATGGCGGCCGCTGCTTCAGGCGCGCCCCTCAGTCCGACCGAGGACAAACCGACGCCTCCACTGGGTGGCGGAAACGGATGGGGCAGAGGGAGTCAATACGAGGTCGGGCCGACAGGGACTGTCAAGAAACTCGTATTCGACGAGGATAGGCAACAGATTTCGGGTGGCCCACGACCATTACCCGAGACCGGTGGAGGAAGGCCCTTGCCCATGCCCTTGGACCCAAAGAATGCCGCACGCAAGAGGGCCGGCAGTATCGAGTCTTTGACGAGCAACGGGACAACGAGTCGAGTCGCGGCCATAAGAAGTAAATACGACAATGCGGTATGTTGTCGTTATCCTTCGCAACAAATTATATTCATTTCTATTATCTACATAGCCACTATCACCCGGCCCTGGGCCGCGAGAACGACCTGCTCTCGCTCATGCCGTCTCGGACATGATGAATGCCGCTCGGTCTCCAGAGGCTCCGAAGATCGGCTGGCCACGCTCCAATCCCCCTCCTTCATCCTATCCCGAGCGATCGCTGACATCCCCCTCCCTCGACAACGTCTCCAATCCGAGCACCGGAATGAGCTGGAGCACACGCGAATTCACCGCCCTCCGAGACCAACGCGAGCGAGAATGGCGCGCCCGAGAATATGCACTCAATCTCGAGCAACGCGAACTTGAATTGGAGCGAGCGCGAATGACGCTGCACCAGCAGTATCAACAATTTACTGGGTCATCGGGAGTTAGCTCGAGTACAGGCGTGAGCGGGACCACGGCGCTCAGTGGGACGACGGGCGTGAGCAACTCGACTGGTACGAGCGGCACATCAAACACGAGTGGAGCGACCAGTACGGCGAGTACGAGTATGAGCGGGGCGACCACCATTTTGGGACATCCGGCCTTTAGTCGACGTCCACGGTCGCCGGAGAGCATACCAGACGATACCCGCCCGCCTTGGGCGACCGGCGCGTCCAGGGCACGATACGGGGCGCCGCTTCGGGATGACTCGGATGCCGAATCCTCCTCTCCGACTGGAGGAAAGAAGGGGACTTGGATGGGTCGAGGGTTGAGGCGGCTGAGCATGCCTTCTCCGTTTGCTGAAAAGAAACAAATTCAAGTTGTATCTATACCAGCACCGAGGGAGACGGGGATTGGAAACCGGAGGAGTTTTGATACTGGACGATAGAGGCCTGGATACCATATGTATGCCCGACGCACGTCATGCTGCGTTGGATTTTATGTTTCTATTGGGCTATGTTTGGGTGTGTCGGACATCTTTGACTGGATACAGTGTGACATTATGAATACATGCGCAATCCCCACACTCGAGTGCACCTAACGAACGAGCCGTCGTAAGCTGAGAGCCCCTCAAGTCCCAATGAGGGAGCGCAGGTCATGAGGTCCCCAGGGAAATGCCTGGGCTTATACGTCGTGCACTGGTCGCGCATATGTCGGGATCTCGAACTACCTCATGGGATGGCAATGGGATATTGCTCAACGGCAGCTGGGTGCTGAGCGACGCCAGTCTCGAAACGTTGAAATCATGCGATCCAAAGTACCTCAACTAAACAGAGGAACACGGAGTCCATTGAGGAGAGCGTTCGGCCAAGTAGGAGTAGTGTCATATTACATTATTAACAGCAACAATAGTATAATAATAGACTCGAGGGGAAACCAAAATTGCGTCAAGCTGGGTGTACAGGGTAATAGACGATTCGAAGGGTATTACGAAAGAAACGTAGTAAATTACTTCGTGCTAAGCACTTGAACCGCTCCCTGTTTCAGCTCTGGAAGCTTTTCCTTTCCGGCATCGGCGCCAGAGGGCGTCGTCCCGTTCGTAGAGCCATTGCCAACCACTGCGTGTCCGTTCGATTTGGATTCCTGTCCGTCTGCCTGCTCTCCACGCTCGTCCGACATCTGCACATTCCCATTTCCTGTCTCCTCTGCGCCCTTGCTCACCATTCGCTCGACCTCGTCGCTGGACATACTCGTCCGTCCCAGTCCGGCCGCATCAGCTTGAGCGCTCGAGACGGAGCTTCCCCTCCGCAGTTGGACCATGGGCCTAGACTTTTCACCTTCGTCGCCCGACTTGGACTTGGCCTTTTGCTTCGCTTCGGCCCGACGTTTCTTCATCTCCTTCAAACTTTCGTCGAACCCGTCCATCGGCGTAATTTTGCCGAGACCGCCGGGACCTCCTACACAAACAATTAGTGCGCTGAGAACATGAGTAGATGTCGACACGTACCCAGATTCGCTTCATTGTCCAAGTACTCGCCTAACAGTGGTAGCAGTTTCTTGTCAGGTCGGTACGTGCCCGAGTCGTTGTCGATCACCAGCTCGTAATCAGACGGGGGGTGGCGTTGAGCTTTCTCGATGGCCTTGGTCGGACGAGTCTCATGTTTATTGTGCTTTCGGCCCTTGTCTTCATTGTCACCGTCTACATCAACCTGAGCGTCGCGCTCCTCCTCACGGTCGTCTTCCCACCCATTGGTCCCCACGCGACGAACAAAGAACTCGCCCGAGTAGGCAATATATCGAGCGGCATCGGCGTGCATCTACGAGCAGAGTTGTCAAAATATCATCAAGCAGGGGGTGAGATTCAATCGTACCGAGTGTTTGCTAAGCATTTCGATCGCAAACTCGTCTCCCGTCTCGGTGAACCTCCACTGGCCATCCAACGTAATGACATAAGTATATAGTCGGTGTCCCGCGCCGTGTTGGGTCATATGAAGAAACTGGGCTGCGAGGACATTAAAATTATGGGTTTCGGGGTCGGGATTGGATTCGCCATGCGAGCTAGACTGATCGGGCGCGGAAGGCGATCGACCCTCGGACTTGGATTTAGACTCGGACGAGTCGGGGGCGTTGCTAGCCTCCTGGTGTCGCTCAACTCGGCCATATACGGTCGCTTGGTCGTGAGAGTAGATGTATCGATGTTGCTTTTTGAGCGCATGGTTAAGGAGCCGTCCCGATATGCCAGATCTACATATCGAAAGATTAACGCATGTCTATGAAATGAATATGAAGGATCTACTTTGAGAACATAGTCTCGATGAACGGTCGATATCCTACGTATTTGTGTTGGAGGTCTCGAGGTACTGGCCCGGTAAGTTGCAGTTTGTTGGCTTGGAAATTGGAAACGGAGGCCTTGCGGGTGTTGGACGCGTTGGCTGATTTGGTGCCCATCATCCGTCCGAGTAGCGGGGAAAAACGTATGGAGTAATAATCTACAATCGTGAGTATATAATAATTAGATCGGGTGGGCGACTCACTGGGACCGAGTGTATACACTCTCCTATCCTTTTGGTTCTGGCTCAATCCAAGAACCCGGACGCTGATAACAACGTTTCCGCCGTGCCTCGAAACCGCCTTGCTGACTGCCGCCGTGATGTACGTCGCAACGAATGCTCGAGCACCTCCTCGTCTCTTCTTGATCGACGCCTCCTTTCGCTCGACATTGAGGCCTTCACGGATGACTCCCCAATCGACGTCGGCACTACGGTCTCCTCGTTTCGGATCACCCTTTGTCGGCTCACGGCCAAGGAACGACACTCGTGCCTCGCCCAATCGATCATCTTTCTTGCCAGCGTCTTCATCCCGAACCGATACGCGAAGCACAAAACCAGCGCCTGGCACACCTCCGATGCGCCACACTTCATTGCCCCAGTCTGGATCTCGAGTTCGATGGATTGTGCGGCTTCGGAATAAGAGGGGCGGTGGTCCTGGCTCTTCGTGGGTCGCATACGAGGGGACTCGAAGGGATGCTAGTACATAGGGGTCGGCAGAGAGCGTCGGAACGTCGGATACAGGTAGTGCATGTGCGCTGTGAAACACGATTTCGACGTCGTATAGTTTGGCACTGTCACTGGATATGGACATGGTAGTGTAGTGAAAAGGGGACTGTTGCTCGCATGGATTTATGGGCGACCGCAAAGTTAACGTCAGAAGCAGTCTATTCCTGGTCGGAAGCACAATACGTCATCGGCGTTGAGGTTGAGCCGCGAACTGTCACGTGAATCCCAATTTTTATTTTTATTTTCTTTGTATACATCTTTAACGAGCTACATGAACACGAGGTCAAACCGCTCGGTGCCGCAAAAGCACAAGACCGAGAAAACAAAGGTGCAAAAGTACATGTCCACACGGAGGTAAGGCAGGCATGGTCAAATGAGAACAATCCCAGAGTAGGCGGGAAGAGGAACAGAATCACGTGAATCCCAAGAACTGCTCGGCGCCTTGGCTCTCGAGCTCGACCAACAGTCTTAAACCGTACTCGCGGCTGACTCTCTGCGGTTGGTACTCGGACTCTGTAGCTCACGGGGACCTAGCATTTTATCAACGGCTGCTTGTTCTGTCCGACTCGACCCAGTGCATGCCGCTCGCATCCTGGACATTGACACCGGCTGATGAAGCCTAGCCGGATGCATTGACAACCAATACCACTATAAACTGTCGGAATTCATACCAGTCACTCTGGTAGCTCGTAGTACGAGGCAGTTTCCCCGTTTTCTCATCATTCGCGGCTTTGGAACAACGTCGTGCAACTTGAACCCTAATCAGGCTCGAACCCTCCGACTTGACCTTTCTTCGAGATGCAGTTTATTTGGATTCGGAGGTAGAGCTTTGGGTATTGATGGTGGGCATGTTAAATATTGCGCAGAAACTGCCAACCTCTTACCTGGTTCCTTCCTTTGACCAGGCCTCGATAATATGAAACCGAAGGACTCATCTTCCATTGGCCTCAAAGGAATCACCCCACACGATTGCTTTCATCGTCGCAGTGCCACAGCCCTGCTCGAGGCGGCCACGCGCTCGGCATTCACGCACATCCCATGCTGGAGATCGACACGCGCTTGCCTCGTGGCCGCGAATATCACATTGATAAACGTGAGGGTTCGCCCATCCTGCCTCAACGCATCCTCGTCCCTCCTCTCAGCTTCATGGCCTTAGTTCCAGCAGCATCCCTCATTCTCACCACGGTATGCTTATGATTATTTCTCGTCTAGCCGTTGACTAACCCACCAATTCCGACTCTCAGGCCGCGATGGCTCCCCAACTTGGAGAAGTTGTCGCTGTTCGTACCTAACCTCCTTGTGAATACCTGATGTTAAACTTATGTTACCACAGGTCGCGTCGACTGTCAGTCAAGCAATCTCCGTCCTCAAGAACGCCGTTCAGAACGCCAAGGATAGACACCACGACGCGCAGAACGTTGGGTTTCAGGTGTGCATCTCGTTCATCATACCGCGTCGTCTACTCTACTGATGCTTGCCTCAGACTTGGATAAAACGAGCCGAGGAGCGGTCTAGGGTATTTTACGAGCATGGTCCAAGGTTCGCTATAGTAATTCTCATCCAGCCCAGGGCTAACATCCAATCCGAACGTAGCGGGTCGGTCTCTTGGGTATTTACTCACGGGACTGAAATCCCCAAGGGCGCCTTGGTGTGCGGAGAAGACATTGACGGTAGTCCACTATACGTCTGTCGTACTTTTCATCGTGGTGGTATACGTGCGTTCATCCCATTTCCCCGCTCTTGATCTTGCTGAATCACTGTCACAGATTTCGGAAAGGCTGGTCGGGGGTTCAAGAAGGGTGCGATGTTTGGTTTCGGAGGAAAGGAGCTCGAGGTGGGTGGTTCGACCGCTATGACACGACTATTATTCACGTGTCAACGTCAATAGATCGAGTTTTATGAAGTGCTGGTCGCGGACCAGGCCGCCGTGCGCTGGGAAACGGCTACCTATCCTTTCTACGTGAGAACGTTTAATGGCGGTACCCTGGTCGAAGGCGGAAACGAGCATGACGGCTCCCCCTTGTTCGTCGCGCGGGCTTTCTATTGGGGAGGAACCCACCCGGGAAAAACGAGCGCTATTCTCAAGGGTGCCGATATCACGTTCGCGGGCAAGGAATACGTTAGTATCTTTACATAGCTTGTCGGTTGGCGGTCGTGCTAATAATGCGATTTTATATGCAGGTTCTGAATGATTTTCAGGTCCTGGTCCATGCCGATCCAGGCTATGCCAGCATCCTCGAGGTAGACTAATCGCAAAGAAAGAATGGATGGTTCAACCTAATGTCGCATGGGCATCGACCGGGTGTAAATTTGTATTTATTATTATATCTATAGACATATTGTAACGTATAGCTGTCGCCTCTGTTTGCGAGCTGGGTTGCTGCGAGAGCCCGAACGCCGAATATCATCCTTTGGCTTGTCGCTCCGATGTTGTCCATGCGCATCGGCTGCACAAGAGAGTCTGTCACCGCCTAGCAGGACTCCGACTTACTGTATTGTTCAGTTAATTTCATGAGCACGTTCGTCACAGCGCTTGCCCGAATACGGCGCCTGTTTGTATCAATACTGACAGACTCGAGGTCCGTAATTTCTCCCACGTGCACGTAACGACTCATCCGAGAGCGGTCGAGTTAGGTTGGTTGACAACGGCAACAATTCTCCTGCTCGCACACGTCTCGCACACGTCGATAGTATCAGGTGCGTGTCCACCCCCGGCTCCTTCCGTACGACACGGAAGGAGAAAAGATGTTGATACCTTGTAGATCCCTGACCAATCGGTGGCGAGCGCATCTATGATCAGGAGACCGAGCACTTGAGTATGCGATCGATTCGTAGCCTGTCCCATCTCTTCGCGAAGAAGCTTGCCTAAAAATCCTTCTTAGGATGGCCATTCAACAAAGGAGAGTAGACTGAACTTACTATCGCCAAATTTACACTCGTCTCCGTACACCGTCTATCCGATGAGCACAATCAATCCCGGCCTGAGCCAACGTAGGCTGAGCACTCACGAAGTCTCGCTCGGCCTCAATCCAAAGCTCAGTGTCTCCCAACCGAACACGGTCTCCTGTTGTTGGTCCAAACATCCCCGCGTCCGCCTCGCGTGACATCGTCTTGGATTCTGTGATGCTCAGTGCGCCTGGTTCAGGAGTATGGGCAAAGCCGCGCTGAAGTATCTCGGTCAGAGTCGAGTCGGATTGGGTGTGAGCTGTGCTTTGCATGTTGATCGTCAGCTGTGTTCAAAAGTAAGCATGTAGGACCCACAAGTTGGGAGTCCATTTCCACCTGAGATGATCTGTGCACCACCAATCCCAACGAGATTCACGCTCTTGACGTCGCCCGGTTCGGACCGGACCGCGGTACCAGCCGGGATGTCAAGCCGTCGTCCATACGCCTTTTCGCGATCAGAGTCAAGCGAAGGATTGGATTCAATAAAGCGGTAGTGCGAACCAACCTATTCCACATTTAGCCCATTTCTCCAGAAGACTAGAAGAGAGTTGACGTACCTGAATGGGTCGATCGCCCTTGTTCGTGACACAAAGCCGAATGCGATCTCGTCCTTGGTTGAGCACAATCGACTCACGACGCACCACCGCACCTCCAGGTGCAGCGCTGCTTGCGTACAACAAAGGCTCCTCTATCTCGGCCAAGGCGTTAGACGGGATCGGGAGGACCCATGCAACGAAAGGTCACCCAGTAGGACGAGATGGGGTTGTGAACAGTAACCAGAAACACCCTGGGCACCACATAAGCAACCATCTTTCAGTAGCAAGGCATACATACCCATCGGGAAACGTACCCTCCACATGAATCTCGTGTAGCAACGCTGGAACGCTCGGCAACACATGACGCCGACCAAGCATCATCTTGCCGAGTTGCATCAACTCGGCCACGCTATGTTTCCCATCCCGGATGTATTCGTGTAGCTGGGATGCGATGAGTGCTGTCGCTTCGGTGTGGTTGAACTTCACACTTCGAGCCAGGCGTTGTTGTGCGAGCGAACCGAGCTGGTGAAGCAGAAGTTTGTCATGTTCACAAGGTGGAAGCCTGTGTAGTATAGTAGATACGTCAATGTAAACGAGAGTATAGAGGCGACACGAACCTCATGGTGATCGTTGAAACGGCCAGCGCTCACTGGTTCTGCGATCGTGGTTGATCATATGAACCGGACACAAGCGAGGGGCGCTTCCTCCGAAGATTCAATGTACCAAACAAACCACAGTCATGCAAGGACTGATGCACTTTTCAGCCCGAAATCGGTCTTTGACGCTCCGGCTCCGGCCACCTCCCATCCGCCAATTTGGAGATTTCCTGATACTATGTATTATTTCTGGGAACGGAAGCTAGACTCGTTCAGCCCCCTAGCCTCCAAGGTGACCGTCAGTCGGGATTCAGGGTGAACCACCAGTCCCGTTTCCGAGAGTCCCGTGAGCGAGTACATGATTTCTGACCTGGAATTTTGTAGCCCAGTTTCGATCAGTCCAAGTTCATGTAATTTCCTATAAACGGTGGAACAACTCAAGACGCATCTTCGAGCAGGCTTGACGGACACCCATGATGAAATAATACTCAAAACTCTAAGTTTTGAGACGAATAGCCTACCCACAAATGAGGTGGATGACGACCATCGCCACTCTTCACTTTCCGTCTCCAGCAAATAATCGCATCCATAGCCATATCGTAGGACCACGGTTAGTGCCGAGGGGCGGTCGTTGGTCCACTGTTGAGTAGGTGCAACGGTCGGACATCGGTTATCTGCCTGGTCCAACGAGTATTCGTAAACAACTAACCGTCGCTTTTCTCTCGCATATTCACTATTCACTCCTTCAGGTCCGTCTTGTCGCTATGAAGGTATACCAGATGACGGAGCGCTTCGCTCCCGACCGTGATCTCCCGAATTAAATTACAAGAGGTATTGCCGACTTTGGTGCGCCGGGCGCTTGACATTTCCATTGACAACTCCGCCTCGTGCCCACCACTCGGCGACAGCCAGCTCGTCGGCGCACTGGCACCCCATTGGCCCTGAATTATCACCATTTCGTGCACCGTCTCTCACTCACAAGCAAATCTGAGACCACGATGGCGTCTGGATCAGGGTCTCAGCAATCCAACCTGTTTCCTATCCGGTTGACACGCCCTATACGCCGTCCCAATCCGTATCCACCAAGCCCGCTGACCGACGGCCGTAATTCTCCTTTCAGACCTGGCTCTGTGACAACTAGAGCCACTTCTACAGACACACGATTCGCGCAAGCGAGCACCGCCCATCCCTTTGATGACAAAGTAATGACGCTAAGAACAGTGCTCAGGTTAGGTTATAAGGCCTACTAGGTTGGGCTAGGTTGAGCTCCAGGTGGTCCAACCTAGGTCCCAGGTTGCCCAACCTAGGCCCTAGGTCACCCACTCAAGTCCAGGTTGGGAACACCAGCACCAGGATACCACAGTCTACAGATATGGGTAGGGGACACACATAGCTTTGCAACCCAGCATACAATCATGTACTTAGACACAGATATATACAATCATCAAAATCACTGCATATATGCATAATGTAACAGGCAGAACACCAAGAAGTCCACAGCTTGTCTCAGCCAGATCACTTAACACCCTAACACACATCACCAATACCGGTTGTTTGATCATTGGGCCATGGCATAGGATTACATCTAGGTCTCAGATTGTATCCTACTCATCCTGACCCCTATTCTATTCTATATACACTGAAAGACCATTATTTAGTATATGGGCTCAATGATCCTGGCTCCAGTACCACTGGCCAAGCACCTGCTACATAATCAGTGTGGTTGTTGGTCCAGGTTGTATGCTGTGCCCCGAGTCCTACCCCAGCCGTGATCCTCTGCAAAATGGCCTGAGTCTTACCCCAGTCTGCATACTCTGTAGGTAAGCTGCAGCTTGCATACAGAGTACGCAGACTGGGGCAAGGCTCACCACCTGGAGAAAATGTCTTCAGTGATTTGTACACTTGTACCTGCTCGGTGGCCAGGTGTATGAGCCCTACTAGGTCCCAGGTTTTGGCTAAATGACAGTGGGATATCACAGCTAATACATACAGATGGTTTACATACATAGCCCTGAAACACAGCATACAACCATGTATTTAGACCAACATATATGAAATCTCCAAAAACCCAACATATATGCATATAGTGTAAGAGCCATAACACCAAGGAGTTCATAATTTGTCTCAACCATATCATTTCATACCATAAAACTCCCCACCAACATGGGTAGGACAGTCATTTGGCTATAGCATATTTTTCTATCCATGTCTACTGATTTATCCCACCCATTCTATTGTCTATACTATCCTCTTGTCAAACTCTCTATTTTATTGTCTATTCTACTTTGCCTACGGAAACAGACAAATACCAAACCTAACGTACAGGTAAGGAATTGTTATTGCTGTACTCCTAGCAGCTAAGTACCTGCTACATAGCTGGCATGATTACACTGTCAGGTTGTGTGGTATGTGCTGAGACCTACCCTAACTATCATACTACTTACACTGAACAAACTTCATCTGCCCACCTTGTCCCTTCCATGCTGCAGCATGCAACTGGAGTATGCAAGCCAAGGTTGAGCAGGGGGCAAGTGGTCAGCGTGACAGGGCTGTGATGTCCGGGTAAGCACGCCAGGAGTTGTGCCGCAGTCTGCGTACTCCGGTCGCAAGCTGCTGGCGGGCAAAAGACAGCAATGCAACAGCCATTGCACAGGGCAGCAGCGTGGCGACTGGAGTGCGCGGATTAGCCAAGCATCACTTAACTAATGGATATCCACAGACACATGCACACATGTAGTATCATACATGCATCTAGCAAATATATGCATGTTGAAGTACATCATATACTCTACATGTGTGAGAGGTGTAAGGTAGTTTGAGCCTTGCACCAGTCTGCGTACTCCGTACGCAAGCTGTAGATGGGCACCAACAACCTATACAGTTTGGCCGTACCATGTTGCAGCTTGCGTACGGAGTACGCAGGCCGGGGCAAGGCTCAAACAACCTTGCATCTCTCACACATGTAGAGTATATGATGTACATCAACATGCATATATGTGCTAGATGCCTGTATGATACTACATGTGTGCATGTGTCTGCGGATATCCATTAGCTAAGTGACGCTTGGCTAATCCGCGTACTCCGGTCGCACGCTGCAGTACATTGCAATGCTGTTGCATTACCGTCCTTTGCCCAGCAGTAGCCTGCGACCGGAGGACATGGGTTGCCCAAGCGCCATTAGCCAATGGACGTTTGCAGACACATGTATGCGTGTTCTGTAGTGGGAGCTCGCAAGATCACCTTCGGACACGCATGGTCCGGCTGTGGTGGAGGATGCGACCAGAGTACGCAAGGGGCGAGTGATCGGTGCAAGGGTCCAACACATACATGAGTGGGTTAGTCGGGTCCGGGAGTGTCAAACAGTCCACGTACTCCGGTCGCAAGCCATCTGAGGAGGAGGGGCGGTACGGCCACTGGCTGGTGGAGTGCTACAGCTGGCGACCGGAGTACGCGAGTTGTACATGGGGCAGTAGCCAACAGATGGTGTGAAGACACACACATGTGTGTTCTGCTGTCAGAGCCAGCAAGATGACCTTCAGACACGCCTGGTCCAGCCGTGGTGGAGGATGCGACCGGAGTACGCAAGGGGCAAGTGGTCGGCACAAGGGCCCACCACAGAGATGACTGGCTTAGTTTGGCCAGCGGCTATGCAGCTGTCTGCATACTCCGGTCGCAAGCCAGCAAAGGGGGAGAGCGGCAGAGCAACCGGCAGGTGGGTTGCTGCAGCGGGCGTACGGAGTACGCGAGTTGCCCAGGTGGCATTGGCCGATGGATGTGTGCAGACACACACATAGATAGAGTCTTACATGTACTTAGTAAATAAATAACTGACGATGCACGTTAGACATTGTATATGCGTGAGAAGTAGATGCTTAGAGGCATGGACCAGTCTGCGTCGTCCGGACATAAGCTGTAGGTTGGAACTCAGCATTCGGCACACGCGCATGCGTGTGGGTCCTACAGCTTATGTCCGGACGACGCAGACTGGTCCATGCCTCTAAGCATCTACTTCTCACGCATATACAATGTCTAACGTGCATCGTCAGTTATTTATTTACTAAGTACATGTAAGACTCTATCTATGTGTGTGTCTGCACACATCCATCGGCCAATGCCACCTGGGCAACTCGCGTACTCCGTACGCCCGCTGCAGCAACCCACCTGCCGGTTGCTCTGCCGCTCTCCCCCTTTGCTGGCTTGCGACCGGAGTATGCAGACAGCTGCATAGCCGCTGGCCAAACTAAGCCAGTCATCTCTGTGGTGGGCCCTTGTGCCGACCACTTGCCCCTTGCGTACTCCGGTCGCATCCTCCACCACGGCTGGACCAGGCGTGTCTGAAGGTCATCTTGCTGGCTCTGACAGCAGAACACACATGTGTGTGTCTTCACACCATCTGTTGGCTACTGCCCCATGTACAACTCGCGTACTCCGGTCGCCAGCTGTAGCACTCCACCAGCCAGTGGCCGTACCGCCCCTCCTCCTCAGATGGCTTGCGACCGGAGTAAGCGGACTTCTAGGCAATCCTGGCCCGACTCACACACTCATTCGTGTAGTGTACCATTGTACCAACCACTCACCCGTTGCATACTCCGGTCGCAGCCTCTGGCACGACTCGACGAGGCGTGCCCAAAAGCGGAGCTTACCAGCTGTGCTGGCGCCCAGTGCGTATTACCCAACAATCCCGGAGCAGGTCTGCTCCATAACGGTTTTTAGTGGCCAAGAAAACAATATAGCAACTGGAATTGAGAAATGGCCAATATGCGCACGTACATCCTAGTGGAGTAAAGTTGCAAGGATACACGCATATATGCGCCTAAAACAAATCCAAAACAATCAGGAGAACTCCTCGACAAGCAAAGGAGTGGATATCGTGCTCGACCAACGTGACAGACGGAGCGAGTAATGAATTATGCAGGAGACATGTGTAGATACATAAATAAATACGTGCAAAATGTATAGTAGCATCAAAAACCAGTATATACAGGCTATACGCTACCACTCGGAGGTGAGCAATCAAGCACAGTAGGATCTAGCAGGCACGCATACACACATGTCAGGGAGAGCCTAGTCACACATGTATGTATTGGCAGTAATTGATCCAACATCATAAAGAACATCGTAACGTGAACAAAATCTTTGGTAATGAGGGGGAATTTCCCAGCTTTTGTAGTGTTATCAACGCACTCTCTTGATTGTTTAATTTTTTTGGATGATGAGGAGGTGGAGCAGCCCGACTGACCGATTGAGAGTCAACAGCAGTCGATGATACGGAATGATTGATCCGATCGGTAGACTTGCTAAAACGGTATTATATACATCAGGGCAATGAACAACAGCGTAAATACTATATACAAAAACGAGTACTTGTCCGTTGGGACCAGCAAAGCAAAGGCCAAGGCAGTAAGACTGAACCGCAAAAAAATTAGTCAAAAGTATACGCGAGAGCCAAAAAAAAATAGCCTACCAAATCAATCGACATCGCTAATCGTATCGTTGCTGTCGAGGGACTCAGAGACAGCAGTCGACTCATTAGTGTAGACAGACTCCATGTCATCGGTCAGTTCATCGTTAGTATCTTCGCAGAGGGTTTGCGCGACGAGTACTAACGAATCATTGGTTTCAATCACGCAAAACGGCGGCAAGAGAAGCTGACAAGATACTTACAATCAATCTCGAATCGCCGAACCTCGCGTACGATTGCTTGCTCGATATCCTGGTCGATACGAGCCCGGAAGAAGGGCATCAGCTGGACGGCGCGTGCATACGCCAAGTCGTACATCTCGTTCGCCTCGTTGCCGTTGCGGAAGAGCTCTCCGGACACACAGTGTATAGCGTAGCCAAGGCAGAAGCTGGTCCTGCGATACGCAAGATATCCCCCGCGACGAATCTCCCGAACACGCTCTTCGTGCCATTGCGTGATTATGGGCTGAAGAGCCCAGATCGGGGGCAGCTGGTTGGCTGGGAGGTCAGGATTCATCTCAAGTACTCGACGCACGTAGTCATCAAAGGAAGGGGCAGAGTTTTCGATAGCGAGGACGAAGGGTGGGATCGCAGCCATAGGGATGAGGCAAGGGTCGCAGTGTTTGAAACGGGTGGTTGAAGTTCTGAATTAGCGTGTGAGATTGGTAGCGGTAATGTAACGAGTCACGTGACTGAGATTTCTGGCTTTCGCGACGGGATGTGTAAGTGCTAATATGCCGTTGGGCTCGAGCCGGCTTGCACGTACTCCGGCCGTGAGTTAGAATATAGATCTGTGTGGATCATGAAGGGCCGTCAGAAGCAGGTAACATCAGGGGTTCGAGTACTTGGCAAAGCAAGCGGTCAGAAGCGGTATGCATCAAGCTCATGGTGCATACAGGCCTTCACTCGTTGGTCGCGTACGCCGTACGAAGGCCACGTTCGGCAGTCAGGCGAGAGTGAATGAGGACATTGAGTGTACTACTTATTCACAATCTATGTACAGTATTCAGGTCCGTATGCTCTCAGACATCTCCATGACCCTATCGTCGCTTCGTTGGTCCTTTTCGGCCCTTTCCCCCGCCACGATTCAAACTTGCCTTCAATGCTCGTGCCTGGGCAGCACGTATGTCTGCGGCCGTGAGCTCGACGACGGGCTCCTCATCCGTCTGCTGAACGTCATCTCCCTCCGATGGCGGCTGCTGATTCGAGGGGCTCGAATTTGTGGGATGTCGACGTTTTTTAGCCGTCGGTGCTGGAGCACTGCCTCGGGGGGTAATCGAAAGGCTGCCGACACTGTCCAGGACGTGGTCCCGGCCCGCTATCTCCGACGGCAGAACCTGCAACTGCGGGGACCATGTGTCGGTCTGGCCATCGCTGTCGCCCTGCAAGAACCCGATATTGAACTCCGGTTGCGTCGAGGGAGGATTTGTGCCCTGCGTGAGCGGGACTGGTGACGACGGTGGAAGGTCGACATCGCCTCCCTGCGTACTCGGGGCGTAGAGATGGCCGGGTTCCGCTATCTGCGAGCTCGTGACAGTCGGTTCTTGGCGAGGGGTTGACGCTTGGTGTGGGGGTGGCGTTATGAACGATTCGTGAGAATGAGGTAATTTGAGTCCACTGGCAGGTCCATCGTCTTCACGACGTGGACGCTTCAGTGGGGGGGAACGAATCGATGGAGGGGAATCCGACCAGAACATCTCGACGTCTGGGTCAAGAGCAGCCGTTGTATCTATCATCGCCCAACTCAAAATTAGTAGTGCGATCATACCAGTGAGCGTTGTGCCACGTACCGGTGGGTTCCTCATTCTGCACCCCAGATCTAGACAGCCCAGCAGACGAAGAAGCCGCATTCGCAGAAGGGAGGAGCGAGGGATCGAGCGGCGCCTGCCCACTTTGCGCGAGCATACCTTGTGCGGTCTCGACGTCCAATCGGCCTTCCGCTATCATTGCCAGCATGATATCATGCATTGGCCTGACCAGTTCGGACGCTTGAGGGGTCTCTGCGGGTTCCGCAGGCGTCATGGGTGCTGGGTCTGTCGCCTTGGCTTTGCCCTTGGCCTTGTCCTTGCTCGCGCCTTGGACTTTCACTGATGCCGATGCCACTTCCCCTTCTTGCTGCTGGACCTTCGGCCGGGACTCGGACGGCGGCTGGTCTCGGAGGCGCTGGCTGCGCTCCGTCCGAAGTTCCCGCTCTTTCAGGCGCTGTTGTTTGACCTCTTCGCGCTCTTGAACAGCTTCCTCGGCGGCTTT
Source organism: Ceratobasidium sp. AG-K (assembly GCA_037039685.1). NCBI lineage: Eukaryota > Fungi > Basidiomycota > Agaricomycetes > Cantharellales > Ceratobasidiaceae > Ceratobasidium > Ceratobasidium sp. AG-K. The sequence goes on along the minus strand of JAWNGF010000009.1, from coordinate 1,754,539 downwards.
CTTCTCCTTGAGCCTCTCGCGCTTTGCATCCCACTTCACGCGCGACTTCGTGCCCTCCCCAGGACGTCTACCTAGCTCCGGGAACTCGGGGTCGATCTCTGCTGCTGCCTTGCCGCTCGCCCTGGTCTTGATGGCCTTCGGCTCTCGCTCCGGCTCCGGCTTTGGTTTTGGTTTTGGCTTTGGCCTTTGCGTTTGCTTCAGCGTCGGTTCCTCGTCGTCGGAGCTTGGAACAACTGTCCCCTCGTCATCAGTTGTCTCGGCTTTCGATGGGCGGCCCTCGACTCTTGACCGGCGTGCAGGTGCCTCTTCTGCTTCGAGATCCAGGCAATCTCCTAACCCGACCTCATCAAGTTCGAACTCAAAGCCTGGCATCCCCTCCGTCTCCAGGTGTTTCGTGAAGATCTCCATCATCATCTTCTTGCCGCTGGCATAGCCCAGGAGATACTCGTCGGGCGTACCCGGGGCCATGATTCGGTACACGTAAACCTGGCGCAGCTGTCCGCGACGCTGGACTCGGCCCTCGATTTGCTGCGCCTCGGAGGCAGACCAGGGGTGGTCCTGTCAGATTGTAGTCAGTTATAAGCTTGTAATATGACGCATATAGCCTATGAATGAAAGTAAATTTACACTTACCACATACACAACAATCGAACCTCTCTGGAGGTTCAACCCCGTAGCCCCGACATCACTCAGCATTATAACATCAGGACCATCGTCGAACTGAAACTCTTCAACTGCAGCGGCTCGCTGATTGGCGTCCATCGATCCGTTTACTCGAACGCTTGGGATGCCTTGTAGTTTCAGTATCTATGCCCGGTTATTGTATTAGCTCCACACTGATCAGGTTGCGAACATAAACTTACATGCGCCACGAGAACCCAGCTCGATGAGAGATGACAGTACACTACAGCTTTGCGGCGTTGGGACGGTGCCGTCGGCTTCGGGCCGGCCTGGGGTAACACCGGGGAGGGAACCTCGTTGCCTTCCTCGTCCCAAGCCAGCGGGGGTTCATCGGCCTGCGATTCGCCGAGATGATGCTGTAGGATGCATAGGAGCCGGTCGATCTTGGCAGAAGGGTCCGCCTTATAATCCTCCAACGTCGGGAATAGGTTCTGGACGTGCTCTTCGGGCGAAACGTGGGACGGCCGTTGTTTTGCCAGCGCAGGATGCACAAGGATTTTCTTGAGCCGCGTGAAAAAGCCCTGCGAGGACAATTAGCTGATAACAAGGGCGTATGCAAATGAACTCACACTCATATCCATGCGAGCAGACTTCCTGAATTAATTGGGAAAGTCAGGAACCATTACAGTGTGTTAGACTCAGGTGGGGATCGTACCTTTTCTCTTTTGTATCTGTTTCACGGCTGACGGCCGCCTGGGTACTCTCGGTCAACTTGATTGGAGACATAATGTCGACCTTCGGCTGCAGCCCCAGTAGCGGCTTGCCCTCCCAGTCCTTGGATCGATCGTCGCGCCGAATGACATAGTCCTGTAAAGCCGAGCGAAGCAGAATCAAGCCATTTCGGGTGGCCCAGAACGCCCGGTAAGTTTGCAAGTCGAGGCCCGCCACGTCTATGTCAACTATTGAGGCGTCGGACTCAGAATCGGAGGCGGTCGACCCTCGGAGTGACTGAAGAAATTCGCGAAGGGTTCCCTGCTCCTCCTCTGTCTCCCACTGCTTCCCGCTCTCTTTGAACTGCTTCTCGACGGCCTTGGTGAGCTCCTCGCCGGCGGAGCCAATGAAGCGTCGAGCTCTCGCGATGCGGCCGAGGTGGAGGAGATCCTACGCATATAGTATGGTTAGTTGAAGCTGCATAATTATCAACATCCCGAGTCAAAACTGAAGTTTACTTACCCGCGGCTGCGTGAATAGCGGCGTTGCAGTGAGTAACATACGCTGGCGACATCGAGACATGAGTGTCAGCATAGAACGGTAATTGAACCCCCAGTTTCGGTACATATGTGCTTCGTCCAACACTCCAAGCAAGTAGTTGTGGGCAAAGATCGTTTTCGTGATCAAGTTGCGGGGGCCCGTACTTGGCTCTGCCCGTGCTCGGTTGCCGTTTTGCAGCAGAAGCGAGCGACCCTCGAATTGCACCGACTGGATGGCCAGTCAGCGCTCTGCCGTTTGAACAAGGGACGTACTTACTGGGGCTTCGGCGAGAATTATTGTCCTCTCGGAATGGTCTCGCTCCATTGCTTGAGCATACAGGGATCGAGGCTCGAAAAAGATCTTGCGTTCAGTGTCATTACCGCGATAGTTGAGGATATGGCAGGCTGTCGGGGAGAGCCAGGTATCGAGCTCGGACGTCCACTGGACACGCAAGGTCTGGGGTACGACAATTAGCGTCGGAAGGGCGGGAATAGCACCTCGGCCCATGAACGACGTGCGGGAGCCTGTCCACAGACAATGCCATGGCCAATTGCGTCGTTTGCGACCGGAGTACGGCAGTTATGTGTGAGTAAATTTGATACCACGCCAAAGCGTCAGTATGCCGAGCAGAACCAGTTGGACGGATATATTTGACACCAGGGTTGCGACCGGAGTACAAAGGTTGTGACGATGGTGTGCAGTTGGAGGGGGTATATGCGTGGCCAAACAGGTTAAACCGGTGTTCCGTGTGAGAGATGCGACCGGAGTACGCGAGTTGTGGTTAGGCAAGTGACAATCTCTGTCAGCACGATATGCTCCTCATCCCGGGGGATCACTTACCTAGGAATGCCGGCCATCGGGTTCCCACCTCGAGCGGCTGCTCCTTGTCCAGCCGCTGGAGCGACTTTAGATGCCAAAGCACCTGGATGAATACAATCACTTGGACCGTTTTCCCCATACCGACCTCGTCCGCCAACACCGTCGGATCGCCTTCCCCACCATCCTCGGTAAACGATCGGTTGACCAATTCAAGGACAGCAGCCCACTGGTGCCCCATCGGCTCCCTTGCCAACTTCCCATCTGGTCCACGAGCGCAGCCCGGCAATCCCTCTTCGGGGATTCCAAGCATTGTCTTGATCTCGGCCGGCGACCTGCTGGACCACTTTTCCACTCCAGCATTGAGCGGGAAGTCGTTCATTCCCTTGAGCGGCCCTTCGAACAGATCGTCAGTGCAGGCATCCACCTGCGATTCGGTTAATGTCGGATCGCTCGGTCGCCAAATCTGCTCGCGATAAAACTTCCACGCCTTATCTAGGTCTTCTTCTGAGACCAGACGTGCCAGTGGGTGTGTCGCCTTGGTTCGCACCGCTGGTAAGGTCGCTCAGCTTTGGTATGTAGGTTAACGCGACCATACTCACTTCTATTCCCCTCTCGTTTTCGACCCAAGGTCTCCATCAGCGTGTCAAGCTTGAGGCGCCACACTACCTCCTCTTCTTCTTTCTCGGTGATACCCATCACACGTTGCAGGCTGACGACCTTGCCGAACAAGCCTATCGCCTTCTGCAGTATCCGGTAGCCTGGCTTAGCTTGCGCGTCTGGAATCTGTGAGCCCATCATCGCCGTGCTATTTTGGGTTTACTCACCGGCATAGCATTGGACAAGCATCGTTTCAAACTCTTTGAGCTTGCCGAGGTTACCCCTCAAGGTCCGGGACCCAGTCTCAAAGAACCTGAATGTCAGCGCACGAACAAGCGGGAACGCTCTGCTCGGGCGGACGGCAAGGAGTTAGTGCTCAAACAGTGTCGCGTTACCAGCTCACTCACCTAACCGGAAGACGCCCATTGCCGTTCATATCACCCAACAGCGAACGACCGAGCGGCTCCCGAGCCGCCAGGAACACGTCGTCGTATTTTGTAGTTTCTTTCACATCAGACTCTTTAAATTTGTCCCCCAATCGATATATCTTAGTAGTAATTTTGTAGAATGTAAGCTATTGGAAGATTTGTTTGAAATTATACCCACCTTGTCCTCTCGAATTGCCCGATATGCTTCCTCCGCATCGCATCCATGGTCCCGCATGAGGTCTTTGAGCTTCGCATATAGACCGCCCGGTACGCTAAAAAATTGCGTGGCGAGCCAGTTCCAGTCGTCTACCCTCGGTGCTCTCCTCATAATGATCTGAAATGACTCCATCGAAAACTTCTTGTTCGCCTGCTTCATTCGGCGCCGTTGTTCATCGCAATGTCTAAGGAACTCCAGCGCGCCTTCAACTCTCTTTGGCCATTGCCGACGCACAGCAGGACCGACTAAGCTACCAAATTTGCCGCTAGGAGGTTGCGACAGGCCAATCTCCACGGAGGGAATACCGGCGTTCTCACAAAAGACGGGGTTGGAGAATGGAAAGAAGTTCCATGGCTGGTCGTCGGGGGGTACTTCGTGTTCCGCAAAGCGATGTACCAGTGTCGCAAACGTGAGGTTAACCGGCGCCATTAAGTCGACACAGAAGGGGATGTCGAAACAAGCTTGCGAGAGAGGATTTTCCCTCTTTAAACCACCAAGCTCGCTCACGGGGAAAAGTATCTATGGGAGGCCAATCCCCGATTTGGACGTCTCCGATGCAAGTTAGATGGCCTTCATACGTATTGATCAATTCTCGCTCGAGAAGCCCACTCCGTGCAGCGTGTAATGCCTTAGATCGTACGCCGAACTATTAGCATACAAAAGTTTTATTGAAAAGACACGCTGCCCAAGTCGTGGAGCTCACGAGCTAGGCACAGCGTAGCTAAACTCACGCGGCTTCTCGCAGCGACTTTCACCGTGAGTCGTCAACGTCACACACCAATTCTAGACTGTTGTACGCGACCTGATCTTACCCCAGATCGTCAACAGGGGAGGTTACAACCTCGCTAAACATCACGCATACATCCACTCGAGGAGGCTCAAAAAGCAATGGCTTGCCCGATTGATTGTGCATGTTTGATGCCTGCATGAGGCTTCTTACGTATAGGGCGTTGAGCTGTTGGTCAAGGTCCGGCCGATGATCACAGAGTGGTCTTGCATACGGCGTACGGGACACACGAGTGGGTGCAAGCACTTAGTATCCAACTGCTTGGCGCTTCGGGGTCACCCGGCCGCGTCACACCCTTCTGCTTGTATTACCATTTATATACAGACTTCGTCGTTTCGAGTAATTCTGCACAATTCCTTCTATACAAAATGCAATATGTATATCTTCGATACTAATATATACAGATTCTGTGCAAACAGGGAGGAGCCTGCTACTGCTGCCATGTTCCAGTATATGTAGAAGCCTGCCATACCTGGCCCAATGTCGGCTCGTGATCGATTCGGAGAAGAGATATGGCACGTGTCACTCAATCAGATACGGTGTCATTATTCGCTAGCGCCTTAGCACAGCTTCGGTCTTAAACAATCCCCTACTGATGCGCCACACTACAACTACTAACAATACTTGGACCTTCTCTTCGGGTCCCAACTTGGCAGCTCTCACTTCGACTCGGTAATCATCTCGTTGCTTAGCATTCTTGGCTTCGTTTGAGCTGCGAGTCTGTTTCCCTGGAATTGCGCAATTTCTCTGCTCGATTGCGACTGCACTTGCTGCTTGGACCATTCAACAACTTGTTCCAACTGTCTGAACCCTGATTGCAACGGGCTCGTTCTGAGTCTGGGCTCGAATTAGTACCTGTTGACGTGCAGTCAACAGGGTCAGTCTTAACCTGGCCGCTGCGCCTTCAGCTCTTTCTGACCCCGACCCAACTTCCTGGAAGTGCGTTGTCCCTCTGCTCGATCACGGCCGTGCTTACCGCTTTGACCACCACCCGAAAATTCGTTTAGACTGTCCAAACTCATGTTGCGACGGGCTTGCTCTCGGCGATTATTCAACCAGTGACTGGGGTGTTTTAAGTTTGCTCCGCCTACATCCATCGTCAAATTGCTCGATCCGTTTGCGAATCACATCGAAATCTGGCTGATGTTGCCATTGACGAGGTTAGTAAGTATTGGCGGCTATTTCCTGGGATTCGGACAGTGAGTGTTCAGATCCGTCCTCTCGCGGTAGGCATACTCGCAAGACGAGCGTTCTTGCCGTCTATTAATAGCTCGAGGTACCCGCCGCTCTTGGGGCCTGGCGGTGTCTATCAGGTTGCCTCGAGGGCTCCGTGCCTGGCTCGGGTACGTTTTTGGTACGTTTTTACTTGATTGTTACTTCGATTTCTTGGATGTGTTGCCTTTTTTACCCTTGCCCGAAGGTGTAGCGCTCTTACTGGTCTCAGATCACTGTTGGGAAGGAACCGAGTCGCCGAGTTATTGTCGTTCTCGTCGTCGGTTTCCTTGAGGATCACACGAGGGGTTTGTCTAGGACCCGATGGTGGCTCCTGATGCCTGCCCCGGCACCTCGGGACTATATGTTCCGTCTCGTAAGTACCTTAGCACGTCCCCGTATTGGTTGTCGCTGAACGCTTAGCTGTCATCGAGCTCGCATATTAACCCGTTGGGTTCGATGCCTTCACTTTCAGATCGTTGGGTCGCTTTGCAAACAATTTGGCTTTATCAAACTTGAGTCCACGTCGGGCAAGGACATAGTCCACTCAGGTCAGCCTTCAGCATTCACAATCTATTCTGCCGAGTCAGAGTGCGTCTCTTTGGGCTCTTACAGGGCTGTCGTGCGACAATTCCCGCGGGGGTCTCAGCATCGCGCTCGAGCGCTCGGACGGGCTTTGTAAGTCCATTTCAGGTGTTCAAACTATGTATTGGACAATGGTAGTGTAGCTGGCATGGTGGTATCGTACTCGGCTCATGCGTGAAGGGTGTATCATCGCTTGACTCAGTGCTCGGTAGGCTGTAACTGAGTCGAAAAATGGTCCTGACCGACCCTGGCACAGGGTGGGTTTCTTCTTCGTTGTTAATTCGACTCATCGCTAACGATAGCGGCATCTTGAGCTTTCCATTCGGGAGCCGGAATCAGGGCTCGAGTTCCCATGGACGCTTCTGGCTGATCAACAATACAAGAAAGCCGCCGAATCATATTTGACAATTAGGGAGCTGGGTTCCTGGTATGAATGGCGACTATATGCGTGTCCAAAGGCTGACCGCATCGTCGGAGCGACGCCACATATACATTTATCACCGTCAGGTAGGTGATGTGCACAACCCGCAAAAGCGCCCCAATCAGTTATTCCTAGGCTGCTATCTAGCCCTGGCCGAAGATAAGCCAGAATGCAAAGCCCAACGCTTGTGCCCTGCATAATTCGGTACTGCAGCTGCTCGAGAGGAAGATGATTGATTGCAAAGCTCCCGTTACCAAACATGCTGTGGCAAAACAATGTATATAATCACACGAGTGAATAGACGGTGGATTGTATGTATCAACGAAGAGTTTGCTGCACGCATTCACTATATATATAAAGTACTCGGGTATCAGCCGAGCAGAGAGCCATTTGCCGCTGGCTACAAATAAAGCATTTAAAAGTGATGGAGGGGGTCGGGAGGAGTCCTTCTAAGACTGAGGGGATTATATAGATACGTGAAACAAACACCGCAGTTAGTAGACATATATCATTGTGTACATTCAGCTCTTGGGTAAGCCTTAGAACAGAGTTGAACCGTGTTGCATCTCACGGCCACCATATGTCGAATGCAACCTTCTCCTAGAGTAATGCCTCATCTAGTTCTTCATCGGGGACCGTTCGTTGCCCGCAAGCAGGTCCCGACCGCAGTTCGCATCACATGTCTTGTTTATTGGAGCTCCTATGACGGAGCTGCAAAAGAAGGGTCGCGAGCATTCCCCGATTGCAGTTCGCTTTATCCGCCTAGTTTGTAGTGAAGCACAGTCCATGGTTGTCTAGGTAGGACTGCTTGCGAGCACCTCTCAACCACGATATGTACCATGCGTTATATGGCTATGTTTGCCGTTTTGTCTCTGAGGCGGCAAGCATTCCTACATGCATGCTGCGACCGCAGTACGCAATGTGCGCCCGGTGCCTAAAGACGTGTGTGCCTGCAAGCACCCCTGAACCAATGTATGGACAATGCATTACATATCTGTGGTAGCCGTTTCGTCTCTGATGCGGCAAGAGTCCCTACAGGCATGCTGCGACCGCCGTACGCAATGTGCACCCGGTGCCCACGAATGTGTCTGCATGCGAGCACCTCACAACAACTATATGTACGATGCATTATATGTCTATGGTAGCTGGTTTGTCTCTGATGCGGCAAGCGTTCCCACACATATGCTGCGACCGCAGTACGCACTGTGCGCCTGGTGCGTAAGGATGCGGTCGGCTGCAAGCACCTCTTAACCACGATATGCACTATGCGTTATATGTCTATGGTAGCCGTTTTGTCCCTGATGCGGGAAGCGTTCCCACACGCATGCTTCGGCCGCGGTACGCATTGCGCGCCAGGCACCTCAGGATACATCTTCCACTCCTGCTGGGGTGGGTTTGCCTGCAAGCACCTCTCGACCGCAGTAACCCATTGTACATCTGATGCCCTTGGTCGCATATTGTACTCCAGCTGGAGCGGTTCTACCCATAAGGCATCTCTCGACCGCAGTTCGTGTGATGCGCATGGTGATTGCCTGAGGGCGCTATGCCCTACTCATTGTTCATCTGAGATTGAGACCAGCTCCCGACCGCCGTTCGCATTGTGCACCTTGCGACCCATTGTGAGACACTCCGCCCATGCTCAGAAACGGCAGCTTACAACCTCCAGGCTGCAATAAGTGGTGATTGGTGAATAATCCCTTGGCTGTGAGATAACTTAACCGTGTTGATGAAAGTGTGCCAACCCAAATGACTTGAGCCGTGGAGTATGATACACGCTTTCAGAACTAATTAAGACAGTACCAAAATAAACATTGATAAGAAACTCTACAACTTGCCTCCGGGTATATCTACATTTGTACAGTGTACAGGGTTGAGGACAATAATCACCCCTAATCTGCCCCCCGTGCTGTCTCCGTGCACAGTTACCCCCCGTGCTGACCCATCTGCCGCCCACAAGCGGTCACATTTTCCGAGCGGTAACCATTGAACCTGGCTGTGTATTTTCTTGCGTGTGAAGTTAACCAGTGCATCAACATCCTGTTTCGGTGCATCCACTGTACCAATAAGTGTGGTCCAGCTCTGAAACCACGAGCATTGTGCAAGCCCTTGTAAGTAGGTGCCCTTTGGCTGGCCGTCGCGGTCCGTAGATACGTGAAGAAATTGAGTTGGTGTCGGGAACAACTTCTCGACCGTGTTGTTCCATTGGGTCACTGATGATACCTGTCGCCACGTTGTAAATAGCTGGGGGAGCTCCTTTGAATCACACAGTGTCTTGAATGTCAGCTGCGAGCACTGGCCATCCCCTGCAAGCCTCCAACTCCCGTGCTGCTTGTTGCTTGGGACCTTGAGCATCATCTCGCCCGCCATCCGACGGAAAATGCTTTCGAGTGACTCCCGGTATCCGATGCCAACTGCAGCAACTTCGGGGTCTTCCTCTTCGGATGCGTAACCAGCTACTGGCTGTCCTTCTGGTACTCCTTCTTCGTCTGAGCCAATCACCGCCTCGTTGTCCGCCGACACATGGAGCCTCAACCGTTTAGCACGACTGACTTTTCCGACACCTGCTGGGCGTTTGGCAACGGCCTGACTACCACTCGCACTTCCTGGATTGTCCCCCCACTGTGGAAGCGGCTTCCCCCAGAGCGCATCGAGGGTCCGCACCTGGCGTAAGACCAACGTACGGAGTTCTCCCTCTGGTGCCCCTCCTTTGATCCCACATAGCCGAGCAATGTAGGCAATATCGAGACACCTGTGGGAGGAGATGCGAAGGTATGGCTCGTTGATGAGGGAGTGGAGGAAGCATGCGTTTAGCGGTCGGATGGGTGTGAGTACGCTGCGACGCTCTTCGTGCACACTGATCGTATCCGCGAGTACGTCAAAGTCGCTGCCCTGCTCAGGTCGGTTAACCATGGCATTGGTGAGCCAGCAGAGTGCGATAGCCAGAGTTGCTGGTGCACCAAGTTTCTGTGCAGGAACCTGCGGGAGTTTTGGGTGGAGCTCAGAAAGGGCTGCTATAATTGCTTCCACTCGTGTAATCTTCCATTGCCTGTGCATGTGTCAGCTCCTCCTGTGTTTCACAAATCGACCGCCGGTCGATTGCCACTTACCAGAAGTCCTTGGATTTCACCATTACAAGACACGACGTTAGGAGGTTGTTGGAGATGTACCGGTGAGCTTTGTATGCATCCCAGTATGACACTCGAGACTCCAGTCGCACGTCTACCGAATGTGCAACACCCCTAGCCTCTCGAAAGACATTCTCCAACTTCATGAGGTGGTTGTTAAGTGCCTGTTTGTAATCCCTGAATATTGCTTTTGGTTCGAGATGCTTTGCGAAGTAGCCCCCATCCTTGAGCGCCGTCAAGCTTTTCTCAGTTGTGTAAGCTTGTATATACGTCACTCCGTTGGGGTTTGGGTGATTTCCTTCGGAGCGCAGTCGAAAGCCAGCTACAGATCCAAGGTGTGCTGTCTCATCAAGAAAATAACCGCTAGCTTTGCCGCGCCTGATACGTGCAGCTGCTTCCACCACTGATTCTCCAGTCAGCTCACCAATGAGCCAGTCGTGCTGCGTGGCTGAAATGAGTAGGCTATATCCACGGTCTGAAAGGTGGACTGTTGTTGCAATATCAATCCACCAGTTGTCAGGAACCAATTCCAGGGCATTCAATGGATGAAGTGCATCCATGACGGCACCACCACGCATCTGGTCAAATGCATCCTCTGTCTCAAGGCTAGCTTCAGCATCGATGTCAGCAGAAACTGGAGGAGGAGGTTGATGCTTGGTCCCTTGTTTGCAGCCTTGAATCTGAATCTGAAGAAAAAAATCCACTGCCCAACTGAGCTCATCAGAAGCCCGCACATGCTTATGCAGTGCTTTCAAGAATGCACTCATGTGGGTTGAGGGAATGGAACGTGGTGTGTAGACAATTTGCCCATTAGAACGAGTGGCACGGAACACCTCATCTTGATGATCAATGGGCCAGTCACCATGTGAAGTAAGAGGAAGAACCTCAAGGACAGAAGGTCGGACACCAAGATCATAGAAATGGGCCATACGGTCATGGCTAATAGTGTTCCCTCTGCCGGGCTGTCGGTAGTGGACTGCTGATGGAAACATGTATCGGATTTGGATTTTCTGGACATTGGCACCACTGATGAAGGCCATGGATGCATTAGGCATGTGACCATGATCAATCCACTGCCAAAAGGTTTGGGTTCAGAGACAGTGATGGTTGGCTGAGTCAAAACAATTCAATTGACTGCAATGACTCACAGTGTCATCTCCTTGACCACCTGAAGGGGGAATGCTGCATGGAGGAAGGTGGAGGGTGGCTCTCAGGGTGTAATCAAAATTGTTGAGAACCTGGTGGAAAACTGTGTGCCCTGGGAGCAAAGGGAAGGTGTCGTCCTCATAGACAAAGCCAATTGCTGAATCCACATCACAATGCTTTGCAAGACGATAGGCAGGTATTTCCAAGGTTTGGGGCTGGATCTTCATCCGATGATTGTCACCAAGCTTAGCATAGTGTCCGGTGAGTGCAAAGTGGGTGTGGGCTCCATATTCTGAGGTCAAGAGGCCTTCTGAGGCAGCTAGATCCTCATAGACAGCTTGGAATTCCAAAAGTGAGCCACTAGTGATATCAGGTAGATTGCAGTCAAGGAGAGGCTTGAGGAGTGGGGCTGGGTGAGTAAGCATGAGGAGGAATCTGATTGGAGGTTTGGTGGGACAGACTGGGCTGGGAGAGGGGGGGAAGAAAGCAAGGGAGGAAAAACTGGGAGAGGGAGGTATTTATATAGAGGTAGGGCTGTAAACAAAACCAGACAAAAAAAATTGACAGGGTCCAGAATGATGTTGGGGCAATGACTAATCATGATACCACTGATGGGGCTGGGGGGGTATCTCAATGAGCCAGTCCAACAGGGATATGGGAGGAGGTAAGTCTAGAGATGGTGACAAATAACACAGCATAGAGGGATGAGGGGGAGTGGGGAGTAGGACAAAAAGCAGTATGGAGGGTAATTGGTACAAATCACTAATGGAGATTGCAACACTAAAATCCAGTGGAACCTAATCCAGTGCTAATGGCTGATTACAAGTCAAGACCAATGGATATTTGCAAGTTCCGACTTATCCCAATTACAAGTCAGGACTAATGAGGTCTACTCCAGAATACAACACAAGACTAATCCCGACTTCCAAACATTTTTGCCAACTTTGCAACGCAACACCCCTGACACTAATGAGCAATTCCAAGTCAGGACTAATACTTCTGATTACAAGTTGACACTAATCCCGCATTACAAGTCGGGACTAATTGAGATTCCAACCAAGTATAAATGACAATTACAAGGGATAAATACTCAGCCATTACTCCCAAATACTAATGGCCATTACAATTTGGGACTAACGCTGATTACAAAGTTTGTGTTAATCAACTTCCGACACAGCTCTGAATCAGCAAAACACGCAGTTAGGTTATGTTGTTAAGTTAGGTTGTTAGGTTATGCACCCAGCGCACCAACTAAACCCACCCACTAGAGGGTGTTAACGTGTATAATAAGGCTGACGGGACCCGCTTGCGGGTGGCAGCCGCCCCCAAAACTCGGAACCCATTAAACATCAGCAACTCGCAAATCACAAGTCAAGACTAATGCCGATTACAACTCAGGATAAATGAATTCTCAAAACATTTTTGGCAATTTTGCAAAGCAACAGCACTAATCCAGATTACAAGTCCAGATTAATGCTCATTACAAGTCAGAACTAATCCAGATTATGCCCAGAAACAAATAGCTGATTACAAGTCCAGACTAATCAGCCATTACAAGTTCTCACTTATTCCGATTACAAGTCCAATACCAATCCGCATTACTTCTACCCAATACTAATGAAAAGTCAAGACATTTTTGTCAATTTTGCAACGCAATAGCACCACTCTGGATTACAAGTCCATCAATAATGCTGATTACAAGTCAGAAGTAGTTGCTTATTACAACTTTGGACTAATCAGGCATTACAAGTCAGCACTAATCCAGATTACAATTCCAGAGCAATAGATCATTAGAAAATAGAAGTGAGGGCCATTGGAACCAATCACTAATGGTGATTACAACTCAGACTAATGCAAGACTAATGCAAAAGTCAAAACATTTTTGGCAATTTTGCAAAGCAACAGCACCAATCCAGACTACAAGTCAGGACTAATCCAGATTACAATCCAGTGCTAATGGCTGATTACAAGTCAAGACCAATGGATATTTGCAAGTTCCGACTTATCCCAATTACAAGTCAGGACTAATGAGGTCTACTCCAGAATACAACACAAGACTAATCCCGACTTCCAAACATTTTTGCCAACTTTGCAACGCAACACCCCTGACACTAATGAGCAATTCCAAGTCAGGACTAATACTTCTGATTACAAGTTGACACTAATCCCGCATTACAAGTCGGGACTAATTGAGATTCCAACCAAGTATAAATGACAATTACAAGGGATAAATACTCAGCCATTACTCCCAAATACTAATGGCCATTACAATTTGGGACTAACGCTGATTACAAAGTTTGTGTTAATCAACTTCCGACACAGCTCTGAATCAGCAAAACACGCAGTTAGGTTATGTTGTTAAGTTAGGTTGTTAGGTTATGCACCCAGCGCACCAACTAAACCCACCCACTAGAGGGTGTTAACGTGTATAATAAGGCTGACGGGACCCGCTTGCGGGTGGCAGCCGCCCCCAAAACTCGGAACCCATTAAACATCAGCAACTCGCAAATCACAAGTCAAGACTAATGCCGATTACAACTCAGGATAAATGAATTCTCAAAACATTTTTGGCAATTTTGCAAAGCAACAGCACTAATCCAGATTACAAGTCCAGATTAATGCTCATTACAAGTCAGAACTAATCCAGATTATGCCCAGAAACAAATAGCTGATTACAAGTCCAGACTAATCAGCCATTACAAGTTCTCACTTATTCCGATTACAAGTCCAATACCAATCCGCATTACTTCTACCCAATACTAATGAAAAGTCAAGACATTTTTGTCAATTTTGCAACGCAATAGCACCACTCTGGATTACAAGTCCATCAATAATGCTGATTACAAGTCAGAAGTAGTTGCTTATTACAACTTTGGACTAATCAGGCATTACAAGTCAGCACTAATCCAGATTACAATTCCAGAGCAATAGATCATTAGAAAATAGAAGTGAGGGCCATTGGAACCAATCACTAATGGTGATTACAACTCAGACTAATGCAAGACTAATGCAAAAGTCAAAACATTTTTGGCAATTTTGCAAAGCAACAGCACCAATCCAGACTACAAGTCAGGACTAATCCAGATTACAATCCAGTGCTAATGGCTGATTACAAGTCAAGACCAATGGATATTTGCAAGTTCCGACTTATCCCAATTACAAGTCAGGACTAATGAGGTCTACTCCAGAATACAACACAAGACTAATCCCGACTTCCAAACATTTTTGCCAACTTTGCAACGCAACACCCCTGACACTAATGAGCAATTCCAAGTCAGGACTAATACTTCTGATTACAAGTTGACACTAATCCCGCATTACAAGTCGGGACTAATTGAGATTCCAACCAAGTATAAATGACAATTACAAGGGATAAATACTCAGCCATTACTCCCAAATACTAATGGCCATTACAATTTGGGACTAACGCTGATTACAAAGTTTGTGTTAATCAACTTCCGACACAGCTCTGAATCAGCAAAACACGCAGTTAGGTTATGTTGTTAAGTTAGGTTGTTAGGTTATGCACCCAGCGCACCAACTAAACCCACCCACTAGAGGGTGTTAACGTGTATAATAAGGCTGACGGGACCCGCTTGCGGGTGGCAGCCGCCCCCAAAACTCGGAACCCATTAAACATCAGCAACTCGCAAATCACAAGTCAAGACTAATGCCGATTACAACTCAGGATAAATGAATTCTCAAAACATTTTTGGCAATTTTGCAAAGCAACAGCACTAATCCAGATTACAAGTCCAGATTAATGCTCATTACAAGTCAGAACTAATCCAGATTATGCCCAGAAACAAATAGCTGATTACAAGTCCAGACTAATCAGCCATTACAAGTTCTCACTTATTCCGATTACAAGTCCAATACCAATCCGCATTACTTCTACCCAATACTAATGAAAAGTCAAGACATTTTTGTCAATTTTGCAACGCAATAGCACCACTCTGGATTACAAGTCCATCAATAATGCTGATTACAAGTCAGAAGTAGTTGCTTATTACAACTTTGGACTAATCAGGCATTACAAGTCAGCACTAATCCAGATTACAATTCCAGAGCAATAGATCATTAGAAAATAGAAGTGAGGGCCATTGGAACCAATCACTAATGGTGATTACAACTCAGACTAATGCAAGACTAATGCAAAAGTCAAAACATTTTTGGCAATTTTGCAAAGCAACAGCACCAATCCAGACTACAAGTCAGGACTAATCCAGATTACAATCCAGTGCTAATGGCTGATTACAAGTCAAGACCAATGGATATTTGCAAGTTCCGACTTATCCCAATTACAAGTCAGGACTAATGAGGTCTACTCCAGAATACAACACAAGACTAATCCCGACTTCCAAACATTTTTGCCAACTTTGCAACGCAACACCCCTGACACTAATGAGCAATTCCAAGTCAGGACTAATACTTCTGATTACAAGTTGACACTAATCCCGCATTACAAGTCGGGACTAATTGAGATTCCAACCAAGTATAAATGACAATTACAAGGGATAAATACTCAGCCATTACTCCCAAATACTAATGGCCATTACAATTTGGGACTAACGCTGATTACAAAGTTTGTGTTAATCAACTTCCGACACAGCTCTGAATCAGCAAAACACGCAGTTAGGTTATGTTGTTAAGTTAGGTTGTTAGGTTATGCACCCAGCGCACCAACTAAACCCACCCACTAGAGGGTGTTAACGTGTATAATAAGGCTGACGGGACCCGCTTGCGGGTGGCAGCCGCCCCCAAAACTCGGAACCCATTAAACATCAGCAACTCGCAAATCACAAGTCAAGACTAATGCCGATTACAACTCAGGATAAATGAATTCTCAAAACATTTTTGGCAATTTTGCAAAGCAACAGCACTAATCCAGATTACAAGTCCAGATTAATGCTCATTACAAGTCAGAACTAAATCCAGATTATGCCCAGAAACAAATAGCTGATTACAAGTCCAGACTAATCAGCCATTACAAGTTCTCACTTATTCCGATTACAAGTCCAATACCAATCCGCATTACTTCTACCCAATACTAATGAAAAGTCAAGACATTTTTGTCAATTTTGCAACGCAATAGCACCACTCTGGATTACAAGTCCATCAATAATGCTGATTACAAGTCAGAAGTAGTTGCTTATTACAACTTTGGACTAATCAGGCATTACAAGTCAGCACTAATCCAGATTACAATTCCAGAGCAATAGATCATTAGAAAATAGAAGTGAGGGCCATTGGAACCAATCACTAATGGTGATTACAACTCAGACTAATGCAAGACTAATGCAAAAGTCAAAACATTTTTGGCAATTTTGCAAAGCAACAGCACCAATCCAGACTACAAGTCAGGACTAATCCAGATTACAATCCAGTGCTAATGGCTGATTACAAGTCAAGACCAATGGATATTTGCAAGTTCCGACTTATCCCAATTACAAGTCAGGACTAATGAGGTCTACTCCAGAATACAACACAAGACTAATCCCGACTTCCAAACATTTTTGCCAACTTTGCAACGCAACACCCCTGACACTAATGAGCAATTCCAAGTCAGGACTAATACTTCTGATTACAAGTTGACACTAATCCCGCATTACAAGTCGGGACTAATTGAGATTCCAACCAAGTATAAATGACAATTACAAGGGATAAATACTCAGCCATTACTCCCAAATACTAATGGCCATTACAATTTGGGACTAACGCTGATTACAAAGTTTGTGTTAATCAACTTCCGACACAGCTCTGAATCAGCAAAACACGCAGTTAGGTTATGTTGTTAAGTTAGGTTGTTAGGTTATGCACCCAGCGCACCAACTAAACCCACCCACTAGAGGGTGTTAACGTGTATAATAAGGCTGACGGGACCCGCTTGCGGGTGGCAGCCGCCCCCAAAACTCGGAACCCATTAAACATCAGCAACTCGCAAATCACAAGTCAAGACTAATGCCGATTACAACTCAGGATAAATGAATTCTCAAAACATTTTTGGCAATTTTGCAAAGCAACAGCACTAATCCAGATTACAAGTCCAGATTAATGCTCATTACAAGTCAGAACTAATCCAGATTATGCCCAGAAACAAATAGCTGATTACAAGTCCAGACTAATCAGCCATTACAAGTTCTCACTTATTCCGATTACAAGTCCAATACCAATCCGCATTACTTCTACCCAATACTAATGAAAAGTCAAGACATTTTTGTCAATTTTGCAACGCAATAGCACCACTCTGGATTACAAGTCCATCAATAATGCTGATTACAAGTCAGAAGTAGTTGCTTATTACAACTTTGGACTAATCAGGCATTACAAGTCAGCACTAATCCAGATTACAATTCCAGAGCAATAGATCATTAGAAAATAGAAGTGAGGGCCATTGGAACCAATCACTAATGGTGATTACAACTCAGACTAATGCAAGACTAATGCAAAAGTCAAAACATTTTTGGCAATTTTGCAAAGCAACAGCACCAATCCAGACTACAAGTCAGGACTAATCCAGATTACAATCCAGTGCTAATGGCTGATTACAAGTCAAGACCAATGGATATTTGCAAGTTCCGACTTATCCCAATTACAAGTCAGGACTAATGAGGTCTACTCCAGAATACAACACAAGACTAATCCCGACTTCCAAACATTTTTGCCAACTTTGCAACGCAACACCCCTGACACTAATGAGCAATTCCAAGTCAGGACTAATACTTCTGATTACAAGTTGACACTAATCCCGCATTACAAGTCGGGACTAATTGAGATTCCAACCAAGTATAAATGACAATTACAAGGGATAAATACTCAGCCATTACTCCCAAATACTAATGGCCATTACAATTTGGGACTAACGCTGTTAGGTTATGTTGTTAAGTTAGGTTGTTAGGTTATGCCACCCCCGCGCACCAACTTAAACCCAAACCCCCCCCCCACCCCCACAAGGGTTGTTATTAACGTGTATAATAAGGCTGAGACGGGACCCCGCTTGCGGGTGGCAGCCGCCCCCCAAAACTCGGACCCTTAATAACCATCAGCAAACTCGCATATCATCACAAGTCAAGACTAAATACCGATTATACAACCTCAGGTGGATAAATGAATTCTCAAAACATCATTTTTGGCAATTTTGCCAAAGCAATACTGCTCTAATCCAGATTACAAGTCAACAGCATTAATGCTCATTACAAAGTCAGAACTAATCCAGATTATGCCCAGAACAAATAGCTGATTACAAGTCCAGGACTCTATCAGTCCATTACATAGTTCTCACTTAATTCCGATTTCAAGTCCAATACCTCATTCCGCAGTTAACTTCTACCCAATTCTAATGACAAGTCAAGACATTTTTGTCACTTTGCAACGCAATACCAGATTACAATCCAGTGCTAATGGCTGATTACAAGGTCAAGACCAATGGTGATA